>JALGBA010001118.1:55000-659759 GCA_023970755.1 Azemiops feae | reverse complement strand
ATAGCACAGGGCATGAAAAGGGTGCCCTACTGTGATTATTTTATGTATAGCAGCCTGAAAGGGACTACAGCTATATAACACAGGGCACGCAAAGACTGCGCTCCTGTGGTTATTTTGGAATAGCAGCCACCCAAGGAAATAAACCTTACCCCAAAGAAGGCAAAAAAGTCAGGCTTTACTAACATGTGTTGGTCACTGCGTTGGTCATTTTGGGACAAAGTCATCAGAATGCGGCTAAACCTCGACCTAACTCTCCTCTAACTGCAAAATGGGTCAAAAGTCAGGCCGTAGTCTCTCCTTACCCAAAAGAGGGCAAAAAAGTCAGGCTGTCCCAAGACATGAAAGACTATGTTTGTTATTTGGGAGGGCAAAGTCATCAGAATGCAGCCTTACCTCGACCTGACTGTTTCCTAACCGCAAAGTGGGTCAAAAGTCAGGCCGTAGTCTCTCCTTACCCATAGAGGGCAAAAATGTCAGGCTTTCCTAAGGTATGAAAGACTATGTTGGTTATTTGGGGGGCAAAGTCATCAGAATGACTTATTATTATTATTACATTATTAGAAGCCTTGATATTAATCATAATAGAGCAACGGGAGGCCCAAGGGCTGCAGAACAGGCACAGAAGAAGGAAACATGCTTCAAAACACTTAAACCGAGTTTAAAAGGCCTATGATGGCCTAAGTGCTAATGCTATGGGACAGAAAGCAGTGCCCTCCAGTGGACAAGGCAGGAATAGCAGCCACACAAGGAAATAACCCTTACCCCAAAGAGGGCAAAAAAGTCAGGCTTTCCTAACATATCACACACTGTGTTGGTCATTTTGGGGGCAAAGTCATCAGAATGCAGCCTTACGTCGACCTAACTCTTTTCTAACCCCAAAATGGGTCAAAAGTCAGGCCGTAGTCTTTCTTTACCCAAAAGAGGGCAGAAAAGTCAGGCTTTCCCAAGATATGAAAGACAATTTTTGTTATTTTAGGGGTAAAGTCATCAGAATGCAGCAGGTTCACCTTACTCTATTCTAACCCAAAAATGGGTCAAACCTAAGGCCCTATTCTTTCCTTACCCAAAAGAGGGCAAAAAAGTCCCTAAGGAGGCGGCTGGATGCCGGCAGGAGAGACTGATTGGGTCCAGCTGATTGGTGCTCCTGCCGTGAGCTGGAGGTGAACTGAAGAAAAGGGAGGGGGAGAGAGGAGAGGGTAAAAAAGAAAGTGGTTTGGGTGGGGAAAGGGAAAAAAAGACACCAGGAAAGGTTTAATCGCTTTAAACAAATGTAATTAGTTTTACCCCCTTTAATTCAGTCTGTCTGTGGCTTTTACAAAGTTTTCTTTGAAAGTAAAGAGGCTTAATTAAAAGCTAAAGCTTTTCGCAATTGCCGGAACCTTCCAGAACCTTCCAGAACAGATTTGCAACATTGACACGTGACACGCCTGAGGCAGTTAAAGAGAAAAAAAACGGAGTTTCTGTTTCTTTATTTTCTTGCATTGCACTTGATTTCTGTGTCTTTAAGGTTACAGGGAAGGGATTGGGGGGTGTTGTGTGGCAGTGGAAGAGCTCAGAAGGGCAAACCAGCTAATCAGGAGTCTACGACTTAGCAACTTAAGGACTGTGGACTTCAACTCCCAGAAAGTTCCTCACCAGCCATGAGGGCTGAGGATCCTGGGAGTTGAAGTCCACAAGTCTTAAAAGTGCAAGTTTGAAGACCCCGAACTAGCTGTAGTGGTGATATTAATAAACATGGATAAATTTCATCATACATTTACCAGTGCAAAGGAAAAAAGCAATTCAGTAAAGGAACAAAAGAGCATAGCCTGAGGGCATGCAAAGAGTGCCCTCCTGTGGTTATTTTGGCCATAGCGGCCAGAAAGGGACTACAAAGACCATCTATAGCACAGGGCATGGAAAGAGAGCCTACCTGTGGTTATTTTGGGCATAGCGGCCTGACAGGACTACAAAGACCATCTATAGCACAGGGCATGAAAAGGGTGCCCTACTGTGATTATTTTATGTATAGCCGCCTGAAAGGGACTACAGCGACCATATATAACACAGGGCACGCAAAGACTGCGCTCCTGTGGTTGTTTTGGAATAGCAGCCACCCAAGGAAATAAACCTTACCCCAAAGAGGGCAAAAAAGTCAGGCCTTCCTAACATGTGTTGGTCACTGCGTTGGTCATTTTGGGACAAAGTCATCAGAATGCGGCTAAACCTCGACCTAACTCTCCTCTAACTGCAAAATGGGTCAAAAGTCAGGCCGTAGTCTCTCCTTACCCAAAAGAGGGCAAAAAGTCAGGCTTTCCCAAGACATGAAAGACTATGTTTGTTATTTGGGGGGGCAAAGTCATCAGAATGCAGCCTTACGTCGACCTAACTGTTTCCTAACCGCAAAGTGGGTCAAAAGTCAGGCCGTAGTCTCTCCTTACCCATAGAGGGCAAAAATGTCAGGCTTTCCTAAGGTATGAAAGACTATGTTGGTTATTTGGGGGGCAAAGTCATCAGAATGACTTTATTATTATTATTACATTATTAGAAGCCTTGATATTAATCATAATAGAGCAACGGGAGGCCCAAGGGCTGCAGAACAGGCACAGAAGAAGGAAACCTGCTTCAAAACACTTAAACCGAGTTAAAAAGGCCTATGATGGCCTAAGTGCTAATGCTATGGGACAGAAAGCAGTGCCCTCCAGTGGAGAAGGCAGGAATAGCAGCCACACAAGGAAATAAACCTTACCCCAAAGAGGGCAAAACAATCAGGCTTTCCTAACATATCACAAACTGTGTTGGTCATTTTGGGGGCAAAGTCATCAGAATGTAGCCTTACGTCGACCTAACTCTTTTCTAACCCCAAAATGGGTCAAAAGTCAGGCCGTAGTCTTTCTTTACCCAAAAGAGGGCAGAAAAGTCAGGCTTTCCCAAGATATGAAAGACTATTTTTGTTATTTTAGGGGTAAAGTCATCAGAATGCAGCCTTAGGTTCACCTTACTCTATTCTAACCCCAAAATGGGTCAAACCTAAGGCCCTATTCTTTCCTTACCCAAAAGAGGGCAAAAAAGTCCCTAAGGAGGCGGCTGGATGCCGGCAGGAGAGACTGATTGGGTCCAGCTGATTGGTGCTCCTGCCGGGAGCTGGAGGTGAACTGAAGAAAAGGGAGGGGGAGAGAGGAGAGGGTAAAAAAGAACGTGGTTTGGGTGGGGAAAGGGGAAAAAAGACACCAGGAAAGGTTTAATCGCTTTAAACAAATGTAATTAGTTTTACCCCCTTTAATTCAGTCTGTCTGTGGCTTTTACAAAGTTTTCTTTGAAAGTAAACAGGCTTAATTAAAAGCTAAAGCTTTTCGCAATTGCCGGAACCTTCCAGAACAGATTTCCAACATTGTGACACGTGACACGCCTGAGGCAGTTAAAGAGAAAAAAAACGGACTTTCTGTTTCTTTATTTTCTTGCATTGCACTTGATTTCTGTGTCTTTAAGGGTACAGGGAAGGGATTGGGGGGTGTTTGTGTGCACGTGGAAGAGCTCAGAAGGGCAAACCAGCTAACTCAGGAGTCTACAGACTTAGCAACTTTAAGACCTGTGGACTTCAACTCCCAGAATTCCTCAACCAGCCATGAGGGCTGAGGAATCCTGGGAGTTGAAGTCCACAAGTCATAAAAGTGACAAGTTTGAAGACCCCTGAACTAGCTGGTAGTGGTGCATATTAATAAACATGGATAAATTCATCATACATTTATCAGTGCAAAGGAATTCAGTAAAGGAACAAAAGAGCATAGCCTGAGGGCATGCAAAGAGTGCCCTCCTGTGGTTATTTTGGCCATTGCGGCCAGAAAGGGACTACAAAGACCATCTATAGCACAGGGCTTGCAAATGGTGCCTTCCTGTGGTTATTTTGGCCATAGCAGCCTGACAGGGACTACAAAGACCATCTATAGCACAGGGCATGAAAAGGGTGCCCTACTGTGATTATTTTATGTATAGCAGCCTGAAAGGGACTACAGCGACCATAATAAAAACAGGGCACGCAAAGACTGCGCTCCTGTGTTGTTTTGAATAGAGCCACCCAAGGAAATAAACCTTACCCCAAAGAGGCAAAAAAAAGTCAGTTACTACATGTGGTGGTCACTGAGTTGGGCATTTTGGACAAAGTCATAGATGCGGTCTAAACCTCGACCTAACTCTCATCTTAACTGCAAAAAATGGGTTCAAAAGTCAGGCCGAGTCTCTTCCCCTACCAAAAAGAGGGCAAAAAAGGCAGGCTTTCCTAACATATCACAAACTGTGTTGGTCATTTTGGGGGCAAAGTCATCAGAATGCAGCCTTACGTCGACCTAACTCTTTTCTAACCCCAAAATTGGTCAAAAGTCAGGCCGTAGTCTTTCTTTACCCAAAAGAGGGCAGAAAAGTCAGGCTTTCCCAAGATATGAAAGACTATTTTTGTTATTTTAGGGGCCAAATACATCAGAATGACTTGATTATGAGATTACATTATTAGAAGCCTTGATATTACTCATAATAGAGCACTGAGGCCAAAGGCGTCAGAACAGGCACCGAAGAAGGAAACCTGCCTGCAAAACACTTAAACCGAGTTAAAAAGGCCTATGATGCTAAGTGCTAATGCTATGGGACGAAAGCAGTGCCCTCCAGTGGACAAGGCAGGATAGCAGCACACAAGGAATAAAACCTTACCCCAAAGAGGGCAAAAAAGTCAGGCTTTCCTAACATATCACAAACTGTGTTGGTCATTTTGGGGGCAAAGTCATCAGAATGCAGCCTTACGTCGACCTAACTCTTTTCTAACCCCAAAATGGGTCAAAAGTCAGGCCGTAGTCTTTCTTTACCCAAAAGAGGGCAGAAAAGTAAGGCTTTCCCAAGATATGAAAGACTATTTTTGTTATTTTAGGGGTAAAGTCATCAGAATGCAGCCTTAGGTTCACCTTAATCTATTCTAACCCCAAAATGGGTCAAACCTAAGGCCCTATTCCTTCCTTACCCAAAAGAGGGCAAAAAAGTCCCTAAGGAGGCGGCTGGATGCCGGCAGGAGAGACTGATTGGGTCCAGCTGATTGGTGCTCCTGCCGGGAGCTGGAGGTGAACTGAAGATATGGGAGGGGGAGAGAGGAGAGGGTATAAAAGAAGGTGGTTTGGGTGGGGAAAGGGGGAAAAAGACACCAGGAAAGGTTTAATCGCTTTAAACAAATGTAATTAGTTTTACCCCCTTTAATTCAGTCTGTCTGTGGCTTTTACAAAGTTTTCTTTGAAAGTAAACAGGCTTAATTAAAAGCTAAAGCTTGTCGCAATTGCCGGAACCTTCCAGAACAGATTTCCAACATTGTGACACGTGACACGCCTGAGGCAGTTAAAGAGAAAAAAAACACTTTCTGTTTCTTTATTTTCTTGCATTGCACTTGATTTCTGTGTCTTTAAGGGTACAGGGAAGGGATTGGGGGGTGTTTGTGTGCACGTGGAAGAGCTCAGAAGGGAAAACCAGCTAACTCAGGAGTCTACAGACTTAGCAACTTTAAGACCTGTGGACTTCAACTCCCAGAATTCCTCAACCAGCCATGAGGGCTGAGGAATCCTGGGAGTTGAAGTCCACAAGTCTTAAAAGTGCCAAGTTTGAAGGCCCCTGAACTAGCTGGTAGTGGTGCATATTAATAAACATGGATACATTTATCATACATTTATCAGTGCAAAGGAAAAGGAATTCAGTAAAGGAACAAAAGAGCATAGCATGAGGGCATGCAAAGAGTGCCCTCCTGTGGTTATTTTGGCCATAGCGGCCAGAAAGGGACTACAAATACCATCTATAGCACAGGGCTTGCAAACGGTGCCTTCCTGTGGTTATTTTGGCCATAGCGGCCTGACAGGGACTACAAAGACCATCTATAGCACAGGGCATGTAAAGAGAGCCTACCTGTGGTTATTTTGGGCATAGCGGCCTGAAAGGGACTACAGCGACCATATATAACACAGGGCACGCAAAGACTGCGCTCCTGTGGTTGTTTTGGAATAGCAGCCACCCAAGGAAATAAACCTTACCCCAAAGAGGGCAAAAACGTTAGGCTTTCCTAACATGTGTTGGTCACTGCGTTGGTCATTTTGGGACAAAGTCATCAGAATGCGGCTAAACCTCGACCTAACTCTCCTCTAACTTCACAATGGTTCAAAAGTCAGCCCGTAGTCTCTCTTTACCAAAAGAGGGCAAAAAAGTCAGGCTTTCCCAAAGACATGAAAGAACTATGTTTGTTATTTGGGGGGGCAAAGTCATCAGAATGCAGCCTACGTCGACCTAAACTGTTTTCCTAACCGCAAAGTGGGTCAAAAGTTCAGGCCGTAGTCTCTTCCTCACCCATTAGAGGGCACCTAATGTCAGGCTTTACTAAGGTATGAAAGACTATGTTGGTTATTTGTGAGGCAAAGTCATCAGAATGACTTTATTATTATTATTACATTATTAGAAGCCTTGATATTAATCATAGTAGAGCAACGGGAGGCCCAAGGGCTGCAGAACAGGCACAGAAGAAGGAAACCTGCTTCAAAACACTTAAACTGAGTTAAAAAGGCCTATGATGGCCTAAGTGCTAATGCTATGGGACAGAAAGCAGTGCCCTCCAGTGGACAAGGCAGGAATAGCAGCCACACAAGGAAATAAACCTTACCCCAAAGAGGGCAAAACAGTCAGGCTTTCCTAACATATCACAAACTGTGTTGGTCATTTTGGGGGCAAAGTCATCAGAATGCAGCCTTACGTCGACATAACTCTTTTCTAACCCCAAAATGGGTCAAAAGTCAGGCCGTAGTCTTTCTTTACCAAAAAGAGGGCAGAAAAGTCAGGCTTTCCCAAGATATGAAAGACTGTTTTTGTTATTTTAGGGGTAAAGTCATCAGAATGCAGCCTTAGGTTCACCTTACTCTATTCTAACCCCAAAATGGGTCAAACCTAAGGCCCTATTCTTTCCTTACCCAAAAGAGGGCAAAAAAGTTCCTAAGGAGGCGGCTGGATGCCGGCAGGAGAGACTGATTGGGTCCAGCTGATTGGTGCTCCTGCCGGGAGCTGGAGGTGAACTGAAGAAAAGGGAGGGGGAGAGAGGAGAGGGTAAAAAAGAACGTGGTTTGGGTGGGGAAAGGGGAAAAAAGACACCAGGAAAGGTTTAATCGCTTTATACAAATGTAATTAGTTTTACCCCCTTTAATTCAGTCTGTCTGTGGCTTTTACAAAGTTTTCTTTGAAAGTAAACAGGCTTAATTAAAAGCTAAAGCTTGTCGCAATTGCCGGAACCTTCCAGAACAGATTTCCAACATTGTGACACGTGACACGCCTGAGGCAGTTAAAGAGAAAAAAAACAGACTTCCTGTTTCTTTCTTTTCTTGCATTGCACTTGATTTCTGTGTCTTTAAGGGTACAGGGAAGGGATTGGGGGGTGTTTGTGTGCACGTGGAAGAGCTCAGAAGGGCAAACCAGCTAACTCAGGAGTCTACAGACTTAGCAAATTTAAGACCTGTGGACTTCAACTCCCAGAATTCCTCAACCAGCCATGAGGGCTGAGGAATCCTGGGAGTTGAAGTCCACAAGTCTTAAAAGTGACAAGTTTGAAGACCCCTGAACTAGCTGGTAGTGGTGCATATTAATAAACATGGATAAATTCATCATACATTTATCAGTGCAAAGGAAAAGTAATTCAGTAAAGGAACAAAAGAGCATAGCCTGAGGGCATGCAAAGAGTGCCCTCCTGTGGTTATTTTGGCCATAGCGGCCAGAAAGGGACTACAAAGACCATCTATAGCACAGGACTTGCAAACGGTGCCTTCCTGTGGTTATTTTGGCCATAGCGGCCTGACAGGGACTACAAAGACCATCTATAGCACAGGGCATGTAAAGAGAGCCTACCTGTGGTTATTTTGGGCATAGCGGACTGACAGGACTACAAAGACCATCTATAGCACAGGATTGAAAAAAAGGGTGCCCTACTGTGATTATTTTATGTATAGCAGCCTGAAAGGGATACAGCGACCATATATAAACACAGGGCACGCAAAGACTGCGCTCCTGTGGTTGTTTTGGAAATAGCAGCAGCCAAGAAATAAAACCTTACCCCCAAGAGGGCAAAAAAAGTCAGGCTTCCTAACAGTGTGGTCACTTCACTGCGTTGGTCATTTTGGGGACAAAGTCATCAGAATGCGGCATTACCTCGACCTAACTCTCCTCTAACCGCAAAATGGGTCAAAAGTCAGGCCGTAGTCTCTCCTACCCAAAAGAGGGCAAAAAAGTCAGGCTTTCCCAAGACATGAAAGACTATGTTTGTTATTTGGGGGGGCAAAGTCATCAGAATGCAGCCTTACGTCGACCTAACTGTTTCCTAACCGCAAAGTGGGTCAAAAGTCAGGCCGTAGTCTCTCCTTACCCATAGAGGGCAAAAAAGTCAGGCTTTCCTAAGGTATGAAAGACTATTTTGGTTATTTGGGGGGCAAAGTCATCAGAATGACTTTATTATTATTATTACATTATTAGAAGCCTTGATATTAATCAAAAAAGAGCAACGGGAGGCCCAAGGGCTGCAGAAAAGGCACAGAAGAAGAAAACCTGCTTCAAAACACTTAAACCGAGTTAAAAAGGCCTATGATGGCCTAAGTGCTAATGCTATGGGACAGAAAGCAGTGCCCTCCAGTGGACAAGGCAGGAATAGCAGCCAAACAAGGAAATAAACCTTACCCCAAAGAGGGCAAAAAAGTCAGGCTTTCCTAACATATCACAAACTGTGTTGGTCATTTTGGGGGCAAAGTCATCAGAATGCAGCCTTACGTCGACCTAACTCTTTTCTAACCCCAAATTGGGTCAAAAGTCAGGCCGTAGTCTTTCTTTACCCAAAAGAGGGCAGAAAAGTCAGGCTTTCCCAAGATATGAAAGACTATTTTTGTTATTTTAGGGGCAAAGTCATCAGAATGCAGCCTGAGGTTCACCTACTCTATTCTAACCCCAAAATGGTCAAACCTAAGACCCATTCTTTCCTTACCCAAAAGAGGGCAAAAAAAGTCCCTAAGGAGGCGGCTGGATGCCGGGCAGGAGAGACTGATTGGGTCCAGTGAGTCGATTGGTTTGTCCGTCTGGCTGTAGTGTATGTGATGTTTTTTTGTGTTGATCTGTTTTGTTTTTCGTGTTCGCTCCTGCCGGGAGCTGGAGGTGACGAAGAAAAGGGAGGGGGGCGGAGGAGAGGGTAAAAAAAGACCGATTTGGTTTGGGTGGGGAAAGGGAAAAAAGACACCAGGAAAGGTTTAATCGCTTTAAACAAATGTAATTAGTTTTACCCCCTTTAATTCAGTCTGTCTGTGGCTTTTACAAAGTTTTCTTTGAAAGTAAACAGGCTTAATTAAAAGCTAAAGCTTTTCGCAATTGCCGGAAACTTCCAGAACAGATTTCCAACATTGTGACACGTGACACGCCTGAGGCAGTTAAAGAGAAAAAAAACGGACTTTCTGTTTCTTTATTTTCTTGCATTGCACTTGATTTCTGTGTCTTTAAGGGTACAGGGAAGGGATTGGGGGGTGTTTGTGTGCACGTGGAAGAGCTCAGAAGGGCAAACCAGCTAACTCAGGAGTCTACAGACTTAGCAACTTTAAGACCTGTGGACTTCAACTCCCAGAATTCCTCAACCAGCCATGAGGGCTGAGGAATCCTGGGAGTTGAAGTCCACAAGTCTTAAAAGTGCCAAGTTTGAAGACCCCTGAACTAGCTGGTAGTGGTGCATATTAATAAACATGGATAAATTTATCATACATTTATCAGTGCAAAGGAAAAGTAATTCAGTAAAGTAACAAAAGAGCATAGCATGAGGGAATGCAAAGAGTGCCCTCCTGTGGTTATTTTGGCCATAGCGGCCAGAAAGGGACTACAAAGACCATCTATAGCACAGGGCTTGCAAACGGTGCCTTCCTGTGGTTATTTTGGCCATAGCGGCCTGACAGGGACTACAAAGACCATCTATAGCACAGGGCATGTAAAGAGAGCCTACCTGTGGTTATTTTGGGCATAGCGGCCTGACAGGACTACAAAGACCATCTATAGCAAAGGGCATGAAAAGGGTGCCCTACTGTGATTATTTTATGTATAGCAGCCTGAAAGGGACTACAGCGACCATATATAACACAGGGCACGCAAAGACTGCGCTCCTGTGGTTGTTTTGGAATAGCAGCCAGCCAAGGAAATAAACCTTACCCCAAAGAGGGCAAAAAAGTCAGGCTTTCCTAACATTTGTTGGTCACTGCTTGGTCATTTTGGGACAAAGTCATCAGAATGCGGCTAAACCTCGACCTAACTCTCCTCTAACTGCAAAATGGGTCAAAAGTCAGGCCGTAGTCTCTCCTTACCCAAAAGAGGGCAAAAAAGTCAGGCTTTCCCAAGACATGAAAGACTATGTTTGTTATTTGGGGGGGCAAAGTCATCAGAATGCAGCCTTACGTCGACCTAACTGTTTCCTAACCGCAAAGTGGGTCAAAGTCAGGCCGTAGTCTCTCCTTACCCATAGAGGGCAAAAATGTCAGGCTTTCCTAAGGTATGAAAGACTATGTTGGTTATTTGGGGGGCAAAGTCATCAGAATGACTTTATTATTATTATTACATTATTAGAAGCCTTGATATTAATCATAATAGAGCAACGGGAGGCCCAAGGGCTGCAGAACAGGCACAGAAGAAGGAAACCTGCTTCAAAACACTTAAACCGAGTTAAAAAGGCCTTTGATGGCCTAAGTGCTAATGCTATGGGACAGAAAGCAGTGCCCTCCAGTGGACAAGGCAGGAATAGCAGCCACACAAGGAAATAAACCTTACCCCAAAGAGGGCAAAACAGTCAGGCTTTCCTAACATATCACAAACTGTGTTGGTCATTTTGGGGCAAAGTCATCAGAATGCAGCCTTACGTCGACCTAACTCTTTTCTAACCCCAAAATGGGTCAAAAGTCAGGCCGTAGTCTTTCTTTACCCAAAAGAGGGCAGAAAAGTCAGGCTTTCCCAAGATATGAAAGACTATTTTTGTTATTTTAGGGGTAAAGTCATCAGAATGCAGCCTTAGGTTCACCTTACTCTATTCTAACCCCAAAATGGGTCAAACCTAAGGCCCTATTCTTTCCTTACCCAAAAGAGGGCAAAAAAGTCCCTAAGGAGGCGGCTGGATGCCGGCAGGAGAGACTGATTGGGTCCAGCTGATTGGTGCTCCTGCCGGGAGCTGGAGGTGAACTGAAGAAAAGGGAGGGGGAGAGAGGAGAGGGTAAAAAAGAACGTGGTTTGGGTGGGGAAAGGGGAAAAAAGACACCAGGAAAGGTTTAATCGCTTTAAACAAATGTAATTAGTTTTACCCCCTTTAATTCAGTCTGTCTGTGGCTTTTACAAAGTTTTCTTTGAAAGTAAACAGGCTTAATTAAAAGCTAAAGCTTTTCGGCAATTGCCGGAAACCTTCCAGAACAGATTTCCAACATTGTGACACGTGACACGCCTGAGGCAGTTAAAGAGAAAAAAAACGGACTTTCTGTTTCTTTATTTTCTTGCATTGCACTTGATTTCTGTGTCTTTAAGGGTACAGGGAAGGGATTGGGGGGTGTTTGTGTGCACGTGGAAGAGCTCAGAAGGGCAAACCAGCTAACTCAGGAGTCTACAGACTTAGCAACTTTAAGACCTGTGGACTTCAACTCCCAGAATTCCTCAACCAGCCATGAGGGCTGAGGAATCCTGGGAGTTGAAGTCCACAAGTCTTAAAAGTGCCAAGTTTGAAGACCCCTGAACTAGCTGGTAGTGGTGCATATTAATAAACATGGATAAATTTATCATACATTTATCAGTGCAAAGGAAAAGTAATTCAGTAAAGGAACAAAAGAGCATAGCATGAGGGAATGCAAAGAGTGCCCTCCTGTGGTTATTTTGGCCATAGCGGCCAGAAAGGGACTACAAAGACCATCTATAGCACAGGGCTTGCAAACGGTGCCTTCCTGTGGTTATTTTGGCCATAGCGGCCTGACAGGGACTACAAAGACCATCTATAGCACAGGACATGTAAAGAGAGCCTACCTGTGGTTATTTTGGGCATAGCGGCCTGACAGGACTACGAAGACCATCTATAGCACAGGGCATGAAAAGGGTGCCCTACTGTGATTATTTTATGTATAGCAGCCTGAAAGGGACTACAGCGACCATATATAACACAGGGACACGCAAAGACTGCGCTCCTGTGGTTGTTTTGGAATAGCAGCCAGCCAAGGAAATAAACCTTACCCCAAAGAGGGCAAAAAAGTCAGGCTTTCCTAACATGTGTTGGTCACTGCGTTGGTCATTTTGGGACAAAGTCATCAGAATGCGGCTAAACCTCGACCTAACTCTCCTTTAACTGCAAAATGGGTCAAAAGTCAGGCCGTAGTCTCTCCTTACCCAAAAGAGGGCAAAAAAGTCAGGCTTTCCCAAGACATGAAAGACTATGTTTGTTATTTGGGGGGGCAAAGTCATCAGAATGCAGCCTTACGTCGACCTAACTGTTTCCTAACCGCAAAGTGGGTCAAAAGTCAGGCCGTAGTCTCTCCTTACCCATAGAGGGCAAAAATGTCAGGCTTTCCTAAGGTATGAAAGACTATGTTGGTTATTTGGGGGGCAAAGTCATCAGAATGACTTTATTATTATTATTACATTATTAGAAGCCTTGATATTAATCATAATAGAGCAACGGGAGGCCCAAGGGCTGCAGAACAGGCACAGAAGAAGGAAACCTGCTTCAAAACACTTAAACCGAGTTAAAAAGGCCTATGATGGCCTAAGTGCTAATGCTATGGGACAGAAAGCAGTGCCCTCCAGTGGACAAGGCAGGAATAGCAGCCACACAAGGAAATAAACCTTACCCCAAAGAGGGCAAAACAGTCAGGCTTTCCTAACATATCACAAACTGTGTTGGTCATTTGGGGGGCAAAGTCATCAGAATGCACCTCTTGATGGAGGTGTTCCTGGTAATTTCTTGATTGGCTGCCCCCCGCGGGAGATGCCATGTCCGCATTAAGAGCAAATTCCTCTCTCTTGTAGCACTGATGATGTTACCTAGTTGGGTCACAAAACGTCTGCAAGAGAACCACCCAGCTCAGAGAGCACCAAGGACCCCTCAAGAGACAATGTTGCTGGATGATGGACCAAGTGGCCCCTTTAGCTCCGGCTTTATTATTTATATAACAACAATGATATCCTTATGCTGCGACACAGGCGCAGAATTAAGTGGCCTAATATTAATAACGTTTTATTAATAAAGAATAATAATCTTAAAATGCCATTTAAAAGATTTATTTCTTTTGGTAGCTGCTATACCTGCTTAGACCACAGGAGGGCACGGTTCTCCGTCCCTTAGCGATAGCATCGAGGCCATTAAAAAGGCCTACGGTGGCCTCGATGCTAATCCTATGGGGACAGAAAACTCTGCTATCCCGTAGTCAAATCGGGTATTGCAGCCACCAAAAGGAATAAACTTTTTTAATGGCATTTTAAAGTTATTATTCTGTATCTTTATTATTAACACCTTATTAACATTAACAGGGCAACAGGAGATCCGTTTGCTGCAACACAGGCACAGGAGAAATCCTGCTTCAAAAGCCTTAAACCAAGTTAAGGAGGACTATGATGCCCTATTAATATTAATAAGGTTTAAATAATAAAGAAGAATAACCTTAAAATGCCATTGAAAAGGTTTCTTTTTGTGGCTGCTATACCTGCTTGGACCACAGGATGGCACTGTTTTCTGACCCTCAATAACATTCAATAGCTTCAATAGATACAGAATAATAATCTTAAAATCATATTAAAAGGGTTTATTTCCTTTTGTGGCTGCTATTACTTCTTTAACCGCAGGACTCGGACTCTCGCTCTAGGACTGCTTATCAAAAAAGGTGGCCTCCCCTCCTAGATCGCTAGCGAAGGAGGACGTCTTGGGTTGCTTGGAGAAGAGCTGGCACGGAAAGCTTCCGTGAAAAATAACATTCTTGTTTTATTTTTGTTTTTTAAAAGATAAAACAAAAATAAGCGTAACTAAGAAAATAAAATATTTAGGGATTTGGCTTACAGCGAAGTGCTCCTCGATTAAGGAGGATAATTATGATAAAATATTACACCAGATAAAAAAAGATTTAGAAAATTGGGAAAATCTACAAATTTCATTTTTAGGGAGGATCGCAACGGTCAAAATGAATATATTGCCAAAAATATTATTCCTGTTCCAAGTTATTCCAATAAAACTAGGGAAAACATTCTTTCAAGAATTAAATAAATTGGTTACTAAATTTATATGGCAAAGGAAAAAACCTAGGATTAAATTAAAACTCTTGCAAGATACGAAAGATAAAGGGGGATTGGCATTACCAGAGTGGGAAATATACTACCAAGCATCAAGCCTAACTTGGCTAAAAGAATGGATGGAATTGAAAAATACCAGAATTTTAACACTAGAAGGACATGACTTGCAAGCGGGGTGGCATGCATTCCTATGGGACGAAAAATATAAAATACACAGATACTTTCAAAGACACATAGTTAGGGATGCATTGCTACAGACTTGGGAAAAAATAAAACAAAAACATTACATAAGAATTCCAATGTGGTTATCCCCAACAGAAGCTCTGAAACACCCAAACCTACTGGACATAAATAAGATAATTAGATACAAGGAATTGGTAAATGAACAGGGAAATCTGAAAACAAAACAAGAATTGGAACAAGATGTAGGCAGAGAGATTGATTGGTGGACATTCACACAAATTCAATCTAAATATACAGAGGACAAAAAATTATATGAAATACAAAAAGAGCCGCAAGAATTGGATAAAATTATACACGGAACAGAAATAAAATTAATTAGTAATATATATAAATATTTACTGAGATATAAAATGGAAGACGAGGTTGTCAAAGACACAATGATTAGATGGGCAAAAAATTTCGGATACAACATAGAATTGGAGAAATGGGAAAAAATATGGGAAACAAACATAAAATTGACTATGTCTGCGGCATTCAAGGAAAACCAGTTGAAGATGTTTTACAGATGGCATCTTCCACCAGCAAAGCTTGCCAAGATGTTCCAGAACAACTCGCCGACATGCTGGAAATGTAAAAAGGTACATGGAACATATTATCATCTTTGGTGGACATGCCCCGTTGCGAAAAAATACTGGACTAAAATAAGAAGATGGATGGAAGAAATAATAGATCAACCTGTAGATTGGAAACCAGAGATCTTCCTGCTGGGTATTTTAAATAGAAAATATAGTAAAGAAATACGGTACTTAATCTTACATATAACAACGGCAGCAAGAATAGTTTACGCACAGTTCTGGAAAAATGAGAATATACTATCAGAGGAAGAAGTGATAAGGAAAATCTTAGACTGTGCGGAGATGGACAAATTAACAAAAGAGATAAAAGAAAAGGAAGACACAGAGTACTATGTAATATGGAATAAGTGGTATGATTGGTTGGAGATTAGAAATAATAAATGAAAATAAACATGGAAAGGTCAAGAAAGGGAAAATGTGTGTATAATAATGTATAATAATGTATAGTAATAATATGTATTATTCTTAGTATGAAGTATAATATGAAGGAAGAAAATGGAAATAAGAAACAATGGGACAACAAGGACAAATATTTTTTAAAGAAGAATAAGGGGGAAAAATGTAAATAATAGAAGATTACCGTTACGAAATTGCTGTTTAAAAAAAAAAAAAAGGAGTATACACTGTGTATTTATGTGTGTTATGTTTTGTTGTTTTAAAAAAATAAAAATATTAAAAAATAAAAAAATAAAATAACATTCTAACGCCCTGTTAGAATCTCTTCGGTTCCCAAAATTTTGTATCGGGCTGTAATTATAATTTCATATTGGCTAAATTTGTAGGCCCCTTGCCCTGGCCTTGCCCTGACGCCGACCTAAAGACGACAAACCTGGGCTCCTGATTCTGCAGCCTCTTACGAGCAGGGATATTATACGTTTTATTGAATTTACTTTGGGTTTAGGTTAAGATTGGTTAAAATTGGGGTTTCCTCCCCTAGAAGTGACTGCCGACATCCAGCCAAACTTCACTGTATTTTGTGTTCACGACTTATTGATCGTGACCGACTACCTTCTGGGAAAAATTAAACCTCCCGGGCCTTTCTCCTTTGGAACCTTGAATACCTTGGCGATTATTCCCTATGCCTCCCGCCCCCACCCCTCCAAACTGTGAGGTGAGACTGGCCCTCGGCTTTCAATGGATGCAGAATCTGAGTGCGGTACCAGTAGGCGTTTAATGACCACTCATTCAGCAACCATTTGAAATGATGGTGCTGAATGAGTCGCACTTATGATGGGCGCTCAAAGCTCCAGCCCTCCTGCATCCCCTACAGTCAGGTGATCACGATCCAGGTGCTTGGCAATTGGCCCACACGGTCCCCCTTTGTGACCTTCCCTGCTGGGTTCCCATAAGTGACGTCCATGGGAAAGTCAGCAGGGAAGGTCGCAGGCGACTCCCATAAGCCGCTCCCACTCCGGCTGCCATTTTTCCCACAGCGCCTGGCTATGGAGTACAAGTTCCCAGGGATCTGGTACTCAGTAGTGAGTGTGCCCACAGCACCCTGCCTGGCCTTCCCACGCCCAGAAGCGAAAGCCACCCCCCCCCCCACCTTCCTGCAAGATGGGACCACCGACCCATCGGCCAAGTGGACGCTTCCCTGAGGAAGGAGGAGAAGGGAGCAGATTGGGCTATTGCAAACTGCTCCAGTAAAAGCAGCTTTAGGCCCCCCGTTGATTTCCCAGTCTGGCCCGGGGAATGAGGCTGATGGCGGGGGCCTGCGGTTTAAGCGATCCAGTCTTCTTCTGATTGCCTTAAAATCCTGGAGCCCAAATCACAAACTTCCTGGAGTGAGTTTTTGGGGCTGTCTCAAAGAGTCTCAAAACCTGCGTGAGCCATTCCTCGGTTGGGACAGTTGCTCGGGGCAGCTGACCCAGAGGAGAATGGCACGAGGAGGAGTCCATGACGGAGGAAAAGGTGCAGATATAAAGAGCCTTATTTTCACCAGCAGACTGATGAAGATCGGGTGGGAGGAAACCGGTACTGACAGGTATAAACTCAATAATTGGATTTTGGAAGACACCTGTTTCTTCCCGGATTCTGCAAGATAAATTGCATAATTATCTTGCTAAATGCCAGATTTAAGCCATGGATAAAAGCATTAATCACACCATGGACTTCATCCCTCCCTTATTCTTCTATTTCGCTAATGAACACGTGCGTGGGACAGTCCTACCTGAAAGCAACCTACACACCTGATGGACTATAAACCAGGGAGATTAAACGGCAGGAAGACTTCAGTTTCCCTGGGACTGAAGCAGCCTGGTCAACAGGACCTTCCACCATGGAGGTGGAGGTGACCTCGGGCCAAGCGCCGGGGGGGACGCTGTTGGCGTTTCACTTCAGCGTCGCGGTCGCACTTTTACTCCTCGGATGGACCCTTTACTATGACTTCACCAGGACGCGAATCCCACCCGGGATCAGCCAGGGGACAAAACTGCACCTGATGAATTTGGCCATGAGCCTTGTTCTCAGACTGGTAAACCCCCTTCCCTGGGCTCTGGCTTTCCTTTCCGTGGTTCTGCCTGGCCGGCACAGGTCTCGGCTGGGTGTGCCTGAGGGTTTGAAGAGGCCATTTGCAGGACTCGTGGGAAAACCCCAAAGGGTTTTGCAAATTGCCTGGGAACCGCCTCCCCTTTGCCGCTTTCTCGCCCTGATGCTATTGTCTGCCTGCAACGCTGCCTTCCCCACCTCGAGCTGAGGAATCCCACCCGTGCCTCCCTCCCTGCTGGGTGTCCCTTCGCAGTAGCCCCCCTCAAATCTCTGGCGTGAGAGCCGGGGGGGCCCTGCTTTGAAAAGAAGACACAGTTAGCTGCGTGCGGGGTGACCGCGTCCCATGCCCAAAGATGTCTCAGGGCTTTTGCATAGCACATGAATTACCAAATATTTCTTCTGCAGTTTTATCACTCCCATTCTGTTTCACTGGAAAAAATGCCTTTGAAAGTTCTTTCTAAGGAAGAGGCAAAAATGCTTCTTGGGTGTTATGGGTGGATTTCTTCCTTGTGTTTTTCCCCCTGAGCAGGCCCTGATTCTGGAGAAGCTTGGCGTCTGCCACAAATACATCATATGGAGGCAAATCATGAACGGGATCCCCCCAGGGAGAGCCCCTGACCTGACCATCCAGGAGGTGCTTTTTGACGCGGTCCCAGTGAGGGTCTACTGGCCCAAAAGAGCAGGTGCCGAGCCCGGGCGAGGTCTGGTCTGGATTCACGGAGGAGTGGGCCTGTTTGGGAGCCCCCGTAAGTTCTGCAAACGGTTGAGTGGCAAGAGGGACAGGCAGAGGTTTGGGTTTGGTGGTTCATTCTTCTGCAGCATCCAAAGACCACAGGGGAAAACTGGGTGCGCTCAGACAGAAACCTACAAATTGTGAGTGGGAGAAGGGAGACGTTCCCCTCTGACAGCCAACTCAACCAATTCTTTCTGGTATTTCAGGAGCCTACGAAAGGTTCTGCCGGCTCATCACCCGGGAAAGCGCCACGGTGGTCGTGTGCATCAGGTAAGAGGGCTCAGGTTGGCTGCCTCGCATGAGCGTAACCCCGCCCTCCCTGAGCAGCAGTCCCATCCTGTGCACGGGAGGCCCTTCAGGTGGCTACTCACGCTCCTGCTGCTGGAACAGGTTTTTGACAGTGGGGCAGCGATAATAAATCAATAATAATAAGAAAATACAAAGACCTGCAAATAAAAATAGAATGACTGTGGTAAAAGAAAGCAAATACAATGCCAACTGTGATAGGCACCTTGGGTGCAATCCGGGAATAACTAGAGCATTCCTTGAACACCATCGGCATTGACGCAATCGCCTTCGGTCCAGTGCAAAAACCAACTTGGAACAGCTAACATCTTACAAAGATAACTTCAACAACATCAAACAACATCTGCCTGTCCCGGGTCCTTAGAAAGGACTCGTAGGGGGATAAAAATGTCAAACCTAACCTAAGTATCTGGGTGGCTGTGCAACGAATCATCACAATAGTAGTAATAACAGGATGGCCGATGGCCTGAAAGGTTCTTGTTCTGGCTCACTGTCGCTTTAGGTACCCCTTGGCGCCGGAGCACCCCTACCCAGCTCAGCAACTCAGCTGCTACACTGCCGTGTCGCACTTTCTGAAGAACGCGGGGCGCTACGGGGTGGACCCTCAGCGGGTCGTGCTGGCTGGCGACAGCAGCGGAGCTGCCATCGTGGCTGCCATTTCTCAGCAACTGGTGATGAGAACGGACCTGCCGCCTGCCAGGGGCCACGTCCTGCTCTACCCTTTTCTCCAGGCTCTGGACTTCAATCTGCCTTCCTATCAGCAAAGCCACTCCGTTCCCATATTATTTAAGAAACGGGTTCTCCGTCTTGGCATGCTTTATCTTACAGGAAGGAATGTCGATGTCAATGAAGTTATGGGCAATGCCCACGTTCCCCAGGAGCTCAGGGCGAAGTACCAGAAATGGGTCAGCGCAGAACTCATTCCGGAGGAGTTTAAAGTCTCGGGTTACGAGCCGTTTGTGCCCCGTCCGTTTTCAGAAGATCTTTACCAAACCTGCAAAAGAGCACTTGAGCCGGCGTTTTCCCCACTCCTGGCGGAAGATGCCGTCATCCGGCAGTTTCCAGAGACTTTCCTTCTGACCTGCGAATACGACATTTTCCGAGACGATGCCTTGCTGTACAAGAAACGGCTGGAGGAGAACGGCGTGTCGGTCACCTGGCATCACCTGAAGGATGGATTCCACGGGATCTGCCTGCTGACCGGTTTGGGGCCCCTGGAGTTTCCCAGTACACGGAGCAGCACGAAAAGCATAATCCAGTTCCTAGAGCGGTTCTAGACCTCCACCAGTTCCATTCCTCTACCTTGTTCTTCCTCCCCATGCCCCACAGATCCTGATCTGAAGAGGTGGGACCCTATGAGTTCATCCAGTTGTCCTTTTTACCTGGCCTGAAGACTGCCCACCTTTGAAGGGGACACATCCCTCCCTCTCCCTCCCTTTCATAGCCCAGCACTTGGGTAGCCTCGTGTCAGCGCTGGGTGTTGTGCTTTGAAAGTGTGGCTTTCCCCCTTGCGCAAAAAGAGGATCTCCCAAGTGGGCGATCAAAGGGGCACAGAGGCATGGCCGGGAGAGTGGCCAGATGCCCAACAATTGCAGTCTCTGTCTCCCTACGGACAGGACGGTGGTCTGCGGGAGTGTCAGTCTCGCGGAAAACCCAGTGTGGCATTCAGGCAATCTCTATTCCCACAGGCAGACCAAAACGAACGAAAAAGGGGTTTGCCCCTAAAAAAAGGCTCTGGAGGCCTTTGGTGCCAGTCTCTTTCACCTGCTGGCATACCTTCTGTCTCCTGGCAGGACCTCGCCTTGAACTCTGCCTTCCTCCCACTCTGCCCCCCAAGGAGACTTTCCCTCTGGCAAGACTGGTGCAGAAGGATACCTTAGGGGACCATTCCTTGTGGACCTTTCCTTGTGTCCCCCTCTTACCTTGCCTCCTTTTCTGAAACAGGTTCCCCCTGTTTGCTGAGCCTCTAGAAGAGACTCTGGCGGCCGTGTACCCCTTCCGAGCTTCAGTAAATACGCAAACCATCAGTGCCTGCCTGCTGCTTTCATTCCTGCCCCCAGCCAAGGGGAAAGGGGGAAAAGGGCAGAGAGGGTGGCACGGCCGTGCAGGCAGGAGGAGGTGCCTGGGGTGCACCTGTGGGTGTGCAGGAAGGGGACCGGCAAGCCCCCTTGGTGGGAAGAAGACAGCCAGGCCCTTGGGGCAGAGAACCCTCCGGAGGCCCGAAGCGGGAGGCCCCTGTCACTGGGTCCCCTCTGTCACTGGGGCAGCGGCTGCCGGCAGGGGAGAAGAGGAGGAGGAGGAGGAGGCAGAGTGAGTAAAGGAGACCCACCTTAGACCCCAGCCACTGATTCCATCCAGCAGCCGAGAGACAGGCCAGGAGGGGCCCACCATGAAGCCCCTCGGGCAGAGTTGCCCGGTGATGTGGCTTCGTTTGGAGCCAAGCAGCCCTTTCCCTCCCAGCATTGCCTGGAGCTGTTTTTAATCCATGGGACTTTCACCCAAATGACATCCCGAGGGCTTTCTTTACATGGGGCGTCTCTATTCCACACACACACACGTGTGTGTGTGTGTGTGCACGTGCATATGTATGTGTGTCTGTGTGCTCACTAAATGTGACTCCAGGAAGCATGCAACAATAAAAATGGAATATAACAGTCCCCGTAAAAACAAGCAGGGATGGTGACCGGGGAGCCCCACCATCCGCCACACCATGAGCTCCTCTCCCCCCTGGGCCAGATCCTGAGGGAGCATCCGGATCGCCTCAGAGGCCCCGAAGCCTTCGGGGCTGCCTGGTCTCTCAGGGAGGGCTGCTCCACAGGGCAGGTGCCGGGACAGCGCAGGGCTCTGCCTCCTGCACCCCACCAGGTGACACATTCCTCGGAGGGAGGCACCGGGCGTGTCCCTCTCCGGGGCAGCGTGTGGGGCGGCCAGAAGCCAAAGGGGACCGGGGGGGAGGGCTGCCATGCAGGGCTTTACGGTGATGCCCAACACCTTCAACTGCATCCAGAAGGCGCACCAGCTCACAGAAGAAAAGCACCCCACGGGTGGCCTTCAAAGGCAGCCCCACGCTGAGTGCATGGCGAAGGAAGAGGTAAGTAAGGCATGAAGGACTGCCAACCAAGGACCTTCTGATCGGGAGAGAGCAAAGGGAGGCCCAAGAGCACACCGTCAGGGCCTTACCAGAGTTGAGCGGAGGCCTCTTCTGCCCATCCAGACCCCCAGTGTCTGCGTTTCCCTCGAGGGCCCCAAATACCTCTCCACTGGATAGCTGGGGAATACTCCCCATTCCCAGGGGGTCCAGTGAGGTTCCTTAAACCGGCTTTGCCTGTCGGGGCTGGTTGGGGCGAAGCCCTCCCTCCCCTGAGCCATGGGTCTCCTCTCTCCCAGCCCTCGCTGCCTCCCCTTCCCCTTCCAGGCTCCTCTTTCTTCTAGCCCCTCTTCGGAGGCGCCTGGCTCAGCTCTCTCTGAAGCATCTGGCGAAGCAGGTCCAGATTGCCAAGGGGAAGGACGGACGCCGGGGCCTCCTCCTTCCAAGGTGGCTCTGCCTGTTCTGGCAGCTCCTGTGCGGAAGGCCTGAAGGGGAACTTCCCCAACAGACCCAGGAGCATAAAAGGGCTGACAGACTGGCTCGGGACCAGAGGCCGGGAAGCAGAAGCCTAAAAAGAGGTGAGCTCACTAGCCTGCTTTAAACTCTTATCCACACTGAGATCTTTTTATTTCATTACAGTGGCAGATACTTACTACCCAAGACATAGCGGTCAGTGGCTTGGGCAGGGCACCCTTGTATATTGACAGCGTAAATAAATGACAGTGTATTTCTCTCCCCAATGAATCCTCTTTCCAAGAAAATAGCCTAAGATCCTGCAGCTACGTTTCTACTTGAGCTCGGCCATTAGCCAAAACCTTCGGTTTCTGGGGCTCCTGTCAGTCGGTGCGGCCGGCTGGCGCTCCTGCAGTGAAGTCTTTCACCGGCTCCGGCAGGGCTGGTCACCCCTGGCTTGCCTGCTGACTTGAAGACCTTTGGACTCTCCGGATCTCCCCTGCAGGCCGTCTTGCAACAGGGGCGGCAGTCAGAGAAGCCGGGAGGGGATGCCAGGTTCGCTGCCAAGGGGACCGTGATCCTCCCCAGGCACAGTCCAGCCAACCTGCGGGAGAGAGCCGGGGCACCCAACCTTCGGCTCAGGAGGCGGGCAGAGGAGAGAGAGAGAGCAGAGGGGGGGCCCCCCTCAGCCTCCCTGGCTCCCGCTCCTCTCCCCTTCGCTGGGCCTTCCTTTCCGCTTTAGGACCTTCTGTTTGCCCACCGGTGGCTCTGCATTGATGACCGCCACGGAGTCCTTAATTTCTGTTGCTAAGCAAAGACAGTTGTTAAGTGAGTTTTACCCCATTTTACAACTTTTTGTGCCACGGTTGTTAAGTGAATCACTGCAACTGTAAGGTGGTAAGGTGGTTGTTGAGCGAATCTGGCTTCTTCCCCATTGACTTTGCTTGTCAGAAGGTCGCAAAAGGGGATCACGGGACCCCCTGGGACGCTGCGACCGTCACGAAGACGGGCTAGTTGCCGAGCATCCAATTTTTGATCATGTGACCACGGATATGCTACCATGGTCATAAGTGTGAAAAAGTCGTTTTGTTCACTGCCATTGTAACTTCGGTCACTAAACGAATGGCTGTAAATCGAGGTCTATCTGTACGTGTATCGATTAAACTTTCTCCAACCAAAGCATGTTATAAAACCCTACAAATGTCTCAAGGAGCGACAGAGAACTGCTTTTAGGGCTCTGCATTTTAACTGAACTGATCTTACTCTGGCCATCTGGAGCAGAAGTCCCAAATTACAGTCCAAACTGCAAATTCTGCTTGGCATCAACCCTCCTTGAGGCTGTTTTCATGTCAAAATCCGTGTAAAGCCAATTTTCTGTTACAAAATGTGGTTCACAGAACAACACCTAGGGAATAACTTGCCTCTGGAATCCGTAATTAAGGGATATAATTAAACATCATTTAATCTGCAGGGTGATCATCAAGTAGAACAAAGGTGATGTTGGTCCATGTGGTCATCAGGAATAGAAGGATTTCAAAAGAGATCTTAATAATAATAAAGTTGGATGGGACATTGGAGATCATCTAGTCCAACCCCCTGCTCAGGCAGGAAACCCTGGGCCTATACCATTTCAGACAAATGGCTGTCCAGTCTCTTCTTAAAAACTTCTAGTGTTGGAGCATTCACCGCTTCTGGAGGCAGGTTGTTCCACTGGTTAATTGTTCTCGCTGTCAGGAAGTTTTTCCTTAGTTCTAGGTTGCTTTTCTCCTTGATGAGTTTCCATCCGTTGCTTCTTGTCCTGCCTTCAGGCGCTTTGGAGAATAGCTTGACCCCCTTTTCTTTGTGGTAGCCCCATAGATATTGGAATACTGCTATCATGTCACCCCTGGTCCTTCTTTTCTTGTTTGTTAACAGTTTGCAACATGAATTGCATAAACATGCCAAATGCACAATTCAAATCGTGACAGAAAGGGCATCAGGCTGTACTCATCTCCCACTGTTAAAAGAACTGCCGCAAAACACAGGCCGCGCAGGCCGCGAGTGAGCGAGGGAGACTGGGCCCCGTGAGGACTGTGGCTGGATACAGGACCTTCCACCATGGAGGTGGAGGTGACCTCGGGCCAAGCGCCGGGGGGGGGGGGACGCCGCTGGCGTTTCACTTCAGCGTTTCGGTCGCACTTTTCCTCCTCGGGTGGACTCTTTACTATGACTTCACCAGGACGTGGATCCCGCCGGGGATCAGCCAGGGGGCAAAACTGCGCCTGATCAATTTGATCATGAAGGTTCTTCTCAGACTGGTAAGCCCCCTTCCCTGGGCTCTGGCTTTCCGTGGGTCTGCCTGGCTGGCACAGGCCTCGGCTGGGTGCGCCTGAGGGTCCAAGGGGCCATTTGCAGGACTCGTGGGAAAACCCCAAGGGGAATCCGCCTCCCCTTTGCCCCTTCCTCGCCCTGATCCGGTGGTCCACCTGCAACACTGCCTTCCCCACGCCAAGCTGAGGAATCCCACCTGTGCCTCCTTCCCTGCTGGGTGTCCCTTCGCAGCAGCCCCCCCCCCCGAATAATAATTCCTCTCATTATCTTCCCCAAAGAGTCTGAGAAAAAGGAGCTCTCGCTTTCGGTGGCCTCAACACCAACGCTTCACACATTGCCAGGTTTGGTTTCATCCTTGTGTTTTTCCCGCTGAGCAGGCCGCGATTCTGGAGAAGCTTGGCGTCTGCCCCCAGTACGTGGTATGGAGGATTCTCATCGATGGGATCCCCCCCAGGGAGAGCCCCTGACCTGACCATCCAGGAGGTGCTTTTTGACCCGGTCCCAGTGAGGGTCTACCGGCCCAAAAGAGCAGGTGCCGAGCCCGGGCGAGGTCTGCTCTGGATTCCCGGAGGAGCGGGCCTGTTTGGGAGCCCCCGTGAGTACCACCACCGGTTGGGAAGAGGGGCTGAGCCTGAGGGGGGGTCCTCACGCAGCAGGCCAAGGGGGTGCCCGGAGGAACAGTCGATCATCTCATCAATCAATCAACAAGAATGCAAACACTGTTTAAAAAAATCCCCTGTCCAGCCACAGTCACTGAGGTGTTTCTCATTGGTCTAGAGAAAGATGTTAACATTTAAACAGATAAGAGGCCGTGTTCTTCTCAGTTTTTCATTGGCGAGTCTTCCTCAAAATTTTTGTCCTTTTAAAAAAATAAAATTGCCCACTCCCCCACACACCCACACCTAATGGTATAAATAAAATGGTTTGTAGCTTTCAGCTGGATCTTAGCATGAGCATCCATTATTTTTCCAAATAACACCGTAAACGTTTTAATACTCAGTTATTGGGCTAAAGTTGCATTCTGGGTAACATCAAGGCCAAATCAAGGTTTCTTTTTGCATTTATCTTTAAGCAGTCGATAAATCACCGAAAGTACTCACCCCTTGTCTAAATAAGCACCTTCGCACTAGAAAATATCACACTATTGTTCCAGGAATGCATGAATTAGCCTATAAATTAAGGGGCTGATACAGTGAGACGTTCTCATCTGAAGATCAATGAAACATTTTTTTTGTGGTATTTCAGGATCCCACGAAAGGTTCTGCCGCTTAATTGCCCGGGAGAGCACCACGGTGGTCATGTGCATCCGGTAAGTGGGCTCAGGTTGGCTGCCTCGCAGAAGGCTGACCTCCCTCCCTGGGCAGCATTCTCACCTTTGGCCTCTGTCCGTCAGTCCGTCCGTCCAGCCATCCCCTCTCCCTTCCACATCTACAGCCGCGTGAACTGTCAGCCAGCTGGCTGCAGCCCTGGAAATTTCCAATTTTCCCCTCCTCTTGAGAACCCATGCCCAAAGGTAAGTCCTGGGCCCTGGGGTGTTCAGCAATTTGGAAGGCAAGAAGGACGCCCACCTGTCCGTCCCTCCCTCCCTCCCTCCCCCAATTTAAACTCTTTAGGAAACAGGCATGCTGGATGGGGCATGTTTAACAGATGACCGTTCTGCATTGGCTAATCTGCTCAGGTACCCTGAGGGGAAAGTGGTCAGGGGGGCAGGGGCAGAGGGCACCCACCCACCCTTCTGCTCCAGGATTTCTTAGCAGCTTTGGGCACCATTGATTGGGTGCCCATCTGGACCGGTTCCAGGGTTAGAAGTGGGGGGGGCACCATGCTGCAGTCAGGGAAGGTCAGGGTTACTCCCAGTCTCGGCTTGTTGAGCAGATGGCAGGAGTGGCCAGCAGGGCCGTCATCTTGTGCCCAGGAGGCTCTCGAGATGGCTACTTGCTAATGGCCACCTTGCCACGGGAGCACTGCAATGTGTTCAATGTGGGGCTGCCCTGGAAGACTGTGCGGAAGCTACCGCTGGTCCAGATTACAGTGATTTTTTGTCTTTAATTATTTCCATCCGCCATGGGGGGGGTCAGGCAGGCAGGGGGCAGTTCAGGGCCCCTCAAATAATGGAGTCATGTTGGGGACTGAGGAAAAGGGCCGCCTCCTCCTCCTCCCTCACTGCGGCATCCCCGCAATTCTTCACCCTTACGACCGACCACAGGGATGCTGCAGCAGGCCCCCAACCCGTCTCCCCCACCATTCCTCTGGGTCCCCGCAGGCCCTGGCCCGCTCTCACTGGGGCTTAAAGCAGGTCGAGGCCTGCGGGAGTCCCGAGGGGCAGAAGCAGAGCACGGGGTGCTTTCGGGATGGGGGAGGCCTGGAGCAGGCGTGTGCTCGGATTAACGACCCACAAATTTAATCGCAGCATCGGAGAGAGTGGGGGATGGGGGTACTTAAGCAAGGCCGTCTCAGATAATGGCTCCCTTATAGGCATAATTTGAGGACTGCCTGTATTGGATGTCGCAAGCTGGCAACTATAATAAACCAACCACAATAGTAGTAATAACAGGAAAGGTTCTTGTTCTGGCTCACTGTCGCTTTAGGTACCCCCTGGCGCCGGAGCACCCCTACCCAGCTCAGCAACTCAGCTGCTACGCTGCCGTGTCGCACTTTCTGAAGAACGCGGGGCGCTACGGGGTGGACCCTCAGCGGGTCGTGCTGGCTGGCGACAGCAGCGGAGCTGCCATCGTGGCTGCCATTTCTCAGCAACTGGTGATGAGAACGGACCTGCCGCCTGCCAGGGGCCACGTCCTGCTCTACCCTTTTCTCCAGGCTCTGGACTTCAATCTGCCTTCCTATCAGCAAAGCCACTCCGTTCCCATATTATTTAAGAAACGGGTTCTCCGTCTTGGCATGCTTTATCTTACAGGAAAGAATGTTAATGTCAATGAAGTTATGGGCAATGCCCACGTTCCCCAGGAGCTCAGGGCGAAGTACCAGAAATGGGTCAGCGCAGAACTCATTCCGGAGGAGTTTAAAGTCTCGGGTTACGAGCCGTTTGTGCCCCGTCCGTTTTCAGAAGATCTTTACCAAACCTGCAAAAGAGCACTTGAGCCGGCGTTTTCCCCACTCCTGGCGGAAGATGCCGTCATCCGGCAGTTTCCAGAGACTTTCCTTCTGACCTGCGAATACGACATTTTCCGAGACGATGCCTTGCTGTACAAGAAACGGCTGGAGGAGAACGGCGTGTCGGTCACCTGGCATCACCTGAAGGATGGATTCCACGGGCTTCTGGACGTTGATGGAACTAATATTTTTGAGATTTTTAAGGTTACTTTGGTATGAGTCAACACTAGATTTAAATTATGGATTTGATTATGACTTGGAATGGCAATAAGAAAAATTGGAAAATTTATAATTAAAGGAGTTAGATTGAGATTGATACTGGTGAAATATTATTGATATTTTTATTTATAAGAATTGAATGGTAATTAGTGAGGTATTAAATGGATTAAATTGAAACAATTGAGGAATCTTTTAGGGACGTGGACTGATCTATGAAAATATTGGATAGAATATATGAAATAGAATATAGTTGAGAAATATTAAGATATAATAGTTATATTACTTGTTTATGATAGAAATAATTATTGTCCTATCATTATTATTATAATGTTATTATATTACTATGTCTAATGCAATAGTTTTAAAATATATAAATTCATGTTTATTTACATAATATGTATGTGAAACAGAATAAGAGATATAATTTGATTGAGAAGCATAAATTGAAATTGGAATAATAGATAGAGGTGAGAAACAATTTATATTTTAGGAATGCTCGAATTGTATACCATAAGAGGGAACTTTTAAAGTAGTAGTTTAAATTGTATATGTATGACTGTATTTTTTGTTGTGTTCTATGGAGTGCCCTATCTCCACGATGCGTTACAAGCACTTGGCTGTAAAACAAACAAAAACTAATAAAACTTGTTATGAAAAAAAAAAGAAAAAAAAAGAAACGGCTGGAGGAGAACGGCGTGTCGGTCACCTGGCATCACCTGGAGGATGGATTCCACGGGATCTGCCTGCTGACCGGTTTGGGGCCCCTGGAGTTTCCCAGTACGCGGAGCAGCACGAAAAGCATAATCCAGTTCCTAGAGCGGTTCTAGACCTCCACCAGCCTCGGCCGTTCTTTCCCTCGCCGCCACCCCCACCTCCCCCCGGGGTTTCCAGCTTCTTCTCCCTACGGTCAGGACGGTGGTCTTGGGGTTGATTTCTCATGGTCCTAGAATCGAGGCCAGTCACACGACGACTCTTTTAACCACTGCAATGTATAACCATAATGCTGGGCGTGGGGACCCCGACAGGAGCACCAACCTTGCTGAGAGAGCAGGCACCTCCCAGGAGAGGCCCAAGTGTGTGTGCACCCCGAGGTGGCTGGGGGTGTGTGGGGCGGGGAGAGGTTCTGGGGAGCCCCACCCTAGGATCTCCCGGGGTCGGGCTGCGAGGTTAGAAGGCTGCAGCCTCATCTGGGGAGACCCCGTCCCTTGGGGGAAAGCGGCTAAAGGGTTGGATTCATCTGGATTTCATTGCGTCGCCTTTGGGCCAGACTCCCCTGTTCTGTCCTGCAGGCTGATGAATGCAGCTGAGAAAGTAAAAGAATTCAAGCAGCTAAATAAACTTATCTTAACAATGTGTATAAATCCTCCTGCGTTGGACAGCATGTTTACAATATGGAAAAAGTTTCCACTTCTTTCAGGGCCCCCAGACCTGCATGGTAACAGACGGCCTCGCTTCCCATATAAGGTGGCCTGATAACCTGTCTCCCTTAAGGCCCCCCTCTCAGCCTGAGACCCCCCTTCCCTCGCATCAGCTGACACCCCAAAATCTGGTTGAACCAAACGGACGAGCAGGCAAAGCCCAGGCACAAAATCCTTCGAGGGAGGGCCAGATCCACCCAAGCAAATTAAGGTGATCCTCAGTCTAGGGATCCACAAGGCAGACGAAGTGTCTCCTGGTGTTGATGTCGCACTCGGATGTGCTGGATTGTCGGCTTCTCTTTCTTGGGGTTCTTGTCCGTGTTCCCCAAACACATCATCCTGTTGCTTTTGAGGTTATCAGAACACACAGCGCATTCGTTTACTTTTGTGCCAGCTACACAACACGTTTTACAACCTGCCTGAGGGGTGAAACTGCACAATCCCAAGGTGATGCAAAAGAAAGCAGGAAAACTGCACAACAGACTCACGGCTGCCCCGCTGAGGATTTCACAATCCATCGGTTGCGGCAGGCAGAAAGAAATAGTGCCAAACCCACAAGTCCTTTGAGTCCTCAAGGGCTCTCGTCATAATGGCCACCTCACAAGCTCAGCAAGATCAAGAGGCAGAAAACTACACCGGGACTTTCCAGAATGAGCCTTAGCGCTCCTGCGATAGACGCACAGGATCTTGGAAGACGGCCAGAGATCCCCTCGAGTACAACGGACACACCATGACAGGCAGGCTTGGTTGGGTTTCATCCTGACCCTTTCCTCTTTCTCAAGAGATCTTCTCTGAAACCATCCAGAAATGGAACCCCCTCCCCTCCGCCCCCTTTCTCAGCATCACATGGCCAATGTCACATGGCAACAGCTACACCCAGATGCAAAACGTATCACGCCTCGGACAATAAGGACGGGATTAAGAGCACGAAACAATTTTACCTGGGCTTTTGACTTTGGGGTGACTTTTGACACCCAACCTGAATATCCCCGTGGCTGCCAGGTGCTCACCCACCGAGCAAACGCATCTCTCCATTGCCTCGAGGGAAGGTCCCTCTCCCCACAGCCCCTCACCTTTGGCCCTACCTGCCTCCCACGCCTTTCCCAGAAAACCCTCTGCCCTTCCGCCCAGGGGGAAAAGGTTCCAGGCAGAGCAGACGCACAACACATTAAATTCCCTGGCAAAATTAGGTCAGTAGATTCTGAAGGAGGCTTAAATATTTCATTACAGAGATTGAGGACGTGATTGCAAGTCGAAGACAATGAGGGCAGGATATGAATCCTGCAGGCTTTAACTCACCACCTGATCTTTCAGGCAGCAATAAACAGCCGGGCAGATCCACGTGCCTATGCTGGACTGGGGCAACGTGGCAGGAGGGCACAGAACACAGGCACACTTGCTCAGCTCAGATCAAACCCTAAAGACATACGCAACAGTCCTCAGCTCACAGACACTCATTTAACAAGGCTGATTTGGAGTCGTGACAGCCTCGGAAAAAATGACTTACAACCTGTAGTCTCACTTACGACTGTCACGCTTCCCCCACCGAAACGAGATCACCAGCTGGCAGGGAGGCCTGAAAATGGCGATCACACGGCCGTGGAGCATCTGGGGACCAGATGAGAGCACCTGGCCGGGGGGCGCTGGGACGGCTAGAATCTCAGGGATCAGTCATAAGTACCACCCGTTCGGCATCATCCTAACCTCAAATGGCCACTGAATGGGTGTTGCTAAGTGAGGACTGCCTGTGCAGTTTTGGGGGACACGGATAAGGTCATTCACACAGGTTTCCTTCAACCCGGCACTAGACAGCAACCCTCAAAGCTTGAAACTGATTCAGCAAAGCCCAGAAAATATTGTCAGTGTTGGCCTTTCCCAGAGGCAACTGTCAAGTTGTATTTCACCACCTTGCCCCCAACACCCATGTGACTTTGACCTTCCCACCCCCCCCCAAAATGGAAGGGCCTCTGTCTGACTCAGATCAAGACATGGAAAAGACTCTGAGGACCTGGTGGAAGAGACGGAGTACTGAGCACTTTCGCACTTTGTGGCTGGCACGCAGGGTGGTGCTGACGCAGAGAATTAAGGGGGGGGGAAACAAAATTACTAATTCCCTCCTGCTTTTATTAAGATACCCCTATTTAGACTAAAGTTATGGAGGTAGAGGCATTACTTTTCATTCTGCCCCCCTTTCCCCCCCCCCCTGCTGTTGAGTTGCTTCATTCCAGGGTTTGCCCGGATGGGGCCCCTCCACCCCTGCAAACTGCCTGCAAACATCCATCCCGCGAGGGAGGCAGCCAATCGCCCCGTGGATCTCCTAGAGGAGACAGGAGAGCCCTCTGGTGGATAGAGCAGGTATTGCGAGCTGCTCGAGGAAGCCAGTATTCTCCCGGTCAGAACGGACCATTAAAAAGCCTGAGGCGGGCACAGGAGGTGCCTGCTGGTTTGGGTGGTCTGCTTGTTGTGGCTCTGGGACAGAAGAGGCTCAGCAGAGTCTAAGTGGCTCAATTCCTTCACTACAGGAGATCCTTGAAATCCTCCCCATCAATCTGGTGAAGGAAGGATGCACCTGTTCCACCGGAATTCGCACCTGCCTGCAGGGGAAGGAGCTTAGCTCCCGCAATTGGTGGCCACCCACTGCCCTCTTCTTGGCAGCAATCTGCCCAGGGCTCAGTGGCCGAAGGCGGGCAGGCAGAGGGCCCCATTCTCAGTCCTCGTCTTTTGCTGCTCCGGCCCTGAAGCGGAGGGACGCTGCATCTGATCCTAGTGGCCAGGCCCTCTTTAATTTGGGAGGCGCACTCTCAACTCCGATCCCCCCCACCCCCGATACCTGAACGGCCTCCTCCCTCCCCCGTCCTTCAGAAGGCTGTCAAGACCTGCCTCTTCCACTAGATATAGGAGCTGCGAATGCCGATTCCTCTGGCGTGGCAGGCTTCTCTGGGGACTGACTGGGGAAGGGTGTGCGGTGCCACGAATATGTTGCTTTCAATCAACTGATATGGCACTTGTTTTGGCACTTGCTCCAAGTTAGTAAATGCCAAGGCAACACTCTGCTTAGTCCACGTTAAAAACACGGGAGGAATCAAGGCCTGGATCGGGCAACTGGCTTGAGGAACACCAGCACAAATACGGCACCTGTCCAGAGCCACGTCCTTGGCAGTGGCCATTTCCAATGAGCTTTCCTTGGAAATGCCTTTGAAACACGGATGATGCTCCCTAGTTGGGTAATGAAACGTCTGCAAGAGAATAGCCAGAGAGCGCGTTATATTTTGTGGGTCTGACAAGGCTTGGGAGAAACAAACACACCACTGGCCTTATCAATCTACTCCTGTCTACCCACTTTACTGGAACATGATATTATCATAATCAAGATTGTTTGATCTGCTCATGACATCCGATTGCTCATTGCTTCCGAATCTTGCCCACAAGGCCGCCTGTTTGTGACCTCCATCCTTGCCAAGGGATGACAAAATGGGAATCAAGCATTGTCCTCTGTTGTCTTCTACGAGGGTTGGGACTTTTGTTCCAGTCTGGAGCCATGCAGGGGTTACACCTGCACGCCTGTCCCCGAACTGGGGGCACTTCACATCACTTGTGGGGAGGGATGTTTATCGCTCATGGCCAAAAAATTCTCCAATTGAGTACCACAATCATAAGACTCTTTTCAACATAGCACAACTGCAACAGCAAGACTCGATGGGAAAGGAGCGAGATGACGCATCGATCATTTTTAAAATCTGCAGAACGTTGGGCATTCAACCCTCATAGTAACCAGGTGGGATTTCGGTGCCCTGCTGGGAATATGTTGGTCCAAAGGGAAGCTTGTAGAATCCCTGCACTAAGGGGTCTACCTGGACACCTGGCCCTCTTTCCAGCTGCATTTCCTAATTGGACAGCCTGTTATAGAAAACAAGGATGGACCCAGTGCTGCCTCCCATCACATCTTCCTCTCTGGCTTGTCCTTCCTGTAGGTGTTTCCATAATGGGCAGAGAAGATCAGCCTCCCCTTATCAATCCTGGGCCATCTATTTCTCCATGGATCAGCCACTGGGCTCGTCACAGCCGCCACAGACAGCTGGGCAGAGCAGGAGAGGAACCTGCCCCAGGCGAGGTGCAATGGTGTCCACCGGGAAGCGCCTGGCCTGCCTTCTTGTCGGAGGCACCGTCTACCCAGCCGTCTTTCTGCTGTCAGTCCTTATCCAATTCGGAGGAACTGTGTTTCCTCCTGGGATCGATCAACCCCTGAAGGCCCACATCTGTCAGACAATGTTCATCACAGGGTTAATTTTGGTAAGGTTTTCCTTCATTCCTTTTTTCATGAACTGGGACAGAAGAGTTTTATTGATTTATCCTTTCCTTTAAAAATTAGAATCAGTCCAAATTCATGGACACCTCCATCAATGGAAGAGAAATGGTTTCTCGGCTTCTTTGGGATGGAAGCTGTGAAACTGACTGGTTCACCTGTCTGTTAGATTTGGAGACCTGAAAGAGGAGGTCCTCCCCTTGTTTTTTTTCCCCTTCTTCTCACATCTGTGCAGTTGGACCGATTCAATTTGCCCAGGGCAGAAGGAAGCTGTGAAACTGACTGGTTCACCTGTCTGTTAGGTTTGGAGACCTGAAGGAGAAGGGTTTCCCCTCTGTAAAAGGCAGCATTCCCCCATCTGAAGCCCTCCAGCTGGGTGAGATGTCAGGTCCCATCACTCCTAGTAAGCTCCCTTCAATATGACAGGGGAACCTCTGGCTTATGGATATTACTCCAATTTGTAAAGTTTAACGCCCTGCTATATCTACTCTGCCAGAGCCGTGACCTGCTACAGCCTAACTCACTGTAATTTGGGCACTTCGGGTATGTGTTGAAGGGAGAGCAACAGGATGCATCACAGCACTTGAAATGCAAGCTCTGCCTCGCATCCACGTACAAAAGGCACAGAGCCTGGGTGGGCACACCGCAATGCCCCTTGCTTCATTCTGAAGGAATGGTGTAGGAAATCTCACCCTTTGGGCCAAAGATTAAGGTAATCCCTCAAAATTAAATTCTCCTCTTCTGTGCTTTGGCCAACAGGGAGCTGTTTTAGAGGAGCTGGGTTTGTGCAGCGTCCCTGATCTCTTGCGGTTTTGGGCTAACGGAGTACCTCCGTGCAGGGATCCGTCCCTTGTCATTCAGAACCAGAAATTTGATGGGGTGCCAGTGAGGATCTATTCGTCCAGAGCAGTGCCATCTACGAAAAGAAAAGCTGTGCTTTACTTCCATGGAGGGGGAGGCATTATTGGAAGTGTCGGTAAGGCCAGAGACGTATTCCAAGCCAACCTTGGAGAGCTAAGCCGAGAAGGTTAGGCCATCTCAGGCCAGTATTAGCTGGAACCCTAAAAATATCCAAGTTAATGGAGAAACCCATTCTGGACGGTTGGCTACCAAAACACAACACGGAGATGTTCATGAAGCCATTCCACTGGCATTCCACTTCACTCAATGAGTCTCCCTCTTTGTTTTCCCTCTCTCTATCTCTGTTTCTGTCTCTCTCACACACACACACACACACACACACATACAAACACAAAAAAACCTGAGGAAGAATCTGCCTTCTGAAAAAGTATCCCAGAGGCAGAGCTGAGCAGTGCCCATGGGCAACCTTGGGGGGACGGCTGGCCTTCAGCAAACCTCCCTCTGAGGCTTCAGGCAGGGAAAGAAAATGGCCTGCAGGAATGAGTTCTCAGCCAGCGCAACTCTCTGCTGCTCATTTCAGATTCCTACGAAAGAATCCTGCGCCACGTGGCCAAAGAGGGCGATGCGACGGTGGTCGCGGTTGGGTGAGTGTTGCCCTCCGTGCCTCTCTAACCTGCAGCACTGGGGGGGCGGGGGGGGGCGGGGGGGTTTGTCCAAAGATATGGTCCAGGTGGAGAGTCTCATACAAAGACAAGCAAAGGAGAGACACTGGCCCACCCGGCCGCTCTCCACAACACACACCGCTGGGTCAGGCCTCACGGAATCAGGCTTTCCCCAGCTGGAAAGGGTCCCTCAGTCAAGCTGCCTCTCGGGGTCTCCCCCGGGGGATTTCATGGAAGGGGGGAAGGGAAGGGAGTGAGTTCAGGAACGGCCAGGAAGAGGCCGTAGGGGGAAGGGCTGGACTTCCCAAGTGAGGAAGGGAGAAGCTCCAGATGGAGCCGCCTTGATCCTGTTTGGCAGAAGATTGATTGGTATGTGTTAACATATTTTTTAAAGAAAGTTTTTCAAAAGAAAGCAAGGACTGAATTCATCAATGTAGCAAGAAGCCATAATAAGTCATTTTCTGTTCCTTTTAGGTATGGACTTGGCCCAGAGAACCCTTATCCAAACCAGTATACTGACTGCCTGAAGGCTGCTGTCTACCTCATGAAACATTCGGAAGATTATGGGGTGGACAGTTCCCGTATTATCATTTCTGGAGACAGTTGCGGGGCTAATTTTGCCACACGCATTTGCCAGTTACTGGTGGACCGCAGAGACCTCCCCAAGGTCCACGCCCAAGTGCTGATCTATCCAGGTCTTCAGGGCCTGGACTTCTCTTTGCCCTCCTATCAGCAGAACTGCAGAAGTCCATTCTTGTGGAAAAAACTGGTCGCCTACTTTTGCTGCCGCTACCTTAACAAGTCAACTTCCTTTGTAAATGAACTTCTGCAGGGCAGCCATGTCCCCAAGGCCACGCGACTGAAGTACCAGAAGTGGCTGGATGCCAACAACATCCCTGAACAGTTCAAAGTCAGGGGCTATAGAGAACAAGACCACGCTTTGTCTAATTTTAACCCTCAGCTCCACGAAGAATTGAAAGAGATGCTCTCCGAGACCTTTTCCCCCTTGTTGGCCGAGGATGCCGTCGTCTGCAAGCTCCCTCAGACCTTCCTTTTGACCTGCGAGTTTGATGTCCTTCGAGATGATGGGCTGCTGTACATGAAGCGGCTGAGAGACAACGGTGTGCCGGTAACCTGGAGCCATGTAGAGAACGGCATGCATGCAGTAATGTCCTTTTTTGGCTACGGCATCCTGTCCTTTCCTTCAGCAAAAAGGATTGTCCATGATGTCACTGATTTTATCAGACGCTTGTAAGGCTGAAATGAAACCAAGAGAGGGACTTCATCTTTTCATCTTATTCCTGAAATGCAGAGAATTAGGTGTCCCAGACTCGTGCTCCCCTTCGGAAAAACTGCTTGAGTGCTGGTCAGTAAACCCCGAACCCGGGTCCTCTCCATGGGAATGCAGCTCTGAAGATCAAAGAGGCTCAGAAGAACTCCTGGAGAAGATGGTCATCCAGCTGCTTCTCAAGCCAGATGTCCTCAATAGTGACAGAAGTTGGGCCAATGATCACCACCACCACCCTGATCTGAAAAGTGTGTTTGTGTGCGCGCGCATGTGTACGTGCATACACTCCAGGGAGGGACAGAGAAGGATTGTGCCTGGAAAGGCAGGACCTTCACACCTGGGTCCTTCGGCTACTCCTGACAAAAGAAGTGCAGGACGACCAACTCCTCCCAGGAGCAATTTCAGAATCGGAACCAAAGAATCTCCTCTCTGGGTGGGGGGGGGAGAATCTGAATTCACTCCTTTCGCTGGAGCCCCGAGGCCCAGCCCCCCCAAGGGCAAAAAATGCATCTTCAATTCAGTCAGAAAATTCCCATCCTCAGGAGATCGCGGTGTGTGTGTGTGTGTCTTTGAGGAGGATGTGCGGAAAGCTCCCCTCCAAAGAGACCCACAAGGCAAAGCGGCCTCTCGCTTCCAGTCCCCCCCCCATCCTGGGCCAGGGGTGTTGAGCAAGGGGACCAGATGATCATGTTGTGCAGCTGCCGAAATGCGAGAGGCCTGGCTCTGGCTTCTCAGCCGGGAGCCTCGTAATTATGCTGATCAGGGCATGGCCTCTCCGAGACCTGGCGGAGGTAAACAAACAGCTCCACGGGGATCCTTCGGCCTCTCCTGGGAAGGCGCCCTGTTCGACCCGCTCACGGGGAAATGGCTCCTCTGATCAGCAGCGCCCCTTCTCGCCTCACCCTCTCCTCGCTCGGCTCCCCTGCCCACCAAAACAGTACGTCAAAGCCCAGCATCTGAGGTGCCGCCAATGTTCGGATCGCGGCCACTTCAGGAAAGGATGGAGGCGAACCGCAATGTTTTCACAACCAGGATAGCAGCTCAGCTGTTCAAGGGTATATCAAAGGGCCGTCTGGCTCGGGGAAGCCAACCGCGGCCACCTCGGCAAGAGAGGCTCCCTCGACCTCCAGACTCCCAGGGGACATTCGGGTCTGAAGGCTGACCCAATGCCAGCAGGGCAGCCAAGGCTGTTACGGAGCTTCCTGCTCTGCTCCTGGCCTGGGCCGGTTATGATGACCTGCCCCAGATGGAGATTCCTCCGGGGACTGAGTGGCCTGTGCAGCTCCCCCTCCTCCTTCCCTCTCTGGGAGGCGCACTGGAGTTGGAAACACCCCTTTTCCTCCCGTTTATGCTGGCGCTTGTGGGACGAACTCTCTCGGGTTAGGGTTCATTGAGGCCCACTCCCTTCTTTGCATCAACAAAACATAAGATGAAAGGAAGCTCAGTAGAGCCTTGCAAATGTTGACGCCTTTTGCTTCCCATGCTTGCTCCAAGGAGTTCTAGTGGGAATGGAAGCCAAGAGGCCGAAGGAAACGCTGCAGCCTGGGGCAAGCTTGTTCTGACCCAAATTCTTGAAACCTTAAAAGCTCGTCTTTCTGGAAAGCCTTCTCTGGTTTAATAAAAGTCTTGCCTTATTCTGTATCCTTCTGCCCTCTTCTCTTCTTGTTCTTCTCCTTCAAGGTGGCTGGAGAACCACCCGACAGAGCAAAGCAAACACCGAAACGCTTTTATCCGAGTTTGTCTGCTCTGTTTGTTCTTGTTTGTTCCCTCGCAAAGGAACTAAACCAGGAACCCGAGATCCTTCACTTGACCTGAAAGGACGAATGTCCCCTCAGAGACTCCAGGGAGGGTTTTTCTTCCGCCTTTCGGCTCTGGTGCATTCAGACCAGGCCCGGCTGCTCGTTATCGTGGCACTCCCTAATGCCCAAGGCGCCCACGTATTTCACCCTAGATCCCAATCGTCACATCTGCAGGCAGAGCTCCAAGGAAAGCGATGCCTTGGCTAAGATACTTGGCTAAAAGCACAGCCTTCATTTCCATAATCCTGATAAACCCCGATCATTCTGATAGAGTGAAGACGATGGGAGGGGTTTTGGCAGCCATGCCTCCCTCTTTGCACTGCACAGATCCTGAGGGGGCCAGAAGGAGCACGTCTCTCTTAGGGAAAACCCTTCTAGAAAAGGGAGAGAGACTCTCCTAGACAGAGAGTCACCTGGCATCATCGCCCCCGTATTATGCCAGGTGCCTGTCAGAACCTGAGCCGGAACGTCTGTCCCAGATTGAGGAGTGACTGACCGCCTCGCGATGGAACTGGGAAGGCCGAGGCTCTCGTCCTCTGGTAAGCCTGGACAGGCCCTGGGTAGAAGGGCTGAATTTTCTGCTGATCTGCAATCTCCTTCCTGTCCCCACTTTATATTCACCTTTCAAAAAAGAAAAGCCTGTTTCCTAGGAAGTATTTTAGTGCCGCCCTTAAGTCCATTGCATTTTAAGATGCAGTTCTAAGACTCTTCGGGTCCACAGCCATGAAACACCAAGAGAGAGGCCAGGGAAGGAAGCAGGGAAAGAAAAGGAGGCAGAATTATGCTCGGAGCATCCCGCAGGGGGTGGAACAGCACAGGATGCAAGAGCCATAACCAGGAAGAACAGAAAGAGAATGACTGGGGGGGCAACAGGGCTTTCCTGCCTCTGCCCCCCCCCCTCAATTTTTCCACACTGTCCAATGCAATCCCTCTTGGGGGCAGAACTGGAGGTCTGAAACGAGGCCCCCAATGGCCGGCAGGCACGATTAAGGGTGCTGCCCCCCCCTCGCTGCCCTCCTAACGGAGGTCCTCTCCGCCCCCAACGACGTCCCGCGGAAGCCCTCCAATCCTATGGGGTGGGAACGGCTGCTTGGCCAGTTACCGAGCCCCCTCGAGCCCAGGACGAGGGGCTCCTTCTGGGGCTGCTGCCTTCAATTAACAGCGAGAACCTCTGCTTGGCGGGCGGGGCGGGGTCAGATTCAGGGCCCCCCTGCTCCTCGCCGGCGGGGCTGCACGGGCGGGGCTCGACCGGCTTCCTACGAGCAGCAAGCCGCGCCTGAATCCGGCGAGGGGCCGAGCAGGACGGGAGGTGTGGTCCGAGGGCGCTCCGCCCCGACCGCCAAGCCCGAGGCCGAGCGCTGCGGCGGCGCTCCCTCCCTCCGTCCGCGGCCGGCGCCCCGATGGGCTTCCCGCAGGCGCTGCTGGCGCTGGCGGGCGCGGCGGGGCTGGCCGCCCTGATCCTGCTGGTGCTGGGCAGCATCTACTGCGAGGCCACCAACTCCGAGCTGCCAGCCGGGCTGGAGCAGCCGGCCAGGCTCCGCGTCATCCACGCCTGCCGCATCGGGGCCGCGGTCCTGGTGAGCTGACGGCGCGGGAGGGAGGGAGGGAGGCAGACAAGTGCCGGCCCGCGGCCCGAGCCCCACGGGAGGGAAGGCTCTGCCGAAGAGAGGGGGGGGCGTCGAGGGGACCCCGTCTGCGCCCCTCCCGGGCTGACGAAGCCGGACGGGGGTCCCCTCTCGGGAGCCCGGCCGAGTCAAGCTGGGCGTCCCGGGGCGCGGACAAAAACCGGCCTCTCTCGGGACAGCCGCGCCCGGTGGGCGTCTCCAAGGGCAGCCCGGGGCGAGCGGCACCGCTGACCCTGGAGAGGGACCCCCTCGCTAAAGCCCCCGGCCTTTAAGGGCTCCGCCCAGACCCCTGAAGGGAGCGAGGGGAGGCTGAGGACCCCCGCGGGTGGCTGGGCGCTTCCCTGCTCCAGGGAGGTCCGGGGGGCTTCCGAGTCAGGTCCGGAGCAGGCTGCCTTTTGCCTGCGGCCAACCGCTCAAGCACCCGCTTTGCTCCCCTAAAAGGGACGGATCCTGGAGGACCTGCGCCTCTGCACCCAAATCCAGTTCGTCCGGTTTGTGCGCAACGCCTGGACGAGGAGGAGAGACCCCGCCCTCTGCATCCAGGACGCCGCCTTCGAGGGAATCCCCGTCCGGATATACCGGCCCAAAGCGCCCTCGGCCGCTGGCCCGAGGAAGGGCATCGTGTACTTCCACGGAGGGGGCTGGGTCTTCGGCACCTTGGGTGAGCCACGTCGCCGGGAGGTCGGCCTCCTCCAAAGGAAGAGTAACGCGCGGCTTTTCTAACGCCGAAACCGAAGCTGATGCCCAAGGAGAAGAGATTGGGGTGGGGGAGCCCCTTTCAGGAGGGAGAGGACTGCGGGAGAGGCTGCCTTTGGGGACCCCATCCCTACCGCCGCCCCGCCGACAGCACAGTTCCCAGAAAAGACCCGGGGGGGGAGGGGACGGCCGGGAGGTGGAAGGGAGCAGAGCTATGGGAAGAAGACCCAGGAGAGGGACACAAAAGGGAGGCTCTGAAGGTCCCTCTCCAGGACAGAAACAGCAAGAAAACTTCCCAGAATGTGAAAGGCAGGATTTGGCCCAGCATTGTATTATTCAATTCCTGCACATTAGCAGAAGTACACCAACACACAGGCACACACACAGAGAGAAAGAGAGGGAGAGAAAGGGAGAGAATTTTTAATTCTTTGCTGATCCAGATCTGATTCAGGCGCAGTGATGCTATATTGAACGTACTGAATAATTCAGATCAGCTCTGAATTTACTCTATTTGGGTTTCAGAACAGAATTGCCAAACTATAAACTGATCCAACTCAGAAAATGGGTCAGATTCAGGGGGAAAAAGGTTTTCCGTGCGTGACTACTGGACCACTGGATCCATTCGGAAGCAACCAGTTGATTCAAACAAAGGGATCCAAAAGAGAGGCTTCATTCGCCTCCTTCATGCCCACAAGGCACTGATGACCGTTTGCCGTTCGGGGCTTGTTTCTCAGAGGATCTTGATAAAATATTTGTGGGTGGTTTCCACAGTGGTGGCAGGCAGCGTTTAAGAGATGCGTGACTGACGCAGGGCTGGCGAGCGCCAACTGTCCTCCTCCCAGTCAGTCATGCAAATCATCTGTTTTTCAGGGAGCCAGGAGCACCTCTGCTGCTATTTGGCCAGAGAGGGCGACGCGGTGGTTGTGTCCGTGGCGTAAGTCATCCCAAATGGGTTTTGAAATCTTACCCCAGATCCCGAGAGTTCAGAGGAGGCAGCCCAAGAGAACGAGCCACCAGCCAGCTTTGCGAGGCCACATCCCCACAAATCTTGGGCGAAGCTCCCCAACAGAACAGAAGGGCAGCAGTGGCCATCATTTTCCTTCACTGATTTAGGCCAATGGGGCAAGACTCCCTGTTGCCCTGGAGGAGAAGTTAAAGTCTTTCCCAGCACTCCTCTCAATTTGGGGTCAACCAAGCTCGCCCCACCCACGAGGAGGGGCTTCTTCCTTACTGCCCAGGGTTTCTGCTTCTAGAGAGAGCGCTCTCTTCTTCGCACCCGAGGAGGCTGGCACTGCCTGAGCTGAACCACCACCGGGATCTCTCTCTGCGTGTTGAGGGAGCAGGTAAAAGTCTTCCCCTGGTTTATGAGGCCCTCCTTCCCTGCAGGTACCGCTTGGCTCCTGAGCACAGACACCCCGCCCAGCTCAACGACTGCGTTGCTGCCTCCACCCACTTTCTGAAGGTCGCCGAGGACTACGGGGTGGACAGCAGCCGGGTCATCCTTGCTGGAAATGAGGCGGGTGGGAATCTCGCTGCCAGGGTCTGCCAAATCTTAGCAAGTGGATCGGGCCCCACCAAGATGCACGCTCAGATCCTCCTCTGCCCCGTTCTCCAAGCGGTCGACTTCAACCTGCCTTCCTACCAGCAGAACCGTGCTGTGCCGCTTCTGTTCCGAGAACGGGCCGCTTTCTACCTGCTGCAGCGCTTGACGGGAGACGCTTCGCGCCTGGGGGACGTCTTGGAAGGGTCGCACGTCCCGACGAAACTGAAAGCGCAGTACAGGAAGTGGCTGAGCGGGGACCTCCTCCCGGAGGGGTTTAAGGCCAGAGGCTACAAGCCCGCCGCCTGCCTTTCCTCCAGAGAGGACGCCTGCGAGGCTCTTGAGAGCCTGACCCTGCCCGAATGCTCACCGCTTCTGGCGGAGGAGGCCGTCCTCCGGCTGCTTCCCGAGACCTTCATTCTGACCTGCGAATACGACGTCCTCAGAGACGACGGTCTGCTCTACAAGAAGCGCCTGGAAGAGCAGCGGGTCCCGGTGACCTGGCTCCACCTTGCGAAGGGATTCCATGGGATTATAGACTTTTTTGAGAGAGGCTGGCTCGGTTTCCCATCCGGGAAAAAGGGGGTGGATGATATTGTCAGCTTCATTAAAGGCTTATGAAATAAGAAGAGTAACAATATTGAGTCGGGAGGTAGAAGACATACGTTTCTCACGGATTCAGTCCAGTTCGGACCAGCCTGAGCACAAAAGGCTGAATTGCTCTGGAGTCTGAGCAGTGGCCAAGCAGGTGGGAGGCAGGGGCTCTCCACGTTTCCCCTCACGGAGAAGAGAACGGAGTGACCTTCTCTCGGGCAGAAGGGGGGGGGGTTCCATGCCGGCTTCATGCCGGCGTGGCGGCCACGAGAAGCATCGTACTCTCCTATGGTACTGGATTCGGTGTCTGCTGTTTTAATGGGCTATTCCAAATGGTTGGTTCATTGTGGTATTTCACGTAGAGTTCCATGGCATTCGTTTTGTTTTATTTGCACACTGACTTGAGACTCAGATTATTTGGGAGACTAAATAATAAATGTTAGAAACAACATTACGGAAATGGCCGTGCAGATTTGTGCGCTGCAATTCAGGAATAAAATAGAGCTAACTTGCTCTGTTATATTAACATGGCAACTTAGTCTTGTACATAATCCTTTTGCAAAGGAGGTAACTAACCAGGTTCAGGCTCAAAAAAAGCTGGGAACCTTTACAAAGAATCTATAGAGGATGTTGCTTTCGGCTGCTGCGCATGAAATGCTGCACTAACGGCGGCACTGAGCTACATCCCACATGCAGATAGAAGAGGCTCCCCAACATCAGATGTACTTTAATTAGTTCCGTTTATCCTCCTGATTTTCAGCCAGACTTTCCAAGCAACTAGAAGCATCCCCTACATATCCGGCCCCATAGCCCTGGACCCCATAGAACAAGCCCAGGGATTGCATCGCAACAGAATCTCCGTTACCGTGTCATAGGAGGGTAACCAAGGCGATGGGCAACAATGGAGAACCTGAGATGAAGGAACGCCACAAAGGCCCAACTCTCCACTCAGAGAGGAGCCCCTAGAAGGAGAAAGGGGGAAATCATGATTAATCTATGCAGAGATGTCCAGGAATGCACCCTCCCCAGCTGGAAGGTGGAGCCAAAGTACTCGACCAAAGTGCTGATTGGAAACTGGGGAGAGGAGAGGAGGAGGGTAAGAAAGTCTGGGGGGGGGGATCAAGGCAAAGCAGGATCCTTGTTTTCCCAAAGAGGGAGCCCAGCATGGGCGATCTCAGCTTGTTTCTATGATGACTGTTTATCTGGGTTATTTTAGTTTGTCCGCGATAATGAGGGGACCGGTCAAAGCATCTTCAAACAAGATTTTGTTCCTTTCCCCACTGGGACCCCGGACCGAACCATGATGCGGAGGCTTATGAAGCGGCTGGAAGTGAGTGACGGGAGTCCTGGTGACAAGCCTGGGGCCTCCTCTGCCCGGGGCCTTTTACTTCCACGTCCTGGCTGGACTGGGAAGGCCTTGCGATTCCAGCCAGGGTTGAGAGGGAGAGCCCCGGTTCCTGCCCCCTCTTTCACACTGAGCCCCACATGGGCTGCTCTCATGCCTTGCAGTTGACAGTGGCAGAGAAGAGAGTCGTTTCCTGGGTGTGCACAATACACTAAGCCAGACACTAACCCGAGGGCTGAACTACACACCAAGAAAACCCAACAAAAACCAATCGAGTTTAAAGCAAACCAAACTCAGCAGGCAACACAAAAGCTACTCTTACGTTTAGTCCCGAGCGCCCCACCCCCGCAGACCAGCCTCTAGATGCTCTTCCCTCCCAAGTTCCCTGCCTCTGAGCAGGGGCTTTGTAGTTCCCTCACAGTCCCCAGAGCCACCCTGGCTCCATTCAGGCAGGCCATGACATTTTGGCCACATGCCTTTCCCAAACGGTCACCGAGGTCTGACTCTGGATTCTGCCCTCCCCAGTCCAGTTCTACCAGTCTCAGTTCACCTCATCAGCCTAGCCAGCCCACCCACCCCCGGGCGTGACGGGAGGGGCACTTGCAGCCTGCTCCTCCGTCAGGCCCACCACCTTAAAATGCCACTCGTTGCCTTTTAGGGCCTGCCAAGGAAGTATATCTTGACCCACTGTGAAGAGGCCAGGCATCAGCACCTGGTCTCGCAGTACGACGATCAATACAACAGACACGGCCGCAACCCCCAGCTGCCTCCACTCCGCAAATGGCACAGGCACAAACTGGCATGGACGCCAGAGAAATCAGACTATCCCCTTGTTGGTAGGTCCCGGCAGGACGGAGGGCAGCGAAGGGTGGGGTGGTGGGCTCCCGAGCTGGAAGGCTGGGCAGGGGTCTCAAGCAGCACCTGTGGAATCTGCAAGACCATCAGGTGGACGTTTGCTAGCCAGCTGCGATGGGACAAGTAGGAATTAAAGCAGGTCTCCAGAGGGGGGGAAGGGGGGGCGTCCAGATCCTTGCTGCGTAGAGTCAGGCCTACCAGATCTGGATGAAACAGTCTCTGCCTACAAACACGATTGACACTGTGGCTATCCAATGGATGCTGGCGGTCTGACATGGTAGTCCTGGGGATGGTCACATCAGCCCCCCCCGAAATACTGAAAGACTGCCCCCTCGTCCCGAGGGCCCCCACCAGCATGCAGGAGGAAAGACCCACCTGCCTTGGTTCATCCTTAGTGGTCTTAAGCTTCACTGCTCCTCTATCGCTGCTTAGATCCCTGGTCTAACTTAATTATTTGGGAACAGTTATGGCCCCTGCTCCTCTTCCTCCTCCTCTCCCATTTCGTCTTCCCTCACCCCTCACCTTTTCCCTTTCGTTTTGCTTCCCTTCCGTCCTCCTCCTCAGAGCCCCCAACCAACTATGGGCTTGTGGAGCACCTGATGAAAGCCTGGCATTGCAAAGAGACAGAAGTGGCCCAGACCGTCTACCACAGCTCCTACCCCAAGCCTCCCGCCTCGGCCTACGCCCCTCACCAGCGGCCGGACACCAGGCGCATCCTGGAGCAGAGCCGCAAGCAGTGGCTGCCCAGAAGCCTGGATGCTCCTGCCTAAGAGAAGGGCAGGAGCCCCACAGGGCGGTTCGTCCAGCCAAGCGGCTGGGGGCATTTTTCTCTGAGAGGAAGGTGCAGGGGAAGCACCAGCCACGGGCTTCTTGCGGGGGATAAAGACAGCTGGAAGATTTACGGTGAGGGAACTGGAGCCATAAACCACAAATCAAAACCTTGTTGCTTTCGCCCACTGAATTGCATCAGCACAGCTTTCCCACAAGCCACCCGGTAACAGGAAGGTACAAGGAGGAGTTCAAAGAACCGGCCGGCATCCTGCTCCGGTTCCGGATTTAATGCCTCCCTAGCTCAACCACAATTCCAGGGACATAGAAAATGGAGTAAAGTTTGCACGGATTTCCGCTGAGAAGGGCTTCAGGGAATCTTGAGGCCATGTGGCTTTGAGCGCCCTCTCGCTCCCCTTCCTCGCCCCCCCCCCAGGCCAAATAAAGCTGCCGGGGGCACCCAGGAGACGTGATTGTCCTCTTTCCGGGGGGGGGACACAGCAGTTGGATTAGGACGGAAAGGGGAGGGCTGCCCCGATGTGGGAGCAGGATGCTGGGAATATTTTCCACGGGGGGGGGGGAACAGGGCAGGGAAAAGTAAATAGGCGGAACAAAGACTCCCCCCAGCCCCTGGAATTTGACTTGAGTGCCCCCCCCCCACATACCTAGTTAATAATCACAACATCGCACCAGTTGCGGTCACTTTTACACCAAAAGATCACAGGACGCAACTTTGCACAGGCGACACGTACTGGATTGGTCACCATCGTGGTGCTACATTTGGGGGGGGGGGCGGAGGAAAATTTTAGTTTGGGGGAAATGCTCTTTTGGAGTCCGAGCTGCCAGCGTTCGCCCTCAACCTCGCACGACCTGACCCGGCTTTCCTCAGCGGGACGGGGCTCTTCGGCCCTCAGCTACAGGGCTGAGGTGCCCTTTGCCTCCTTTGAACAAGGCAGGCGGGTGCAGGGAAAGGGAAGGGTGCTCAGCCTTCCTCCTCTTCCTCCTCTTCCTCGTTGTCTTTGCTGGGCGCGCATCGCTGGAAACAGCTCACCAGCAGCGCCAGGACAAAGCTAGAGACGATGGCTGCGATGGAGACGGCTGCCCCAGAGAAGATGATGATCAGGAGGTCCACCAGGGACAGCCTGAACTTGCAGTCCCGGAAACTGGCTTCCGTGAGTTCGCTGAGCAGCACAGAGGTCTCCTCCATGGGGAGGGTGCACCGGATCTCACCCAGACCTGCAGCACAGCAGGAGGCAGAGAGGGAGGGGGAAGGAGGGGCACAGAGTAAGGTGGTTTTACTCTTAGGAGTAGCGTTCACAGCTCCCCTGCCCAAAATACCGCTCAGCTGAGCCCAAAACTGGATAAAAACACTCTTTTCCTCTTGTCTTTCTCAAATTATTCAGCATTGCAGTCCAGTTCTCTGAGCTTCTGGCAAATGTTGAGATGCAGATGAAGCAACCCACAAAAGAAATCCCTACTTAGGCCTGATCTCCTGGGGGGGGGAGGGGGCAGCTGTGGGATTCCGCCTCCGATGGGAATTTGGCAGAGTCTCCAGGCAAGGCCTTTTTCTTCTACAAAGACCCGGGCAGGTCTTGCCTCCTTTCCTCTTGGCAGAGTCAGCACCAGGGCCCTAGAATGTCGTCACGTGAGCATTAGTGATTGTGGCTTTTCCCATCTGGTTCAACGCAAGGCTGCCTAGACAGACTCACAACCCTGTGCAATTGTGCTACCTGGCAGGAGAGCAGCAGTGGCTCCCTCGGTTCCAGCCTGCCAGCTGGCATCCTCATCACTGGTGTGTGTATGTGTGTGTGTGTGTGTGTGAAGAAGAGACAGGAGGGGAGAAGGAAGTCCCCCGCAAAGTGGCTGCCTGAGCCAGATTGCTGGCACTTTCCGTTCTGCCTGGCATCCGGCTGGCACTCAGCTTCACAGAACTGCCCGTCCAGAGGAACTGATCAACAGCCACACACACACACCCCACACCCACGTGCCAAATACGTTGGCAGCCTTCGATAGCAGGGAGACTGAGGCAAGGACAAGGAAGCCCATTAGCCAGCTTGACCGAGCCTGGCCACTCCGGCCAGTGAGCAGAGCAGGCAGATCATTGGTGGGGGGCGCACCGGCTTCAGAAATGCTGAAAGGAGGCCCGAGGCCCTTTTGCTCCGGAAAGCTGCCTGAGGAAATGTATAGAGAGGGAGGGGGAGAGGGGGAGGGGGAGGGGGAGAGGGAGAGAGAATGGCAGAGTCCAGTGGATGCTCGGCTCAGATCTGCCCCGGAGGGAGTCTCGGCTCACCCACTGGCAAGGAGGGCCCGATTCAGACACCTGCACCCAGGGCACTCTTGCAGCCACATGCAAGCTGTTTCTCGGATTGGATGGAATCAGCTTCTACCTCCCAGGGGGGACCCCATTCCTATCAAGACCCCCACAGGCAGGAGGACCCCTCCCCCTGACCCCTCCCAGCAATCCATCTGCTGGGAAGCAGCTGCAAAAGCCCCCCAACCCCCCTAGAGGGCCTGACCTGCCCCAACCCCAAGGGCCCCAAAGAGACCCCTGTTGAAGGCAGCTCAGCCCCCCCCCTCCCGAGGGCCTCTTCTCCGTCTTACCCCACCTGGCGTAAGGGAGCCCAGGCTGGGCCATCCTTTCCACAGCGGCTTCTCAGGGAGATGCTGTGATTTCGGACCACCCAAGGAAAAGGGCAGGGTGCCAGGAGCCGCCCTCTCTGAGTTGGGCAGCCTTATAAACCCAGAAATGAGCAAACACAGAGAGACTCCCCCAGGCCAAGCGTAAGACGGGGTGGGACCGACAGCGCGGGGGGGGGGGGGGGGGGAGGAGAGAGAGAGAGAGAGAGAGACCCTCTGCAGAGAAGAGCAGGGGGTGGGGAGAAGAGAGGCAGGGAGGGCCTGGGGAGGAGGGAGGGAGGGCCGGAGTTACCTTGGGGCAGCCGGAAGGCGTTCTCTTGCAGCCAGCTGAAAAGGCCGGCAAAGTCGCAGTCACACAGCCAGGGGTTGCCGTCCAGGCGCAGGGCCCGGAGGTTGGGCAGGGCGGACAGGGCCGCCACGCTCAGCCTCTGCAGGCGGTTGTGGTTCAGCTCCAGCACCTGGAGCTGCTCTAGGCTGGCGAAAGCCGCCTCATCCACCTCGGCCAGGCGGTTGTTCCCCAGGTAGAGCTTGACCAGCCGCTCTGCTGACCGGAAGAGGCCGGCGCCCAGCTGGCTCAAGTTGTTGTAGCTCAGATCTAAGTAGACCAGCTTGCCAGAGCTGCCGAAGGTCCCGTCCGGCAGGGCAGCGATGGCGTTGTTCCTGAGCTCCAAGTAGACCAGGTCGCCGTGGAAGATGAAGAAGTCCTCCGGGACCCTCTGGATGCTGTTGTTGCCCATGAGGAGCTTCCGTACGTCCAGGGGGAATGGGGTGGGCACGCCGGGCAGCCCCCGGCCCCGGCAGTCGACCGTGTGAGAGTCCGGGCAGCTGCAGGTGGCCGGGCAGGGGTGCCCCAAGGAGAAGGCCAGGCAGAGCAAGACCAAGGGCGGCACGCCTGGCAGCATCCTGGCAGCTCAGCGAGGCCGCGGGAGAGCCGTCGCCACTGGCAGAGAAGCCGTCGGCATCTCGGCAGGGTGGCAGCCCTGGCGTTGGCGTGTGTGGCAGCCGAGCGGAGTGTGGTTGGAAGCGTGTGGTCGAGCCGGCAGATCACGTATCCTGGATCAGATAGCAGCCGCTCAAGAGGAGGCGGGAAGGCAGCCCGTGCAAGGGGGGGAGGAGGGGGAGAGCCCAGGGGAAGAGGGAGGGAGAAGGGGGCTCACTGAGGCTGCCCCTGAAAGCCATGCCAGGAGCAGGAGAAGGCCCTGGGTTCAAGAAATAAAAGGAAGTGCATCTCACGCTGGGGCCAGACTGGCAAAGGCAATCTTTACACTCCTTTCGTCTGAATTCGCACAACAGAGGTAAACCTTAAACCGAGGTCAGCCAAACCCAAGGGCTGTGTTTACACGATAAGCAAGTGCAAGCAAACACACTCCACCATGGTGGTTACAAGGAAGCCAGCTGGATGAAACAGGAGCCGAGACAATGGCTGAGGATCCCACATCGCACCAAGTCACCATCCATTCAACCGTTTTAGCCCAGTTGAAGAACGTGTGGTGGGAAGGCGGCCTTTGTGCCGAGTGGGTGATCACTGGGGATCCCTAAGCAGAGGAACGTCCTCCAGATGGCCATGTTTCCTACGAAGGGCTGCTTCAAGTCTTTTATCCCTCACTTTTCTGGAAATATTGAGCCTGACCACTGCAATTGCCACTGTCAGTAGGTCTGCGCTTGGAAACTACGTGGACTCCAAGGCAGAAGGGGATATTGGCTTCCCCAGACCAGGAGACCCCTTGGAAGGCAGCAGGAACTCAACTGGCTTTTCTTAGAGGCTGTGGTGGTCTCTGCGTGTTCCAAACAACTCCATGGACTGTGTGGGAAGGAGGAGGAGGAGGAGGAGACTGACCTTCGGACTTCGGCACAGTCGTTGTAAGCCAGCTGCCATCCTTTCCTTTCCTTTCCTTTCCTTTCCTTTCCTTTCCTTTCCTTTCCTTTCCTTTCCTTTCCTTTCCTTTCCTTTCCTTTCCTTTCCCTCGATTCCAAATTGCATGCAAAAAAAAAGGGGATGCATTTTGAAAGCTGTACACAAGAAAGTGTCCACTAGAGAGAAGCACATTCTTTGGAGAACAGAGTACAAAGCTGTTCGCCCTCTGTTTTTTTAAATCTGCCCGTTTTGATCAGTGAAAGAAGAGAGTCCAGGCTGATCGTTGTGGCTGGGCTTCTGGGAGACAACTTCAAGCCCCATCTCCGAGTCCAGCCCTTCTCCCCATTTCTGCCCTAGAGCCTGACTGGGGTACTCCTCGGCCCTTCTCCCCAGAAAGGTGAACTCCAGACTGCCCGTCTGTTTTGCTTGTAAGTGTGCAAGCTAATGGACTGAAAGGGGGGGGGGCGCTTCAGAACAACACAGAAAGAAAATTACTTTTCAGACCTTTCAAAGGAGGCGGCAGCCCAGATTCGTTCAATTCAGGCTGTGTTCAGGGATCCCATTGCAGAGAGAGAGAGAGAGGGAGAGGGAGAGGGAGGGAGGGAGAGGGATAGAGAGAGGGAGAGAGAGAGGGGCTGCAGCTTCCTCTGATTTCCCCACCGAGAGGCTGCTCTGCACAATGGGATGCAATCCAAGTGGGAGGGAGGGAGAGGAGAGGAGAGAAGAGGAAGGGAGAGAAGGAAGGAGAGGGAGGTGCAGAGATGGTCACATTGCCTATACACACACACACACACACACACACACACACTCCTGCTGCTTTGGCAGAAAACTAGATTCAAGAGGAGAATTTCTCCTCTTCCAAGACGGAAGGGCACTGAAGGAGGGGAGAGATTCGGGGCAGGGGTCTCGTTCGGAAGGCCCAGGCAGAAAAGCCTCTATTTGCGACTGAGCCGAAGTGTCAAATGAGAGCAGGTGAACCATTTTAAGCCATTCAGACAGTCCTATGGTTTTCCCCTCTGGGCACATGGAAACAGACCGTGGAAGCACTGTGCGGAGGAAGGGTCCGCGGGGGCTTTCAGAGGGGCTCTCTCCAAAGAGGCCTACATTGACACCCCCTGTTGGGAAAAAGTTTAGTTCAGGCTCCTGCAGTGTGACTAGGCCAATGGCTCTCACATGAAACAGGAGCCAAGGACATGAGAAACTCCGCACAAAGCTGTTTAGCAATAAACTGCAACAAATTGTAACATAAGCAAATAGCTGAACAAAGTAACTGCACCACGTAGGCATAGAAACTGTGAACAATGGTGAGTTGTCCATCGGAAGAGTACATACACACACAAGGACAACGTGCAGATATCACGAACAAAAGCACAAGACATTCACACACACAAACTGCCTTCGAATGGAATGCTTATCTGAAAGAATGTAACAGCTTTTGCCTGCTTCATATAACTGCTATTGCCTGCCTTTTGTAACTGTTTTTACTTGCTTCATGAAATCACCTATAGTTTGCTGAGCTAGAATGTAACCCCCCTTGCTTGCCCCATGTCACCACCCATATTTTGCTTAACTAATAAAAGAGATTGCCTGGATTTCTTCTGGGCTCATTTCACCCCGAGGAGAAATTGACTCTGTGTCTTATTTCTCACTCCGTCCGGCGCGGGTCTGCCCGGACCCTCTCATGGTGAGCCCGCTGGCAGCGAGAAAAGCCACAACCCCCCCCCCCCCGAGGAATCAATGAGGCTATCCATTGTTATAAAAGTAATATTTATGAAGTTATTTTCATCTAATAAATGTTTAGGGGTCAATGAACAATCTGAAACTTCAGGAAGAGGTCAGAGAGCTGAAGAGTTTGTGGGTGGGGGGGGCTGCTCTAGAACCACAGATTTCTGGGTGCAAAAATGACAAAGTCTGGTTATCTGGCCAAGGTTCCCCCGATTACAATCCCTCCCCCCTATTCATCCCTTCCAAATAGTCAAAATCTGGGCTGATTCCCGGTTCACAAGGCAGCTTTGCTTCTGCCTCCCCCCTCGCCCGGCTTTCCTTGAGTGTACAGTGAAGAACCTGCTGATCTAGGGGCTCCCCTCCTTTTTCTGGGTGGGGGGAGGGAGGGTCAGGATAAGTACCCACATATTCCATGCTGCTCCGTTCCAGAGCCCCTTCTCTCTTGCCAGGAAGAGGGAACTCCCGTGAAGCTGCTTTTTATCCTGCCTGGGAGGGGTCTCCTTTCACCACCCCCTCTGCTTGCCTCATCTTCAGGCCTGCCTCATCACAGAGGATCTTCTGAATTTCCTGTAACATTAAACCCGAGAGTTGGGGAGGGCGCAGGCAGGGCCCGCCCCTTGGGACCCCCTGAACCCCACCCAGTCGCAGGGCAAGGGCTGAGGCGGATCCCTTCTCGGCTGCGTCCATCGCTCGGTCAGAAGAGCGGCAGCTGCAGCCTTCCCGGGACGGTCAAGCCCCGAAAACTTTGGCCAGACCAGGAAGCCTGTGGGGGAAACCAGACTGACCCGGGCTGGGATTCCTCTGGGCCGATTTCTCTGCTTTTTTTGGAACAAGAATTCAAAAATGACCACTAAAATACGGCTGCTCGTTTTCCTCGTGGCCGGAGTGACCATCTGCATCTTTGCCAAGGGAGGTAAGCGCGGTGCAAGCCGCGGTTCTCGCCGGGGAAATTCAGTATTTTGGGGGGAAACGTGTGTGTATTTTAGTTCACCCCTCCTGGGATGCTCAGGGCTGCAGCTAAGCATTATGGAATCAATTCATAAATGCAAGTTTTAAAAGTATAAAGAAGCCAAAACGGAATAACGCCCTGGAGTTTTAGCCAGTGGAACAGTGGCAGGCAGAAGTTTCGTTTTGTGACCGCCCCCTCAGGGGCCCCCGTCAAGCGAGCGGAGGCGGCGAGGTGCCCCGCTCCCCAGAAGAGGGGTGGGGGGGAGGGGAACTGGGCAGGCGAGCAGAGAGGAAGGTCTCTATGAAGCGGAGGGGAAACAGCGCTGCCTTCATCCCTCCCCCCCCCCATAAAAGAGCCCTTTTCTGAGAACCTCGTCTCTGCGAGTCCTGTAGCCGGACAAGCGGGGGAAGAGGGACGGACTCAGCCGCCTGGCCAGGACTGGCCATTTCAGGGCAAAACAGAGACCGCTGTTGCCGTGGCTGCGCTCCCCCAGATTACGGCCCCCCTCACCCCGCATTTTACATGGGGCGATGCCCGCAAAACGCAGGAGAATGAAAGCCCCCTTTGGCCTCCCTCGGAGAAAAGACCGAGACGGGAAAGAAAAGACCGAGACGAGCCCAGCACGGGGCTCACGGCTGCCGGACAGCCTCCAAGCCCCCTCCACTGTGGAGGCTGGCGTGGGTTCGGCAGGGGCCCCGGCGGCGGTAGTCCGGACCGCCTCAGTTGGTTGATCTGTGCGCACCCCTCTTCTCCTCCCTTCTCCAGCGCGCGGGGGGGGGGGGGTTGCAGACCACAGACGCCTCTCTTTTCTTCTGGTGCTGCAGCAGCATTTTATTTAATTTTTTTTTTTAAATCCCTTTATTATTTTCATAAATACCTCAATGTAGCTGGCCTGTTGTGGTGTTGTGGTTTTTTAAAATGATTCCTGAGGTGTGACCGCAGAGGCTGGGGCTTCTAAGCCTGCCCGAGGCCTTGTGCAAGGTGTGACTGAGGGGGCCACGGCACGCACACCCCAAAGGGGACCTGGCCGGGCAGCTTCCCCCTTCAGATGTGCTGGAAGACCAGCGGGAGAGCCTTGGCTCTGGGGGGGGGGGGTGTCTGGATTCACGATGTACCACTTTGTGGGTTTGTTTACAAGACTATGGGCTGTGTGAATTGCGGAAAGGAGCTCATTCTGCAAGCCGGCTGGCTCTGCGAACAAAGCAGCCCATCGGGGCCAGGAGAGCCCCGGGGGCCACCAAAGGAGAAGGTGGGCCGGGCTCTCGGCCGCTCCATGACCCCGGCAAAGGTTCTGTTTGGCAGAACGGGGCAGCCCCCCCCCCGGGTTCAGGCCCACCCTTGGCCACCGAAACCTCTGGCTGGCGCTCTCTCTCTCCTTCCCCCCCAGACTCGCCCACCTCCCTGGGAAGCTGTGGCAGAGGGACACTGCAGAGAGGCTCCCCCCCACCCCGCAAATGTTTTTTAATGTGTGAACTTTGTCTTCCTCCCCACCGACCCCAGTTCTGAGACAAACTTTGACTCAGCTCTGTGCGTAATGCCCAACGTCGGTCCCTCCGTCCGTCCTTGTTAAAGGTCAGGTCGTTAGTTGCAGCCTAGTTCCCGACTGGGCGGGAGCCCCTTGGCCGGAGGAGGCTGGCTGGGAGAGGAGGGAATGTGCTTGGTCAGTTCCTGGCACTGTGGAGGGCAGTGAGTAACCCACCTCCGCGCCTGCTTTCCACAGAAAAAGAATTAGGCTTGCAACAGAAACGAAGCTGCAGCGCATCAGCGGAGGCCCGCCGGGATCCAGCTGGGAAATGTTGCAACCAAATCGAGCCGGGTGGGGTGCGGTGGGGGGCTGGGGGTGGCGGTGCCTAATGGGTCCGAAAGTTCTCCCAATCACCCAGAGGAAAGCTTCCTCACCAAGCTTGGGGCTCCGCCGAGGGTTAAAAAGAAAATTTTAGAAGCCCGTTCCTTCCCTGGCGGCGTCCATCTTTTAACCCTCCGGCCGCAGTGGCCAGACCACAGCTGGGGCCTGAGGGGGGCTGCCTGTCGTGCACCTTTACCAGAAACCAGGCTCCAAAACAGCTGAGCCAGGGCAGAAAACGATGTAATATCAAACTGCCAATTAGCTACTTATTAAAATGCAAAGCCCGTCAAAAAAAGTAGCCGGTTCCTTCCAGGTCTTCCCTCAGAAATGCCCACTTCCCCAAAAGGCAGGCAGGCAGGCAGGCTGGCCCGGCCCGTTGCTCCCCCCTCCTGCAAAAATGGCCAGGAAGGAGGCGAGAGCCAAACGGGGAAGGGGGGGGGCGTCAGGGCTGGGCCCCCTTCAGAAACAATGGGGAGGGCATGCCTGGCACAGCCTCTCCCTGCCAAGCACTGGGGGGCTTTCCAGCGTGAAGAGAGGCAGGGCTGCTTCAAGGAAGCCTCTCCCCAAATCTTGGCTTCCGGGTTGCATGAAGCCCTTGTGCTCATGATAGCCCTAAAGCCCCCCCCGACTCCCCCCCCCCGACTCACAGCTGCACTAGGGAGGAAAATCACACTGTGGGGAGGGACCCGCAATCCCTCCATGCCCTGGGGCAGAAAGGTCCGCACGTCTGTCCCGCTGCCCACCCATCCTGGCTACTGCTCTTGTCTCCCCTTCAGCAAGGACAGCGCCAGCGGAGGAGGAGGAGGAGGAGGAACCGGGCACGGCCCCTTTGGGAGCCAGCGAGGGCCCAGACTACTCCGAAGTGCCCACTCTGGTGAGTGCCCCCCCCTTTGGCACAGCCTGGGCCTGCTCGCTCACTCGGCGGCAGCAGCGGGCGAGGTGGGCGCAGACTCCCATGGGGCTTCCGCGCCTGGAGAGCAAGCCCCTCCCTGCCCTCCTGGCTCTTCGTGGGGGTCCCTTAGGGAGCCCAGCCCTCTCTCCACGCAAAGGGCCAGCTGTGCACCCTGGGGCGGCCTTGCGGTGGGTCAAGGCGCCACCTCGGTGAAAGGCCACCCATCCGGTTAGCTTCAAGGGCTAAGGGACGTGCGACCGTTTTTTCACGCTTAAGGCCGTTGCACCATCCGCCTGGGTCACGTGGGGAAAGTCCAGGCGCTTGGCGACACCAAGATCCCCACACCTGCCACCGGTGTCCATCCTGGGGGAAGGCTGATTCGGGATCGCTGCTGTGGATAATTTCAATCTGCTGCAACCCTCTTGATTTGGGCAGGCCGTCAAAGAAACAAGCCTCCGGTGGGGCTGCATTAACAGACAGCTGTCTCTTCCAGGCACTGATGACCACAGACAGCGCCTCGTCCTCCAGCGGGGAGAACGCCACGGACGCAGAGCTGCCCAAAACCTCGGAGGGTATGGTGTGGGTCTGCATGTGGGGTCATTGTGGGGATTCGTAAGCATGAAAATGTTATTTTTCTTTAAAAAAACACACACAAAACACCACCTGTCACCGGTGTCAGCCTCTCTTGATGATGCTCTGTGAAATCCTGTTGACAAGCCGACCTGGGTTAAGGGTTACGTAACGAACAGGCCAGATCAGGTAACACCCAGATTAGCCGGCCTTCCTCCATCCCCTCCTTGGGGCAAGCTGGCCCCGTGCCAGCCCTGGCACCCAGGTCAGAAGGCCTACAGAAAACAGACTGCAGTCATGCGCTGAATCTCAAGGAGTGAGGTCAGAGATGATCAAGTTGCTTTCTTGGATTACCGCAATCCTTACGTGAACCTGCTGCCCCCATAAGCAGCGCTCCTCCTCCTCCTCCTCCTCCTCCTCCTGCTCCTCCTGTAACGGAAAACAGCAGGGTCTCCTCTGGTTTCCTGATGAAGCACAGCCCCCCCTCCTCTCCCTCCTCCTGACCAAGGGGCCGGGCAAAGGCAGCTTCTTCTTCTTCTTCCTCTCGATTCTTTAAGGCTGTGACCCAACAAGGGGGGCTGTTGATTAAAGAGGGGGCAGCCCACAGAGAAAGGCAGGGCCCCACGGCCTCCCGTCACAGGAACTCACTTAATAAGCAAGCATCCTGAATTGTTTTAGGACGGATTGTCTGGGTCTGAATTTGAGAGGAAATTGAGAAAAGCTGGCCTTGGTTATTTATTTAAATTGGTTAAAGTTGTATTTTTACATTTTTTAAGAACTTACGCAAAGAAGAAAGGGTGTGGACCTTAATAAAATACTGATCTATCAGCTGGCTGGATTTTCCAGACTCAGCTGGTTTTCTTTTAGAGGTCAGCCGAAGGGCCGTGTCTGCTCTCCTCCTCCTCCTCCTTCCTTGAAGAGGGGCAGTCTGGAGGGAGCACTCTTCGGACCCCTCTCCTCAAAGGGGAGAGCCTCCCCCCTTCTCTGACGCTCCAGAGGGCCCAACTCTGAAAGAAAGGCTCCCTCTGTTAAAGGCAGAAGGCCCACCTGGCATTGGCAGCCAACGAGGCAGGCAGTTTCCCCAAAGTCCCATTTTCAAGCAAGAGAGCAGGAGAGCCACGGCACCGTGTTCCCCTCCTCCTTTCCCAGACCCCCCTCTGTCAGGAAAGGCCCCGACGGGATGGTTTTCGGCCTCCTAAGGGACGGGAAGGGAGCGGAGACGTCTCAGGGCCTGGGAGCCCCTACCCAGAAGCCCCACTCACCGGCCCATGTGGCACACTGCGGAACTCGGGGGGGGGATACATAAGGAAAGGTTAGGGAGACACCCCCCACGGAACAGCCCCCCCCCAGCAAATTCAGGCTTTTTAAAACTCTTGGCATGCGGAAGACAAACTGCAGCAAACGGGTCGGAAGGCAACATGGACAAACATGCTACTCTGCCAGCCACAAGCGATAGCCTCTCAGCGTTGCGCCTCCCCCCCCACCTCCCCCCCCCAAGCTTAGCAGGCCCAGCAGCCTGTAACACCCAGAGCGCAAAGGGGGACGAACGGCGCCAAGTCCAGAAGGGCAAGGGCGCCAAGCAAGCCATCGGCACAGACAGATCCTGGGGAGGGGACAACAACAACGCAATGGCACTGACGGTGGCCTGCTGAGTTCACACGAATGGGTTGGGTGCCGTCCCCTGCTGACCTTTCAGACCTCAGGAAGTCTGGACCCCGACCTCCTCCGTGAGGCCCGAGAGCAGGGGCGGAGGGCTCCCCCGCCGGACTCAGCAAGCTAACCGTGATGTTTACTGTATTAAGTAAACCGAATTAACTCAGCTACGGACGGCAGGAGGACAGGCAGGCAGCTAAGCAGCAAGACCCCCCAAGCCAGCCCATGCAGCTTCTTCCAGGGCTGCCCATTGTGCTGCCTCCCCCCCCGGGGGGGCCCCCGGGAGCCCCGAAGCCTGAGACCAGCCATAGGTCTTGGCCAGGGGTCGCCGAGTGCCAGCTCCGACTGTACCCCGAACGATGAGATCCACCCTCCGCCATGGGCTGATGTGCCCTCTCCTCTGTGCAGGAGTCTCATTCCACCCACGAGTCTCACTTCGACCCCGCCTCGGCCTGTACTGTAGCCCCACTTCTTCCGGGGGACACTGCTCATCTCTCTGCTTTCCCCCCTCAGACCCCCTGGAAACGGTCACTCTGGTTGGCATCATCCTGGGCACCATTGCAGCTATCGGAGTGGCCACAGGGATCGTGATCGTCGTTGCCAAGAAAATGTCGGGCAGGTACTCGTAAGTACTCGGCTGGGTGGGGATCGGGTGGCCGAAGGACCCCTGGCTCAGCTCTGCCGAACTCGGATGATTTCAACTTAAACGTCTCCGTGGGGTGGGAGGCAGCTTCCGCCCTCCTGCTCAGGGGCCCCCGTGGCTCTCCTTCCTTCTCAGTTCCCTCAGCCACCTGGGGTGAAAACAAGCAGCAACCTGTGTCAGTTTTGTAAGCAGAGATCTCCTCTCTGAAACCCTGGACTCTCTTTCCCCCCATTTATTTTCCCCTTGCAAAGGGGGGCCAGGGCGACTTAGGATTCCTGGGCTGCCATTTGTGAGCCCCACTCCTGCAAGCCGCAAGAGGGGCTGGCAGCGGGGTTTCCATGAGCTTCCTCTGCCCTTCGCCCCCCCCACTCCTTGGAGCCCAACAGCTCCCGGGGGGGGAGGGGAGAGGAGTTTCCTTGGGGCGAGAAAGAGCCGAATTCAGCTCAAGAACTGCAGGACTCAGTGAGGCAGCCAGAAGGTGTAAGTCCACCTCCTCTCCATACATCGATCAGCAGGTGCAAATCCATTCAGCTTTCTCAAGAAACTGGCCACGTTCTCAACTGCCCCCCCCCCAAAAAAAAGGCTGCCTGCTGGAATAGTGGAAAACCGCCAAAGTTTGTACTTTGAATCCAGCCCTGATGACACTAAATCGCACGTGCTAAAAAACCCCGAGCCTTTAAAAGGTTGGTTTTAACGGTGGCTTCAAAATCAGAACGAGACGAAACAGAGAAACGCCTTAAAGGAGGTCAAAGTCCCCCCCCCGGGGGGGGGGTGAATTTGCTCAGGGGAGGGAAAACCAGGGGTCTGGCCTTCCCCTGGTTCATCTGTGAGGCAGAGGCCGCTCCGAGCCACATCAGCTCAGCACGGGACTTTGGGCCGGCCCTTTCCTCCCCGCCAGACCTACCTCACAGGGGTGTCCCAGGAAAAAGAGGAAGGACAAAGTGCTGTATAGGCAATCCTGAGCCCATTCTTTTCTTCCCTTCTTTTTTCCCAGGCCCTAAACCTCGCTGAGGAGGGGGGACCTCGGCTTCGTAAAGCCACTTTCTGATTTCAGAGGAAAACTCTTCTTGCCTTAGCCCTGGACTCCGGTCAAGGGGCGGAGAGAGACAGACTGGATGTTTGAATTAGCCTCTTAGAGATTCCTCAGTGTTTCCTCACAGGGAAGAACCTTGCGCGGTCCAAGGAGCGAGAAACGTCTTTTCAAGGGCAGCAACAAAAGAAAAGCCCAGCTGTTTATCTTTGGGGTCCTGTTCGCAGGTAACGCAGGACCCAGGCGACCCATTGCGGGACTCCACCCACAGGCCACCTTCCCCTCCCGGTTCTTGAGTTGCTCTTCAACCCGTGTGTGCTGCTGTTTGGGCAAGAGATCGGAGCGCCTCTCGCACACAACCGGGACGCACTTCAGCCACGCGGACATGCCGCCCTTCCAGAATTTCAAACCCCCAAAGACACAACCACACTGCAAGTGTGGCCCTTGACTCCATCTCAGGGACGTCTTGCCTAGAGAGACCACTTTCCTCTCGATTGCAAAGGACCAGGGCCGGCCGGTTAGTGAGCTGGCAAGCGCCAGATGTTACGGCTGCCTTAAGCCAGAAGCGCACATTCTGCTTACCCAGCACTGGAGACGGACAAAAAAACTGGGGAGGGGGTGATCGATGGGGTCTCCTCACGGCCTCCTTTCTGCTGGGGAGTCCTGGTGCAATCCAAGCACCCCTTGCCACCTTCCCCATCACATTAATTAGAAGTGGGCAGGGGTATCTGGAAGATCCCGGTGAGACACGGGGAGGAAAAAAATAGGGAGCCCCCTCCCTCCGGCGTGCAACCCTCAACTCTGCCTCCTTCGGTTTTTTCCCCTTTAGAAACGCGGATGATTCTGGCGCTGTGTGTAATTTGGCCCCCGTCTCACAGCAACTGGCAGAAAATCTCAAATGTGTTTAGCCAGATTGCAACCTGCCTGTCAAAAGTGCAGACAGCGGCTTGGCACGTGTGTGTGTGTGTGTGCGTGCGCGCGCCCGTGTGTGTGTGCGCACTTCCTTCCTATTTCCCCTCCCACCTAAAGCCCAAACAGCCAACTGCATGGAACATGTGCTGAAGATCTGGGGCAGCAGGGGTGCACCTTTTATAACGACAGCTCCTCCCCCCCCCAAAAAGGCTCAAACTTTTGTGCCGTTTATTATTGAAAGAGCAAAACTTTGGAAATAAAACCTGTAGTAAAATAGGAGGACAGTGTTGTCTTCTTTTTTAGCAATTAGAGAGACGTGGGATTGTTTGCTTAAAGCCTGGATGAAGAGGGCTGGGCCTGCCTCCTACCCCTTCCCCCCCCCCAACAGCTCCTGTCTCAGCAGGCTCTGCCCCACTTCCCTCCTGGTGGGACTCAGCAGTCCTGAGGCAGCCCTCGCCAGCTGCTTTGGGGATCAGGGAGATAAAGAAACGCCTGAGATGACGGAACAAGTGGCAAGACACCACCTTCAGGTTCATTTCTCTGTCTCAACAGAAGCACTGGGGGAAATGATTCTTCTTGGAAGAGAAAGAAATTAAAAGGGCATTAGAGGTCCTCTAGTCAAACCCCTTGCTTAATGCAGATGGGAAAAATGCCAAACGTCATTTTGGTTAGTTTTATCATTGTCCATTTGAGACACTGTCTTAAAAAGCAGCCAAGTTTAGGGAAAAGTTGTCCCCGTTCCACATTTTCACTGCTTTTCTGCTCAGCTCTGTCTTGATTCAGTTTCTATTCATGTTCAGTTTAATCAGCAGAATTTCTTATGGGGCAGATGTCCATGCAGGACCCCAAGGGACCCACCCGTTGTCCCGATCCTTTTGCTTCCCACGGGCGCACATCTGGCCTCCTCGCCCTGAGAAATCTCCCTGGCACTTTCCGGCAAAGGCAAAAAAAAATCTGCACCCCTTGCCAGAAACCAATTCCAGTGGAGCGGACTGCGATCCCTGAAGTGTGATGTGATAAACTGGTTAGTCTTTAAGGCGTCAGAGCGGGCAGCCTTCAGTGGGCAGCTGTTTCTGTACAATATGCACAGCTCAGTTAGCATTAACCCGAGTGGGGTGATTATACACAGCGTGTGTGAACCCTCTCTTCCCAGTTACTCAAAGGCTGACTCTTCTGGGCACGCCAGGAAAATGGATTTGTCTGCAGCCAGGATAAGCGCCTTTGGCAGGGGCAGTCCTTGTTGGTTCTGCCAGGACAGGAGGGGGCAGACAGTGTGTGTGTGGGGGGGAGGGGGAGGAGGAGCAGAGCTCCTGCTGAAAGATGTGGGATCTGGACGTAATAACGCAGCACACAGGAATGGTAAATAGGAAAACGGTGTCACCATCTGGCAGCCTTGGAACTACGCTCTGGGCTTTGATTCAAATTACAAAGAGGAGTGTTTCCTGTTATCTCCCACTCTGTTCAAAAACATATTTTTGAAGCGCTCTGGTGTGTTCTTCCCGCTTCAGTTTCCTCACTCTATTTCATCATCTGGGAGGGAGACAGTCCCTCCCCTCCCTGAGGATGCAGCTGTCGGCAGCCTAAGAGGGGACACTTTCTTCTCGTCCTGTCCTGGTTTGGCTCTGGTCTACATTCCTCTCCTCCAGTTCAATGCGAATCCCTCCAGAATGTCATAAATGCAGAACTGCACCCTAAGTGCCGCCCAGTCGGTGGGGATGCAGGATGCACAAGGCTGAATTAGAAATACTAATTTGCAAAATGAAAGAACAAGCTTTGGGCAAAACAGGCGTTTGGCTGCACCGGCAGCAGACTGGCCTAACCTGAGCACAGCAAGAGCAGATTAAGGCGGCTGGTAACTCTCTTTCTGAGGCTGACAAACTGTGCACGGAAACCTTGACTGGCCCAAACAGAGATGAACGACAGACTGAGATCGGCCCCACCGACAATGGCCAATGACAACCGCGACACCCTTTGAGACCTGGGGGGGGGGGCTCTAGCGATGGGGATGCTGGACAAGAAGCAAGGAGGGCCGGGATTTGCCCCAGCCAAGGAAGCCCCTGGGGGACCCCGGCCAGCCCCCCCCCCCAAGAGAAGTGAAGGTCCTGGACGAAGAGCAGGGAGACCCTCCCTCCCCCCTCCCCAGACAACAGGCCGGTGAGACTGACCTCTCTCCCAGGGTGGGAAACGGGAGAAGGGGCGATGAACATTAAAGGGGCAAACAGGCTTCCGTCTGAAAAAGCAGGAAAGGAGACGGGGAGTCCCGCCTTTTCAGGAAGGAAAGCCGGCTGGGTGACTCTGGGCCAGCCCCTCTCTCTGAGCCCGGCCTGCCTCACAGGGTTGTTGTCGTGGTGGGGAAAAGAGGAGGAGGAGGAAGGAGTATCGGGTTATGCCCCGTGTTATTTATAAGAACAACAAAGGCGAGCTGGAAATAAACACGGATCCGTCCTTCACCAAAGAAAGGGATACAAACGTATCAAATGCATCAACACAAATGTATCAAATGCAAATAAATCCAAACAAAGAGGACCTGAGAGGCGGGAGCAGCGGAGGCTCCAAAAGGAGCCCAACTCGGAGGGAGGGAAGGAAGGAAGCAAGGAAGGAAGGAAGGGAAGGAAGGAAGGAAGGAAGGAAGGGAAGAAGGAAGGAAGGAAGAAGGGAAGGAAGGAAGGGAAGGAAGGGAAGGAAGAAGGGAAGGAAGGAAGAAGGGAAGGAAGCAAGGAAGAAGGGAAGGAAGCAAGGAAGGAAGGAAGGGAAGGAAGGAAGGAAGAAGGGAAGGAAGCAAGGAAGAAGGGAAGGAAGGAAGGGAAGGGAAGGAAGAAGGGAAGGAAGGAAGAAGGGAAGGAAGGAAGGAAGAAGGGAAGGAAGGGAAGGGAGGGAGGGAAGCCGCCGGGGCGTCCCTCGCAGGGGGGAGGAGGAGGAGAATGTGGGGCAAACGCTGCCCCCACCGCGAGAGGAGGCGTCCTGCCCCACCCGCCCCACAACAACCCTGCGAGGTGGGCCGGGCCGAGCTCAGGGGGCGGAGGAGGAGAGGGAGTCGGGCCTTGGGAGGGGGGGTCTCCTTTCCCCCCAACCGCCCCCCCCCGCTCAGCCGCAGGGGACTCACCGGCGCCGTCCGTCCTCGCGGGGCCGGCGTGAGAGGGGGCGGGGCTTCTTCCTGCCCGGCGCCGACGCCACTTCCGGGCCGCCGCGGCCAAGATGGCGACCGGAGGGGCCGGCCGGGGCCGGGAGAGCCGCGCAGGTGAGCGCCCCGCCCCCCCGAGGACCCTTCCCCCCCTCCCCGCGAGGGGCAGCGGGAGGGGGCGGGGGGGCGTCCCGGGAAGAGCCCCGCGAGGGGGGAGGGAGGCCGGGCTCTGCCCGCGGGGGGGAAGAGAGGGTGGGGTGGGGTGGGGCTCAGCTGCTCCTCCGGGGCCCGCCGGGGGGGGGAGGCGGGGGGGCGGCCTCGGGGGCCCCGCTGCGAGGGGCTGGAGGGCTGCGAGAGACCCCTCCCCTCCCATCTCGCCTGGGCCGGCCCGCCCCCCTCCCCGCAGCCAGCCAGCCAGCCCGCCCGGAGGCAGGGGGGGGACTCGGGCGGGGGCCCGGATAGGTGCAGCAGGAAGGGGGCTCGGGGGGGGGAACGGGGGCTGCACAAAGGGGGCCGGGGAGCCTGGAGACACGGGGGGGGACGGGACGCGGGGGGGGGGCGCCGCCCGTCCGGAGCTCAGCCTCCCGCTCGGGCTGGAAGGCGAGCCGAGGCCCCGGGGGGGGGGGAACCTCTCGGGGTGGGGGGGGGAGAGAGACCGGCGGGCGTTGAGAAAAAATACGTCCGGCACAAACTCCGGTGCGATCCGCCCTTCTCGGCGCATGAGCCCAGCCCCCCCCCCCGTTCCCCCCATGAGCTCGTGGTCTCCCTTGCAAGGCGGGTGCGTTGCAAATGTTACAAGCGGAGTGACGGTGGTGGCCGTAGCAATAAATCGGTCCGAGGCGGGTCCCCAAGTGCAGCGCAGACCCCGAAGGCGAACAAACGGGGGGTGGGGGGAGAGAGAGAGAGAGAGAAAGAAAAAGAAAGAAAGAAAGGATGGAGGGAAAGAGGGCATCGAATGCCTCCTGCTCTGTCATAATGCCCGTGGCTCTTGTTTGATCCCTTCAAAGCACTAAGCAAGTGATCTTAAGGGGGCTAGGGGCTTTTACTATTACATGTTAAAATTACATTTAATTATGTATTTAGATGCATACGGTATGACCATTATCTGTTTTCCATTCTAGGTTTTATGTAATCACAAGAGCTTCTTTCTGTTTAACTTCTCAGAGCACGTCCGGATTTCAGAATGAATCAGGTGAGTTAAAATGCAAGACTCCCAAAATTATTTCTATCTGCTAGAAATGTAACATTGACTGATCTTCACTTGACTGCGTGTAGACGCAAGCTCGTACTAATCTGCATCTAGATTCACTCCAATGGGCCCTTTTTCAAGGACGCTGCTTGTTACTTATGGTACATAAATAACAACGGTCTACAGGCCCTTGAGTTCACTTCCTTCTTCTAAAATGTCAGTTCCAAGAGGTAAAATACATATACTTTTAAAATAGGTCTCTGTGAGCCTCAGCGCAGACTCTGTGCTGGAATAAAAACAGTTCTTTAGCTACAGGTTCTTGAAGGAGATGGTGACGAGGATCCAGTCCATCCTCTCTTTCTGCGGAGGCCGGTCATTTCCACTGGAGAAAGCTTTCTTCGGCCACGCCGGACAGGAACGCAGCCTTGATTAAGTTTTCTGCTTGCTTGCCTCTTGCGTGGCTATCTTTGCCAGGACTCTGACGAGCGGTGAGGCTGCTTGTTGTGGAAATCCTGGTCTGTGGACACCTCCCCTTCCTCACCCCCCCACCCAGCACGTGTCTGGGGGACCAAAGGAAAGGCCGGTCTTCTAAGATGCTTCCTCTTTTTGAAAAGTTGTGTATGTTTGTGTGAGTGCTGAGTTACAGCTGATCTGTTTTTCCCCCCAGTTCTTTTCTGAGCTGGGGGGGGGGGTCTACCCTCCCACATGGGGTCACTGGTGCATTGGTGGAAGCTGCAGCTTTGGGGAGTTTGGGCAGTGCTGGTCTCCCAGGTGATATTTGTACAGATATTGGGGAACCTTTGGATTACTGCTTACGGGAGAAATCTTCCCCTGGAATAATTCAAGAGCTGCGTCCCCTGCCATTTGCCAGCACTTCACGGGGTGAGCAACGGCCTGCCCCAAAGGGTAGCTGATCTGGGTCCTCGGATTGATGTTTCTGCTGGGCCTCTGTGGTAGAAGTCAAGAGGCCTGTCTCTGTGGGGATGGCAGCTCATTTCAAATCAACTTGTGCAACCAGGGTGGCAGTTTCTGACTTACAAAAAAAAAACTAGGATACGTTTCTGCAGAAGAAAAAAAAGGGGGGGGGAGCACGTACCATGTTTTTAAAGAGGAAAGGTCTTTAACTCTTCCCTGCAAGGTACAAATAAAGCCCCCCCCTCCAGGGTTTGGGCATGGGGAGCCGGGGGGGGGCAGGCGTTGCAACTGTGTGATGCTGCAGGGAAGAAGCCTCCTCTCACCGTGCAAGGAGGTCATCCATTTTCTTGACCATGTAAAACTTCGGACCCCCTTCAGCCTCCTCTTAAAGACCTCCTGCAGAGGAGCAGCGGAAGCCGCTTGCCAGAAGCCCTGTGCCTCTTCTCACAGCTGACCGGCACTGGGTGGCCGCAACGGAAGGTCACGTGTGCTGCTCAACCTTAAAAGAAAAGCTCTCCTCCCCCTGCTTGCAGAGTTAGTCACAGCAGAGGCTGTTGCTCAGATTGGTTCAGGTTGGCCAGTCATGAATCAAAACCACCTAAAATCCACGGTTGTTTACAAGCCAGCGAGATGCCCCTTTGCTTTGCCTGCAGCTGGGTAATTGCATGAGCTTTCTGGGGAGGCCACACTGTGACTCGGGGCTGGCTTAATCTCCAAGGGGTCCCCAAGGGTGGTGTGCCCCAAGGCCCTCCCCCCCCCCCAGGCGCCAGAGCCCATCACTTCTCCCTTTTCGCTTTTGCTTCACACTCTCGCCTTCTTCCTTGCTGTTTTTTTCCCTTCGTGCCCTGGGCCTCTGCTGGGCATCTCTCTTGGTGTCGCCTCTCTGCTCCCTGTGCCAGTCTCTGCTCTGCAGCCAACCCCAGAGACCGTTCTCTGCAGCTCAGGAACCAAACGCCTCCGAGGATGCCTGACCGCAGAATCCCCCTTGGCATCCGGGAGGTAGAACTGCCTTTGCCTTCGAAAGGTTTTTCTGTCATTTCACACTCATCTTTGGTCTCGGAGTATGTTCATTTTGCTGGAGTTAGAAAGTAAATAAGTTCTGTTGTTTAGCATCAACTATATTGTGTTCTTCTTTTCTCCTTTTTCAGTGCCCTTTGTTGACAACTTGTAATGCCAGGTCTGTATACGGTAACCTCCTGCTTCTTCCAAAACACCCCGAAACGCCCCATCTTTCGTTCTTCCTTTGCTTTTAAGTGCTGACTTACAACTCAGCTTTGCTGTTATCCCGGTTTATTCGAAGGAGGCTTGTTAATTTCTTACTCCACAACTTTCTTGGAGGAGCCTTGGAAAACAGCTTAATTAACAAGTAGGCTGCAAGATTCTTAGTTGTTGATTGATTATATTCATTTAAAACATTTTACTCAGCTGAAGATGCTTCCGTGCTATTGCTTGGGACACGAAGAGGCAAAGTAGCATCCCTGACCGTTCTGGATGGCCCCCCAGACCCCCAGATTAAATTACAATAAGAACACAGGGGTTGAATTCTCACAAAACCATCCAGCCTCCCTGAGATGCAAATATTTCTGGCTGTTGATCCTTGTGTGATGGCCCTGGCTGCTTCAAAACACGCCTCTCTCAAGACGGGTTCAGCCAGTCTTCATCTTTATATACTGTGAGTTTCTGTTACGGAGGCAGGTATTCCCAAAGCCTGTCGGTGGCACTCTCTCCTGTCCTTTTCACGGGAGACTCTTTCTCTGAAAACGAGAAATTGCATGCGTCTACTATCTCAGAAAGGTCCTCCTTTCTTTCCCTCCTCCCTTCCCTCCTTCCCACAGTGTCTGACTAGGGCTCAGAAGAGACCACTTGTTAACTGACTAATAAACTGACACATCTGAGACAGAACGTGGGATTGGATTGCCTTTGTTCTTAGAACCCAGGGATTGTGGCTAAGCAGAATGTGGGATCCAGCTCGTGGGTGCCAGCCCTCTAGTGCAGATCGTTTGGTTTGCATTAATTGTAAACTTTCATAATCCTTTTGAAATGCACTCCTGAAATTCGGCTTTGCTGGTGAATGGGTGATACAATTTATTTAAGGGCGCACATACATACGTGTCTAGAGAGGAAGGTTTGCAGGAGCTGTGGCATTAAACCCAAAGCCCACACTGGCGGTGTTCCAGGTGTTTTTTAAGAACGTGTGGAGTCTAAATGGCAGGGAAGGAAGGAGGGTGCATGCAAGGGGGGGGGGGGACCTGCTTAGCTCCATCCCCACCTTTTCTTCCTGCTGACCGTGCTTGCAAGGAATTTATGTTTGAAAGGCGATGTTCAAGGATGTGGCAGCGAGGCCTAGAGAGGCAGGAAAAGCAGACTTTTCTCCAAAGCCCCTGAGGGCAGGACAGGAAGCAACGGGTGGACATCACCAGAGAGAGAGGTCCAACCTAGAACTCGGGAGGAATTTACTGACAGTGGAGGACAGTTAATCAGTGGAACGGGTGAACCTGTGGATGCTCCCATCGCTGAAGGTCTTCAGGAAGAGAGCAGGCAGCCATTTGACTGCGAGGATATAAGGTTCAAGGTCCCTATCGCCGTCCTTTCCCACCATTTACACAGCTTCCCGTGTCACACAGACGTGGGGCCGATGTGTGCCTCGTCAGGGTAACCTCTTTGCGCCAGCCCCACTTGGTGGGGGCATCTGTCCCCTCCTGCTGGAGGAGCCTGTGGAAAGGAAGGTGGCCTCTCTGTCTGGGAACCCGGAGCCAGGGTTACGTGGCCAGGGATTCAAGGGCCGAGACGAAAGGGAGAGGCCTGCGTCAGGCTCTGGGCATCGCGTGGCTGGCTGCAGCGTGGCTGGCCGCCTGTCGCTGTCTCCCGCGCCCACCTGGGCCCACTCCTCCTCTTTTCTGTTCCGGTTCCCTCTGTAGAACTCAACCGGACCTTCAGGATCAGTTGAGACATTGGCCGACGTCCCCGAGCGCATCCTCAAAGGACTTCCGGAGGAAGTGAGGCTCCTCCCGTCCACTGTGGACAAGACCCGGCTTGGTGGGTGAGCCCAGAGCGAGCGCCGGGAGCAGAGCAGAGCCCCGTCGTGGGGGGTGGCGAGGCAGGGGTCCGTTCTGCAAGCAGCGGGGTGCCTCACAAATGATTGTCAGCCTGTATTTAATTAGCTAAAATTTAATCAACCTAGTTTTTAACCCCGTCCGCTTGATGGGTGGTGGGCCCTGGCGGGAGGATGCCGCCCAGGATGCAGCAGCCCCAAGAAAGCCTTGGCCGGGGGGGGTCTCTGTCGCAACTAGAGCCACCTAGATTGGGCCCTCTGTGCGTGGCCTTTCACACACACTGACCGCTCGTTACTGTGCTCCATTCTGTGGCTGTGTCGGTTTATGCAGGGTGGTGGTGGCGGCGGTGCCAGGCCCTTTTTCCTCCCTCTTTCCATGAGCCCAAAGCGCTCCAGGTCCTGGGCGGTGCACAGGCTGAAGGCCACACTGAAGGACGCTCCCTTGCTGTGCACTTCGACAGGGAGGAAAGAGCTTGCAACGCTCGGGGTCTCGGCCCCTTCACCGCAGCAGCCAGCCGAGGCCGTGGGGGGCGGGGGCGGGCGAGGGGGCTCACTGCTCTTCTTTCTGTCTTTGGTCTTCAGGTGTCTGGGCCGCAAAGCCCATTTTCAGAGGCAGGAAGTTTGGCCCCTTCGTTGGCGACAAGAAGAAAAGGTCCCAAGTGAAAAGCAATGTGTACATGTGGGAGGTAAAGGAAAGCGGAGGAGGAGCGGCCCCTCGCTTCCCTGGGGGGGCCTCGGGGGAGTGAGGAGGGGGCCCAGGGAAGGGATGGGGGGGTGTCCTCCGGGGGCTGCCTGTCTCTCCCCTTCCTTGATCCCAGGCCGAGGCTCTGACCGTCCCATTTTCTCCTCTCCCTCCCCCTGCCTGCCCCGCCCCCACCCCCCATCTTCCCCTGCTGCAACACTTGCAGGTCTATTACCCAAATTTGGGGTGGATGTGTGTGGACGCCACAGACCCGGCGAAGGGGAACTGGTTGCGTTATGTGAACTGGGCTCGCTCGGGAAAGGAGCAGAACCTTTTCCCGTTAGAAATCAATCGGACCATTTACTACAAAACGTTGAAGGTAGCGGTGCTTCCACCTCCCTCCCTCCCTCCCTCCCTCTCTCTCTCTCACAGCAGAGTAACTCTGATCAATTATCTGGCCTTGAATTCCTCTTGTGAGAAAGTGGCCGTTTCCCATTGAAGGAGGGCGGGAACAGCCCACCTGGACCCGAGGGGTGGGCTCGGCTCTTGACTGGGAAAACCGATTCTGCTTCAAAACTCAGTGTGTATTTTCAGAAGGATGGGTCAAAAAAAATATGAGGGATTTTTCCAAAAAGGATTCCAAGGATGGCAGCCTTTTGAAGCCTCAGCATCCAGACAAAAGCTGCTTCAGATATCACAACATGGCTAGATTGGAGAAAAACATTTTTTTGTATTTTTTTTGGCAGATACCTTTTGCAGAGTGTCTTCTCTGGCCTTTTGTCTAGCTTGGCAGTGGAGGTAGTCCTGTTTACCAGCAGCTCTGTGGCTAGGCCTTTGTTCCACTTCCCTCCATTCTGGGTAGCCGGTTTGAAACTGACAAGGTGACGATCAGTTTCACACCTTTGGCTTTTGCTGACTTCCTATCCGTTCCCCCTGCCTTGGAAGGCGCACTAGCTTTGGAATAATTAACAATTGATGTTTTATTTACATTCCCTGGAGAGGAAGGGATTACAAGAGAGTAAGCGGGCACACTGAGGAATACCCATCGAAAGCAATGTGCTGGAACACTGGCAGCTGTGCGCATGCTATGCAGACAGCCCGGTTATTCCCCATTATGTACCCCGCTTAATCTCTTGTAATCTCTTCTTTCCAATCACTGCTCTGCCAGGAGGGAGGGGAAAAAGACAACCCCTACTGGCAGCAATGGCTACCACATGACTGAGGGATCCACGGGGCGTAAGTGCCGTCATTGGTCCTAATGTGACTTTTTCCACTCTGTCATAACTTCGAATGGTTGCTGAATGAGACAGTCGGTAAGCAAGGACTACCTAGGACTTTTTAAAAGGAGAGGCTGCCTTTCATAGGCTCTTCACCGTCAACTTCCTTGACGTCGTTTTTGTGGCCTCCGTCTTTGGTTCTGTGGCAAGTTCTGCAGTTTGTCACATGGTTTCTAAAGTCACAAGCTTGGTAAAACTGCTGTCTGCAGCCATTCCCCGAGGGGGAGAAGCGCGCTCGGTCCGAGGAGGGTGGAGGGTCTGATGAGGGCGAGACCTTGGCCTGCTTCACGCGTTCCCTGCTACGTAGCCACCATTCGGCTTCTTGGTCATTCTCGTCCTGACCAGGCTCAGTTTTCTTTTTTGTAAATGTTCGTTTGCAGGAGTGTGGATGCCGCCTTCCTCACTGAGTGACTCCGGGTGCCTCACTGTTGTGTATCAAAACAATCTAAATATTTCTTTTCTTCACGCAAATACGGTCCCTAACACGTAGCCGAGTAGCTTTAATTAGCGTGCTTAGAATCAGAATCATTCCGATATTTGTCGGAAATATGACTTTGGTATTAATACCTCCTTTTGAATGCTTATTGAAAGTGATGTGTGTCTGTTTGTGTGTTTTCAAGGTTGTTTAGGACTTACAAATAAAAACAAACTCCATAGTTACAGTTAGAAGCTCTGTGAAAGTTTCCAAACGTTTCATGGCCAAATTTAAGGCAATCTTGAAAACTAAAGAAAGTGACTTTGGAGTGAAAAACGGCATTTTTCTTTTTTTCATTCGAGTGGCAGCCACTATTCCTTCATCACCTTCTCTTCCTTCCTGAGTGTTTTCAGACTGACAGTCTGAAGGGTTATTTTGTTTTATTCTGTTTTTTGGGAGCAAAATAGAAGGTTGGGCTTTAGATACGTCGTCGTGGAAGGAGATCGGTGGCTGAGGTGTTGTCCTGCCAGCCGTGTTGGGGAAAGGCCCGGAGGGGGCTGACCTTGCTTTGAGAGGGTCCCGCAAGCCTTTCTGTGGCAGGGGCCGGGGGGTGGGACTTCTGAGCCCGGGAAGGGGCGGCCTTGGCGGAGTGGGGGAGCCGGCACAGGCGGTAGTTCCTGTCCTGGGAAAGGGGAAGCCTTGCGGGGGCCTGGAGAGCTGGTCTCTGCCGGGGTCTGGGCTCCGGCCGTGATGGGTGGAAAGATGGATCAGGGACCGTTGGTGGGGCTTATAGGTGAGGGGCCCAACCTCCCCCCTACCTCTCTCTCCCCCCCCCCGTTGCCTTTTCAGAGGAGGCCGGTGCCAGGGCAGGAGTTAAGCTCCTTTGCTGCATTGGACAGCAAAGAAGCAGACAGGCGCTTCTCCTCCTGCTCCTGTTGCTGCTGCTGCTGGGATGACTCAGCTGGGAAACATTTGGGCTTTCCAAACCCTCCTTGGTGTGCAAGCCTTGTGCTGCGGTCCTCCTTCCAGCAGAGGGGCTGGGTGCAGCCCGCCTCCCTGACTCGGCCTCCCTCTCTCCCTCTCTGTGTCTGTCTCCTGCCCTCTCTGACGCTGATGCAGCACGGCCAGCCCGCTTGCTTGCAACGAAGCCAGGTCCACCCACCCACCCCGTCCACCCCCCCCCCCAGGGTTAAAGAGTCCTTCCTGTTTGGCCGGCCAGGCCCTCCTCGGCAGGCAGCCTCTTCCCGGCTGACGGCCCAGAGAGCGGCAGGGGCAGCAGCTGTGCGAGATCCTCCCGGCCCTCTGGCCGCCCGCCTGCTCCCTCCCCCTCCCTGCCTCTGTCGGCCGGTGCTGGGTGGGCGGCTGGCGAACAGCCTCCAGTGTGATTGGTGTCCCGCTTTTGTCTCTTTCGTCCTGGCAGCCAATTGAGCCCGGGGATGAGCTCCTGGTCTGGTACAATGGGGAGGAGAACCCGGAGATAGCAGCTGCCCTGGAGGAAGAGAGGGCCAGCCACCGCGGCAAGAGGAACTCCCCCAAGGCCAAGAAAGGTAAGGGCCTCCTCCTCCTCCACCCCCCCCCCCCATCGGCTGCCCCCCTCGGGTGGGCTGGCCTCTCCACTTCCTCCCCTCCCTCTCTCTGCGTCCGCCTTCCGCCTGCCTGCTTCTGTGAGATCAAGAATGGCTCAGCTAGCTCACTCGATGCTGCTTCCTTGTTCAGCCAGCTCTCGGGCTTGGCTGCCTCTGGGTTTGCCCTCCCAGCCGGGCTTCCTCCCCTCCCTGGACCCCCAGGACGCTGCCCCCCCTCCCTTCTCCCCTGGCACCCTTAAAACAAGGAGTTGGTTCCTGGGCACGGAAGGAAGCGGCTCTTGTAACCCCACCCGTGGGGAAGGGAGCTCCAGGCATTCCCCGGCTGACGTCGGGAAGCTGGGCTGACATTCTCCCCCAGGAGCGGCAAATAGGGCCAGGCCCCCCTCTGGCCCCGTTAAGGATCCCAGACTCGGGGTGCAAATCGGATTTCAGTGCCTGGCAAAGTCCAAGGGCCAGATTTGCACAGGTTGTGTGGTGAGGATCCCATTTCAGGAGGGTGTTGAAATTTGGGCAGTGAATCATCGGGCTCTCATCCTTGATCCCAGCGGATCTGCTCTCAGCGCTGCCCTCGGGAAAACCTCTCCTGCCTTTCTTCCCAGTGCTGAGAGCCTGCCCTGCCAGGCTGCCGGGGATCCCGAGGGCAAAAATGGCCACGCATTGATGGGGCACTGCAAGGAGGAGGGAGGGGGGGGCATAATGTTGAGCACACGGTTTAGTTGGTTTTTGTTTTGTTTTGGGTTTTTTTTGGTAAAAAGTCAGGGAAGGCAAAAAGAGTGAAACTGCAGGGTGCTGTTTTTGCAAGGACTTTTCTAACACCTCATAGCAGAGAAACAGAGAAGTCAGCATTCTTAGGATATCCCAGTTCTTGTTCATTTTCAAACTTTGTTTTGTGCAGTGGCTGAAATCTCAGGGTTCCTGGGCGCTCACCGCCGGTTCTGACCAGGGCTCCAGCACATGGGTATTGCAATGCCGGAGTCTGCGCCAGGCCCCCGTGCAGCGCCCGGGGGGAGGGGGGGCTTCTGTGTTTCCCCAGGGCCTGGTGAACCTGGAGAGGCTGCCTTAGTCGCTCAGACAAGCGGAGGGATTTTCTTCGCGAGACTCCAGCCTTTCTAAGGCAGTTTTCAAGGTTCTTTGTAGGAGAAACAAAACAGTCCAGCCGGATAAAAAAGACAGCCAGATTGGGCTGCTCTGTCCTGAGGAGAGAGGCGGCTGAATCTCTCCCAGCCGCCTCCCATCAACCTGGGCAGGCAGGCTGAAGCCCAGGGCCAGGCGGCCGGGTCGGGCTCCGGCAGAGGAATGATGCGGCAGTTTCTTCAAAAGGGAGGAAAGAGTTTCTGTTGTTTCTTTGCCTGGACTCAGCTGTGCATCCTGCCTAGCGTAGGGCGTCCAGAACAGCCGGCTGGCTGTGACTGACCCCCGGGTCCGTTGTTTTATCCGAGTTGGACGGCCTGAGTTCATCCGTTTCCTCACGAGTTAAGTGGGGTTCTCAGAAGAGTCTTGGCGCAGTGGTAACTTAAGAGCTGAGTGCGAGGAAGCACTGCAGAATTGGTGGCCTCAGGAAGGTTTTAAACTGAGTGCAACCTTGATAAAAGCCCCCCAAACCAAAACAGGCAGGAGGGGAGGGGAGGGAGGGTAACACGCAGTGTCGCTTACCAGAGAAAACTGGGCTACTGCCCTCAGCCCCGATGCCCAGGGCTTGTTTTATGAGGAATGTCTTTTTGGAAGGGATCTTCCAAATCTTCTAAGCTGATTATTTAGTGGAATTCTGTTGTGTCCGGGGGAGGGGAGGAGGGGAGGGGAGGGGAGAGGGAAGCGTTGCCTCTCATTCACTTTTCTGCGCAGGGCTTCGGCTCTCTCGGACAGTGTAACCCCAAGGGGAAGATGTGGGGGGTGGGGGCTGTTTGGCTCTTCTCATAAATTTGGTTTTCTTCTTTTGAAATCTCATAATTTTTTTTTTTTAAAAAAACGGGCTTTGGAATCCCAGAATGGCACAAATAAATAAAATGAAATGAAATAAGCCCCTGTTCTGCTGCTCTTCCCTATCTTGAGTCTCCAGTCTGAAGTGAACATTTCCGAACATGGATGAGGAAATTTCACAGTAATTAGGGCCTCGTGTTCAATAATTCCAGTTTTTCCTACTTTTCCCCGGAGTGTATTTTTGTACCTTGGGGCAGTTTTGGACTAGGGCAGGCAGGAACCACAGTTGCTATACAGCAATCCCATCTTCTTCATCATCTTCATCACCACCACCACCACAACTAGTGCTCCTGAGGTTAGCCTGGCCGAGGAGATGCTTGTTGCATCTTTGTGATTGCATCAACACAGTTTGTGCAGCCCGGCTGGAGGTGCTGCAACGAGAGAGAGAGAGAGGGAGAGAGAGGGAGAGAGAGGGAGAGAGAGAGAGAGAGACCTTCTGCTTGCTCCTTGGACTCCACATCGAGTGGATCTAAAATTACATTTGCTCTCAAGTTGTCATTCTGGCTGTTTTTAGTAAGCAGAGCAGCTGCTGGCTAAATCGACGACGCGGTGAGGGTTAAACCCACATTAAGGTCACCCGCGCTGAATGCCAGGACGGCTGCCTGAAGGGCCGGGGGTGGGGTCCTCCCTTGCAGGTGCAGCTGTTGAGCCCCCCTCTTGCCCCGCGCGCTAGCAACTCTGGGGAGGATTCAGCTTGCGCGTTGCGTTGAACCCCGGATGGGCTGGTTAGGGTCCCTTGACGGAGCCGCGCTATGCTGGGCGGCCCTCAGCGTAGTCTCTGTGTCTGGGCCCCTGGCAGAAGAGCCGGGCCCGAGGGGGAGCGGCCCCGGACGGTTCCGTGAGAGGACCCACAAGGGGCCCCAGGAAGCCTTCCCGGGGCTTCGCTCACAAGCCGGAGGGGGGAGACGGCTCGTGGGAGACGGGCTTCTGAAAGAGGTCTGAAGGAGAGCCACAGGGCCCCGGGGTCTGGGAGATGCAGACCCTCCTGTCCGTGCTCGGCCCTCCCAGAGGTGAAGCACTGGAAAAGCTCCGGCGGAGCCTTCGGGGTGGTGGGTGCCTCCTGCGTCGCAGGTCTTGGCAGCCGCACCCTGGCAAACTAGCCAGCACCGAACGTGGCCACATTTGGTTGCTTGGGGGGGGGGGGGAACGTCCAGAAAGGAGCACTACGTTTAAACATCGAGCTCTTCCTTTTCTTGTCCTCTTAGCGAAGAAAAGAACCCAGGAGTCCAAGAACAAGGGAAAGAAGGCCAGGGATAAAACGCGGAAGCCGCCTGTGCAAGGTCTCGACATGAGGGAGACTAAGGAAGGTAGGGGGGGGGGTCTGCCCTTCTTCAGGGGCTCTGGGGGGGAGGGGAGCTGAAATGGGGTGGGGGCGTTGCAGAATCTCTGAGCACATAAGCGGGCAGGGTCGGCGTCCGAAGGCTTGCAAAGCACCACGTCCTTTGCAGGGTGAAAGAAGGGGAAACGGGGCCCAACCAGCCCAGACCTGGCCACAGAATTAGCCCCACAGGATTGAAAGGGGCCACAGAGGGACCTGCTCAGAAGGGGGGGGGAGGTCAGGGCCATTGGGTGCTGTACTGGGGGGAGGGAAGCAGGCTCCTGTGGAATTGGAGCTAGAAGTGTATTTTTGTAATAAATAATTTTATTCAGGGAGTTTTGCTTTTAAAGGGGCAATCCACATACAGTATTTGTGGCTTGCAAAAGCAAATCCCCACCCCCACCCCAGACTTTGGGGGCAATACATGGGGAGTGTTCTGGGGTTCTGCCTTTGTTGTATTTATTTTATTGATTTATAAAATTTATTGGCTTTCCATCTTCGCTCAGCCTAACTTCGTTTTCCTCCATTTGCCAGGCCAGAAGCCGGAGGACGAAGCCCCGACGGTTTCGGCGGTGTTGCCCCTTGACCAGGCCGCCGTCATCCAGGAGATGGTGAATCAAGACGCGCTTCCCAGCCTGCTCATCTCCAGCACGGCCTGCGAGCCGCCCGCCAGGCCTGAGGACAAGCCGGAGGTCCGCCTGGGTAGAGCAGAAGGTTCAGAGGAGGATCCTGAGCAGCAGCAGGAGCAGCAGCAGCAGGAGGAGGAGGAGGAGGAGGAGGAGCCCGTGGAGGAAGCGGAAGAGGAGGAGCCTCAGGAGGAGGAGGAGGAGGAGGAGGAGGAGGAGGAGAGCTTGGCGAAAGAAAATCCAGAGGAGGAGTCCGGGTGGGGCGGTGGGGACAGGCCGGAGTCTGTGGAGGAGCAGAGCAGCCTCTCCGAGGACTCCGCCGGAAGCTCCCCCAAGAAGAAGCCCCTGGGGAAGGCTCCCAAGGCCAGGGGGGAGCCCAGCCCCCAGGGGGCGCCCATGTTCCCCTGCCAGCACTGCGAAAGGAAGTTCACCACCAAGCAGGGCCTGGAGCGCCACGTGCACATCCACATCTCGGCCATCAGCCACGCCTTCAAGTGCCGCTACTGCGGCAAGGCCTTCGGCACGCAGATCAACCGCCGGCGCCACGAGCGGCGCCACGAGGCCGGGCCCAGACGGAAGCTGCTCTCGCCCTTGGCCTCCACCCAACTGCTCGGGGCCAGCGCCGCGGCTGCCGAGGGGGGTGTCCAGAGCGAAGCCAAGGCCAGGCAGGAGGCCCCCGCCCCGGAGGCCGAGAGAGATGCTTCCAAAACGCCGCCCCCTCCGCTGCCTTTGGAGGAGAGCAAGGAGCCCAAGGAATTGCACCCGTGCCAGTACTGCAGGAAGGTCTTCGGCACCCACACCAACATGCGCAGGCACCAGCGGAGGGTCCACGAGCGGCACCTCATCCCCAAAGGGGTCAGGAGAAAACCGGAGGAGCCCCAGGCTCCCGTGGGCCCGGCCCAACAGGCCCCCAGCACGTACCTGGCCAGCACAGACCTGGAGGAGGAGGAGGAGGGGGAGGGGGAGGGGGAGGCCGACGACCTCATGGACGTCTCCAGCAATATCTCGGAGAATCTCAATTACTACATCGACGGCAAGATCCCGTCCAACAGCAGCACCAGCAACTGTGAGGTGATCGAGGTGGAGCCTGGCGCCGCCGAAGTCTATGGCATCAACTGCCTGCTGAGTCCCGTGACGGTGGAGATCTCCCCCAATGTCAAGGCGGTGCCGGTGCACCTGGTGGAGGAGTCGAAGGAGCCCCCTGTCGGGACCCCCGAAGCCAAAAAGAGGAGGACGGCGAGCCCCCCGCTGCTGGCCAAGGTAAAGACGGAAATGGATCCGGAGCCCATCACCTCGCTGTGTTCCTTGACGATTCCCCTCGCCATATCGACCGTGGAGAGCCTGCCCTTCCCCAGAGAGAAAAGCGTGTATTTATCCTCCAAGCTGAAGCAGCTTCTTCAGACACAGGACAACAATAAGGTGGTCCCCTCCCCGCCATTGCCGGCGGGGGAGATCCCAAAGCTGGGGCTCCCCGTGGCCTCCTCCCCTCTCCTCCCGGCCACCTCGAGCAGGTTCAAGCGGCGCACCAGCTCCCCGCAGCACAGTCCGGGCCTTCGAGACCCTGGCAAAGCCGGCGAAGGCAAGCCTGCTTGGAATGAGACGGCCCTGGGTGCGAAGCCTCCCAAGCTGGAGAGACGGAGCAACTCCCCCGCGTGGAGTCTGCCTGGGAGAGAAGAAAGGGAACCGCTGAGTCCAGAAGAGTACAAGGCCTCCAGGGAGTGGGCGCCGAGCCCCCCCTTCGGGAATGTGTGCAACCAGCAGCCCTTGGACCTGTCCAGCAGCGTGAAACAGCGGTCGAACGGGAAGAGCCGGGCCCAGGCGCCCTGGGAGTCCGTGCTGGACCTCAGCGTGCACAAGAAGCTGTGCAGCGATGGCGAAGGCAAGGAGGCGACTCTGCCAGCAGGGGGCGCCATTAAGAAGAAGCCCACCACCTCCATGTTGCAGAAGGTCCTGCTCAATGAATACAATGGGACGGATCTGGGGCCCGAAAACCCCTCTCCGGACATGAGCCCCAGGCCGAATGCCTGCAAGCCGGCCGAAGCCCCACAGCCGCAGCCTGGCCCGGCTCCCTCGGCCCCTGGGGCAGAGTTGGGCTGCTCTGGCCTCATCGTCGCCGAGGTGCCTTTGCTGCCACCCTCGTCCTGCCCAGAGCCATCGGTCTCTCCCTCCCATCATCCGTGCCCTCCCATGCTCCAGGCCCCCACGCCTCCCCCTCCTCTCCTTCCCACTGTTCCTTTGCCCCTCCTGGAAGACCCTGGCAGCACCCCACCAAGCTCCTGCCCCTCTCCCCTGTCCAACGCCACAGCCCACTCCCCGCTGCCCATCCTTTCCCCAACCGTCTCGGCCTCCCCCCTTCATTCTGTGGAGCCTCTTGGCTGCGCTTCCCCCGGGCCACCCACTCTCTCTTCGTCCTCGTCCTCATCTTCCTCCTCCTCCCCCTCCTCCTCCTCCTCCTCCTCCTCTTTCTCTTCCGCATCACCGTCCTCTTCTCCTTCCCCACCTCCCCTCTCAGTGGTCTCTTCCATCCTCTCTCCTGGCGACCAGCTGGAGAATCCAGGCCCCCTGGTGACTTTCAAGCAAGAAGAGGGAGAGGCGGAGGGTCAGAGGCTGAGGGAGGGCCCCCACCCCTGCAGCGCAACGGAGGCCGTCCAGGAAACCTTCACCAAGAGCTTTGTGTGCAACGTCTGCCAGGCCCCCTTCCTCGCTATCAAGGACCTCGCCCGGCACCTGTCCGTTCATGCTGGGGACTGGCCCTTCAAGTGCGAATTCTGCGTCCAGCTCTTCCGGGAGAAGGCAGCCTTGTCAGAGCACCGCTTCCTGCTCCACGGGGTGGGGAACATCTTCGCCTGCTCCGTCTGCAAGAAGGAATTTGCTTTTTTATGCAACCTCCAGCAGCACCAGCGAGACCTGCACCCCGACAAAGAATGCAGCCACCACCAGTTCGAGAGCGGGACGCTGCGCCCGCAGAATTTCACCGATCCCAGCAAAGCCAGCCCAGAGGAGATGCAGAGCCTGCCCCGCACTGCCCTGCAGCCCTCCAAGGAGGAGGAGGAGGAGGAGGAGCTGAACGACTCCTCCGAAGAGCTCTACACCACCATCAAAATCATGGCGGCCGGGGTCAAGCCGAAGGACCCCGACGTCCGCATGGGCCTCAACCAGCACTACCCCAGCTTCAAGCCCCCCCCGTTCCAGTACCACCACCGGAACCCCAATGGCATCGGAGCCACGGCCACGAACTTCACCACCCACAACATCCCCCAGACCTTCTCCACCGCCATCCGCTGCACCAAGTGCGGGAAGAGCGTGGACAACATGCCCGAACTGCACAAGCACATCTTGGCTTGCGCATCTGCCAGCGACAAAAAGCGGTACACCCCGAAAAAGAACCCCGTGCCCCTGAAGCAGGCCGTCCGCCCTAAAAACGGGGTGATCTTGCCCAGCCCGGTGGGCAGCGCCTTCCGGCGTGTGGGGCAGCCCAAGAAGCTCGACTTCGGCCTGGAGGCCAGCCGGGCGGCCTCCAACAAGCTGAAGCTCAGTGCCCTGAAGAAGAAGCAGCAGCTGGTCCAGAGGGCCATTCTGCAGAAGAAGAAGTCGCAGCAGCAGCAGCAGCAGCGGGCGGAGCTCAAGAGCGGCGGCGCGGAGCCCAGCGCCCACATCTGCCCCTTCTGCGGCCGGGAGTTCACCTACATCGGGAGCCTGAACAAGCACGCCTCCTACAGCTGCCCCCGGAAGCGCCATTCCTCCTCCTCCAAAAAGAAGAAGGCCAAGACGAAAGGGGGCGGCTCGTCTCCTGGCAGCAGCAAGAGCGGCACCAACCCCCATCGGCGAACGGCCGACGCCGAGATCAAGATGCAGGGCGCTGCTGTTCAGCTGGGCAAGACTCGCACCCGCAGCTCGGGGCCCGCGGCCGCCCAGATGGCCGCCGCCTCCTTCAAGCTGAAGCAGGGCGTCAAGTTCCCCAAAAGGGGCCACCCTCCTCCGGCCGCGGCCAGGAGCGTGGGCCCGGTGAGAGTGGGCAAGGGGGCTCCGCCGGAGGGGAAGCGGAGCAAGGGGGCCGCCAGGAGCGGGGGGGCCCCCGGACTGCTGGGCAAAGCCTCGCGCAAGCTGCACATCCGCATCCAGCGCGGCAAGGCAGTCCTGACCAGCCAGAGGAAGGCCGCTGACCGGTTCAGTGCCAAGTCGAGGGAGAGAGTGGGGGGCCCCGTCACCCGGAGCCTGCAGCAGCAGCAGGCCACGTCTGCGGAGGCCACGGAGGGCAGGAGGGAGGAGAGCACTGCCCGGCCGGAGCTGAAGGATGCCAGGTGAGCTCTTCAGTGGGGCTCCAGACGGGCCAGGTGCTCCTGCGGTCTCGGGAGGGGGAAGGTGGGTTCCGCCTTGACGGGGGAAGGAGGGGAGCACCAAAAAGGCCCCCGGAGCTGCTTCATGAGAGGGGCTGGGAGGTGGGCGCAGCCGGGGAGGGGCCCTCTGGCCAATGAGGTCCTCGGGGCAGATCCCACTCAGCGGGGGGGGGGGCCTACCTGGACCGGGTCTCTCACACAGCCCGGCCGGGGTTTCCCCTGGTTGGGGGGCTTCGCCCAGTTTGCGCTGAAGTGGCCTGGTTCACACACGACGTTAGATCAGAGCCAGAGCACCGTGATGGCTGGCCTGGCCGACAAGTGCAAGAGAGGCCGTGCCAAGCATCGTGCCGCCCACCACCTTGGTCTCTTCCTGCTCATCCCCCGCGGCTGCTTGCTTGTGCCTGGCCTTCTCCTGCCCTGTTGTGCCCGAGGCCTTCTCGCCATTGTGGGTCCTTGGCTGAGGCGGCCTCCGCAAATGGCAGCCTTAAAAAGCTTGTTTCTCAGCCTGGAGCTGCCCGTCCCCGGTGGGTTCCCGTTCTTGTTAATGCTGGACTTGGCTCCAGCCGTCCGTGGCTCTCCTGATCCCAGCAGGGCATCGTCTGACTGCCAAACGGGGGGGGGGGGAGGAATGGAGGGGAGGCAGAAAGTTTGTTCTCCTCATCCATCGTCTCTCTCTGCTTCCCCCCTTTTTCCACATCACGGCTTTAGCTTTCTCCCCTGCAGGAGCCTCCTTTGAGAAGACGAAGCCTCCGAACGTGTAAATGAGACTTTCCTGGCCAGGGGCTCGGCTCGCCTGATGTCCGGCACTGCAGCAGCAGGCAGAAGCGAGGATGCAGTGGGTGGTTGCTGATGGGTTCGCCCCAGAGCCCGCCTCGGTTGCCCCTCCACCGAGCCCAGCCCGGCGATCCTTAGCTACAGGGACAAGACACCCCCCGCCCCTGCGGTTGCTCCTCTCCGCGCCCCCCCCCCCCCGGCAGCCCTGGGGTTTTTACAAAGGACTCGGTCAAGCTCTTTGGGAGCAAATTCAACCTTTGGGGTTCTTGCTTGGGCACCTGGCTTTACCTGGCGCAGTAAGGAGGGAAGCAGATAAAAACTCAGCCGGGGGGGGGGGCTTGCCAAGCCTGCTGGCAGCAACGCTGGTCAGACGGCCCCCAGCGAGTATCAGGGATGACAAACTGTTCACGGCACCTAAAGTAAGTTTTGGTCACCCGGTCTGCGAAGGCCTTTGTGTCACGCCAGCCAATACGAAGAAAAGACCGCCAGGGACCCTGTTCCCTCTTCTCCTCAGCCTCTCCACCGCCGGTTTTGGTGCCAGTCGCTGCTTTTCACCCCCTCTTGGGGGAGCAGGAGGGACGTCGGTGGGTCAAAAGTTTCCCTATCCCAAATTCCCCTGGGCTGGACGAGACGTGCGCAGTTTGTGGTGAATGACCAGCTCCTCGCAGAAGACGGTGCAGCCCCCAAGAGACGCCCTACATCCGGGGGGGGGGCTGGCAGCAGAGGGGGCAAGAGCCCCCCCCTTTCCCCTTCTTATAAAGCAGAACTGAATCCCCCCCCACCACCTCTTTTTTCCAGAGAGGCAGCTCCTTTTTTTCCAACCTCGCCTTTCCATTTGGGTGAACAGCAGTTGCTTCATTTGACTCCCCCCCCCCCATTTTTCAAAACTATTTGTCCTTGACCTAAAAAAGAAAAGTGATCTACCTCTTAAAATTTGAAGTTTTGATATTGTTTTGGTGACTTCATGCCTCTTGCTATCATTCCCTTTTATCTGTCTTTTGGTTGCGTTTCTTTCTCCTGACTTATGGGGGACATCAACACCCAACAGTTGTATAAAGCATTCGTAGCAACTTTGGAAAGGGGGGGGATAAAATATTTAAAATTATTTAAATTGTTTTTGACACTTCAGTTGTATTATATGTGATTTACATTTTACATTAATTTGTTTATGTGGGGGGGAGAGAGAGGAGAGGGTCTTTAGTCTGAGGATGGTATTAAAGTTTGCTGTTCTGTAGTTCATTTCCCCCCCCCCTTTTTTTTTTTTTCTTCTTGTTGGAGAGTGATGCAAAGACTATTCTATTAAAAACATTAAAAATTTCCAATTTGCCATACAAAACAAAAAGTTTTGTCATTGCTTTGGGACGATACGAATTGGCAGCCAGCCTTGTGGAAAGGAGGCGGAGGCCGGCCGTTGCCAGCTGCCCACTGAAAAGAGGAGGGTCAGGGTCAGCCATGCAGCCCCTCCCATTCGGCAGGGGAACGGGCCCCCCACCACCCTCTGGGCTTCCTCCAGAATAGCTGCAGCCCAAGGGGCTCCTTCGCTACATCCGGGAGCGCCAGTGAGAAGGCGCTCCTGGGGGGGGGGGTTTCCCTTCCCTTCCTCACAGGCTGGGCAGGAGAGCTGAACCGGGAAGCCTCGCAGTGAACTTGCAGTTGCGCCGATCCCGAGGGGATCGGGAGGGCAAGGCTGGAAAAGAGGCAGAGATTTAGTCTGCGGGAGGATCTGGAAACCCGCAGAACGTCTGGACGCCTGTTAAGTTCAGACTTGTATCAGGGGAACTGTGCTTTCCAAGCCACTTGCAGCTCTCCATCCATTTCGCCTGGCTCTGCTCAGATCCCCCCTTCCAAACCAGACACGGACCACGATCAGGAGAGGCCGAACCTGGCAAGGAAAGAGAAGGCATCGGATGGGCTGACCTGGGGAGGGGTAGAAAAAATGGCGCTTTTCGTGTAGCCAAAGGGGCCCATCATCATCACCATCGTATCAGGTGTCAGGAGGGGTAGTTTTTTTTGGGGGGAGGGGCAGATTCCAGGTGGATGTTAACGAGATGCTTCTGAAGACGACGTTCCCTAAAGGCAGAGACCGGACAGCCCTTCCCTGCTTTGATTTGGGGCTTCTGCCTTGAGCGAAGGCTGGATCTGGCAGGGGGGGGGGCTCAACTCCTTTGGTCCAACGATTCCGGGCTTGACTTTGCAGATGGATGTGCCCGCAACATTCGGTTGCTTCCACGTCAGCAGCGGAGGGTCCACCTGTGTTTACTAGCAAACAAAAATGTCTTTTCTCTGGAATCCAGGATACTGAGCTCCCACCAGCTGCTAGACCCATAGACACCAGCTAGCCCTACAAGTGCTCTCTCTCCCCTCCGGTTTAAGAGGGGGGTGGGGGGGGTGAAGGAAGGCCAGCGGAGGCAGGAGGGCAGAGACAGGCCTCTGCATCAGGGGATGGCCCAGGTGACGATGGGGGTCTTGGAGGGCTGGGGACCACTTCCCCTCCCCTGTTTTCAGGAGGGTGTTTTGCACGACCAGCCTGGGAGGAGAGACTGCAGGAGGGCGACGTCAACAGTGATGCGCCTTAGCCCCTCCCCTCTCTCAGCCCAGGGAGGGAGGGAGGGAGGACAGCAGACTGCCGGAGTGTAGACGAGACTGGACCGCTGGAGGAGGAGGAGGAGGATGCTGGTGCCGGGCGAGGGGCTCAGCTGCAAAGCTTGAAAGGGGGACCGACTGAGAGGACCAGAGAGATGCATTAGGTAAGCAGGGGCCGGAGGGGGGGGAGGAGGAGGAGGCTTCCCCCCCTTTATATCAGACTCCATCCCAAACTGTCAACCACCATCACCATCCTGATGAGCATCATTTGGTCTCAGCAAGGATTCCTAAAACCAGTTCCTGGGAACCAGACCCAGGAGGACGCTGGCCGGCTTCCTGATGGAAGCCGCTGTTGGATGGGGGGAGGGGGTTAGTTGGTTTGCTGGCTCTGCCAGAGGAGCCCTGGAAAGGTGCAAAAGCCAAAGAGGGGAGGGGTCCTGCAAGGCTTCCTCACGAAAGAAGAGTTGGTCTCCCGATGGGGGGAGGGGAGTCGCCAAGTTTTCCCAGGAAAGAAAAAAAAGAGTTTGACTGGGTCGTCCGGGAGCTTCTGAAATTGACCCCAGGGCTGAGGAAGACACGTCTCTGGGGCTTGGGAGGTCTCTCACTATCAGGTCAGAGGTGAGCTTGCCCCCCCTGCCCCCCAGGGTGGTTGATCTCCAGCCCATTTGCTTCCCCAGAGAGGAGGAGGGGGGAACACCTGGCCCTCGGAAGAGTCCCCACAACTAAGCCGGGAGACCTGCCAAAGCCATGGAGGCCTCGTCTGTGGACACCACCAGTCCGGTCACTTTCTCCCAGGTCTTTGGTCATCAGTGTCAACTTCTGGAGGCAGGTAAGAGGGGTGGGGGTGGGGGTGGGCAGGATGAGGGGTTTCTCCCGCTGCAAAGCCCTGGAAAAGGAATGAGCTCTCCCAGAGGAGCATTAATTACGGAAGTCCCAGGTTCGGCAGCCGCTGATGGAGGAAATGCTGGTTCAGAGGTGGGGGTGGGCCAAACAAAACGTTCTCCACGAAAACAGGGCAGAGATGAATGACACCCACAGACACTCTTGTCGGTCTGCCCTGTGGTGCAGGATCTCACACTGAGGCATGTTCAAAATCAGGGTGGTGGCCACTGGATGTAAGAGCTGCGGCTTCACCCGTGCAACCGCCCCAGAGATGGGGACTTGTTTTGTTTAAGGAAGGTTGGTTGTGTTACGAGGGACCGAGAGCGGATCTGAGCCAAAAGGAGTGGTGGCTGCTGCTGCTGCTGCTGTTGTTGTTGTTGTAGCTGTTGTTCAAGCTCCTTTTCTGTCCTTGCCGAGGGCCCCGAACCAGCCAGGAGAATTCTGGGTTCTGTCCTTGTAGGTGGGAGACGTTGTGGACCATCCGTCCCATACTGCTGGGCACGTAGGCTGATGGGAACTGAAGTCCGACAGACTGGAGGATCCAGGCCTATCACGTTGCTGGTTCAAGTCCCTCCCAGCTTGCCTCTTCCTAGTCGCGCCAGAGGGGACCACGGGCTCAGTTTCCTGGGCGACCCAGCAGGTGCTGGGGGGATGCTGGTCTAAGCTGGGCCGATCTTTTCAGGGGGATCTGGGAGAGGCAACTGGGAATCCCCGTTTGGCTCTGGCTTCCTCTGAGGCCTGTTGTCACTCCTTGCTCTGACCCAGCTGGTTCCTGCTCAAGGTTCAAATCATGGCACATCCAGATGCCGGGCTAGGCTGTCCCTTTCCATTTTTGTCTGTCTGATTGCTCTGCAAAGGAGGTCAAATGGGGAGCAGGATAACGTGGCCTGAAATGAAGAATTGACCAAACGGGCCTGTGTGTTTGTGTAAGAGATCCTCTCAGGGGGAACCCAGTCCTCCCTCCACTCTTCTTGAAACGTGGGGTCCCTCCTCCTGGCCCAGCGGCTCTTACCGTGAAGACGCTGCTCCTCGTGTTTACCCCGCTGCGCTCAGACCGACCGACCGCTGGCTCCCCTGCAAAATGCCTCTCCTCTCCGTTTCTCTAGCAGCATCCAGGTAGGGAGCCAGGCTGCCGTTCCGGCCTGGCTGAGGAGGAATGAAGGGAAAGGGGAAGCCGGCCGTCACCTCTGGCAGGGAAGCTGCTCTGCGCTTTGGCTCCGATAGAGGCGGCTGCTCAGCTGCCTTCTGTTAAATTCGCAGCTCCTGCTCAAACGCAGCCCCCTCCAGGGCAGCTGGATTGGCTCGGACGGAGGCAGCCGCACTAAGCGTGGCTGGCCCTGTGGGCCCGAAAGAGGGTCTCCCCCCCCCTCGCTCGAGAAGAACTGGGGCAAGGCACTTGTGGGTCTCAAGGGGCCATTTTAGTTTCCTGAACGTGGAAAGCAACGTTGGTGTTTCTGTTGCCGCTTTCGTGGGGCTAATCAGACCGGCCGGAGGACAGCAGGGTCAGCGCCTGTCCCCGCCAGGGTGATGCCCACCACGGCTTTCCTTTGGAGGCTTTGGCCCCTTCCTCCTTGGCTGGCCACGCAGCCGCTTGGCCCCTAGAGGAAGCTCTTTCCCCCCCCCCCAGGGGGAAGCCAGGGAGGCCGTAGAGGGACACGCCAAAGAGAACCCGGCAACGGCACGGCTCCCTCTTCCCGGCCCCAGCGAAAGAGCCGAAGGGTGCTCAGAGGCAGCAGAGGCTTGCTTTTTTTTCTTTTTTTCTTTCCTTATGCCGTTTTATTTTCGGGAGGGCAACTGTGAGTTGGCGGAACAGAAAGCCGCCAGCCCGGCTGGCACGTGCCAATTCAGAAGAGGCCTGTTTGGAGCTGGCTGCTTTCCTGACTGCCTTCATGCGGCTCAGCCACTCCGTGTCTCTGGCTGGAGGAGTCGGGGGGGGGGGGCGGCCGGCCGAGAAGATGCTGTGCGCGGGTCAGCCAGGGTGTCGCTGGCCTGGAAGAGGGAGCGAGTCGGGTCAGAAGGCGGTTGTCCGAAGGGCCCTTTGCTGCCCCTGGTCCTTCACGGCAGGCAGGCGGCTGCAGAAAAAGGGTTTCCCGGGACCCTGTGCTGTTATTTGAAAAAACAGAATTAGTGGGTTTGTTTCAGGACTTAAGACAAAACCTCACTTTTCCCCTGCTTTCTTTAAAAGTGGTCTGCCTTGTCTTCAGCTAGATCATGACACAAATCCAGTCAGCAATTAAAAATACTTGACAATGAATTTTTTTTTAACCAGCATAGATTCCTAAATGAATGAGTGTTTCTTTTGCTAATACAAACTATTGGAAAAATCCTTTTTTGCCTCCCTTCCTGCTCCTGTGGTGGGCGAAGGCACCCGAGGAAGGTTCCAGCAGAAGGCCTTGCAAGGCCAGGGCAGGCCTGGATTCATGCGTGCCCAACAGGCAAAGGAGGGCCGGTGCTGTTTGCGTAACTCACCAGTCTTGACTACCTGACTCCTGCCTTTTCCTATAAAGATCAAGGCGTCCTGCTTTGCAATCTTGCAGGGAGCTTTGGGGAAAGATATATTTAGAACGTAGAATAATAGGATTGGATGTACTTGCAGTCAAAAGAACTAGCCAGGATCAGAGAGAAAGATCCTTGTGCGCACCTGAAGGAAAAACAGAGACTTGCTGTTGGTCAAACCACTTTCCCAAGAGACTCTGGACACTCAAGAACTGACCGATGGGGCTGGAGGTGAAGCAGGTCAGAGCCACGTACAGCTCTTCTGCCGTGATCATCTCCCGGATAAGGTCTGGGACGTGGCTTTTTCCAGTGGGGCACGTGAGAGGCCAGGGAGCACCAGGAGGGGGAGACAGAGGCTGCCTGGAAGAAGCCCCGTTGCCTTCTGACCTTAAAAAGGGAAAAAAACACTTCTGGTCTGAAGGGACAACCTGTCCACCTGCCAGGTGAATTCTTGGTTTTTTCTGAATTCAGGCGGTGACCAGAAATGCATTTCCTCTCTGCAGGATGCTCAGGCTGCAGCAAGACAGCTGTTAAAGTTGGCCCTTTACTCCAGAGGGCCAGCTCTCCCTCATTTACACGGGAGGCGGGCCAGATCCTTGCCAAGGGGCTCTTCTTCCCGTTTTAAGGAGGAAAGCTCTCCACTGGTCAAGGACGTGAAGATGTGAAGCCGTCACCTGCCTTCCGTGCTCTTTCCCTTGGATAGGACCAGTAAGCCTTCTGAGCGCCCCCTCCCAGCTCTAGTGCTCTTGGCTGTTGCTGCCTCTTGGGGGGGGGCAGGAGAGAGGACCCTCCTTTCAACCGTCATGGTGGTTAATCTCTCCTTTCCTGGGGTGTCTGTAGTGTGGGGAAGCCTCTGTGGGGCAGCAGCTCTTGATCCCTTGAACAAAAATGAATATCTGACCGGTGCCCGAGTCCCGTTCCCCAGAAGGGTCCTTGCAGCTCTCCTGCCCCCTTCCTTTGTGGGTCAGCATTGGGGAGGGTGCCTCGGCTGAGGAATTCCGGGTTTCCGCATTCTCCTGCAGGCCCTCCGGGAGATGCTGCTGGAGGGGGGAGAAGAAGGTGGCTTTTTGTCTTGTTGCCAGGCGTCTGGACCGGCCCCTGCAGAAGCGCCATCTTGCCTCTGGGCCAGGAGGCTCCTTCCAGCCCATCACCAGGCCCGGGGTGGTGGGGGGGGGAAAGGCAAGAGACGCGGAGTCTTCGCTTTCGAAGCCAGTGCTGTCCTGGGCAGCCTTCTTCGGCTAAAGGCCTTCAGGGGGGAGCCTCTCGCTTCTCTAGGGCGGAAAGAGGCCTCCACCCCCAGGGCGCCTCCAGAAGATGCCGGAAAGCATCAGTCTGAAATTCTCGCTGAGGGGCAGCTTTGCGCCCTTTCTGGGCCCACGTGGGGGGCCTCCTGCCTACAGGGCCGCGCCAGGGAGCCTCGCTGGACACCGCTCGGCGGCTGAGAGGCCGGGCGGTCCGTGGCCGATCTCCTCCCTCCGGGGTTTCCCCCTCTCTCCTCCCGCAGGAGCGCTTGGCCGGGGGAAGCGCGCGCAGGCGCCCGGGGCGCCCTTGGCGGAGGGGAGCGGGGCTCGCTGCGGGCTCCAGCGGCGACGCTGCTTCTGCCTGAACGGGGCTGCCAAAGCTCACCGGGAGCCCCCCCGAAGAGCAGCGGCAGCGCTCGGCCGGCTTCCGCGGGAGAGCCCTGCGGCCTGGCGCGGCTCCAGTTGGGCTCTCAGGCGCGGATAGACCCCCTCCGGCGCCTCCTGGGCAGATGCCGCCGCGTCGCAGCGGAGCCCCTCGCGGGAAGCCGGAGTCGCCAGCCGCCCGCGAACTTCCCCGCTTGGGGTTGGCTCGCAGGTCAGCATCGCGCGGATCAGGCCAGCCGGCGCGCGGACCTCCTCTCGCCAAGCCCTGAGTCGGCGGCGGTTGCCCGTCGCGGCGGAGCCCGAGCGCCCTTCCCTCGGAAAGGAAGAGCCCTTCCCTCGCTGCCCGGGCTGGGCCGCCTCTCGGCCGCGCCTTCGCTCCGTTTTCCTCGGAGGGCGCCGAGGCCCGAGAGGGCGGCCCTTAGGAAGCGATCCGGGGCCCCTCCCCGAGCAGGCCCGGGGTGGCTTGGTCTCCCGGGCAGGGCTGGCCCTGAAGGAATGGGGGGGGGGTTGTGTGGGGCTGGGCACTGGCAGCCCGCCAGGCCCTCCTGTCCCCGGGCAAGTGGCCGGCCGGAGCTCCCCCCCCCCGCCGTCCTGGTCGCACCTTTCAAGCTAGGTGCAACTCGGGGGGGGGGAAGAGGGGGCGGGGGCGTTGCGCCCACCCCTCACCCTCCCCGAGCACGTTTTTTTGCTCCTGCCCTTTTGCTGCGTGCCCCCCCCTGCAGCCGCTGCCACCCTCGGGTGCGTGATATGGAGGGTTCTGCTGGGTTCCCTCCTCCCAGCTGCCGCTTGGTGACCCTCTTTCCCCCCTTCCTTCCTTCCTTCTCCTCAGCCTTGCAGTCGCTCCGCACGCTGAATGACCAGATCTCGGACTTCCTCGTCCACAAGGCCCGGGCGCTGGAGGAGGACGAGCAGCGGGCCTTCCTGCCTGGCGAGAGCAGCACCCTGCGGCGGTCCATGTCCCTCATGACACAGCTCCTGATGGACGCCCAGGTAAGCCCCCTCCCCTCCATGGGACCGGTGGATCTCGTAAGAGGCTCCCCCTTCCCCCCCCCGGCATGTGGAGTTCACTCACCCTGCCAAGTCCAGTTCTCTCCAAATAAGCCACAATCAGCTTGCTTCTCACAACACGCTAAATCATGGTTTTGAAGCCAGACTGGCTGGGTTCACACACGGCTGAACGGAAACCAAGAGCGGCCCCTGATGGCCCAGTCCGGAGGGCGCCATAGGCCGCCCTTCCTTTCCGTTTGGGAAATCCTCCGCAGAGACGGGACTCCAGCCGTCCTGCGGCCTCTCCTGCCTCTCCCCTCCGTGGGCATCTTCCGTGAGTGGCCGAGGCCCTCGTGGGCCGAGTCAGCCGTGCCTTTGCCTGCTCTCCGGTGCGGCCTTTGACGAGGCCTTCCATTTTCCGCACCTGGCTGGCTGCTTTCCGCCGGAGTGGAGAGGGGACCTGAGGAGGCTTCTTCCCGGGACGGGTTGGCCGGTTAGGCAACGGAGAAGCCCCCACTCTGTCCCTTGCCGGTCAAAAGCCTCCCGTTCCTTCGTCTGAGAGGCGCCTGCAAAAGCCCCGGGGGCTGTTCGGTCCGTGCAGGTGTGGGGCATGCATTTTTGATAGGACGGTGCATCAGGAGACGACGTATCTAAAAGACATGCTCTACCTGGGGAAACGGGTGGGTGATCGTGGGTGCACCGGCCTCAGCCACCCGTGCCGTCCGCGTCCGGAGGCCGTGGGGGCAGCTGCAGGTCAGAAGCAGAGCGGCTTTCTTGGTCTCGTGTTTAAAAGACCTCCAGGGACAGGAACTGGACCCGATCGTACCAGCTGGCCGTCTCCCGGTGCCCAGGCACCTCCGGCTCGGGAGGGGGGCACAGGAGGCGTTTGCGCTCTCCCCCTCGACCCCGCCCCTCCCAGAACACCCCGGGCCATCCCCAGCTTGCTTCCCCATTGATGCTTAGGCCCTTCCCCCCATCCGAGCACCCACGGCCATGTTTGCAAAGAGGGAGGCAGGCGTGGTTAAGAGGTGGCTCAGCTCAGCTTTGTGGAAGGGCTCAGGCAGCCAGTGGGGGGAATTGTGTGCACACACACCCACAGCCCTTCTCCAGATGATTGTCTTGCTGCAGGTTAAAGCTGGCAAAGGCGTCAAGGCTGAGACCCTGTTCCTGGCAAGAGGGGTTTCCCCTTGGGAGGCCGGCCCCCAGGCCTGCTTGCAAAGACACACGCAGGCACGGCAGTGCGAATTCTGCCAGGGACCCAGGTATTGAGACTCCCCCCCCCCCGCTGTCTCTGCTTCCCTGAAGGGCCAGAAAAGACTCTGCTCATCACTCCCCACCCCCCACCCACCCTCGACTCCTACCCCATGTTCAGGAAAAACCTACTTAGATTCTCCAATATATGGTTTGCAGGCAGGAATTCCTATAAATGGCAAGATAAGCGGCCTTCTACCTTCTCTCTCTGTGCTGCGATTCTGTTTATCTCCCTCAGCCTAAGAAGTTGGGTTTCTTTGCTGTGGGCGTTGATCACTAGCTCTGCAGATACACACACACACACACACGGGGGGGGGGGGGCGCTTAGGTGTTGTTCCCCCAGAGCTCCAGGACCTTTTCAGCCCCCCCAACCAGCCCCTCATTTGTAAAAGGCAGCTGTTCTTTTCTCCCCCTTGGTTTTAGCAGGTGCTCAGGTGGGACCAGGTGAATCTGCTTCCGGTCTAGATCCATTGCCTGCCCTGAACCGGGGCACGGTGGGGGTGGGGTGGGGTAGGTGGAGGCTCATGGGAAGATCCAAGCTGCCTTCTTTCTACCGCTTTCGATGCAGCAAGCGCAGGTGGGAGGCCCTTCTCTGCACAGGCCGCCGAGCTGGGTTCCTGGACGGAGATGCTGGTCTTGGGAACCCTCCGATTGTTGCGGTTTAACTTTGGCATGGTTTGTAGTTTTGTTCAGCCCTGGTTGGCCCGTGTGTTGCTGGAAAGGAGGAGGAGAAGAGCGATCTGTTTTCTTGGCCTACAAGCATGGGGCGTTGTAAGCTCTAACCGTTAGCTTCGGAAGGGAAGGGAAGGGCCGTGTTCTCACCTGCGGCCGATAAAGTGCAGCTTCCTTTCCTGCTAACCTTCCTGGCCAGGTTGTACCTGGAGGAGAGCAGTTTCCCGTGGAAGAGATCTCCTTTTCTTCGCTCTTCCTCAGCTGAAAGGAACAAAAACAGGACCCAGCCGGTGTCCCTCTGTGCTGGCTGAGATGTTTCCAAATTTGTCTCCCGGGATTTGGGCAACGCAGGCTCTTCGTTCCAAAGTGGGGCCCCCCTGCACAGGGACCGTCCATTTGGCTCGATTTGTTCTACGCCTGAATATTTTTCGTCTGGAGCGCAGAAGGAGAAAATACAATCTGGGAATGTGTTATGCCAGGCAGATTTTTCTGAAGATGCCTGAAAACATGAAATGCTCCGGGTTCGAAGCCACGAGGTTAATAAACATCAGCACGTTGCCACAACTTGTGAATTACAGGCCTTAATTTTCACAGTTGGCCATCAAGATCTAATTAAGGCCACTAGAATAAATCACAGTGTTTGGAGAGCGATTACCTTGATTAATTTGTCAGAGACATTTGCCACCTCAATTAAAAAAAAAAAGAGGGAATATCAAGTCCTGGGATTTTTCAGATAGAAAAGACTCGGTAAGGATAGTGATGTCTTTAGTTCCAGTGAAACTTTCTGACTGGCTGGTTTCTTTTTAATGAAGGAAGCAGAGAAAACTGCGGCACCAAAAGGGGTGATTTTATCTGTGAATTTTGGGGGGAGATCCTTGCAGTGAAAGGTCTGTCAGGCTGAGGTCCCACGGCTTCCTTGAATGTAGGTGCCTGGAGTAGAATAGGATTTCTTTCCAGTGGCTCTTTTGGCCGTTGCCCTGGAGGGGAATCCGGGACTCGAATGCCTTGAGAGAGCAGGGCTGGTTTCTGGGCAGGTTTACGTAAGATTTTAGGTTAACATTGTGCCGAAATATTCTTCTGTGTTTTTAATCATTCAGTTTAATGCAAAAACAAAATTGCAACCGGCTTTGCCATGGCCCTGCCCTGCCCGGCCCTTTCCGGAAAGGGCCCTTTCTCTGGCTGGAGAGGAGGGGGTGTCTGGCTTGTTATTCCTGCGCCAGCCACATTTCCCACCTCACGTCCCCTGCCCACCCGTGGTGTGTGTGTGTGTGTGTGATCTTGTTTACTTTCCTTTTCTCTGCTTTCCATTGTCCTAGGCACAGGAAAGTAGGCATCCCCCGGGCAAGGTCAGATTTTAAAATTTTACTTGTACACCATAATGTGAACGATGATGATGAGTAGTTCAAAAGCCCAGAAAAAGGAAAACGGGGGGGGGGGGGGGGAAATCTATCCTGTGTTGTCATAACAACAAACAATGATTTGAAATGCAAATTCGGCCTCTTCAGCCTGTGTTTCCGAGATGACAGAGCAGTAAAAAGATGGAGAGAGATGTTTAGAGGAGGTTGGGCCTCTGAAAATGGGCACGGAGGCTGAAGGGAGCGGAAGGTTTATTATTTATTCCGTGTGGGAATTATGGCCCCTTAAGGAAAACGGATCCAGCTGTTGCTGGACAGAGCAGTGGATGCTTTGAAACCTGCCTTGCGAGGGCCAAGGACCCGGATGGACGCCGCCCAAAGCAGAGGCCTCCATCGGATCCCGTGTTGCCTGTCGCAAGGGTGGATCCTTGATTCCTCTGTCAGAAGCCAAGAACAGCTCTGAATCTTCTCTGGGGGAAACGTGTCTGGGGGGGGGGTCCTCGGCCTGCTCTCCATGGTCCTGGAACCAGCGGGGGGGGGAAATTCCGGTTTTCTTCCCCAAAACAGGCCACATAATTTTACCCTGAGACACCACAAATACATCCGCCCGCTGCTCGCCCCACCACAAGGAACGGGAGGCCCCAGCGGTCTGTGTCATTTGCAAGATGCATCACAGGAGCACAGCGCTTCCTGCGGCAACCGTGGTTAGAGAGGTGGTTTTGTGATGTTCTCGTGGGAGAACCGTGAGCCTCGCAGCCCCACCTCCTGCAGGAGGAGGGAGAAAAAAAAACGTCCTGGCAGCCTGCCAGCCTCCTTCAGGAATTGGGCCCCAGCGTGAAAGGAGACGACTGTGGTTCGGGAAGGGAAGGCCAGAGGGGTCCAAAGTGGAGGGTGCTGGACGCACATCGGGCCTCTCGGGACAAAGCCGGGCTCGGTTCCTGGGGCATCTCGGCCAGGCAGGTGGAAGCAGGTGGTGGCCATTTTCTTCCGAGATGCGAAAGCCCCGAGGCTAAAGAAACTGGCGCTGTTTTTCCAAGGCCTCTGTGCAGTGAAAGCGCCTCCTTGCATCGCGGGGGGGGGGAGGAGGCCGCTGAATTGCCCCCCTCCCTCCCTCCCTCCCTCCCTCCCTCCCTCCCTCCCTCCCTGTCAGTCTTGTCAAGGACATCTTCAGGTGGGACTTTCAAAAGGGAGGGGCCTCTTTTTCCAGCTTCCTTGTTTGATAAATAGTGCAAGAGGTCCATCCTGGGGGCAACCCGGACGCTCCCCCTGGGGTCCGAGCCCAGGAAATGGCCCCAGTGCCTCCTGCCCTCAGGCCAAATGCCCACACGCCCCGGTGTGTGCGGCCCAACTCCTGCGCCCTGGGCCGCCCCTTAGCCCAGTGGGAGCCGGCGCTGGGCCCTTCCGGGGGGCCGGGAGGTGGGCCCCTCTGCAGGCTGCCTGGGGCTGGGCGGGGGACGGCAGCCAGCAGCTCTTTGGCCGAAGGGAGCCGGCTCCGGCAGAAGCAGATGGAAACCAACATTCATTTCTATGGAAACGCCAGAGAGGAGAGGACGGGGGGGGGGCTTTGCTCGATCTGCTGCAGAATCTGGGGAGGCTGTCAGGCCTTTCGGGGTGTGTGTTTGTGCGTGTGTGTGTGTGAGAGAGAGCAGCTTCCACGCTGGCTGAGACGCTGCAGTCGGAGAGGTTGGGCCCTGCAGAAGGTGCGCTGCAGGGGCAACAGGACGTCTGAACGCCACCACGGCTTATTTGCTGTGGCTCTGTGGCAGGAGACCGAGCAAGCTAAGCCCTAACCAGGGTTCACAAACACGCCAGGCTCCGTCCGGGCAGCGTGTCGCCTGGCAAACCCGCAGAGGGTTTTCCTAACTTCTTGCATTAACGCCATGATGGGGGGGGGGGGAGTTTGCTCCTGGCCATCGCAGCAATCTGACCCTGGCAGTTGTTTTGCCTTCAGGGGCTGGCCTGGCCAAGGGCCCGTCCAAGGAACATCCCGCCTGTATTTTTGGCACAAGAGTTTTTTATTTTTTTAGAATAGCCTCCAAGGGCAGCCCCAGAAATACTGCAGGACGGCAGTCCATCCTTGGTGTCACCAGGGAGATGGATGGCTGTGGCCAAGCCCCAGCGGGCCTCCTAAAAGCATTCCAGCTGGATTGAAGGTCAGGAGCAGGGAACCCAGCGCCCCCTCCCCTGCCCCCTCCCTGCAACAAACGTGGCGGCTTTCTCCCTCGGAGCTGCTCTGGGTTTCTGCAGCCGCCTCGCCCATTGGTGCCCTGCGTGGCTGCCACCGGATCCCTGGCAAATATTTTGAATGCATAAAACATAATCCCCTGACGTGAGCTTTGTTAGTGCTGGCAGAGGACCCAGAGGGGAGGGGAGGGTCCCTGGGTCCCAGAAGGGGGAGAACCCATTAAGCCTGCTGGGAGGGGGAGGAGGAGGAGTCGCTGACCGTTCCCCCCCCCGTCCCCCGCTCAGAGCGGAGCTGCAGTGCAGACACAAAGCCAGCAGGGCAAAGGAGAACCAGCATCTCCCACCCCCCACTGTCCCGATCCGAGTCAGGGAAGGAGGGAAGAGGCTTGATTTAGTGATGAGATGGCCCAGGGGTGGGAAGGAGGGGTCCCCACTGTTCCTCAGCCCCCAAACCTGGTTTGCCTTTCAAAGAAGTCAGGCAGCAACACAGAGAGAGAGAGAGAGAGAGAGAGAGCAGGAATCCCCAGCCAGATTCTTCCTCCAGAAGACTTTGGAAGGCTGGACAAAAGCCCCCGGCAGCCTGTGTGTGCCCAGGAACTGACCGGTCACGGAAGCTGGTGTGGACTCTTGGTGGGATTAAGAGAGGAGGGCAGGACGGGGCAGGCAAGGTTGCTGGACAGACAGGGATGGATGAAACTGGCCCTTCGGCCCCTCCTGAGGAGCAAAGGCCCTGGCCTGATGAAAGGAGACGGCTACCCTCATCCTGGCCGGGCGCCCTCTGAATTCGGCAAGGCTGAAGAAACTTTGGGGCCCGCCCCCCCATAATGAGGCTGACGGGCCAACCGTCACTAGCAGCCGAGGGTGATATTGGAAGTGCAGCTGGCTCCACGGTGGCTGAGGGGGCCCGGGGGCCCAGGGCCCGGTTCCCCAGGGCGGCGCTAAGGGCATCTTGAAGAGAGAGAGGGGGGGGAGAAGCAGAGAGCCCTTCTCCCCGCTTTCGGGGCAAGACAGCCTCCCCCCCCCCCGTAGCCCAGAAGGGCTGCCTCGGAGGCCGGCCCTGTCCTCCTGAGGGGGGCTGGCAGGACTGGGGTCACTCCTGCAGGGGGAAAGAGAAGCCCCCCCCACCTCCAGCGCTCCTCAAGAGATGGGAAAATGGCCGTTGTCAGGGTAACCGCAGGTATCTCTTCAGCCCCCGCTCCGCAGGAAGATGCTGAAGCTCTGAGGAGGAGGCGGCGAGGGGCAGCCCCACCGGCAGGGGAGGATGGGCTAATGGACACCTGATGCGCCTGGGGCTCCATCCCCTCCCCCTCCGGAGGACAACCTGAGGGAGATCTGCAGGTTACCCAGGGAGAGTTTGGGGGGGGGAGGGCTGGCCATTGGCTCCCCCAGGTCTCGGCCATGAGACGGGATGCTGGCAAGACTGCGGCGGGAGGGAAGGGCACCCCAAGCCCAGCCTTGCGTGGCCAAACGTTTGAGCCTGGCTCCAGGTGGGTCCTCGGGGAACCCCCCTTGGCTGACGGCAGCCCCAAACGAGAGAGGCTGCGCAGGGACTGGCAGCTGGGCTGGGCGTGGGCCTCCTCCTCTGACTGGGGGTGCGGCACACCTCACCCCCCCCACCAAAGAGCCCCTTTCTGGGGTCACCCATAACTCTTAAGCACAAGGGAGCCGAGCAGCACCAAAAGAAGCAGAGAGAATCAGGTGCAGGACTGGCCCCGAGACGAGATGGCCCTGGCAGAGCTCCGCTCTTTGGGAAGCGGGCAGGGCTGGCATCTCGGGGGCTTCAGCAGAGGAGCCGGATAAGAGGCGCGCCAGGTGGCCGCTCTGTCCGTCTTTGCAAGGTGTGGGGAGAAGGGCAAACCCCCCCCACACACACACACACCAACTGCCTGCCAGGAATACCAACCTGATTTATCATTGGCCTTTTAAGCAATTGGTTGATTGATAAATTGCTTCTAGACGCATCTTCTGCTTATTGCCCACAGAGGGGGAAACACGCAGGCTGGGGAAAAAGCCGATTCAGCCTCTTGCCAGTCACGCCCACCTGGTCTCGCCCGTCCCTGGCATCCTGATGCGAGAGGTGCCCCGGGCAGAATTATCACTAGAAATTCCCCAAATTCACTTCGCCTCCAGTGATTCAAACCGGCTCTTCTGGGCCTTTAGATTTCGTGTGTTTCCTTTCATGCAGCGGAGCAAAACTTAATAATACGAGGCAAAAAAACAAAACAAAAAACAAAAAACCCATGGCACCAAATGATGAGTTACGGAATCATTTAGATTTTATGGAATAAACGCGAATAAATCTGGTCCAAGGAGGCTGGCAGGAGGGAGGGGGTAGCAATTGGTAGCAATTGGGGGGGCGACAATGGCCCGGCATTGCGTCTGACACAGGCGGAAACGCCAAAGGGGAGGCGGGGAGGCTGCACCCCAGCAGCCCCTGCCTGGCTGCTGCTACTGCTGCTACGGATGGCCGTGGGGCAGGAGACCACTCGGAGAGCCAGCCTGCATTGTTCCCAAGAAACCTCTTTTTTCTCTGAGGTCCCTTGCCCTTTCAAAAATTATGGAGGTCCCCAAAAACCTTCCATTTTTGAAATTATTAAAATAGATACGTTCATTGCCACAACTGCATCTCAGGATTGTTTGATGGGATTTTAGTGTTGTATTATTTTTCAGCCTTAGGTCTGACAAGTCGTTTTGGCCAGGGTGGCCTCCCTGGCACGCCAGGGGCATGAGAGCAGCTGGGTGATGCCACCTTTCTTGGATACAAGAAAGGCACCCAGCATGCTGGAAGCCCGAGAGAAAACGGAGCCGAGGGATGCGCCCTCCTTGTAGCGCGTTGCGTGATGTGCACCGTCTCCACCGGCTGCGACAGGTTGTTCATTTGGGCACCGCATATTGCAGGAAGAGACTTTCCTTGCACAACTTTTTGTGTTGGTGCCAAGCTGCATTTGCACAAGGGCTCATAACTTACACAAAACCCCAACCTTTGCACATTATGCAAGCGCAGCGGTGGGTCTTTCCTGACCGGGTTAAGCCTGTTGTGTGAATACTGCCACGCTGTGTTTTCCTGACTGACGTTGTTTAGTGCTAGTTTGAAGCCAGACCCGGCGTAGCTCTTCCTCAGGCGTCCGAGAGCTGCACCATCCTAGGCCGAACCGAGCCTGTTGTGGTTTATCCAAACCGAGGTGAGATCTGGTGGGCTTCCTTGCTTGAGACTCTCAGAAATGCAGATCAGGGTCTCACATGATGCTGGTTGACGGCGTCAACAGTGTTTCTGTGGTAGCCCTCCTAAGCGGGGGGGGGGGGCATTTTCTTCCCCCTGCAGACAGACCCCCTTAAAGGCCAGGGGTTGTGTGAATAGGAGGGGAGGACTCTTTGCAGCAGCAGCTGTTCCTTGAGGACCAGCACCTTCCGGGCCAGCTGTGGCTCTCCCTCTGCCAGCCTCTGGCCCCAGGACAGGGAACCCTTGCCAGCTACCTGGCATCTTGGCATCTTGCTGCCAAACATTGACTTGCCCTTTGCTAGCTGGCCGCTACAAATGCCAGGCGTTTATGGTGTGAATTATTAGGATTAATTATATGGGGATTAAGATGGTTGGAATTCAAAGGCAGGTTTCAGCTATCCAGCCTGCAAAAACTTTGGGGTGTGGGTCAAGTCGAGTGGGGGGAGGCGTCGCTCATGCTGGGCCACAGTGGGGATGGTTCAGGTGGGAAAACTAACCAGCTTGTGGGTGTGTTGCATTCCTTAATTTAGATTTTGCCCAATTTGTGCAACGTTCAGAAACTGTAATTCAGTGAACTGTAACTGCAAGCTTTGAATGTTGTATTTTGCTGTGACTTTGTGTGATGTGTGAACCCAGGCACAATAGGTGAGGAATTGTGGCTTGTTGTTTGGGTGTTGTCTTTTCTAATCTGCCCTCCGTGCAGCCTCGGGGTTTGGGGCAACCTCCTCCGGATGACCTCCGGTTTTGAATGGATTCTGCTCCAAGGGGAGAGGCCTTCATTTCAAGACCCGAAGGGGCCCTCCAAGTCCGGTCGAGGCGGGCGGGCGGGGTGCGACCCAGCCCTGGTGCTGTGCGAACCCAACCACGAGCCTGGCTCCTAACCCGGCTGGACGCTCTGGACACGCGCCGTGTCCAACCCACGGCGGTTGTTTCTGCTCGGGGAATTCTGGACACAGAATTGTTGGTTTAGCGTGTGGTGTGAACTGCCAGCTTCGCAGGCGACGCTTTGTGACTCAACGGGAGATGCGAACTCAGACAAGCGAAGCTCATCAGCGCACCGGGGACCGGCGGGATGCGCTCAGGGAGGCCCGACCCGAACAGGCACCCCGGAAATTCACGGGGCTGCCACCGGCGATGAGACCTCCCTGCTCGGCGCCGGCACCGCCCCCGGGACTGGGCTCCGGGCGGGAGGGGCCGCAGGGGCTTCGCTACGGGCAGCCGGGGGGGGCGGCGGCCCCGGCGGGGTCTCCGCTGAGCCAGCCGGGAACCATCGCCGGGAAGGGCCGCGGCTGCTTCCCTTCGCCGCTCCTGCCAAGGCTCCCAGTCCGAACTGGCCGGCCGCGCTCTCGATCCCCCCCGCGGCTGTTCCGAGCGCCAGCCCCGCTCCTGCCCCGCCAGCCGCCCTTCCCGCGGGCCCCTCCAGCGCGGCGCTCCTGGGCCGGGCGGGGGGAGTGGCGGCCGCTGCTCTGCCCAGGCCGGAGGAGGCGCCTCGGCGGGGCGGGGGCGGGGCGGAGCGAGCGGCTCCTCCTCCTCCACCCCCCTCCCGCCGCGCTCCCTTTCCCGCCGCCTCCCGCCCCGGCCGCGCTTCTACCAGCCGCGCCGCCGGCCTCGGGTGCAGCCCCAGCCGCCGGGCGGGCGGGTGGGCGTCGCGGCCCCGGGAGCGGCGGGCGGAGACGGCGGGGCCGGGCGCGCCATGCGGCGGCTGCTGCTGCAGCGGCTGAGCCTGCCGCCTTCTCCCCCCCGCAGGCCAAGATCGCCGGCATGATGGAGGGGAACCAGCAGCTGGCGCTGCGCATCGACGGAGCGCTCCAGGCGGCCGGGCAGGAGGTGAGCGCCCTGCGAGCCGAGCTGGGCGCCGCCAGCCGCAGACTGGCCGAGCTCAGCGCCGACGGCCCCCCCGGCGCCGCCGAGATGGCCGCGGGCGGAGGCGGCCCGGACCCCGCGCAGCCCAGCCTGCAAGGTAAGCGCCGGCCGGCCCTCCGGAGGGGACGGGATGGGGCAGGGCGGGCGGGCAGGGGGCTGCTCTGCGCGCGGCGCCTCCCGGAGAGGCTGCCCGGCGGGCTCCGATCTCTGCGCCGCGCTCTCGGGAGGCGCTCCGGGGCTGCCCTGGACCGGCCGCTCGCGGGCCGACCCGGAATCCGGCCGGGGGCTCCGCTGGCGGGCTGCTCGGCCCAGCGCTCTTCCGGCCGGCCGCGGGCTGGCTGCTCGGCCTGTGGTCCCGGGCGGAGCGGGGAAGCGCTGCCTGCCTGCCTGCCTCCTTCCTGGCTAGCGGCTCTTCCCCGCTGACCGGGCCGTGGGCCGAGAGGGGGGGGGCATGGCTCCGCCGGGCTGGTTGGCGAGACCCCGCCGGGGCCGCTGCTGGAGCTCGGCTGTGCCGGCAGAGCGGCCGGGGCTCCGGGCGTGCAGGTCGGGCGTGCGGGGGCCGCGCCGGGCGGGGGGCTGCATCGGAGCGGCCTTAAAGGTCGGGGGGGGGGCTCTTCGGAGAGAGAGCCAGGAGCCCCCAAGGGGGGGGGGCGGGAATTGTGCAGAGAAGGGTTGGAGAGATGACGTCATGGGGCGCGAGGCTCTCGGTGGAAGCGGCGGCGGCGGCAGCATCGGGCTACTTGCCGCCCCCCTCCCCAAATGCCAGTGCGGTGACAGTGACCGGAGTGCAAAGGGGCTGCTGGGGAAGCGGTGGGGGGTGAAGGATCTCCCCCCAGCCCAGGAATCGGGGGGACCTGCCCGCTGAATTGTGTGGCGTCCTTGCTTGGAACCGAATTCAAAGATGTGTCCCTCCGTTGTTTATCTTTCTAGTAACAAGTCTGAATCTGCTTAGGAAATCACGTCTTCCTGGGATTTGTGGCGGGGGGGGCGGCGGGGGGGACTTGGCAGATGGAGCCATGAAGCCGTCTGCTGGGGCTTCTGGGGAAAGCGTTTTGTTAGCAGGCAGCGTTGTAAAAAATGTGTGTGGGAGAGTGATTTGTGCCCACGGCAGGCAAACGTTAACCGAGGAAATGGTTGTGGAGCTAAGGGAAGGGGGGAAGATGGGGGAAGAGGCTGAGCCCCACTGGCACAAGATGGGGGCTGGGGAACCACCGGAGCAGCCTCCTCAGGAGAACCGGCTCTCTCCTGGGGGGGGGACTCCCCAGCGCAGCTGAAGGGGGCTTGGGGGGGGCACAACCTGGAGACTGGCATTCCCAGTCCTTCCTGACCTCTCCTCTGTGACCTGCAAGGGGCGCCTGTGGGAGGGAGGTGGTGGGGCAGGCCAGGCGTGGCCTTCAGGGCCTCCAGTCCCTCCACTGAGCCTGTGGGGCGCAGCTGGTTGGAGGGGGGGGGTCATCAGGCCCTGGAAGGCGGTGGTCTTTGCAGGTCCAGCCCTGCAGGGGCCTCGGACCTTCCCCCAGGGATTGCCAGCGACCTTGGAGGGAAGGAGCCTGATGCCCCCTTTGCCAAAATGGGCACCCGTCTCTTCCTGTTCCGAGCCCTATGAAGGGTGGCTGGAGGGGGCTTTGCTGCCAGGAAGCCCCCTCCCCATTGACCTCCATCATTTGCTGCAGAAAAGGCTGTCAGCACTTTAGTACTGATTCGTTCTTCGCTCCTTTTAATCTTTTTTTAATTGTCTGTTCAGAAGCGGATAGGCTGCCTTCCGAGGGAGGGGCGCTCACATTTTCCCACCGCTTTTCTAAAGGGAAAAGAGAGTCAGGAAAGGTGTCACTTGTGCCCCCCCCCCCCAAAAGGCAGAGACGCCTGGTCAAAGGTCGAGGCTGGAAAGGGGTTCAGGCTGGGTTTCAGGCCCCCTTGTGAGTTACGTGCAAGACCTACATGTTGCCGAATCTTAGTTGCCTCTTAGTTTGGGGGCCAGAACTGACCAGGAGGAGGCCTAGAAAGCCGACTCTTCTAGCCCTGCGAGGTAGGACGGGCTCCGTTATCCTATTCTTCCAGCTCGGCTTTTTTCTCCCATGTTTCCATTCGGTGTAAGCGAAGCAAGGAAGCGGTTTTGTCAACCTCTTTCCAGGGAGAAGGGCAGTTTTTTTGGGGTGGGGGGTTTGGCTCTCGGGAATAATCAGGTGGCCAAGAATATCCCGCCAGTCGGCACACCGCCACCCGCCCGGAATCGCACCCTTCCCTTCCGCTGGATCCCTTCCGCTGGATCTGCCCGCTCAGAAGCCTCTTCCTCCGCTCCAGCCTCAGCGACGGAGGGGACGTATCCTGCCCCTGAAGAAGTTTCTGCTGTGCAGGGAAGGAGGGAGGAGGGAGGGTGGGTGGCTGGGAGGGGCAGGGGTCTCCTGCCCCCCTCCCCCTTCCTGGGCCCCAGGAATACACCTTCCCTGGCGGGGGCTGCCCTGTGCCCCTTCTTGCCCTTCCTTGGTGAGCCAGGCCTCCCTGGTCGGTGGCTGGCATGGGCACCCCGGGGCAGCCCGACTTCAGGTCCTGTGCCAAGCTGCCGTTCGGCTTGTGAGGAGTGGGCTTAGCCCGCTGTGTGACTCTGGCCTGGGTGCCAGGGCCTCTGCCAGCCCCTGAAGGGAAGCGCCCGTCAGCTGCAAGAAAAGGTTCTTTCCCGTAGATTTGAGTCTGCGGAGTTGCTGTTTGCCCTGAAAGCTGGGGACAGGCTGGGCGTTGAATTGCAGCTGGGGCCCAGTGGTTGGGGGTCTCTGGCAGCTGCACAGAGGCTCTTTCAAGCCAGCCACCGCTGGTCTCGGGTGGCCCAGCTGAGCTCTTGACCACTCCTGGCTTGAGAGGTGAGCCCGCGCCAGCTGCAAGTGGCTGCCCTTTTCCATCCCCATAACGGCCACCTGGTGAAGTAGGTTGGGCTAAAAAAGAGGAAGTGGCCCCAGGTCACCCCAGGAATGAGGAGAATTAGGAAATTAATTCTAGTTGACCCAATGTGATTACCACACAATTGGTGTTCTCTTATTTTGTCATTGTCAGTACGGCTAGGAGGTCTATACTGCCCTTCCCATTTTATGCCTGCTCTTCGTATTGTGCCCAGATTATGGCTGCTTTGTGGCAGCTGGACCAGGAGAAGCTGTTGGCGTGATTGGCTTTTTTTTTTTGACGAGGGGGGGGGACGTCTTGGCGTTGGCATCTCGTGTCTCCGAGAGAGCTTGGCACTCTGGTGTAACGACTTCGCTAACAAGATATTTTGAAGGGGTAAACACAGCCTGTTAATTAAATTTGCAGGCCGTGATTAAATTGGAAGCGGTTGTAAATATGGGGAGGGGAAGTTCAGCAGGGAGAGGTTTGCGGCTGATCCTGCAAATTCCTCACTGGGGGATGATGGGGTCTGTAGTCTATATTTGCATTGAGATATTTTGGGGGGGGTTGCGATGCATTAATACAGGACTGAGCTGTTCCCCTGGGACAGGCCTTGATTTCAGCTTGTTTTTGACGCTGCATTTGCTTCTTAATGCTGATCTGGTTGCCTTGAAAAACCACCCTGCAGAGAGTCCTTTTCTTCCAGAAAACAAAACATCTTGTGTATCAAAATGTAAAAAAGCTAATAGCATTTTTTGTTCTAATCTAAAACTGCCCCTCTTTGAACCGCTTCCCTTTTTTGAAGTGTAATAGAAACCTGGCACGCCAGCCTGTGATTAAAACGGGTGTGTGTGTTCTCTCTCTCAAGCAGAGGAAGCGTTTATGTCTTCTGAGGAGACACCCCACTAAAAGGGAAGGGTGCGCGGAAAAGATACCACCCAGTGATTTATTTCCTGTGAGGAGGAGGCTGAACTAAAATCACCAACATGGATTTGAAAAAGAAACGGGGGGGGGGGGCGTGTGTGGAAAAAAAAAGACACATTTTGTATTTAGTTCCATTCAGTTGCTAAATCTGACAGATTTCCTTTGGGATGCGCTGAATCTCCTCTCCTCTTTTTCTCATAAAAATCCTCCACCCCCAGCTGAGGAAGGGGCTTCCCGTCCTGAAGCATCATTCTGGGGGGATTCCAGTAAAGATCCTTCTCAGCAACGGTGGGTTCCTTTTGAGAGGGGCAGGCAAATCCATTTGCTTTAGGCAGCGGCTACAAATGGCAGCAGCGGAAATGACTCCCATAGGTGGGTCAGGCTAGGCTTTGGGGGGGGGCTACAGGCGGTGGGATTCCTAGCCCCCTCCCTTTGCCTGTTCAGTCCAAGGAGCAGCAGCGGTCAGACGGGATGGGAGACTTGAGATCCGAAACGGTCCGGACGTTTGGCCGTGGGATCAGAAAAGCCCCTCCTTCCTGCTCACTCTGGCCTCTTGTCCGGCTACCGAGTCTCGCGCCATGGACATTGGGGCAGGGAGGGCACCCCAGTCAGCAAGGGCGCTGTGTGGGGCAGCCAGCTGGGGCAGCTCTTCGTGGTTTTCCCAGCCAGGCTGAAGCACGTGGGACCCTTGGGGAGGAGGCATCCAGCAGGTCATGGAAACTTGCAAGGAGGACGTGGACGTCCTTGATCCGTGGCCAGAGGCCGGGAACTGAGCCAGCCCTGTTTGTGCCTCAGGACGTGGCTGGCCCACGGCAGCCGGGGGGGGGGCTTCCTGTTGCAGCTGCCCCGGAGCTCCGGCCGGCGGTTCCAGAGGCCTGAGGGGTCTGTGGGTGGTAGTGACCGAGGGGGAAGCAGAGGAAGGAAGCCCCCCTCAGGGACTTAACCTTCCTGGGCTTTTCCAAGACCACCTTCCGAGGGTCCCTCCGTGAATGTGCATAATATTTATCCACCTATATAAAACTGGGGGCCTCTAAAGTGAAGGCAGATCAGGTGGTAGTTTGAAGAGGCCAAGTGGACGCCTGGTGCCTTTATTGGAGGTGCAAAGTCAGCACTTTTGCTGCGCCTTCTATAAACCTTGTGTGTTGTGATGGACCGGCAGCCTGGTCTGTCTCTTGAAAGAGCCCCTCCCCCTTCACAGTTTGGCTGGCCTGGGTAGGAACCCTTTTGCCTCCCCCCCCCTTTGGGGCTCAGCCCCACGCGTGGGAACGGGCAGAGTTGCGTTTCCTGTTTGCAAGGCCTGCCAGGCTTTGGGGACCACGAGTGTCTCTGCGAGATAAGAGGCAGAAAGGGAATGTTATAGCTCTCTGCGAAGGACCAGTTGGCTGGGGGGACTCTGGGAGCTGGGGTCTGCACACGAGGAAAGCGTCTGAGGTTGAGAAACACCCTAGTAAAGGGCACATTTCTATTGTCAAGAAAAATCCCTGCCCGCTTGGACTTCTGAGTCCAAACAGAACAGACCAGAACAGGCAAATGGAGGAAAAACAGGATCTCTTCGTTGGTGATGTGTCAAGAAAGGGAGTTAACTCCTAGATATCAAATTCCTCATTCTTTCCTCCTAGTCAAGGCCAAATGAAATCTTCATGAGGCGTGGGACTTCACAGCGCTTTTTCCATTGTGATTTCCTTGATTTTTGTAAAGTACTGATAGGAAGGGCAACCATCTTAAACCTTTAAAGAGAAATTGTGCTTATTATTATTGAGCATATAAAAAATCTATGTCAGGTAAAGCCTGCCTGCATCTATCTATCTATCTATCTATCTATCTATCTATCTATCTATCTATCTATCTATCTATCTATCTATCTATCTATCTATCTATCTATCTATCTATCTATCTATCTATCTATCTATCTATCTATCTATCTATCTATCTATCTATCTATCTATCTATCTCTACTCTCCCTCCCTCCCTCCCTCCCTCCCTCCCTCCCTCCCTCCCTCCCTCTTAGCCATCTCTTACATTTTTCCAGGCTGTACAGAATTATTTCTCCTTTCTGATTCCATTTCCATTTTCCTGGAGTTCCTTGCAGCCTTCTCTTTGGGCACGAGGGGGGTTGAGCCGAAAGGAGAGACTTCCAGGGCCCTGTTGTCCTTCCTACTTGGCAGGATCCTCCGTTTGAAGGTGTCCCGTGCTTTGAAGGTCCAATTCTGGGGGTTTCCTCTGTGTGTACACACACACTCCTGCGTGCTAAATCCTGTTTCGCGATTAAAGAAGCCCAAGAAAAAGAATCCTAAGGCCATATGCTTTTATTTTTAGCTTACCCCAAAGTCTGAGTTCTCGGAACAGATTGCAAAGTTGTTTCAAGCTGTTTATTTATTTATTTGCTCGCTTGTTTATCACATTTGCTGGGCTGCCCGACTGCATAAAAACTCTGGCCGATGGTAAGAAACAAATGGAGAGCAGCAAAAAAAGCAGAAAGCGTCCGGTCAGGCTTCCCACCAGGGGCCCATCGCCACCCCCCACCCAAGGCCTGAAAGAGGGGCCGGCTTGAACGAGGGGGGGCGGCCTGGACCTGGTCCAGAGGGCCCCGCAACAGAGAGGGCCCACCTGAGATGGTCGTGGTTAATGGACTCCCAAAGCTCACCAGGGTAATTATGGAAGGGCCTCGCAGTTCAGCAGAGTGGCAGAAAATGCCAGCTGCACGGTGCCCACGTTTGGCACTCTGAAAGAAAATGTGGCCCCGTCTTCTGGGTCGAACGGGGGGCTTCCGGGCCCAGCCTCTTCCTGAGAGTCATCTGAGGCTTTTTGGGGGGGGGCTGTCTTTTGAGCTCTCTTTGCATCTGGTCTCCCTCCCTGCCTCTGCGAGAGCCCCCTCCTTTCTGTGCCAAATGCGTCTCCTGGCACCCCCCTCTAGATTCAGTCGTGCTATTTGCTTGTCTGGATTAGAAAAAGTGATTCTAGTGGTCCGGAACATTCTCCCTCAGAATCCAGCCAGCCAGCAGGGTCGTCGGTGTCTTTTGCACCTGCAGCCCCGCCCCGGGTGTGCCGAGACGTGCAACCGGCAGCCTGTGCACCCACGTCTGGCTCCCCTCCGCCTTCCTTCCGGTGTTTGCTTGGGCAGCAGGGCGAGGGGCGAGGGCCGGGCGCAGGGCCTTCTGCGGGCAGCGCTGAGACTCCCTGGAGAGCCAGCTGGCTTTGCTTGAAGCGCAAGGGAGGCAGCCCTGAGCCGCAGGCAGAACCGAACGGGAGCTTAGAGCAAGAGGCCCCGGGTGACGATTTGGAGAAGGAACGGCCTCTCCGCCTTCATTAAGGGGAAACAAAAGACGCCAGCTTCTCTCCTCTCGGCTGCCAAGGGGTGCCCCTGGGCGTACCCGGTGAAGCTGCCTAGTCTCTAATCAAGACCCAGGGAGGGTTTCGGCCTCCGCTTCTCCCTGAAGCCTCTTCCAGATGTTTCTCAGCGGGGCACATCTCGTCCTGATTCCCAGAGAAATCCTTGCCTGATAAAATCTCCTTATTTGCCCCTTATTTCATGCGCAGGGCACCATCCCGTCACTCCGGGCTCTGATTTCAGCAGCCGGTGTTTGCTCGGCCGAGCCCAGCCTGTTTCTGGCGGGCAAACTCCAGAGGATGCGTTGATGCAGCCTTCCCCAGTTGCGGCCTGCAGGGCCTGGGCATCCTTCACCAGCACGGCCATTGGGGGGCACGGGGGGGGGCACCTCGGCCGAGTCAGCCACGTGGAGACAACACATGGAAACTCCGGTAGAAGCCATGATGTCATGTGAACAGTTTCCAGGGGATCCTTTTCTGTTTTGTGTGTGTGTGTGGGGGGGGGGCGGGGAAACAGTGAAGATCCAGACAGGAGACTCCCCTCCCGCCTCCCTTTTGGAGGTCAGCAGGAAGGAGCTGCCATCTTCCCGGTGCCCCCAGCCTGTCCTTCAAGAGCCAGTGGAAGCAGCCCCTTGTGGCATGTGGCACACACTCACACTGTGGCTCAGTGGCTTTGTGGGCTCCGCTCTGTGGAGGGAGTTGCTGGGCCTTCACTCGCCCCATCAATCTCCCCCTAGTCGCGTGCTCAAGGTGTCAGAGGGCGACCCTCTCCTGACCTCGCATGCCCCCCCTTCTCCCGCAGCCCCTGGCCGCTGCCAGTCTGTTTCACCTTGGAAATGTGGCAGCTCCAGTTTCATTCCCGTGCCAGAGAGGGGCGCCCTTCTCGGGGGTCACAGAGGGAGTGAAGCTGGCACATTGTGGGTGCTGAGCGTGGGGTTTGCCAGGAGAGAAACGAGAGCGTGGCCCTTTGGGTCTGGGCCCCCCTGCACAGGTGAGCCAAGGGAAGCCTCGTATGTGTGTGTTGGGGGGGGAGCTGTTGTCTGTCCTGGCTTGGAAAATTAGTGGCCTTCCTAACTGGGGGGGGGGCGTCCCCCATCACCCTGGTCCTGCCGTGCTGCTCCTCCATCAGCCGCTCGGCGGATGTGGTGACAGGTGACCAATGAGCTGCAGTCGGCGTGTCCCCCTCCCTCGTGCCCAGGAGGCAGCGCAGGACCCTTCCCCCCCCCTCCCCGCACAGACCCTGCCGCTCGATGCCGAACAGATGGCCTCATTGTCTGCTGCCCTCTTTCTCGGCAGCCCCCTGAGGCCGAAGCTGCGAGGAGACCCCCACCATGGAGGAGGGCCCAGGTTTGCCTTGCCTTCCCCCTCTTCCCCGGCAGGCCTTTCGCCCCCCAGCGGCCGGCCAGGGAGGCCCTTGGGGGGAGGGGGAAGAGGAGGGCCGGGGTGTTGCTCAGAGCTCATAAAGCAGCTGAGGGGGAGGGTCCCAGGATAGCCGGGTCTGCCTGCCAGCCCGAGGAGGGAGACCCACTCGGCCACAGACGTCCCCCTGGCGAGGGTTAAGGTCCCCCCCCAGTGAAGGGACCGGGCTGAGAAACACCCACTGCGGAATTAGTTTAGGAATTCAGGGCCGAGAGAAGCGGGATCGGCAGCCTCCTTTCCAGCCGATAGACGCCGCCGTCCGTCCGTCCTCTTAGAGCGACTCTTTGAGGGGGGAACTTTGCCTCTTCCCCTTGAGAAAGAAGCCCCTGGCTTCGGGGTCTGAAACAGGCTGCCTCCCCCGCACAGCCTCGGATGCCCCACCCGGGCAGGACCCTCCAGCCTGGAGATGGGTGAAGGCCCAGCGCAGGCTGGGAGGATGCAGGGTGCAGGTAGAGCAGGAGTGAGATTGGATTGGACAGCTACGTAAGCATGTTCAGTAATTTAATTGCAATTAATTTCTGCTGCTCCCACTGGGGGTTTTTTAAAATTTTATTTTCCTCCTTTGGCTACGCGGTGGCGAATTCCGGGGAGGGTCCGTGGCTGAGCATCTGGTGACCCGCAGGTGAAGTCGTAGGCTGTGCGTGCCGGCTGGCTTTTCCCTTTGGTTTAATTCTGCCATTCCGGCGTCCTTTGGCTTCGCCGGCCCCGCTTGGGGTGGCTGCAGCCAGATCCTTTGGGCGTTGCTGCCATCAGACTCCTAAAGGAGGGGGGGGGCGCTGCCAGCAGGGAGGGGCCCGAGTAGAACCACACAGCGGCCTGAGCTGGCCAAGAGCGGACAGAGATTAATTGGAGCAAGCTCTGTTGAGCATCCCAGTCGATGAGGCGTCAAGGGCCCCCAGGTGGGCAATGAACGGCCACCCCCCTCCCCGATGCCAATGGTCCTCGGCTGCTGCTGTGGGGCTCTGCTTGAGTACCCAGCGTTGTGGGCTCTTCCCCAGGATGAGCTGGTCTGCAAAGGGGATCTGCCCCCGCTTGCTCGCTGCAGAAGGCGACCGACTTCCTCTCTGCCGCTGGATCTCCCGGCTCAGATTGGCCGCCTGGCACCCTTCGCCCAGTCAGGGCCCTGCGAGGCCCGTCCCCTCATCAGGAATCGGATGGGCGTCTCTGTTGAGCTCTGTTGTGTAAAAGGAGGAGCTGCTGCGAGTGACCACACTGGCCGTCTGCTCTTACCTCCAAGCCACGGAGCTCTGAGCCCGCCTTTAAAGGCAAGGAGGGCTCTAGTCCTCATGAAGGGCTTCCTCAAAGCAGCACCAAAGCAAGGCAGATCGCGGGTTTGTCTAGCCTCCCTTTCCGAGCCAGACAGTTGTCTCTTCCCAGTTCTGACCAGCAGCAGCTCTGCACACCTGGGTGTGCCGGAATTGAATTGGGTGTGTTTGTGTCCTGTGGAGGAGCAGCTGACCTGTGCCTCTTTCCTTGCCGTGTCCAGCATTTCGCCTTCCCTGCAGTGGACCTGCCTTCTTTTCCTTGCAGTGACTGTTCGTTGCAGCGTGAACGTCTCCTTGAGCTTGCGTGTGACCCACCCCAGCCATTTTTAAGGGGGTGGGATGAAAAAGTGGGCAGGACCATCCGGGAGCAGCAGATGAAAAGGGAAAGACTGCCCCCCCCTCCCCGGGATTGGAGACTATTGTTCATACAACTGACACATCCCATTAGCAGCTCCTGGCCAGGAGCAGGGAGGGGACTTTGGCTGTGCTGGAGGAGGAATCGCAAGGGGCGTTGAGGGTGGGGGGCCTGAGGCTGACCACACACCCTCCCCACCTGTTCCTCCACCTCCTGAGGTGGCTGCCTTTCCCTCCCTCCCTCCCTCCCTCCCTCCCTCCCTGTGGGGCTCTGCTCAGGACAGAACTTCTTAGCACCATCTGCCTCCTGCATGGACCTTTCCTAAGCATTTTCACTTGGACTTTACCTTTTCGTTCCCAAATAATCCTCTTGCCCAATTTTACTAGCGCTTGAGTGGCAGGTGGCATTCGGCACCTATTTTATAGCTGCAGGATGGAACGCGAGGATGCCGTAAACTGGTTCCGATTTCCTGTTATTTCTATTGGTGAAATGTGTTAAATGTGTTTGTGGGTGAATACGATGCACCTAACAGGTTTGATTTTTGGGTGAGAAATCATATTTTGCGCGAGCGAGCAAGTTTATAAATGGAAAGCCGTTTTCACCTCTTCCCATTCCTGTGGCTGCCTCTACAACTGTGGAGAACGGCAACAACGTGAGGCAACGGGCTGCCTGGTGTCAGCAGCTCCTCCGGGCCGCCCAGGCGGGGGTCGGTCGGACAGGCCGGCTATTCCTCCGACAGGCTCCAGAGCTTCGGTGCCTCTCAATTAGCAGCCTCGGCTCCTGGCGGCCCTTTGTCCTAGCGAGCAGGCCCAGCCCGGCGGCCGTCAGCCTGACTACAAAACAAGATGGATTCGGGCTCCGAGTTGGGAGCTGGAGGAGGTGAGGAGGGGAGGACCGTTGCTTGTCACACCTGCGACTGGACCCCATCACTCACAACGGGCGCCCCAGGCCCAGGATGCAAAATCGGGGCGGGGGACGGACGCTTTAGAGGCAGCTCTGTGGGCGGCCCAGAAGGGCTCAGCTCCCTCTGAAACGGGGGCCTCACCCTTTCCGCCCCCTCCTGCCACTCTGAACGTGCCAGGTGGGCACAAGCTGCCCCTGCCCATGGGAAGAACGTTGCCCAGGGTCGCCCAGACTCTGCCCCACCACCACAAAAGGCGGCTGTTATTTTTCCAGAAACAATGTCTTCCTTTCTCACCTTCCTCCTCTAGATAATTTAACCTCTGGGGGCTTCCTAATAAGCTGTCCACCCACCCCCCAAATGACAGATAATGACCCCTTTGCAAGCCCCCCCCCTACTCTGCTCGATTCTGGCTCTGGCTGAACCGAGGCTTTGTTTCCCCCTCCCGTGCGTGTCCCCTGTCTTTTCTTTTTACTTATTTATGGGGGGGGGGAGCAGTGCTGCTGTCGGATAAATTAATTTCCTGCCCATTTCCCTGGCAGTGCTTGTCACGTGAACGGCCCCCAGGAGGATCCTGTCTTTAGCGCTGATAAACCACCCCTGGCAGTGTCGCCATCCACACCTGAGAACGGCCAAGGATTGTGGGGGGGGGGACCCCCAGAGGCAAAGTAATTAGAAGCTTTGACGTGCCCCATTTCTCTGTCCGCCTGGGGCTCCCGACGTGAAAGTCCCCCACGGGGCTGCCTGGAGGGAGCAAACGAAGTGGTGGTTTGGGGGAGGGTCTTTTTTTGATGGCATCTGGTTCTTATGCTGGAGGGGGGGGCACCAGTAACTCCTTCACCCTTGCATTTATTTATGTATATGCCGGCCCATCACCAGCGACACTGTTTTGAACTGGCCAGTGCCTCTGTGTGTGTCTCTCTGTGTGTGTGTCCTTGTGTCTCACGGGGGTGTGTGTGAGTGAGGCCAGAATGGTAGCTCCCACGGGTTGCAGCGGCTCCCTTGTCCTCGGCTGAATCTGGCGGTGAACATTCCTTCCTGCTCCTGTTTTTCACAACAGCCTTGTGAGGTGGGCCGGGCTGAGAGGGTGTGACCGGCCAAGGTCACCCGGCTGGCTTTCGTGGCAAAGGCAGGACTAGAACTCCCCGTCTCCCGCTTTCACGCCCGGTGCCTCGGCTGCAGTCACTCTTGCTGTCCCTTTCAGTTCCGCTTGATTTGCTTTTGATCTTTTTTCTTAATGGCTGAAGCTCCTCGGCCCAAAAAAAACACCTCAGGCAGGTTGTCTGAATCGGTGTGAGGACGCTGCCGGGGGATGTCCGCAGTTGCATCCTGGGCCACGCAGGGGCCGGTGGAGGAGAAAGCCTTCGCTCCTGGCAGCTGAGTGGTTTGGACGTCTTCGAATCCGGGGCTAACTGACGAAGCCCGATAATGGCTTTTGCCTCCTCCTGCTTTTCCCACTCCAGCAGGAAAAGTTCGCCCTCCCGACCAGCCCACAGATGCACCTGGCGGGGGGGGGGGATATTCCGGCCGGACTGTAAATTCAGCTGAGGCCTGAGAAAAAGCCCAGTGGGCCACTGAGCCGCCAATCAGCCAGGACGCTTTCTAAGCACGGCTGAACGAAGCACAGAGGCCCCTTTCAGCTCGGAAAATAACTTTTCTTCCCCTGGGCACCAAGGAGGGATGGGGGGGGGGCGAGGGACACTCAATCCTCCTTGCGCAGCTCCACGGAAAGTTGCATTTTGCGCCACAAACATGGGAATAAGTGCTGGTTTCAGTAGCAGAATAATGGAGTTGGAAGGGACCTTGGAGGTCTTCTAGTCCAACCCCCTGCTCAAGCAGAAGACCCGAACAGCAAATGGCTGTCCATTCTCTTCTTGAAGACCTCCAGCGATGGAGCACCCACAACTTCTGGAGGCAAGCAGTTCCGCTGGCTGATTGCTCTGTCAAGAAATTTCCCCTTAGTTCTAGGCTGGGTCTCCCCTTGGTTAGCTTTCCCAGAGACCGGTCTGGGCCCAGGCGAGAGAGGCCCTTCCTTCCCTCGCCTGGCGTCCGGCTGCTCTGCAGAGAGGGGTGCTCTGTTTGGGGCTAGGCATCTTCCTTGCTCCCCTCCTGCCTTCTTCAAGCTCCATCGCCAGCCCTTCCTGGGCCCCCCAAGCGACCTCTGAGCATTCACCCAGGCGGCAGGATTTCTCCCGGGGGTCTCTCCGGCAGCCCCGGGAGGATGAAGTTCCCCCGGTTGGACTGGCTAGGGGGGGGGGACTTCGGAGCCCATCCTCTTCACCTTACTCGTGGGAAGCGTAATACCCAGATCCTAAAACCACACCAGTGTCTTTATTCGGGAGCATCTTTTGGCTAGCGCTTCGTTCCTGGATCCCCATTTTTATTGGGGGGAAGGGGAATTGCACGCGGCAATCGAAACCCAGCAAATTGGATTAATCAGTCCAGTTGTCTCCCTTTTGATGAACGCCCTATTTTTAATGAAGAAAACACGCGTGGGGATTAAATTAGCAGCCCGAGTCAGGAAAAGGGTGCTGGATTGGTTGATTTGATTAAGCTGCACAGACAGTTAGCCCTCTTTATTAATTTTTCTTACTCCTGGATGTCAAAAGATATTTCCTGATACAATTTTATTCCTGCATCATCCTTCGACCAAAGAGGCAGCCGAGCCAGTCCAAGATTCATTCGGGTTATTGCTCTGCGGCCGAGAGTTTCTGCCACCGTCTTGCAAACTCCAAAGCAGCAGTCGCTGAATCTGCAGAGAGGATTTTAACGTGTCCAGCAGTCTTTTCCACACAGGGGCTCTTTCTTTCTGGCGCCCCCCCCTCCCCCCCCGGGGTGGATTTGCGTTCATTTGGAAGCCAGATATTTTTCATGGATCGAGATCGACTCCAGCCGCAGCACGGAAGCAGCTTGCCCTGCAGCCCCCCCCCCCAAAGAATCCATTTCCAGGCCCCACATCCTTGGATTTCCTGGTGATGCCACCTAAGGGCTGGTGGAGGTGGGGTCTCTCTGGAGCCGAACTCGACTCGGGAGGACCCGCTCGACCGCCCAGCAACCGTGCAGAAGCGCTTTGCCATCGCCTTGTGTTGAGATTTTTGATTCCCAGGGTGGACTAAACCTGTCTCCTTCCCTGGTGGTCTCCTCACCCACCCCCTGCTAATCGGGTCTGAGCTGACTTCCCCTTTTCAAGGTCAACTGTGTGCTGCCACCTGCTGGGTACCATGACAAAATCATCTCCCCCTCCTTCCTCTCTTGGCAAAGTTACCTTTGAGAGCTATGGGTGGCTGACGTATTATGCCGATATATAGAATATGGGAAAATTTTAAAAATCCCATTAACGGGCAATTCCTAGGAGACTGGTTCTCTTAAGGATAGCCGGTAATTTCTGAAACCCAGGGGAGAAATTTGGGGAGATGGAAGCAGGGTGCTGAAATATTCCGCCATGGTGGCCTTTGGCGAGGACCTTTTAAGCTGGGCTTTGGGCCCTGCGGTCTGATTTCCTCTTCCGGCTTTGTCTGAGAGGCTCATCTGGAGCCTTTGGGTTCCGTGTCTCTTCATTCCTCCCTTTTCGCCATCTAGGTCGTTTTGCCACTTTGTGATTGCAAAAAGAAGCTTTGCATCTTCTTTGCACACAGTTTCTCCTGGTGTGCACCTGCTTGGTGGCAATTCTGGCCCTGCTTCCTGCAAATGACGGACTTTCAGTCTTCAGCCCTGTGGCCTGGCCTGCCGTCGAGGTTGGAGAGAAAGCCCCCCTCCCTCCCCCCCCCTCCGATTCAGTGCCAGAGCCTGCGCTTCTCTGGCGGAAGAGTTTGGGAAATTGGTTTTCTCTGCAAGGCATGTCCAGCAAATCCTTCCAAAACACAAGTCCATAAATCAGCCAGCCAGCTTCCCGGGGCTGTGATTGACGTTGCGTGGTGGATGTTCCTTCACCCTGTTGTTTCCCACCCCTCTGGAGGGAAGACAGAAACTCTTTATGAAAAGCTAACATCCATCTCTGTGTGAGTGAGCTTGAAAGAAGCTTGACCTGAAAAATCCCCACTTTTGAAAAAGGAGGGCAGTGTTTGAATTAAGGATGACAAAACGGGGGATTGTTCCCGCAGCTGCATCTGATATCAGAGAATGTTAAATGAATGAGTAAAATGTCTTCACTTTCATTCCGCGAGCCGAGAGGATTTTTCAAAGAGGTGATCAAAGAGGTACAAAAATTCAGATCTGGGGATGTTTCCTTCCATCGTCAGCCGAGTGTCTGCAAATTTGCAAGAACTCGGCGTTGGTTTCTCTCTCTCTGATGAGCAAGCCGAGGGAAGCCTTTCAAAACGCCCCCCAATGTCCAAGACCCGATCCTTAGCCGGGCTGCTTGGGGAGAACCTTGCCCGAAATTTCTCCCGGGCTTTTCCCGACCTGTTCTCCTTCAGTTTGGTGAAAGTGGGTTTGCTTTTGAAGGGGAAGAGAACTTCAGTGGCATTCTTGGAGGTAGAACATTTACTGAAATGAGCAGGGAGTTGTGTGAATGCCATGCTCCTATCCCTGAGCAGGTGTGTGGCCCACCGGGTGTGGCTGGACGCACCTGCAGCATCCCTTACCATGATGCCCTGATTGGGGCTGCTGGGAGCTGTGGTGCAACAACATCTGGAGGGTCGGGTCTCAGCCGACCTTTGGCCCCGTGGCAGCCCAGGACAGGCGGGCAGCTCTCCGTGGTGCTGAAGCAGCCCTCCCCTCATCCGGGGCTCTCATGCTCACTCCCATCCTGGGGTAGCTGCCGGGACCTGTCATTGGAAAGCGATCCAGTATTGGCTTGTGGGCAAGGATTTGCGCTCAGACAGGAAGTGATCTGTTCCAAAACACGCATATTATGACTCTTGTTCGGGGGTCCAGTAAATGGATGCTGGCTTTAAGTCCATGGGGATTCTCGGTCCGCCAAGTCATGGTTGAGGCAGGACTGAAGCTGCTTCTTGGACGAGAAGCAAAACATCTTCAAGAGGGGGGGGGGGAAACAACAACACAATTTCTGTAAACAGGCACGGCAAATTAAAAGGAAAACCATGATAGCGCACGCATTGGGCCACCACTGTCCAGCGCGAAATCTCTGGGAGCGTTGAGCCGCCGTCCTCCCTGGGGGACCTGGAGCCGTCGGGGAGAGCCCGTCCCTCCTGGCCTTCTGCTGCAGATGGGGGTGCAAGTACCCCAAGTTTGCACCAAGTTGCTTTCTGGGAAATGACTTTAAAAGCTGCATGGTTCACATTCGTCCAGGGCTTTAGGGGTCGTCGAGGGTCGTTGTTTTTTCAGCCAGGCTCTCGCATTGTTGACCCGATGCCTCAAGATGCAAACGGAACGGCCTGCCACTTTTTGCAAACAAATGGATGCGCTGCTTTAGGTGCTGAGATGCCTTGTTAGAACTTGAGTCGAAAGGCTTCCGTGTAAATACAGGCCGTCCTCGACTTACGACCACAGTTGAGCCCAACAGTTCTTTTGCTAAGTGAGACAGTTGTTAAGTGAGTTTGGCTCCATTTTACAACTTTCCTTGTCGCGTTTGTTAAGTGAATCCCTGCAGCTGCTAAGTTAGTGACAAGGTTGTTAAGTGACTCCGGCTGCCCCGTTGACTTTGCTCATCGGAAGGTCGCAAAAGGGGATCACAGGACCCTCCGGGAGACACAGTGACCGTCATAAGTATGAGCCAGTTGCCAAGCATCTGATTTCTGATCACGTGGCCCCGGGGGACGCTGCGATGGTCATAAGTCAGTAGTACCGAACAGTTAAAAGACTGTAGAGACAAGGGAAGGACCACACAGCAGCCTCAAAACTGGGCAGCAAAGCGCCTAAATTGTGCCGAACTAACAGCTCCCCGACACCCTGGGATACAAAGAAATAATCTAGGTTTTAGTGGTTTAGCAACAAACATGTTTCCTCGTTGCCACCCACCAAACTGCAGAAGGTGTGAGAAAGAGAGAGAGAGACATCAGCAGGGAAAAAACTGAGGGGAGGAAAGAAGAACTCCAGACGCACCAAATAGAGTTGGAAGGGACCTTGGAGGTCTTCTAGTCCAACCCCCTCCTCAGGCAGGAGACAGGAGGAGATGAGTGAGGGTCACTCTGTTGGCCAACAGGTAGAGTTGATGTTAGGAACAGAGAAGGGCAAAAGAGTTTGGATTTGTGGCAGAGTAAACACCACACAAGAACGTTCAAAGACAAGCAGCCAGATGGGCTCTTTCCGTCTCCGGCAGCCCCTTCCGCAAACCGGATCCGCCTGAGCAATTCCTTGCTGAAAGGGGAGCAGCTGAGCTTAGTGCAGCTCCCCAAAACGAGATGGGATCTCTTGGCTTCCCCGAATCTCTGCAAGGCTTTCGAAGGCCCCGGATGGGAGGCTTTGGGTTCTGACGAACCCCTGGCCTCTCCCCGAGGGGGGCAGCCGGTGTTCCCCGCTTGGCTCGTTGTGCGGATCCCCTCCGTTCCCCTCCCTCTTCCTTTGTGGGGACTCTGTCTGCACTGGGCGGACGGATCCAGGCCAAAGGCTTCTCCTTTCCTGGGCCCGAGCCTGGAGAGGCACCGCTGGCTTCCTCTGCACCTCCATCAGGAGCGCTGGGGGGGGGAGGTGTTGGGGTTCCTCCCTGCCTTGGACTCTCTCTCATCCTGGCTCTTGCAACCTGGAAATTCCCCCTCTGTCCCCCTCCCCATTTCTGTTTTTTTCCACCAGTCAAAAGCTGGTTAAAAAAGAGTTTTTTGTCAGGAGTGTTTGCTTGCCGAGTAAGCGATGTTGGGGGGGGCTCCTCCTCCCCCTCCAGCACGTCAGGAGGGCCGTTTGCCAGCAAGGCCTACTGGGGGGGGGGGGCTTTCCCACGCCACATCCCTGCCATGATCCTCCCCTCGGCTGCGAGGGGGCGGGAGGGGCCCACGGCCTGAAAGGTTTCTGCCGAGTCCCTGAAAGGGGGGGGGCAGCTCTCTTCTCTGCCAAACGCAGCTGCTCAGCTTCAGGAGGCTCTCCTTTTTGGGGGCACAGAGTGCAGAACAGCACAAGGAGTCCTCGGCTTATGACCACAGGGGGGGTCTAAAATTTCGGCTGCTGAGCCAGGAGGTTGTTAAGTGAGCCACGCCTGAGTTGACGACCTTTTTTGCCAAGGTTGTTAAGCAGATCGTTGCGGTTGTTAAGCGAACCAGGCAGTCATTAAGCAAATCCTGCCTCAACTTGGCTTGTCTGGGAAGGCCGGGGTGCCGCCACGGTTGCACATCCACGCCAGTTCCAGGCGCCCAAAGTGTGACTGAGCGTGGGGGGCTGCAACGGTCGTAAGTCTGAGGCGACTGATGTCCTCTGCCCTTCCAAGGGCAAAGCAGGGCTCCGTCGTCCACCTGGGGTCGGTAGGCAAAGCAGAGCATGCCACAGGCCTGCGGTCCCCTTCCTGCATAGCGAAAGCAAGGCCCTAGTCCTCATGGTGTTGGCGAAAGGACCTATTGTATTCCGACTGGGACGATTCTTGCCCTGGACCCCTCCCAGCTCTGCAGAGATTCAGGCCAGCCCTTCCAACCTGTTTCACAGACCCAGGGATTTGGGGGCCAGGCCTCCCTTTCGCCCTCCTGGATTGCAGACAGCCCGGGTGCCCAAAAAAAACCAAAGGGAAGGAGGAAAAGCTCCTGACGGCCGCTGCCCCCCTCCCGCCCTCCCTCCCTGCGGGAGAGGAGACCGGGCAGGCAGAGTCCCGGCTCCCGTGCTCTCCGTCCGCTTCCCGCGGAGGCCGGCTGGGCAGTCAGCCCCCTCCGCGCCCCTGCCCGGCAGAGCTTCCGGCTGGCACGGGCAGAGCGGCGGCGGCGGCGGCGGCGGCACCTGTTGGGCTCCAGGTAGCGCAACCGGTGCTTCCTTCCTTCCCTCCTTCCGGCTGCTTCGGGGAGGAGTCGGGCGGAAGAGAGGGGAGAGCAGCCGCCGCCGCAGCAGGGAAGGACCGGCCGGCCGTCGGAGCACGCCCCCCCCCCGGCCCCCGGCATGAAATCGGAGAGCGAGGAGAGCAGGCCGGGTAGGTGGGGGCGAGGGGGGGGGGCGGGCCGCTCTCTGGGCTCCTCTCGATTCTTCCCACGGTCGGGGGGCTCCGCTTTGGGCCCTCCTGGCAGTCGGGGGGGGGCTCCGCGTGGGGAGGGGGAGCCCTGGGGAGGGGCCGGGGCAGGCAGCAGGTCCCGGGGGGGGGAATGGGGGCGCCGGCCCTGGGCGCTCCCACCTTGCTCGCTGCCTGCGCTGCCTCTGGGGCCTGGCAGGGCCAGGGAAGCCCCTCCGGAAAGCCGCGGGGCGGGGCGGGGGTCTCCTGGGCAGCCGGCGGGCAGGATCAGGCGCCGGAGGGAGTTTCCAAATCGGTAGCCGAGGGGGAGGTGTGGTTTGCGGCAGGGCTCCTGCGGCGAGTGAGCGCCAAACCTGACGGGTTTGTGGGATGGTGCCTGCCTTGGAGAGGCAGAGAGACTCGCTAGTCAACCCTCGGCTGCCGCCTCGTTAGCTTTCGCCTTGTCAGCTCGTTGCGTGGCTGGGAGCCGCGGGGCCCCTGGGTGGCCGGCTGGCCGGGGCCCCTGGGTGGGGCAGAAGCCCCCTGGGGTGGGTCCTGCTGGCCTCTCTGTGGCTCAGGGTTGGGGAAACCTGGGCACCCCTACCCAAGGCCCGGGCTGCCTCTTCTGCCAGCCAGCGGTGATTCCCATCCTGCTTCCCCCCCCCTTGGCTGCGGGTCATTCCCGAAGGAGCCTGGCACAGCCGGCATTCGCAGGCCGCACGGAGGGCCCGGGAGGGTTTCTGATTCAGACTGCCGAGCACGGGGCCACGTTGGCTGCCCCGTGCCAGGATGCAGACTCGGTTCAGTCCAGCCTAGCTGATACTCAGGCTCCCTGCATGGCACACAGCTGCTGTCAATGGATCCATGAGGACTAGGCGCTTAGAAGGAGGTCAGAAGAGCCACTGCATCTGAGGATGGGGAAACAAAGGGGACTTGTTTGCTTTGCGGTCTGGTTCTCATTTGAATACAGCCTCCTGCTTGCAAACTATTATTTCATTCTTTTGTGGACACAAACACAGAGGGAGGGAGGGAGGGAGAGGGAAAGAGAGGGAGGTAGAGAGAGAGAGAGAGATGGCTGTTGAGGGAGAGCTTTTTTCTCTTCTGCAAAGCCCCCTGAGTCGTAAAAAACAACGCTGCAATAATATTTTCCCCCACCCAGCCCCTCCCCTGCTTGCATCCCACCTCCGGAAAAGTTACAATTTAACTGGGAAAAGCTGGACTTTGTCCCGAGGGGGAGGAGGAGGAGGACGTGGGGACCCTGGAGAAAGTTTTGGGACTAGAGGAAGAAACCCTTTCTGGAATTTGCTGGGCTGAATAGCAAACTCAGTGTTGTACGTGGGGGGAATAGGAAGGCCCCCTCAGGCGAGGACTTATCCAGACCCCCCTGGAAAAAGCTCATTATTTTTAGATCCGTCTCCCCAAGATATAAATGGCTCTCCCGGCTGGACCTTCTTTGGCGGAAACTGGGCCGTGAGCTGCATTGTTTAGGATGTTGCTGTGTGGTTGCAGCCGGTCTCGGCAACTCCTCCCCCCCCCCCAGTGCAGTGGGGCGGCCCCCGTAGGAAGGCAATCTGCTCTTCCTGCCCACCTCCAGATTTGGGGGTCCCAGTTGGAGGGGCTCCCACCCTCCCTTCCAAATAGCTCAGGAACAGCTCCCCATTTCTGTGGGGCTGGCAATAGAGTCCCTGAGTTTCCTTGCTCCTGCTGCCCCCCCCCCCAGAGAGAAAATCCCTTCTGGGACAGAGAACCCTCAGGGTCTCCCACAGGCTTTGTGAGGAGGGGGCTGTATGCAAGGGTCCACGGCCCAGGCCCTTCCTGGGGAGGCCCAGGAGAAAAATCGCTTTCTGGCTGCATTGCAAAATAAGACAAGAAAGGAACTCAGTCTCCCCCCCCCTTCTCCCCCCCCCCCCCCGCCAAAGAAGACAAAGAGATTGGAGATGGCCCTTGCGGTCCAGGGTTCAGTCACGGGGGGGAGGGGGGGAGGACACCTGTTGCCAGGACCGGTCAGGTGGAGCCGGCCTCCCTTTTGAGCCGAGTGCTTATCTTGGTCTCCCCCTTCCCCCCCCTCTTCAGGAGGGATGAGTGGGGGGGGCAGATGGTCTGAAGGCTGCAGCTCTGCTCTGGGTCCTGCGGTGGCCGGCCAGCCCTTGGGAGAGGCGCTCAGTCCGTCTGGGGAGCCCCCTGCCAGCTGCATCCCACCCACCCAAAGCCTGCCAAGTCGGGTCAGGAGCCAGGCGGAGGGGGACCCTTCTGCTGGCTGGCCTGCTGGAGCTGCCCACCCTCAGTGGGCGCTTTGGGTGCAGGGCCCCCGCCTGCTTCCCAGGTGTTGCTTGAGGAGGTTGCGTTATTCGGCCTGCACTTTGCACCTGGCCGGCCTTCCTGGCTCTTGCTTTGGAAACGGTGGACGCCACACCCAGATAAGCGCCCTGGCGCCCACGTCGCCCTGGCCTGTTTCAATCTTCCAGGTGGGGCCAAGAGTTTGCTTGGCCCAGGGGGACCCTGGACAGGGTGCTGTGTGTGTGTGTGTGTGTGTGTGTGCGCTTAGCCGGGAGGCACGGATGTGTTCAGAAAACCACATTCTACCCTCCCCTGGGCTGCCTTCGGTATCCAGCGACCGGTTCAGCGGGTGCGCAGGCATATTTGTCTGTTCTAGTTTTCCACGTCTGGCAGTTTGTTTGTTTGGCCAAAGATTGTGCACAGTGTGTTGTGTACTTAACCTAGTGTCAAACATGTATTTAAAAACCTAAATTTGCTGTCTTAGGGTGACTTAAGAATTCAGTCCTGCAGATCAGGACAGGGAGGGTTTTTCTTCCCTTGTGAGAGATTTTGAGGGGGGGGGGACGATCCAAGCAGACGGGACGGGGCAAGGGTGGGCCTTGCATGGAGGCCGCCCAGCGTGTGGGCAAAGAAGGCGGGGCGCCCGGGAGAAGTGCCCGGGCGAGGGCCGTCCCAGCCAGGGGCCTGCAGCTACTTCCCTGAACCGTCTCCAGGCAGGCCCACAATCGCCTCTGTCATGGTTCCGACAGGCTTACAGGAGGCCGTCCATCTCGCCCCCAGAGAAGACGTCCTGGCCTACCGGGCGAGGTTCCACTTCCGCCAGGAGGGCCAGAGAGGGAGGGGGTCCGAGGTTTTGGAGGGAGTTACACTAGTCCGATGGAGAGGGGGAGGGTTGGGCTGCCTGCTGGGATATCTCAGCCTTGAACCCAGGACCTCTGGCACACAAGGCGCCAGAGTGCTTGCAGGAAGGTTGTCGCCATGGGAAACCCCCTCGGAGAGCATTCCTCCACCGGATCCCGCCTTCTGCCCCACGCCTGCCTGCCTTTCCTGGGGGGTGGTGGTGAAGAAGCCGCCCCCCTGCTTGGGAATTCTCCTCCTGCATCCCAGGCAGCGTGGGAAAACGTGGGAGAGACCACCCCCCTCCCTATGATCTGGCCTTCGCCCAGGGATCGGCTTCCAGGGGACAGCCTGGGCTGTGGGGGAGGGCTGTGGGGGGTGTGTGTCTCAGTAGAGCATCATTAAAAAAGGCAGAGCCTGGAGCAGGGGGGGTCCCTGGGGAGCTGGCCCCTTCCCGGGGGCCTTGCTGAGCCACCTCAGGCCCCTAGAGTTGGCTTGCCAAAGAGAACAAGCCATCCCAAATCCTGTCCCCCCCCAACACTCTCCCCCCCCCCCAGCCCAGATCTCAGATGTTCCCCATCAGGGGGAAAAGCACAAAAGGGAATAATGTGGTCTTCATCAGGGAAGCATCTCAAAAATGCGAGGGGGAGTTCATTGTTTCTTGGCGCTGCTGTTGGTGGGGGTGGAAAGCAGCCAGGAGAGACACACAAACCCCCCCCCACACACACACACTGCCCTTCCTGTCCTGCTCAGTCCAAGGAAATTCCACTTTCGGATTCGAGTCCCTGGATTTGGGGGGGGGGGGAAGGAATCCAGAGTCACTTTCTTTTTGGGAGAGGAAAAAAAACTTTCAAAGGGCTGCACTTCTTTCTCACTGCTTCCACTGAAGGATCCTCAGTGGGGGGGGGGAGCTGGGGGGGGGTTCTCCTGGCTTCTAAGGGGGCTGTCGAGAAGAGGGTCCCAGCAATGCCTCTCCCCACCCAGCTGGCCAAAGCAGCCTCTCCAGCTGGCTGATCTTCTCCGTGGCTGTTCCCTGGGGTGGGTTGAGCCCCCCCCCCCAAGACTCGGATTCTCCTCCCAAAGCAAACCTTCCCTTCTTCCCCTGAAGAGGAAGTGCCAGGAATTGACACGGCCGGGGGAGGGGCAGCTCCCATTCTCCAGAGTTTGGTGTGGGGGGGGGGGAAGGCGAGACTTCGGCTGGTTTGCAACCGGGGTGGCACTGCTGGGTATCGGAGAGCAGGGATTAAAAGCACGAACATGTCCCAACAGCCCTCCTGCCCAGCTGCAGGCAGGCTGGGGACGATAGGAGTTGGAGTCCCACCCATTTTGAAGCCCCCGGGCCGCGGACAGCAGCTGCCTGCTCAGCTGGAGAGAGGCCCCGTTGAGTTCAGTGGGGCTTGCCCCCAAGGAAGTGGATCTGTGTCAGATGTTCTCGCCCATTTTTTGGTAGCAAGATGGTGGTGTGTAATTAAAACAGCCCCACAGCCCATAATTACAGAGTTAATGCCAGAAATGCTGAATTTTCTGCAAAGCCACGCCTTCCCGCTGCGCTGCCAGCCCTGAGCCAGAGAAGGGGGGAAAAAAAATCTATTTTTAGTGTTGGGCTTCTCCCGCCTTTAATTTCACACTCTTCAAAGTCCACAGTCCCTTCTAGCTATGGGGCATCTCCCCCCACTGCACCCTCTTCTTCCCCCCCCTCCCCCGCCGTGTTTTTCCCAGCCGGGCGTTGCTGTCGCTTGGCCCCTGCGTCTCTCCTCCTCTGCGAAGAAGAAGGGCGGAGGGCAGGAAGCGATTCGCCCCAAGGTGCAATTAATGAGCACGACGTGGAGTCACGGCTTTGCGGGGTGTGTGTGAGAGAGGGGGAGGGGGAGGGGGGAGAGAGGGATGTGTCAGCGCGGGAACTTCGAGTCCAAAGGCAGGTCAGTCGTAACTCCAAATGGCCACTAAGCAACCGGTCGTCAATCGAAAACTACCTGTATGCCAGTGTTTCTCAACCTTGCCTACTTTTAAGAGGCGTGAACTTCAACCCCCAGGATTCTGCAGCCCCCAAGCTGGCTAGGGGATTCTGGGAGCTGAAGTCCACTCATCACCGCCAAGTGGCCAGTTTGAAAACCACAGCTGTGCGTGACGTGCTTTCTGGGCCCCCTTTGAGGGGAGGGGGCGGGGGGGACGTGCGCAACAAGGTGCTTTCCCGGTGGCTCAGATGGAGCCTGTCTCTGTCCCGTGGGGTCTGCCTTGGGGAATCTCGGTGCTTCCCATGGGGGGGGGGGAGGAGTCCACTCTCACCACTGGCCTGCCTGTTCTCTCTCTCTCTCCCTCTCTCTCTCTCCCTGTCACCCCCCCCCCCAGTCCTCCTGCGGGAAGAGGTCAGCCAGCTGCAGGAGGAGATCCACTTGCTCCGCCAAATGAAGGACCTACTGACCAAGGACCTGGAGGAGACGCACGGGGGCAAAGCCGCCGAGATTCTCCCCGCCACGGAGCTCAGGGTCCAGCTGGCCCAGAAGGAGCAGGAGCTGGCCAGGGCCAAGGAGGCCCTGCAGGGTAAGAGCACCACTGGGTGGCGGGGCTGCGGGCCAAATCCGTTCATGGGGGGCTTCTCCCCCCTCCCTGCACTTGAATGAACAAGGAGAAGCGGCCGTGCTTGTTCTGGGGAGAGAAGAAGTCCCCCCCCCTCTCAATTCTTGTAATTAGTCATTTGTTTTAGATTAAATTGTTGTGAAAACTCACCCCACAAAGCGGGCCCATTAATTTTAACAGTAAGAGATGCTAATAAATTGAACTAACGGGGCCATTCAATCCCGAAAGAAAGTTAAAGTCCGCCGTCCAGACCCCCATCACCACATATTTTCCTGTTTGGGGGGGGGTTCTTGGGGTGATGGTTTTCATCAGAAGTAGGTCCGATTCCCCCTTTCCCTCCCCCAAGAGTTGGAAGGGAATTTGAAATGCCATCAGATGCTTTTTTGTTTTAGCTGGGGGAGAGCTTTTCTCAGCCTTTTGGGGGACCCCCACCGTGACCCAGGTTGGAAGAGTTTGGCTCCCCTTTCTCACCCTTGAGACGGGGGTCCTTGCTGAAGCCACACCCCCTCCTCTTGGGGGGCTGGGGCAGAAAACCCCCTGATGCAGGTCCCCCACCCCCAGTCCCCCAGTTTTGTACAGGCTCCCCCCCGGGTGTTGGCATCGGATGGTGCCCGTTGCTTGCAGAGCGGAAGGACCAGCGAGTTGGCAGAGGCACCCTCTGATCCCTTGCCAGCGGCTGGGGGGGGGGCTTGGCAGACTCAGGGACAGGCATGCAAACGAGGTTTTGCTCCCGGCCTTTGGGAGACGTTTTTCTCCTGGAAAAGAAAAGGAACCGAAATGGCCAGCCAGAGACCCCAGGTGCAAGGGCACCAGCAGCGCCCCAAAGCTGAGCCCCACGGCTGGAGACGGGAGACCCTGGCACCCCAGATTCTGCGAAGGGCCTCCCAGCCGTGGGTGAAGGCTGGCATATCCTCCCCGGGCATGAAATGCTGCCCCCCCTCCTATGTGCCCCTGAGAGGCCGGCCAGGCTGGTCACCTACTCCCCCCCCCCCACTGCCAGCTTCCTCCCTGCTTCCTCCCCCCCCCCCCCCGCGCCCGAGTTTGCGGTGCTTGGCTTCCTCAAAATGAAATGGAAGGATTTTCGCAGAGCCCTCCCCCATTTCCATGGCAACCATGGCCATGTTCTCCCTTCCCTTGGGAGCTGGACATCTTTCAGGCGGTGTTTTGAAAGGAGCCCCCCCTTCTCTGCCCCAGGCCCTCTGGGGCTCTGCCACGATGCCTGGCCCTGGGGCTGGGGGCTTAGTCCCAACCCCTCCTCCCCCCCCTTGGCCGCCCTTCCTCATTAAGCAGTTTCTGCATGGATCTGACCTCTCTGGAAGATAAGCAGAAAAGCCCCTCCCCTCTCTGGGGAGGCCCTCCCCATGGAGATGTGGGAGGGGATGCCGAAGCTAAAGGCCTGTCCCTACTGAGTCGTATCCCCCACCCCCCACCTCCGTCTCCATGGCCCCCCCGGGAGGCCCCACCTGCCCGGGGGGGGGGAGGACAGCATCTTCTTGGATCTGCCGTGAGCCCATTTGTGGCCCCCACAGCTCAGAGGGGCTCGGGTGACGGCCGGGGGCTCTGCTGTGGCCGGGCAGTGCCCGCCTCTCCCAGGCGGGTGGGGCTCTGCAAGGGCCTTGGGGAGGCGTGGATGGGCCCCCAGGGGACTTTGGCCACGCAGCAGCGTTGGTCCTCCTTGCTTGCTTGATTTATTATTATTAAATCTCTGTTTTTTCCCTCTGGCAGCCATGAAAGCCGACCGGAGGCGGCTGAAGGGCGAGAAGAGCGACCTGGTCAGTCAGATGCAGCAGCTCTACAGCACCCTGGAAAGCCGAGAGGAGCAGCTGAGGGACTTTATACGCAACTACGAGCAGCACCGGAAGGTCAGGGGACGGGGGGGGGGCAGGAAAGGGGGGGTTGCCCCATGGAGGGGGAGCAGGGGAGGCTGTGGCAGGCAGGAGGACCCAGCAGCCCCTCCAAGCTGCCGGCCTGCGGATTCCACAGGGCTCTTCGGCTGCCGTCCCGAGGCCTGCAGGGTCTCCCTGTAAAATCCAGCCCCCCCCCCCTCCGACCCCTGACCTGGGAAGTTGGAGGGGCTGAAAACAGGGCATTCGTTCAGGGGGAAGATGGCCGAGGGAGGGCTCTCTGCACTGGGGAGGGCCGTGCCTCAGAGGGGGCACCCCAAGGCCCACAGAGATGCGCACTAAGCTTGGGGTGAGCCCCCCCCACACGAGTGGTGCATTCAAATCTTCTAAAGCCCCCCCCTTGACACCCCCTCCCCAGGAGAGTGAGGATGCAGTGAAGGCCCTGGCGAAAGAGAAAGACCTGCTGGAAAGAGAGAAGTGGGAGCTGAGGCGGCAGGCCAAGGAGGCCACCGACCATGCCGGGGCCCTCCGCTCGCAGCTGGACCTGAAGGACAACCGCATGAAGGAGCTGGAGGCCGAGCTGGCCATGGTGAGGCCGGGGCGCTCGGGGTCTTCCCTGCCAGCCCCCCTCCCCCCCAGGCTCTCTTCCCTCCCTCCTAAGGGCCGCTCTCCTGCCACCCTTTCCTCCGCCCAGGCCAAGCAGTCCTTAGCCACGCTGACCAAGGACGTCCCCAAGCGGCACTCGCTGGCCATGCCCGGCGAGACGGTGCTCAACGGGAACCAGGAGTGGGTCATGCAGGCCGACTTGCCCCTCACGGCCGCCATCCGGCAGAGCCAGCAGACGCTCTACCACGCCCACCCGCAGCACACGGTGGACCGGCAAGGTGAGAGCCGCCTCTTCTCCCCTCCCCACCCCGGGCCAGTCCCAAAACACACCCACGAGCTGCTCCTTCCGTCTTTCGTGGGAAGGGGGTGGGCGAAAGCCGTCGGGGTTGGCAAATGCCCCGATCGCCGGAGAAAGTGGCAAGGCGGGTCTCCCTTGCATTTCAGGGGTCCGAGTCAGCCCGTGCCACTCGCGGCAGCCTTCCATCATCTCCGATGCTTCGGCGGCTGAAGGGGACCGGTCGTCCACGCCGAGCGACATCAACTCGCCTCGGCACCGAACACATTCCCTCTGCAATGTAAGACGCGTCTGCAGGTCATTGGCTGTTCCTCACTCTGCTTCTCCGCTCCGAGGGGGCTCTGGGGGGGGGGATTTGGTGGGAGGCTGCTGCTTTAAAGGGACAGAGCTAAAAGGAAGGCCTCCGATCTTGAAGCAGGAGAAGGCTGAGCGCAGGGGACAGGGCCTCCGGCAAGTGTGCAGGGGGCATTGGGGTCAAGGCTCCGGTTGTGTGAATTCTCTCCCCTGCAGCCGTGCTTGTGCTGGGAGCGGAGGCTTGAGGTTGCTCCGCCTCTTAGTCCGTTTTAGGGAGCGTGCTAAGCCACCCAGTCGTGGGTGGGAACGTCTACACCCTGTCGGTGAGCAGGTTATGCCTAGGCAGTCCTCCAGGCAAAAGAGCTGGGGAGAAAGAGGGGCTGAAAAAGCCAGCCTCTCTGCCGCAGAACCGACTGACAGTGTCCCTTCTTCCTGGCAGGGAGATAGTCCTGGACCGGTACAGAAAAATCTGCACAACCCAATTGTCCAGGTAGGTTCTGGGCTCCTCACCAAAACGGGTTCGAGGGGTGTCAGCCAGGTTGCCAGCCTGCCCCTCCTGCCCCCCTGCGGGGCCGCTCTGGGTGGCCAAAGCCCAGCAGGGCGGCAGCCGAGGGGGCCGGTGCGGGGGCCGGTGCGGGAACCGAGCGTCCACTGTGCTTCTTTCCCCCCTCCCCCCCCGGTAGTCTCTAGAGGACCTGGAGGACCAGAAGCGGAAGAAGAAGAAGGAAAAGATGGGCTTCGGCTCCATCTCACGCGTCTTCGCCCGAGGGAAGCAGCGCAAGTCCCTGGACCCCGGCGTCTTCGACGGAGCTGCCCCCGATTACTACATAGAAGAAGACGCGGATTGGTGACGGGCCGCCCCCCCCTCCCGCTCCCGGTGCGCGTGTGAGTGTGTCGGGGGGGTGAGCCTCCAGCTGCGCCGTGGCCCCGAACCCGGCTGCTCCCGCGTGGCCCTCCTGTGACCACTGTACATAGCCCCTCCCCCCCACTCCCGTGTACGAACCCCTTAACTGTCGTCTGTTGAGCGATGCTGCCCGTGTTGTGTAGCCCTCCCCGGTCCTGGGAGTGTTTGGTTGATTTTGTTCCTCCTCCTCCTCCTCTTCCTCCTCCTCCTCCTCCCCCTCTCCCACCAGTTTTTGTTTTCTATGCTCTGCCCTTTCTTGCCCCCCCTTTTCTTTCTACAAAACTTGAAAAACTTGAAGGACTGCTGCGCATTTGTAAATAGCCACCACCACCATGGTGCACTTTGTGCTTTGTAAATGTCTCCTGCCCCCCCGCCCCCAAAAAGCCTCTCTTCACTTTTGGGGGGGGCAGCCAGTGTTTCGTGGGTTTGCCGGGAAGGGCAGCTGTGGATGCATCACGCTTGGTCGGGGGATGGGATGGGGGGCTTTGGCGCCCCCCAAATTTCATGCAAGCTCCGGTTGAGAAAAGGCCCCTTTTGCTCAGCAAGCCTCACCATCTCTGGCGCCTTCCCCCCCCCCCCCCCCCCGTGGCTCTGGGGCCAAGGACCCGGCCAGGTCTCTCCCTCCGTCAGCCCTTTCGCCTCCAGTGCCCCCTTGGTTCCCACGCTGAGTCCTTCCCACCCCTGCCTTTCCCTGCTGAGCTGCGGCCCCCGTGGGGCTGCCTGGCGATGCCGATGCTGCCGGCCTCCTCCTCGTGGGCTGCCTTCCGTTCCCTCCCCAAAGTCCCTCTGAACCTGTGCCCACTTCCCAGCCGCTCCCTGACTTTTCCATCGTTCCAACGTTCTTTTCCCCATTCCAGGCTCTTGGGGACAACCCCCCCCCCCGAGTTCTGTGGGGCTTCCTTCCTTGCAGGAGGGCAGAGCCTGCCGGAGGGCTCTTGGCTGGCCCCCTTTGGGCTCTCTGTGCCACACAAGCACCCCCTTGTGCCAGCCCAGGTGCAGCTGTCGCACACACCTGGGGAAGAAGCAACCTAGAACTGAGGAGACATTTCTTGACAGAACAGTTAATCAGTGGAACAGCTTCCCTCCAGATGTTGGAGGTTTTTAAGAAGAGATTGGACAGTCACTTGTCTGAAATGGTTTAGGGTCTCCTACTTGACCAGGGGGTTGGACTAGAAGACCTCCAAGGTCCCTTTCAACTCTGTTATTCTGTTAGTAAATGAGGGGAAGTTCCTGGGGGTGAACGCAGAGCTTGAACAGGTGGGGAGGGGGGCCAGGATGTTCCCATTTGGGCCTGGATGCTTTGCAGGGCCTCCTAAATGTCTCAGTGCCAAATTCCTGGGGGGTGAATAGAGCGATCCAGAAGGTCCTCCTTCCTTCGATAATCCTTCCTTCGGCTTGTGGCAAACCCAGGGCTGTTTCTCGGGAGGGGAGAGAAGCGCCCTTGGGGGAGGAGGCGTGGGGTGCTCCTGCCCCCATTCAGAGCCAGCCTGGGGGTGGGATGGGGGCTCTGCACGTCCTTCGGAGCAGGCTTGGCGCCTTCCCCTCCAGAAAAATCCCAGGAAAAGCTCTGTGGCTTTTTTGGACAGGAATGGGGCAAAATCCCATGTGTGGGGGGGGGCACTGAAGGCCAGCAGACACACAGGTTCACAAAACACCCCCCCCCCATGCACACACACACACACCAGCATCTCCCATCGCTTCCGCCCCATCCCGCTGTACCCCTTCAGGGCCTGCGATGTTAGCAGAGCGCAGAATGGGGGGGGGGCTGAGAAGGAGGAAGCTGAAGAAATTAAAGGCATTATGAAAAAGGAGAGATTGAGCTGGTTTAAAGCCCCCCCCCCCCCCGAGGAGGGAAGAGAAAAACCGGCCCTGCTTGCCCAGAAGGTGGAACCAGAGGAGCTTTTTCAGGCAGGTGCTTGGAAAAGGGATAAAGGGATAAAAGGTGTGCAAGGACACAACTCTCCCAGTGCAAACACACCCAGTCCCCAGGGTGGTCACAAGAGGCCCCTGGAAAGGGGCTGCAGGTCAAAATGTGGGCTGGCTTCTGTAGCTCCCTCTCCTCCTGCTCTCTCTCTCCTCCCTCTCCCTCCCTCCCTCCCTCCCTCCCTCTCTCTCTCTCTCTCTCGTTTGTTTTTAATGCATACTCATCTTAATTCCTTAATCCTTTTTTTTTCATTTTCCTCTCTTCCCCATTGTTTAATTTTAATTTATTTGCACAATACAGAAGATGTATTCTAACTAAATTATTACATAAATATTGGAATTTATATTTTTCCACATTGGGTGGGGATTTTGTGAATGGGTGGGGGGATTGTTTCTTTTTTTTTTTTTTGCTTTGTTGTGCACATGATGGCTCCACAGAGCAAAACGGAGGGTGGATTCTGTGCCGAGAGAACAAATCTGATTTGATCGTTTTCCCTCTCCCCCCCCCATCTCCCTCTCCCCCTGACCCTGTGAAAAAGGTGCCTCTGGATTTGCTAGGCACCCCCCCCCTTCCAGACAGGCAGGGAGCTACCGATCCTGCCAGAGGGACCCAGTGCAGTTTTAGTCCTGGCAGGGAGGCGGGCACTGGCCTGGGCAAAGTGGGGGGGTTTGCGGGACCCTTTGGCCCTGGCTATCCCCTCTCTCACCCCTAGCCTGGCCCCAGACCACCTTGCCATTGACCCCTTAGTCCCCTTGGCTTGCCCATTGTCCAGGCTAAGGAGAGCCCACCTGCCACAGGACTGGGTACTTGGGAGATGGTCCGGCCTTGGTGCCTTCTAAGGCCGGTGGCCTCTCTCCCGCAACTGCCCCCGGCAGCCTCCTTGCCCCCTCGCTGGGCAGGTTCCGGGCCAGCAGGGACGCTGATTTGGGGGCCACTCTCTTCCCCGGCCACCTGCCTCCAGCCTGGCGCCCTCACGTCACAGCCTCAGGAAAACTCCGAAATGGTTCCTTGAGATCAAATTTTGCCCCCAAAGGTGATGCGAGGAACAAAGTTGGGGATAAGAACTTGTGAGATGTTTACCTGTCGCCGATGAAGGCGAAGGAGAAGGGCAGGCGAGGAGGTGTCCTTGGAGAGAGCTAACCCAGGGAAGCCGTAAGCTGAAAAGGAGTTCAAAGCGGAGGAAACGGACGCGAAGGCCTCTTGAACCGGACCTCGTGGTGTGACGCCACCTTTCCCGAGAGTCGTGGGGTGTGCATAATTCCTGTCTTGGTGGCGCCTTCGCTCCAACTGACTGTCCTTCGAGCTGAGCAGGTGGGCTACGACCCTCGCCTGCCAGGGTTTTTCTGTCTGGAGTCGTCTCCAAGGAAAAGGGCTTGGATCTCTGGGGGTTTTCCCCCCTCGAAATCAGATTAGGGGGCAGCCTTCCTCCTCCCCGGTGAGAAGGAATTTCCGTTCCGCTCTTTCCTTCACTTCCCAAGCTCAGTGGCGGTGCAGCAACCCAGCTGGCTGTTAAATAAGCAAACCGGCAGGGACCAATTTTAGCCCCCAGCCTCCCCCCTCCCCGGTTTTCTTTTGGCCATGTTTGCGGCCCCTCCCGCCCCCCCGCCCCCTCCTTTCTGCTCCTTTTCTGCACAGCTGCTGCGTCGTTTCGGAAGACAGGTCTTCGTTGTGCTTTTCTGCCCCTGGTAGCCATCCAGACAGGCTGTTTGGGAAAGGAGGGGGTCCCGGTGGGCCGATGATCAGATCGTCACCCCGAGTTTCCCTGGAGGAGGTGAGAGGAAGGCTGGCCCAGGTAGGTTGCAACACCTGACAGGGCAAGGTTAAGGTTAAACATTCCCCAGAGAGACCTGGACCATTTAAGGGGGTGGCCAGGATTCTGTCCTCCCTGCACTGTCAGGGGGTCCCTTCCAGGGAGCACTTGCACCAAAGGGCTGGACCACTTCCTCTCCTCCCTTCCCTCCCGTTTAATTTGAAATAAAATTGGAAGCACCTAAACTCCAGGAATGCATTTCTAAGTCATTCTCTTTTCAGTTTTCCATCTTTTCCTTTTTCTTTCTTTCTTTTTCTTTTTCTTTCTTTCTTTTTTTTGGTAAACTAGGAAATAATTATTTTAAAATAAAGGAAACAAAACTAAGAAGGTGATTTATTTAAAAGAACTACCATTTTAAAACAAATAGCTTACAAATTATGGGTAACCTTAGATTTAACTTCGTCTCCTTCCCTTCCCTTCCCCTTACTCGTGTTGTCAGGGGAGAAACAATTCCTTCAAGGCATGGATGCAAATATGAAAATATAAAAAAAAAATACACAACTAAATAAAGCTTATTTTAAAGTATGCTTTGCTATACGTTTTGATGACATCAGTGTTTGCTCAAATGTTGGAGCCAAGAGAGATCCATCAGCTAAAGGGGTGAAGGGATTGGCTTTTCAGGTTTTGTGGGGGATCCTGGGGGGTCTGGCCTTCGGTGGGGGCCGAGGCATTGCCTGCAAAGGGGAGTTTGGGGAGAGTCACCCACCCTCCTGCAAGGGAATGCAGAATGCTCGGATGGGGTGGGGGCCTCTCGCACAGCAGTCTGAACAACAGCTGGGGAGGACCCCCGGGGAAGAGGGCTGCGGACCCACATCTCTGCTTCTGGGGGGGTGCAGATCCTGACCCCAACCCCAGCCGCCTCCTGGGTTTTTCAGAGGGCAGATTCTCTGCAGCCGTAATCCATCACTATTGAGTCTCTGTCAGTGTTACTCTTGCCTTTTCCCCCCTCTTTGCCAACCACACTTTCAGAGGATATTTTTAATGGAAAAAGGTAAAGATCGTTGAACTTCAGCAGCCACTTTGGCGACTCTAGTCCCCAAGGTGCTTTTTCAAAAGGCAACTGGACTTTGTTTTTCCTTGCAGACGTTTCACTTCTCATCCAAGAAGCTTCTTCAGTTCTTTGGTTCAGTTCATTCTTCAGAACTGAAGAAGCTTCTTGGATGAGGAGAGAAACGGCTTCAGAGAAAAGCCCAGTTGCCTTTTGAAAAAGCACCTTGGGGACAACCATGGTTGTCCTGCGGCGACATCTAGTGGCTTGAAGAAGTATTGCACCAAAGAGCAGGCAGAAAAAAAGTGCAAGAAAAGTTGAGGGTTTGGCACTGCTCCCTCTCTCTCAGCCCGGCCCTCCTTGCAGGGTTGTTGTCATGGGGAAATAGGTATTATGTACTCTGCCTTGAGTGCTATGCAATAAAGGGTGAAAATAATAATATATTGTTTCCATTCCTAGCTGCTCTGTTCAGTCCAGTGGACAATAATTTCTGAATTCAAAACAAGCACCCTGGCTCAAAAAATCTTGAGAAGCTGGAAAGAAATATAAAAAGCACGTTAAGTTGCTGGGCATTTTTTCTTTTAACAGAGATCTTTTTTGCAAAGGAAGAAAATAGAGAAACTGTAAAGCAGATTTGGCACAATTTTAGGGAAAGCTGGGCTGGTGGCTAAAGCCCCATCGCCTGGCATCAAGATGGGTCCCTTCCCTGCCGGGTTTGCTCAAAACCGATGTACTTTGTGGTCACTTAACCACAGGACAGTGCGAACAGCCGCAATTGTGGTCCAGTTGAGTGCACAAAGTGCAATTATTTGACTGCAAGGTGTGGGGGGGGCATGACCGTCAGAACTTCAAACCCAAGTCATACATTCTCCCCAGGTGGTTCTGTTGGAACTTCGGTAAGCCAAGAAGTCGTAAGTCAAGGACTACCTGTGGACAGGTCAGGGACGATGTCCATGAAATGGGCAGCCATTAAACATGCTAAGTAAGTGAAGGCCTAAATGCCCCAGAAAGGCAGCTAAAACCAGTGTTCTTCTGTCTCTGAGCTCCAGACACAGAATCGGGGTCTCCAGTAACGGGAGAAAACTTCCCTAAAAGAAAGGAAGTGGAGTGGGGTATGTGTGTCAGACTAGATGAACTCAGTGTACCCCTCCAATTCTAGAAGCCGCAAACTCTGAAGAGATTTGGATTCCATGTCGCTTCCAAAATATCTCTGGCTCGTGCAGAGCAACTCTGGATTCACTTCGGTTCAAGATGGACGGGGAGAGGACCAGGTCCTTGCCTTGACCACCTGGGGGGGGGGGGGAGTTGCGAGCTGGAGGAAGAAGCCTGGCTTCCAGTTTCTGCCTGGGGGGGGGGACGACAGAATTGCTCCCCAGCTGCAAAGGAGGCTCCCCTTTTCAGCCTTATTTCCTGGCAGCTGGAGAGTCCTATAGCTGGAAGGGGGGGGGGGATTTATAGCGTGAAGAGACCAAGATGCGCTATTGTTTCCTGCAATGTTCCTGAGTGGGGACAATGTTCCTGAGTGGGGACAATGTTCCTGAGTGGGGACAATGTTCCTGAGTGGGGACGGCACGAAAGAACCGGCTGCTCTCGGCCGGACGCTTGTGTCACGTTGCAGTTCTTGATTTTACAGACTCTCAAGCTGGGCATCTCAAGATTTCAGAGCCACAGATTGGCTCTGAACGTGGAGCAACAGTGGAGAGGCAGCCGTGGCCCACAGTTCATAGGGAAAGGAGCCGGAGACGAGAGCGAGTTCTCACAAAAGGCGCCTGGGAAAAGAGGAAGGCAGAAACAAGAGGAGCGCTGAATAAAAGTGTTAAGGCATCACCGCCACAAAAGGAGGTGTAGAAGGAAGAGGGGAAGCTCTAGAAAACAGTGACTGCTCCAAAGGGGCTGGGGAAGGATGACCCCCACCCCCGGGGCTTTCCTCCAGACCTTCACAGGAGGAAGAGGAGGGGATGTGGAGCCATGCGCTGTTGGGGGAGAACGGAGCCCTGGTGTCTGGGTTTTGGGGAGAGAGTACTGTGGGGGCTGGGGAAGGCCGGGCCGAGCTCTCCAGGCGGAGGACCCGCGTCCCGAGGAGCAGCGCCGCTTTCAGCCACGGCCGCCGCTGACCGCCCCCTCCCCAACCTCGCCAGAGGGGGGGGGGCTTCCTCGGGGCAGAAATGGCGGGGGGGGGGATTGAGAGCCAGCGGGATCCCCGTGCTGGCCACCATCCACGGGGTTAAGCCGCCCCCCTGCGTGAAAGGCCCCCACCCTCCAGGCCCAAAGGCCTCGGCAGCTGCCCTGCGACGGAGGGGCCCGCCCGCCCGGCTCTGGCGCGGGGGGAGGCGGATCCGGTGAGCCCGGCGGGATTCCCGGAGGCTCCCCCGGCCGAGGACGAGGGGCCGCCCATTCCCGAGCGAGCGCTCGCAGGCAGAGCCCCGGGAGGTGCCCTTCCGCCCGCAGCCAAGCCTCGGCCGGGGCGGGGCGGGGCCGGGAGGGGCGGCCCGGCCGGCGCGGGGAGGGCCGGGGGCGGCGGCCAGTCTCAGACGGAGCCAGGCAGCGGCGGCGGCGGCGGCGGGAGAAGCGAAGGCGGCGCGGCGATGCGTCGCCCGAGGAGAGCCCAGCGCGGAGGTGAGGCAGCCGGCGGCCCGGCCCTATCCCGCCACGCAGGGGGCTGGCGGGGCGGCAGCGGGCGAGGGCAACCTGAGCGGGGCTTCCTCGGGGCGCCGATCGCCTCGCCCCGCTCTCCCGAGGCGGCCTCTCCTGGCCGGGGCCCCCGCGGGGTGTGCTCGGGCGGGCGTCGCGGAGTAGCTCCGGCCGGCCTCGGAGGGGCGGGGAGAGGGGCGCCCGCGGGGCCCGTTCCCTCCCCGCCGAGGGTCCCGGGCGCCCCCCGAAAGCGACCCCGGGCCAGGTTGGCGGAGGCGGCTTTCCCGCGGAGGGCGGCCTGGGGGGCTGGTTCCCGATCGCCCCCCGGGAAGCCCGGCCGGAGCTGCCCCGGCGGCGCTGCCCTTCTAAGAGGAGCGGACCAACCGGTTTGCCCGCCCTGCTCGCCAGCTTAGACTTTAACCCGACGCGGCTCCGGCCGCTCCTCGCCCGAGCGAGGCTGCCTGGCTGACGTCGTCACAGCGGCCGAAGCTCCGGCGAGGAGGAAGTCGCAGAGAGGAGGAGAAAAGGGGAAGTCGGGAATGGCTTCGAAGCCGCCCAGCGGCCGCGGCGGCGTCCTTTTGGCCAAGGAGGGCTCGCCCTGAGCGGCGGCTGGGATGGGCCCCGTGGGCGTCGGTGCGGCTACCTGGCCCGGAAGGTAAGTCCCGGGTCTTCAGCCGCGCCCTTCGCACGGCCAGAGGGCAGCTGAGCTGGGAGCCTGGGCTGTACAGGTGGCCCTCGACTTACGACCACAGTGGAGCCCAAAATTTATGTCGTTATGAAGTAAGACTTTGTTAAGCGAGTTTTGCCCCATTTAATGACCGTTCTTGCCACAGTTGTTAAGTGGATCGTTGCAGTTAAGCTAGGAACACGGTTGTTAAGTGAATCTGGCTTCCCGGTTGACTTTGCTTGTCAGAAGGTCGCAAAAGGGGATCAGGTCACACACACACACACACACACACACACACACACACACACACACACACACACACACTGGACAGTGCGACCATCAGTGCCAAGCGGCCAAATTTTGATCACGTGACCACAGGGGTGCTTGAATGTGAATGTGCTTGAATGTAAATGTGAAAAACGGCCCTAAGTCCCTTTTTCGGTGCTGTTGTAACTTTGAACAGTCACTAAACGAACTGTTGTAAGGCAAGGACTGCCTGCAATGAAAAGCAACTCAAAAGAGGCAAGAGGGTCCCGTCCAAATCTCTCCTCAAACCGCAAAACGTAGATGACTCAAGCAAGTAAGACTTGCTGCATGTTTCAGTTGGATGCAGAGAAGTGTTCCCTTCTGGGCCCAAAAGAATAACAAACCCACCTCATCTTGCAGGTCTGGTTTAGGTGGCAGTCTAGGAAATAACCTGTTTAACCACAATTTATTGAACAGACCACAGCTGGTTTGGTACAAGTGCCTTAAATTCAAACCAGCCGCATTGTACCTGGGGGCGTTCTAGGAATCTGTTTATAGGACAATGTATGCATTTCACCCTTGCCATTATGGCCCGTGGTTTAGAGAACAAACCACAATGATTAAGTACATGTAAACCAGCAGAAAGTGATGTTTTTCTGACTTTTTACCTTGGGCCTTCACATTTGTAAATTAGCGAATTTGTCCATTTGGCCTGGTGTTAAATTCCAATTATCTGCAATTATGTATTTTAGGCAATATGTACGGTGGCCTCAATTATCTTGCATGACTGATCTCCCTACAACACCCGGTACTCATAGGCCCGGCTTTCTTTTATCGCTAAAATCTCCCTCCTTCCCCCTTTCTTCCCTTTTTGTACCGTTATTCTGTTTTAGTATCTCTTTTTTTCTCCTTCCCTGAATAAGCGAAAATGAATTCAACAACCCTGGATAATTTTACCCCCTTTCTCGTTTTAATTTCTGTGCAGCAGGAGACTCTAATGAGGGTTGTGTGGCAGCTTTGATGGGTATACAGCATTTACAAAATAATAATTATGATAATGATAGAGTACAGTATTGTCAGGATAAGGTTGAGCTTGGCCAGAAAATCTGTGGTGATCCGACACTGCGGTGCAATAACTGATGGCCTTTTGAAAAAGTGGAGTGAAGCAGCCTTGTTACCCATTGGGACTACAAACCCCAGAATTTGAAAACGGCACGGGGTTTCCTGTAACACTGAGGAATTGGAGGACTTGTGATCCAAGACAAAAAGGCTCTGAATTGTAAGCAGAGAAATACGGAGGAGACGGGAAGATTTAATGGCTCCTGCCTGGTTCAGAGCTGCATTACATCAAAATCAGTGTATTGATTTCACTAGATGGACTCAAAATAGGTGATTGATTGATTGATTATGTGCTATCAGGTCCTTTTTTGACTCCTCCTGACCTCGTCGATAAAGAGTTTCTCCATGAGAATCTGCCTGTAGCCTGGTGTTTCCAATCTTTAAAAAAAAACGAGGAAAACCACAGAAAAATTGAAATGGGCTGCAATTGTCTCTCCACACTAGAATCTTTCTTCCAAACGATAAAGCCAAGAAAAATAAATTTGATATTGATTTTCCCACCCTCCCGTTTTCCCGCTTCATTTTCCCGCAGAGTCAAAAGGGTTCAGTGTGTGTCATTATCTTGTTTTTTTACTCTTTTTATAATGGGTTTAAAAGCAGGCAGTCGTTGAAAAGTCCGCCCCTGTTTTAGCACAGGGACAACGTTTGGCCAAACAGCTTCAGAATATATAACTACGGCTTATCTTGCACACTGAGATAATAGCTGTGTCCACACATTCTTTGCCCCCTGGAACAACCTTGGCAGGGAACAGTTTATGCTCATGGAAAGCAGCTTCCTCTGTGTCAGAATGAAATGTTAGCAAGGGAACCCCCTAAACGGGCAGGGAGAACGTTTCAGCTAATATTCTGGCAAAATAATTTTCTCCCCAGCAAAGAGACGCTCTTTTCACTGGGCGCTGGGGAATTTCTCCTAGTAACTGTGAGCCAGTTTCATGGCAGGCCTTGAGCAATCCAGACGATTCAGAGTTCACATGAAGGTTTGGCCTGCAGGAGCTGTCGTCGCTGCCTTAGGTTTCCCGGGAACATGGCTTCGACCCCCGAACGGCCACAGCCTCGGCCTCCCTCGTGCTCCGAAGCCTACCCAGATCCTGCTTCCTTCGCTCTGAAGCCTTGGAGACGCTGGGCAGCAAAGAGGCTGGAGACGGATGGGGAGAGAAGAGGGACCAGGAGAAGCAGGATTCTCCCACAGACCAGCTGCTCGTCCTTTTTCATTCATTGCAAATAATTTTCATCAAAGGAAAGTGAGTTAGCTAGCTAGTTAACTGTTAGTCAGGTTAACAGTCAGACTGAGGTCCCTTTGTTGCAACATCCTGGAGTAAGTCTGTTTTGATACAACTTGGCAAAGATTTGTCATTTCCTCTTTTGTTCATTCCTCACTGTGGTCTGGCTGGCCCTCGGCTTTGGCAGGGGCCTGGTCGGGAGGTCCTGCCGATCGGCCCTTTCTGGGCAGGATGCCCGCGTGGTTGCTCTCGTGTCCTTCGTGGGCATCTTGGCCACCGGGCCGTCCTTGGGCCTCACAATGCTGAAAACGCACAACTGGTGTTTACAGGGACTTTAGGAGTGGGAGGTCAAGTTTCCAAAGTCAAATCGGTCAGGCCAGATTGGCGAGTGGGGGGCCCTACAAGCATCCTCTCCTCTGACCCTTCTTCTTCTTCTTCTTGGCTCTTTTTTTTCTGCTGTGTGGCTGCTGATTCTGTACTCAGAAGGCCCGGCTTTCATTTCCTTCTGCCCGCGTCATGTTCCTCCCACACACTAATTGTATAATTGACGGGAATCCAAGCTCTTGAATGCGGCTTTGGGCACTTTGCGAGCACAGAGGCACCGTTTTGTTCTATTCCCATGTGAAGGAAACGCGATGCGAGAGAAATGGAAAAAGGGCACCCTTGTCCACTCCAGAGGTGCTTTCTTCTCGTTTTCCTTTTTTAAAAACAATTCCTGCCAACCATCTGACAGCATCCAGTGCCGTCTGCAAATGCTCCGTTTTGTGTCGATGTGATTTGGCAATGCCGTCTTTTCCTCGTCTTTCCACTTCCGCAAATCCCACGGAATCAGCCGTTATTCTGTTGCTCACCCCGCCTTTTTCAATTCTGACAGTGTTCAAAGCGCTGCCGGGAGGTTCCAGCCCTCGCTCAGGCCGGCCGTTCCCGGTCACTCCCGTTGAGCCAGGTGGCCGTGCCTCCCCAGAACGCCTCTCCTGGCGGGTGAGACGGCTCTCCCCCGGGCGCTTTCACCCAGCAGGCAAGGCTGCAGGCTGCGTCTCCGAGAACCGGTCCGGAGGGAAAGCCGGGAGCTTCAGCTGTGTGTGTGTGGGGGCTGGCGAGCCGTCCGTCTGCTGTGCTGCGTAAGGGTTCTTGGTGGGGGGACTGAGATGGGGGAGGCGGGGGGAACCCGCTTCTGATCTTGGCTCGGTGGGAGCCACGCTGCCTGCTCCTCCTGGCCACTCAGTTGGGCTTCATTCAACCTCGGAAGCCACCGGGGAATGCCAGCTGGGCAGGGTGGCTGCACCTGGATGGTGCCAGGGCAAAAGTCCCAGATTAAATTAGGGTGGGGAGCTTTCGCCCAGCAGGGCCAGCAGCAGCAGCAGCTAACCCTGGCTGACCCGGAAAGCAAGCTGGATGGGAGACCACCAGGCAGTAAAAAACTCCCCCTTGAGAGAAGGCGGGGTAAGCTGATATATGCCAAGAGGGCTGTGTCGATGCGGTCGTGAAGTTATCGGGAGCGAGGAGAACTTTTCTTTCTTTCTTTTTTAGTCTGGCCTCTCTCCCTGTTTCTCCAGCTCGCCAGCTGGGAGCATGTGCAGCGAATTAACTCCAGTGCATTCATTTAGAAGAAGAAAGTGGTTAGTGCTAACAATGATTAACTTTAAATGAGGCGACCAGTTTGGTGGTTCCTGCCGTGGAAAGAGTGAAAAACATTCAGTTGTTTGGTCAAATCTGGTCTGCGCTTTTCCTCCTATTCTGGGCCTGCATTGATCTATTGTTGTGATTTTTAAATTTTTTTTTTTTAGTGCACGCTAAATCCTTCCTAGCCCACGTGGGTTTGTGTCTAGTGGGATTTGTTAAAATTGTGTCTGGGGTTCTATTTTAATCCTGGCTCTATTTCTGGAACGCAGCCATTCCACAGGAGAAGTAATCTAAAACAGAGCTTGCCAAATTCCTGGTGGTGCCTCTGATTGCTTGGAAAGGGGTTTTTCCTGGGGGCTGGAGAGGAAACGGGGGGAGCCCAGAGAAGGGGGGGGCATGCATTTCTGCTCTCTCTGGTTTTTTTTCTGTTGTATTTTTTTGTATTTATGTTTAAGTGCTTGTTATAGGCTTTTAAAATATATATAATGTATGTATCTTTGTGTTTTGTTCCTTTAGTTTTTTTTCCTTTTTCTGTTATTATTTTAAAAGCAATTTAAAAATTATATTAAAAAATTGGGGCGTTGGTCCTGGTAATTTACTGCATCAGTTAGTTTTTCAAAGCTGTAGCTTTCCTCGGGTTATCCCAAGCAGTTGTTCTCCAGTTGTGTTGGACCGGAGTTCCCATTCTCCACAGCAAAGGGAACCATAATCCTAAACATCCAGAGGCACAGTTGCTCTGAGTCGATCACCTGCTTGTGACCTCATGCACACGGCCACACAGTTTGCCTGTTTCCAGGCTGTTTTTCCACGGTCGTGGGATTTCACAGTGGTCTCCCTTCCAGCTGCTAAGCAGGAGGCACAACCCCCCCCCCTGTCTTTTTCCAGCCATGCAGGTGCTGCCATTTGCTACGGCACGAATGAAATCTGCAAAAAGGAAGGAAGCTTCCCAACCTCTCCCCTCCCAGGAGCAGAACTGGGGATTGCAAGGATTCCCAGGAAAATGGGAGGAATCTTTTGCCACCCCAAAGGCTGGGAGGGCTTCTGCCCAGAAGTGGCTTAATTCATCCAGAAAGAAACAGATAATTTTATTTCCCCCCAAATGTTGGACAACAGGCCAAATGTTAATTTCTCTAGTTCTGCGCCCGCTGCCTTGCCAGGAATATTCTTCACCCGAATTTGACCCCGATCCCTTCTCTTTCTCCAGATCCCCTTTTCCCACCTGGATCTTCTGAGCGAACCCAGCCCGGGGCCTTCATCAGCGGAGGAGGAAGGGATCCACTGGGTCTCCCCTGAGAGCTGTCGAGGATGGCCCAGTCCAGGTCCAGCAGCGGCTCCCACTACGCCCTGACGGCCATTGGGCTGGGGATGCTGGTCCTCGGAATCATCATGGCCGTCTGGAACCTGGTCCCAGGCTTCGGCCTCAGCGCCAAGCCCCACCCGGCGGCCGGCGGCCACCACAACGAGACCGAGGTCAGCAAAGGGCTCCTACACAGGAACAAGACCTTCTCGGTGGCCTACGTCTTGGTGGGGGCCGGCGTCCTGCTGCTCCTCTTCTCCATCTGCCTGACCGTCCGGGACAGAAGGAAGCCGAGACACCGTGAAGACGACGTCCGGATACGCCCGCAGCCCTCGGTCGAGCGGCCTCCCCCAGAGGACAGGTGAGCAGGCAGGAGGGCCGCTTTCCCACCCGGATTTTCCCACCCGGTGCCAGGCCCGCATTAACCCGCATGTGGGCCTGTCCTGTTTTTACGGCCTGGAGAGATGAGGGAGGGCAGGGCTGCAGAGTGCATGCAAGGGAATTGCCCTTGGTTTAATCTGCTCTCTGCTGGGGGAGGGGGGAGCCCCCACTGGGCAACTGTGCAGCAAGGGGGATTGGATGGCAACAGCCCCCCCCCCATTGATGGCTGGTGTGTGGCATGTCCAGCCTTGGCATTTGAGGTCATTTGTTCCAGCCTTCCATGCATTTAAAGGGGTGGCGGGGGGAGATGTTTGAAAGGGAGAGACCCAAATCTCGGGGTTGCCCCTCCTGAGCACTCACGTCTCCTGATGTGCCCCCCCGCAGCCAAGAAGATGACAACGACAGCCTCTCCCGCTACTACGTGCCCAGCTATGAGGAGGTGGTCAACGGCGTCTACCCGGAGCCCCGGCAGGAGGCCGAGCGCGGGACCCGCATCAGCGTCTCCCTTCCTTCCTACGAGTCTCTCACGGGGCTGGATGAGAGTCTCCCCACCAGGCCCAGCCCCACGGCGGCAGGGACAGCAACTGGGGCAGCCCCCGGGCCCGGCAGGGAGCGCCCACCCACCCGGCAGAGCTCCCGCCTCAGCAAACGCCTGAAGCCCTTGAAAGTGCGCAGGATCAAGTCTGAGAAGCTGCACCTGAAGAACCTCCAGCTGGGGGGCACCCCTCCTACCCGTGTCACCATCGAGCCGCTCACCCCCCCTCCGCAGTACGACGAGATCCCCCCCAAGCTGCCAGACCCCCGGGAGGCGGAGCCCTGAAGTCACTCGAGGGACATCTTTGCAGGAAGCACCGGAAGTGCTTGGGTTCCTGAGAAGAGGGGGGTGGGCTCGTGTCCAGTTGGCAAGATTTGGAACCAAGCCAGAAGACCACCTCGCCGCCCCCCCCCCCCCCTCCTGCCCCCGCGTGGCTCAGCTGGACCTGCTTTCCCAACAGGACGGGGTCAGCTCGGAAGGGGGAGATGGATGCGCCTTGGAGAGCCAGCCTGTCACAGAATGCCTCGGGGGGTCTTTGTGCTTGTGATCCTGGCCCATCCGGGATTTTGGGAATACCCATTTCTTTTCCTCCAAAGGACCCTCCCCATCAGACTCAGCCGGGTGCCCTTTTCTCCAGTTGGCTGGATGGATTGCTTGGGAAGGTTGCCAAATCCTGCCTGGAAGCTCAGCTCAAGGCGGGCCGGGGGTGGGTGGGTGGGTATTGATACCATCTTAGCAATATGAACCTTTGGGGTTATGGTGTGTTTGTGTGTGTGTGTGTGTGTGTATATGTGGGGTTTTTTTTGTAAATTATGTCATTTTTATATTTCTATTTGGTAATGCCCATCTCTCCAAACTAGCACTCCAGTTTGGCATGTTTGCCAGGCTAATTTTTAACTTTTTTTGTGGCAGTTTCCATCAGTGGGGTTTCAGACCGGGTCTCCTTTTCCACCAAACGTGGATTTTTGATGACCTGAAGGAAACTCTCAGGTGTCTTGAAATCAAACATTGCAACGGCCAAACAGAACTACTCCAATCCATCGGGATCTGCTGCCTGCCCCAGATCTCTCTTCATTTGAGGAGGGGGCTCTGGACCGTCTCTCTTGGGTTTTGCAGCTGCTGAACTGGAAATGTGAAACTTACTTTTCTCACAAGGGTGTAACCTTTTTTAAACTGGAAGGGGGGGGGGAAGAGGGGAGAAGCCCTTTTTAAAAAGAGAATAAACGGGTGAGATCTTGCTTTAATCCAGATCTTGCTTTATATCCTCTGTTCCAGCAAGGGGAGGGGGGGGCTGAGGGTCTGGTCTTTGCACCCCCACTGGTGCTCCTGGGATTGCTGGCTGTCTTTCAAGCCCCCCCCCAGAAGACTGGGATCTCCTGGGGGTCACCTTTCGGGGGGGGGTCCAATCCGGCACCCCCCGCTGGGGAAAGAGTGGGGTCCAAGACTCACAGGGAGGGGGAGTCCTTCCTTGTCAAAAGGTGCCACAGGGCAGGACTTGGCACGCTGTGTGAACAGGGCATTGCTGGGAAAAGCGTGGGTGATGCTTCCGCCGTGGGAACCCGCCCGCTGTGGTTTAATCCAGGGTTTCTTAACCTGAGCGCTTTAAAATGGACGGACTTCAACTCCCAGGATTCACGCCCGAGACCTGACGGCTGGGGAATTCTGGGAGTTGGAGTCCGCCCGCGAGGGCCGCGCTTCACGGAGCGGCACGGTGGGCGGGGCCGCTGCTCGAGGCTCGCCTATAGGCGCGGCAGTTGCGCGTGCGCCTGGCGGCCGGCTGAGCGCCGTTTCTATGGGAACGGCCCCGCCTCGGCGCAGCACGGAACTGGTTGCCGCGGAGATCCGCCCTTTCCGGCTGGAGGGCGTGGCCTAGGACTGTTGCCATGGGCACGGCTCCGCTTGGCGGGAGGCGGGTCGGCGCCTTGGCGGGCCCGCGCCGACTTCGCGCGAGGAGCCCCCGGTGAGTTTGTCGCCGTGCCTCTGAGCGTGTGCAGAGCGCCACGTTCCTCTGGGCGGCTGCGCCGGGGGGGTGGGGTAGCAGCTGGGGACTATGGGCTTCGTAGTCCGCCCTTCAGTCCCGAGGGGGGTGTTTCTTTCCCAGGGAGGCTGTCCTGACCGGCGGTGTGTGTGAAAGTGGCGCTGGAAGGGCCGTTGGCTGTGGGGGGGGGTCCTCTCCCCTGGCCAGGCTCCGAGGGGGGGGGGTCCCCCGAAAACAGTAAATAATAATAATAATAATCTTAAATAGCAAGAACATAACACTCAGGCGCCACCTTAGCAGCTCTCGGTCAGGGCCTGAACCGTTTTTACCAGTCCCAGACTCTGAATCGGAAGGTTAAATCTTAAATCACAATCACAATAAAATTAATAATGAATAATAACAATAAGAAAGAACAATAACAACGTTAAAGGCTGTGCCTCTCTTCCTCCCCCCCCCCGTAAAAGGGCTGCCAGTCTCCCCCTTGAAGGCAGAGCCCTCCCAGCTGAGAGAGAAGCGGAAGGGGGGGAGACCCTCCCCGCTTTTGGCCTTGGGGGACCAGCAGGTTTTGGGGCTGGGGGTCTTTCCCCAGCAGCTGCCCCCCCTTGCCCCACTGCCCCAGGCTCTGCAGGGGGGGGGGGTGCTCAGCCTTGCTCTGCCCCTTTGCAGGGTCCTGCCTGTCTGGCTCCAACAGGGGCCTGCCAGCTCCCCCTGGGTAATAATGCTGGCGGGGACTTCCTCTCTGAGCCCAGGACTTACAGGGTGGGCATTCCCAATTAAGCAACTTGGTCTGTGCTTTCTCACCCCGTCCGTCATCCGGCAGAGAGCATGAAGGCCTTTCTAAGGAGCTCCGATGGCATCTTGGCACTCAGGCCAAAGATAACGATGATAGGAAAGCACGATGATTCGGACATCGTTCTTAAGGTAAAAGCACAAATGTTCCAGGTTGGACATTCGTCCTTGCGTGTCACCCCTGGTGGGGTGCTGGAGGCTTCCCTCCCCCCCACATCTCTCCCACTCCATTGAATCTGTTCAAACCTCAGAATGAAAGGAGAAGCTTCACGTTGAACGTCAAAGACCGGTAGGACTTGCTAGTCCAAAACAGATCATGGGTGGGCCAGGTTTTGCTTGGGGAGCTGCACTTCCACATGCGTGCACACCCATTCGCTTGGATCCTGGGTGCAGAAGTTGCTGGCTGAGGGCCAAAGCCCAACAGGTTGGCGGTTCCTTTTTCCCCCTTCCATTCGATCCCGCCCAATCCTTGGAGGCCACCTGGACGAGCCTCTGCTGTTCCCTTGGCGAGGATCTTCAGAAGTGCTTTGCCCTTCCCTGCTTCCTAGGGATGAGAAAAAGTGACTGAACGAAGGTCACCCAGTGGCTTTGTGGATGAGGTGGGACTCCCAGTTTCTAGCCTGATGCCTGAATCAGGACACCCAACTGGTGATTCTCAACTGCTGCTGATGTTTACTCGTAACCCACCAGCACTCTCAGCCCAGCCTCGGTGCAAGGGTTCCTTCGCAGACGCTTGCTGGTTTCAGTAACTTCTTGAACCTGTCTAAAAAAGTAGAAGTCACATCTGCAACGTGATCCAGAGCGCCCCCCCGCCCCCCCGCCTTCCAAAGCTAATGCTGGTGTACTTTAATTTTTGTCTTTCTGCTGCCTCGCGGCGGAAGTGAGATTTTAAACCAGTCAGAGCTTTGGTTTTGGATGTGTGGGAAACAGCCCAAATCTTCTTAGTGAGGAAAGAGGAAAAGATGCGGGAAAACGCCTCCCCCCCCCCCATTCCCTCTTCCCTTTTGACCCTGCCTGTCTTGGGATGGTGTTGCGTTTCCTTCGTGCGCCGGATGCTGTGCAGTTACATTAAAAAGCTCCCCTTCAGTCTCCAGGGCTGGAAGACCACCACGCTGCCCTCGAGTTCAGCGACGCCGAGCACAGCTTTGTTCTGCGGGACTTCAACACCGGCAGTGGCTCCTTTGTGAACGACTGCCAGATCCAGAATGTGGCCGTGAAGGTGGGCCCGGGAGACCTGCTGCGCTTCGGCTCCGCTGGGCCGACCTTTGAGCTGGTGCTGGACCATCCAGCTCAGGTAAAGAAGGTGCTGGCGGTGGGGACAGCCAGAGAAGCTGCTTCCCTCCCCATCCGAGAGCCCTCTTGGGCCCTGACGGCTGTTAAAAGGAAACGGCTTGGCCCAAGCAAGGGATCGCAATCACACACAGCACCACGTCTGGCATGGCGATTTCCGGGGCGATTCCTGTGCCCCATTGGCAGCCCTGGCATTCTTACCCTGCTATGATAGCCACTGCCCCCTCTCCCCATGGGGTCAACTCCCCCAGTGACCACCCTGCCTGTTTGATGGGATGAAGGCCATCTATTGATTTATATTTCCTATTTCTTAACTGACCCTCTCCCTCCGTTGTGTGCAATCAGCTCAAACTCCCACAGAGCCTGAGGTGAACCAACTGAGGTTTGCAGTGTCTGCCCCCCCCCCTTCCCCGGGAAAGGCTCCGGGAAAGACGAGATTCCTCCCATGTCCTCCAGCCGGTGCCGTGTCCTCCAGTGAATCGGCGCATTGCCTGGCCGGGCCAAATCCAGATGGTGACAGAGGCAGCTCCCCTTCCTTCGGCAGCTGCTGCTCCCCAGTTTCCGTTGCTGCCCTCTCAGCAGTCCTCGCCCGCCAGCCCCAGCTGGCCCTACGCAGCAAGCGGGGCCTCGCCTCGCCCCCCCCTCCGGAAGAGGCCGCCCGGGAGCGCCTGGGGCAGGACCGTCTCCTCCCCTGCCTTCCCTCCCGAGCCTTCCAGCTGGCCTCCAGCCGCCCTCACAGGTACGGCGCGAACTGAGCAGGGCGGCCTGTCCAGAAAGCAGAAACTGGGACTGCAGTTTGGAGCTGAGCTTCCTTCAAAGATCGCAATGTGGGGGGGGGGGAGGGAGGAAGAGAGGCCCCGTATCCCTATCAGTGGGCTGCTGCCCGCTTCTTTTCTGTTCCCTTTCAGGCAACGGAGCCCTCCCTGGCCCTCTGGCCGGCAGCCACGCGGGGGACGTGCTTCTCAAAGAGAAGGTGAGCGGGGGCCTCTGCTCCTTACGCCCTTCTCCAGTGTGAGGGCTTCCCGGGAGCCCCAAAGGCCCTCCTGGGCAAGGCCGCCCTGGTTCTCCCTCCGGACAGGCGCCAAAGTCTCTCGGCACCAAAGCCGAGTTGCGGGAAGCAAGCACAATGATGGCCATTTGAGACCACCAGCCTCAAATATTCTCATTAAGAAAAACAAAAATCTTGCCCGGGAATGCAAACCACAGGAAAGATTGATGGACTTGAAAAGGAAGATTTCAGCCCAGGCAAGAACTTGCGGTCAGAGAGAGGGAAAGAGATGGCTTCGCAAAGCTGTTTGTGGGTACCCACCACGAGGAGGAAGGGTATCAGTGGGACCAGATAAATCATTCAGGAGGGATGAGCAGCCCTTTCCGAAGTGGAACAGATGAAAGTGTAAAAAAAAGAGGGAGGAGGAAGAGGAGGTGGTCAGCGAAATGGTGCATCCCCAGGGAGATAGCCAGAAACAGCCTTTCCTTCCAGCAATCTCCTCCTGCTCCACCCCCACCCCCAAAGATTGAGCAATAAGGCTGGATGATCTCTCAGGGCCTCGGAGAAAGCTGGCCGGCCATTGGTGCTGGCTCCTGCTCCCATCAGGGAGTTAGGGAACTGACCACCGGTCAATTCATGGGAGGATTTATCCGGAGGAGGAGAATAGGAAAATGCCCTTTTCCTCTCTTGTTCCATCCACTTATTTCCTCGTGCAGGAAGAGACCATTCTGAGACTGGGGGACGAAATCAACCGCTTGTCCGCCTTCGAAAGCGAGTGCGGCCGCAAGGACACGCTGATCGCAGAGCTCCAGCGCGAGATTTCGGCCATGAACGAGAAGGTGGTGGCAACCCTGGCCAGGAAGGATGCTGAGTTCCATCAGAAGCTGGCCAGCCTCGACAGAGACGCCGAAGCCAAGGCCGAAGAGATCAGGAGGCTGAAGGAGCAGGTGCGTGTGTGTGTGTTGGGATGCGGCGAGGGTGCTGCTCTGCGTGTGCGTGTGCTCACCTCCGTGTTTCCCGCTCTCGTGTTTCTCTTCCCAGGTCAGCAGTCTGCAGAAAGACACCAGCGAAGTCCTGTACCACTCCCTCTCGGACCGCGACCTGCAAATCGCCCACTGGAAGCAGGAGAGCGAGGCGCTGAAGAAGAGCTACGCCCTCACCACAGGTGCAGCCGCCCTTTCGTTCGTTCGTTCGTTCGTTCATTCGTTCATTCGTGGCGTTTATACAGCCGTCCATCTCACCAAGGTGGCCCTGGGAAGCAGGCCATAGAAAGCGAGCATCGGAAAGGGCGCCATGGTGAAAAACAAGATCACTTGAAAAGACTTTAAGAGAAACCCTCTGGGATATTACGTCCAGCCTGGCCGCCTCACCTCACGGCGGGTGCCGGGTGTAAATCCTCCACAGAGGGGACCCACTGCCTACGCCTCCCACTGTGGGCACGTTGTGGGCCCCACAGTGTGGCCCCCGGATGCCAGTGATGTGGCCTAAAATTGGAGCCCCTCCCCGTGAAGAAGGCTTCCCAGAACAGTGCTGGGTTAAAGAAGGGGGGGGGGAGAGGCAGTGTGGTGCAGCGGTGAAGGCATCGGGCTAGACACCGGGAGACGGCGAGTTCTAGTCCCCGCCCTAGCCACAAAGCCAACTGGGTGACCTTGGGCCAGTCGCTCCCTCTCAGCCCCAGGAAGGAGGCAATGGCAAAGCACCTCTACACATCCTTGCCAAGAAGAACCAGAGGAGACTGAGGGGAAGCAAAGAGGAAGGAGGGAGGGGCCCCTGCAGGTGACAAAAGAGTGTTCTGATTTCACAGAGGCTTCCCAGGCTGCCTTTTCCCCCCTCCCCCCCCCGCCCACTTCCTCCTCTTGCCCAGTTAACCTCTTCTCCCCCCCACCCCCAGCCCCCCCCTTAACTCCCCGCAGCTGGAGGCAGCTGAGCTGATGGCTTTGGGTTTCCTTTGCTTGCTCCCTGCAGGGCTGGTGACCAGCTTGCAGAAGGACGTGGTCTCGAAGGAGCAGCGCATCCAGCAGTTGAAAACGGAGACCGAGAAGCTGAGGCAGGAGAGCCGGGAGAAGGACAGCCAGCTCGCCTACATTTCTGCCCAGGTCAGCGCTCTTCCTCCTCCTCCTCCTCCTCCGGGGTTTCTCTCCCTTCCTTTCTCCCGTGTCCCCTTCTGGAGCAGCTCCCCTTCTCTGTGGGCTCCACACCCCCACACCCTGCCCAGGGGCCTTGGGGGCAGTGTGGCTGGTCCATCAGATGCTGCAGGCAGGTCCAATCTGCTTTGGGGGTGGGGGGGGATGGGAGGGCTGTCCGCTTGCCCTGCTGAGGCCTTCCCTCCCCGCCTCATAGCTCCCTCTCTTCCCTCCCATCTCCTCTTTCTTCATCTGGGTTGCCTCCTGTTTTGCAAACATGATTCCTAAAAACCACGGGTGCCTGTATCTTCCGAGGTATCTTTTGAGGGCACAAAAAGCAAAGTCTTCCTGGCTGTGTAAAGGCCGTGGCTGAAACCCCGACCGGCTGCCTTCTGGGCCCTCGGGAGACGGCCAGTGGCGTGAAAGGCTCCTGTGCTTGAAACAGTCCCTCGGTGACGTTTTTAAAAAACGGGTGTGCCGGCAGTTATCAGTTGCCTTTGCTAACGTTTTGTCGTGGGACGTGCCAAATGGCAGGGAGTGTGTACCCAGAGCTAGAAAATCGATTGGGGACCTGCTAGCTTTATTTACAGGGCTGTTCAGTGGTGCCTCCCTGGAAGAATTAAAGCCAAACCTTTAGCCAGGTTAGCACCTGGGCAGATGAAGGAGCCCCTGAGCTGGAGTCTCTGTCTCGCCTGGAGTGAAGTCTTTGATAGATCAAAGAGGAGAGCTCCCTCTTGAAAGCTGCAGGGTGATGATCCCACGGGCGGCCCACCACGAAGTCCCTGGACCTCCCTGAAGCACCGAACCAGTTCTGGAAGGGTTTGGGAATCAAAAGGAGAGCAGGAGGGTTAAAGAAGAGGCCAGGAGCCCTCGCAAAGGGTCCCCACTGCTAAGAGCTCCATAACCCTGCAGGGGGGTCTTCAGGGCATGGGTGTGGGGAGAGGGGGGGGGTCCCTGGTGAGTTTGGCCTAATGCTCCTGTCTTGGTCAGTCACCAGCCTCCTTTCCAGCCCTCCTGTCTTAGTATGTAGAGATCGGTCTTTGTGGGGGGAGGGATTGGGGTGGCTGGATTTTCAGGAGGGGGGGGTTTTCCTGCGCCAGGCCTTCCCCGCTGGCTGACCGCGTCTCCCCCTCCCCCCCTGCCGTTCTTTCCAGTGCTCTCGAATTAAAGCGGAGACCAAGCGGGAGCTCAGGGACAGAGACCTCAGTGCCCATCAGAGCGTGAGTCGGCCCTCCCCTCTCCAGAAGCCCCTCCGCTCTTTAGACCCCCCCTCCCCCCAGGTATTCGATGCCCCTTTCGGGTATCCTTTTCTCCAGCCGGCGGCTTGTTCGGGGGCTTCTTCCTCAGCTCAGAAGGGTCCCTGATTACCAGGCCGGCAGCCCTGGGTGGGTGGGGGGAAATGTCCCCCCCCCTCCAGGCAGGCCTTTTTGTGCTCCGGCCTCTGAAGCAGAAATTGGGTTTCAACCTCTACTAACCTCCATTGTTTTTTTATCGTTGGCTTTGGGCTTCCGTAACCTCCTAACTTTGCCTCCCCTAGGAAGGCTCCCCCTGCCCTCCCCACACGCTAGCCGGGCCCCGCGGCCGCCAGGGCCAGCGGGGTTCCTGGCCCCTCATCCCCTCTCCCGGTGCCTTTGCAGCGGATCGCGGAGCTGGAGCTGCAGGCCGGCCAGTCCAAGGAGGAGATGAAGAAACGCTGGGCAGAGCAGGAGGGCCTGAGCCGGAGGCTGGCGGAGGCCACCCAGGTGAGCGGGCAGGGCGGCTCTGGCCCTGGGGGACACGGCTGGGTCCGGGAAGGGGGCACAGGGACTGGGCCTCTGGGGCCTCCGGGGGTCCCGCTCTGCACGGCCTCGCTCTTCCCGCCTTCCCCGGTTGCAGGCCGAAGGGGAGCTGAAGCAAGAGACGCAGAGGCGAGCCCAGCAGGTGCAGGAGTTGGGCCGTCGAGAGCGCCTCCTGCGGGCGGAGATGGAGCAGGCAGCCGCTCAGGTAGGCCGGGCGCTGCCCCTCCCCCGCCCACGGGGGTCTTCCCCAGGGCACAAGGAGCCCCTTGCCCGTCTGCCTCCTTCCTTGGGTCTTCCTTTCAGCTCTCCTCCTGCCCCTTAACTCTGCTGCCCCCAGGCGCAGTGTTTCCGGAACCAGGTCGTGGAGGCCCTGTTTTCCGAACTTCCCGAGGGACCTCTAGCCGATGAGCAGGTATCGGCCTCATCTCTTAGGGGAGGGCAGGATGGGGGGGGGCATCCCTGTTTGGTCCATCTCCCCGTACGTGGCTGGGCCAGGAGGGCAGAGGGCCGACTTGGCGCTCAATGGAAGTGGTGGGAAGGTGTGGGCGGAGCCCCTGTGTTTCTCCAGCCGGGTGCCGCACTTGCCCCCTCCCCAGCGGGCTTCTTCCTGGGGGACAGCTGACCCTGGAGAGCCCCCCCCCGAGCCCCCAGAACAGATGGGCCCCAGGCCCTCAGACCGTGAAGGATGGGGATGCCAGCAAAAGGCGGGAGGGCAGGCAAGGCTTGGACCTGGGCTGCAAGGGGAGGAAGCAAGATCAGAGGCCCCGCCGCTCGCTCTTTCGGCAAACCAACTTTCTCTGCCCCCCCCCCCCAAGATTGTTGGGGAAATCCTCCAGGTGCAGGAGGGCAAGGAGGGCTCCGACCAGAAGGAGGCAGGGCTGCAGAAGGAAATGCAGACCCAGGCCCTGGAAATGGAGAAACTCTCCTCCAACCTGGCCCTGCTGAAGAAGTCGCTCGATGGATTTCAGGTCTCCCCCCCCCAATACCTGCCCTGCTGAGCCTGGGGGGGGGGGGGGAGAGCCTTATTTTGCCCAGCTGCCCAAATGGGGCGCCACTCTCCTTTCTGCCCTTTGCAGGAAGCAGGGTTTTAGCCCACCCCCCACCCAACCTGGGGCAGAGCTGGCCCTCGCTGGCTGCAGCAGGGAGACCGTCCCTTGGCCTGGCCGGGGGGGGGGGGGAGGCGGGGGGGGTCTCCTCCCCAGAAATCCTCATGACCACAAGAGGAAAGAGGCTGCTTCACGCCGTGCCTATTCAGACAGTCTCTCCCTCCCCCCCCTTCTCTGCCCCAGGAGTTCTTGAAGACCCCTGTCTCTGCCAAGAGCCTGAAGGGGGCCATCGGCCGGCTGCAGAGCCTGCCCCTCCCGGCCCCCCTGGCCTCAGGCATCCAGGCCTCCCTGGCCCGCATCCTCTACAGCGTGCTGGGCTGGGTAGAAGCGCTGGAGTCTCTGCTCCGGAACATGGGCGTGGATGCCCCGGCTGGCGACCCAGGTCCGTCTTGCCCTCCCTTCCGGCTGAGCTGCCCTGCTGAAAGGCCATCCGGCCTGCGGAGAGCCAGGGTCCCCCCCCCAGAGCTGGGCAGGGAGGAGTTGCCTTGGTGGGGGGCAGGCAGGGCCAAGCGTGAAGCCCTCTCCACCCCCTCCCCCCCCAGGAACCCAAGCAGCAGCCAGGCTGGGTCAGGGCTGATTTCTACATTGAGCAGGAAGGGAGCCCCCCCCCCACCCTTGGCATTCTTGTATTGCCCTGAAGGGGGCTGAAGGGGGCAGGGGTGAACCTAAACGGAAGTCCTTGAATATTATCTGGGATTAAATTGCATGTAAGACCGTCTCTCTCAAGCTGGGCCTCTTGCAGACATGGAGGCTTCAAGTCCCCGAGTCCTTGGCAGGGACCCTGCTTGCTCAGGACTTGTCCAGTCTCAGGATGGCCGCTCCTTCGGGCCCTGAACGACCCCCCCCCCCCGCCCCCAACTGAGCAAACGGGGACCCTCCGTGGATGCCAGGCCTCAGCTCCGCTCTCCCTTCTGCCAGGAATGGCCGCCTACATGAAGCAGCTGCTGGACCAGCACCACAGCGTCACGGGGCAGGTCCAGGCCTTGCAGGTAACAGCTCCCCCTTTGGAGTAGAGCAGCTGCCGCTGTCTGGCTGATCCTACACACACACACACAGACACACACACACACCCCTTCAGCCCCTCTGAGGGTGCAGCTTTTCCCCCTGCAGAATCAGCTGCGGAGGGCAGAAGAGTCCCAGCACGCCGCCCTGCGGGAGAGGCTGAGGGACTTGGAGGAGCGGCTGGAGGAAGAGTTTCGGGCCAGAGAGAGGAGGATTCGGGAGGAAGAGGAGCAGCAGAAGGAGGTGAGCCGAAGGGCCCGGTTCTCCTCACGCCAGAAGGGTGGGTGGGTGGGTGGCTGGGGGGGGCTTCCGCCAGCCTCCAGCCCTCGTTCGAGGCACGCTGACCGGAGAGGGTCCCTTTGCCCCCAGGTCCTGGCCGGAAGGGCCGCCTTGGAAGGAGCCAAGTCCCAGGAAGCCCTGGAAGAGGAGAGGAAGAGGGGCCACCTCTTGGAGGCAGACCTGAAGGAACTCGCCCAGGTGGGTGCCAGGGCGGCCCCCTCCCAGCCCCCCCCCCATCGCTGCCCAGGGCGGGAGGGGAGGCACAGAGCGGGAGGCGGCAGAGGGGGGGGAGGGAGGATCTCGCTGGTCTGGATCACGTGGCCCCGGGACACTTCAACCGTCGTAAATGTGAGTCAGTTGCCGAGCTTCTGAATGTTGATCAGGTCCGGCCACAGGAATGCTGCAATGGTCCTAAGTGTGAAAAACGGTCCTAAGTCGCTTTTTTCAGTGCCGTTGTAACTTTGAGCGGTCACTAAACAAGCTTGTTGTAAGTGGAGGACTATTGTCTTCCTCTTGTTGCAAACGGGGGCTGGGGCAGAGCCGTCCTCCAGAGGCAGCCCCTTCAGCAGCTGCAGCAGCAGCAGACGCGGTGGTGGTGGTGGTGGCGGCCGTGGGCGGCTGCGTCCGGCTCCCCTGCGGGGCCCTGGGAGGGCCTAAGGCCGCCGGGGACCTCAGGGGGCCCGGTGCAGACGGGGGATGGGCCGCAGGTGAGTTTGCTCTGAGTGCGTCGCTTTGCAGTCCGCGTTCTTCCTTCAGCGTTGACTGTCTTGCAGCAGGTTTTTAAACCTCGGCCGGCCGGCCCAGAGGGCAGCGTGGCCCTCTGCCGCTCACCTCCCCGCCCCCTCCCTGCCTTGCAGGCGATCGAAGGGAGAACGGAGCTGGAGAGGGCTTTGAACGCCCGGATGAAAGAGAGTCTGGGGGCTCTGGAGGATGCGAAGAGGGGGAAGGTAACGGGGCGGGGGGGGGAGAGGCCAGAAGCCCGGAGGGAGCCCGGCCTTCCTTCTTCGGGGGAGTTTGGGAGGGAGGGAGGGCGGGCCACGTCCAGCCGTGCCCCCCTGCCTCTCCCTTTGCCAGGCGGTGGCCGAAGAGAAGCTGTCGGCCCGGGAGAGGCGGCTGCAGGGCCTGGAGGCGGAGGCCGAGTCGCTGAGGCAGAAGCACCAGCAGGAGATCTTGGGGTACCAGGAGCAGGTCACGCAGCACGCCAGGACCATCGTGGAGCTGGAGGAGAGGCTGGTCAGCGCCGCCCAGCAGGCGGAGGAGGACCAGGGGGTGTCCCGGCCGAGAGGTCAGTGCAGCAGGCGGAGCCTCCCAAGGCCGCCCCCGTGGCCCCCCAGACCTCGCCCATGGCAGGAGGGGCCTCCCGGAACTCCCGGCCTGCTCCCGCTCCCCTTGTTCACGCCAGCGGAACCACCCCGAGGGGAACGTGGGTCAAGAGGGCCAGGGGGCGAGCTCCCTGGCCGGCTCCTCCCTCCCGGCCGCCAGAGGCACAGCCGAGTGGAAAGGGCCGCCGCAGCGGGTGGGAGTCGCCTCTTTGAAGCAAGGAACCCTCCGGGGACTTTGGAAGTGATTCCGAAAAGGCATTTTGTGGACTCCTGATCGTTTGGGAAGGGGCTTCTCTCGGGCTAATTCCCTTCTCCTTGGCGCTCGTCCCGACGGGGGGGAAATCAGACTGATTTCTCTAAGGAACGTGCCGTAGCCCGGGCTGCTTTCCGCATCCTCCCGCCACTTCTTCTCCCCTCCAGAAACGAAGAGGGAGCCTGGCAAGCCCCCCTTGCCTGCCTCCCCAGGGCTGGGCCTCATGGACGAGTTTCACGCTTTCCTGAAGTAAGTTTTCTTTCGAGGAATCGCACAGCGAAGCCGGAAGGCTTAAGGAACCAGGGACAGGCCTCCCACAGGCGCGTTTCTGCCCCTGGCTCGCTCCCAGCTCGGGCAGCTGAAGTGGGGAAAGGGACCCCCCCCCCCCGTAGGACGATGCTTCACGTGATGGCCGCTGAAGCGGGGCCTGCCCTCCTCCGTCTTTCTTCCCAGGGAGGAGCTGGCGGCCGCCAAGCAGGAGATCCAGGCCAACCAGGCTGTCGTCGCGGAGCTGAAGAAGGAGCTTGGCCAGGCCAGAGCCACCATGTCCGACGTGATCGGTTTGTGACACGTGTGTCGCTTTGGGCACAGATTCTTAACACCTTCCTCCAGCCGCTGCCTTTTCGTGCCTGTGCACAGCTTGAATTTTTTTTATTAAAGTTTATGATGGGACAATAACCCAGAGAAAGCTAGAAAGCTAAGAGAAGGGGGCAAAGAAAAAGAAAAAGAAAGAAAGAAAGAAAGAAAGAGGGCAGCAGAGCACAAAAAGAAAGATAAACTGCAGCCTTTGGCTCTTGTGTTTCCCAGCTGCTCCAGCCCTTTCCATAACAACGAACTCACGCTCAACATCAGAACCTAAAATCAAAGTTTCCTCTTGTTCAGGAAGCCCAGAATCACTTCCCAAGTAGAAACAGGGCTAGATAAGTCCCTCTCTCCTTAAAGTAAAACAGTTCTGCCCTCCCACCGACTCCGTCCCCTTCGCCCTCCACTCTCCCACTGTGGGTCTCTTTGCTCAGAGCTGCCCCGGTGAGAGGAGCAGGCGTCCCAAGGCCGATGGGATCCCGTGAAGGGCTGCGCCGGGGGGGGGGGGAAGGCTCCAGGGGGGGGGTGGGGGATTGAGGGAGCCCCCACCTCTCTCCTCTCCGCAGGGGAGCTGAGTGAGAAGCAGAAGGCGGAGCTGGAGGAGAAGCGAGGCCTCGTGCAGAGCCAGGCCCGGGAGCTCGGCCTCCTCCGGGAGAAGCTGGCGGAGGCCTCCAGGCGGCTGGCCCAGAGGGAGGGCCACCTCCAAGCCACCACGGAGGAGTTAAGGTAAGGGGGGCTCCCCAAGAACGTAGCCCCCCTCCCACCCCCGAGGCTTTGGGGCTGCAGGCGGCCCCTCTTCTCCACGGGGCAGTCCTGGGCCGAGAAACGTTCGTTACAGCAGCAGCGAGAAAAGGGGCCGAGGACCGCTCTTCACACGTGCGACCGTCGCAGCCTCCCCCTGGTCACGGGATCAACATTCCGACGGGTTCATATTTACGACGGTGGCAGCAGCGTCCCAGGGTCACGTGATCCCCCGTTGAGACTTTCTGGCAGTCCGAGCCACGGGGGGGGGGGGGGGAAGCCAGGCTCACTTGACTGACTTATCCACTGTGGCAAGAAAGGTCTTAACTCGTGTCTCACTTAGCAACAGAAACTTTGGGCTCAATTGTGATCGTAAGTCGAGGACCCCCTGTACTGCTGAGCCCGTTAGGTTCATGGGGCGGAATTGGGAATGGCCACGGTGTGTGTGTGGGGTGTGTCCCCTGCTCCCATCGTTCCCGCCTTTGCTGCAGGAAGGCCCGGGAGAAGGTGAAGGAGCTGCTGGCGCAGCAGGCGAAGGCCGGGGATCTGGCCAGGCTTCTGCAGCACAAGGGCGTGCAGACGGTGGGGGTCCTGCAGGACGAGACCCCCCCTGCTGCTGCAAAGGCAAGTGGGGGGCCGATGGGGGTCCTCTGGAGGCTGGGGAGGGCCTGCCGGGGTCCCCGCCCAGAGGGGGCTGCGCAGAGGGATGCCCGCGTGTCGCTCTCCGTAAGCAGCCAATGTTTTTATCACACCTTTCTGCCAGCCTAAAGTTTTGTCATTCCTAACTGTTGCTCTAATTGCTCGCGAAGGGCTGGCACGGCAGCTTGCGGGGGGGGGGGGAGCAGCCACCTGGGCCTGCTCCCTCTGCCTGCCAGCCAGGTTGGGAGGGACCCTGGGCCCCGAAGGGTGGTCAGAGCCGGGAGGGTGGAGGGGGAACGGGGTAGGGCTGCTCCTGAGCCTCCTCGCCCTTTGGGGAGCGTGGCTCCCACTGGCCAGGGGCCATGGCTGGGCTGCTGATGATTATGAAGTAGTCCAGCAGTTTGGGATTACAGTGCCCATCCTCCTGTGCCACTGGCCTTGCTGGTTGGCGGCGAGGGGGCTTGGACCTGCCTGAAGCGCTCATCCCCAGCCAGGGTGACCTCAGATAACCTCTGGGGACGGGGGAAGAGAGGCTGGCCCAACGGCCGGGGAGCTGCAGGAGCCCCTCGGCCCAAGGTTCCCGCCTCCCCCCCCCGTTCCCTCTGGCTGGAACAGGGAGCGCTGAGTGCCAGGGGGGTGTGTCTGCGCTTCCAGGAGCCCCCCCTCTTGTGCCTGGCCGACCTGGGCGCCAGGTGCAGAGGCTCCCGCCACGAGGAGGTCATCCACCGCCAGAAAGAGGCCCTGGCCGAGCTGCGCAAGAAGCTCCGGAAGCTGGAGAAGGGTGAGTGGGGGGCTTGGCTGGGGCCCGAGGGGAGCTCCCGTTTGCTCCCCCGTTCTGGAGACAGGACAGGAGGAGAGGCCTCCTTCCGTGTGTCCGGGGGGGGGGGGGAAGGCTTGGGGTGGACTGCCCAGGAAGGAGCTGCCTTCAGGTCCAGACCGGGGCTCTCCAGACGTGGCCACTTTAGGACTTGGGGACTTCAACTCCCAGAGTTCCTCAGCCAGCCTTAAAAGTGGCCACGTTTGGAGAGCCCCGGCCTAAACTAAGCGGTCAGTGACTTTTCTCCTTGTTCACCTTAGCTATTGCAGTTTGGCGTCTGCTTTTGGGGGGGGCATCCTCCCCCCAAGTGCGTTCAGGGATGTGCCAAGGATAAGGCCAGGCTGCAGGGCCCTCCCCCCGCCCCAGTGGAGACCACCTGCTCTGGGTGGCCGCTTGGCCCCCCAGCATGGCGCTTCCTTGGGTTCTTCTGGTCCGAATGGGTCCCATCTTTTTCAAGAGCGAAGAACCTTAGAGCTCCGATCCTGACCCCAAAGTGCCGTCCCGTTCAGACACGGTGGAGGGACTGGGAGGAAGGTGGCGGCCGGGCCTCGGTCTGGCTCTCCCCCCCCCCCCACAAAGCTTGCCTTGCCTTCACCGGGGCCACGTCTTTCCCCTCTGCAGACGCGAAGATCTGGGAGCCGCTTCTGGTTGTCCGGAAAGGGCCGGCAGAGCAGCCAGAGCAGGCGAGGGGGAAGGACCCCACGACGGTGCTGAGGGTGGCGATGGAGGCCCAGCAGGTAATCTGAGCTCTCGGGGGCTCCCTTGAGAGGCGCCAGGCACGAGTCCCCGCAGGCGCTTCAGGAGCTCTCGCTGCCTTTCCTCCCTCGCAGCCTCCAGCTGGGCCCTCCAGCAGCGACCCCAACGTGGCCACCGAGAGGACCGCAAGGCTGGCGATGGCGGATGCGCTGGACCTCAGCGAGCACCTGGTAGGGGAGGAGGGGAGGCTGCTGGCTTTCTTTCACGCGGGGAGACCCCCCCCCCCCTCGCCTGAGTCACGGCTTCACGAGGGACAGCCTGACCTCAGCCTGGGGCAGGACCCGAGAGGCGGAGAGTGGGCTGAGTGTTGGTCTCAGCCAGCCGGGGAGGGAGATGGGCAGCGAGCAGACGGAGTCTGGGGAACGGTCCTTCTGCTCTGGGTGCAGGGCAGGTGTCTGCCTGGGCCTGCGGTGGCCAGGACAGGACGCTCCCCCCACACATCCACCCCTCCGGCCGGGCCTTCCCAGCGTGCGTTCAAGTCAAAGGACTCGCCGTGCCCCCCCCTTCCCTTCTCTCCCGCCCCCCCTCCCCCAGTACCTCAGCCTTGTCCGGGGCCTCTCCGGCCTGATGGACGTGGAGCAGCTGATGGGCCTGCGGACCCTCAAGCACCTGCCCCAGGCCGAGCGGGAGAAGGTGAGCCAGCTGCGCCAGAAGGACCTGGAGCTGCTGCTGGACAGGATCAGCAAGCTGAAGAGCCGCCTGGAGAGGAAGGAGTCCCTGCTGAAGGAGTACGAGGGGGACGCCGGGCACCTCAGGTACCACCGCCAGCCCCGGGCGGTGGGGAGGGGGAGGCGGGCCCAGGCGGAGGGACGCCAGGTCGGGAGGAGGGGGAGGAAGGGGGGCGCCTGGCCCGGAGGGATCGGGAGGGTGCCGCGGAGCACAGGGCTTGGGAGAAGGCCAATTCCCTGGCCCCGCGCAGGAGCAACAGGCACAGCCTGCAGGCCTGCCAGTCGGAGGCGGCCAAGCTGGCCGACCAGGTCTACAGGGACGCGGAGGAGAAGGCGCTGCTGAAGGAGGCCCTGGAGAGGACGCGGGTGCAGCTGAGCAAGGAGAAGAGGCTGAACAAGGCCCTCAAGAAGCCCAAGGTAGGGGCCACCCGGGACCGGCGGAGGAGACGACAAAGCAGGCCTGTGGCGTCCGACCGGGGCTGCGTGCCAGTGTCGTGCCAGCCTCTCCCCGGGGAGGACTGGGCAGAGGGGGCCATTGTGGGCATCAAACCTGAAGGATAACAGCCATTGCAGGAGGAGTTTCTCTGCCTGAGAGGCCAGGCCTTTGACCCTCCTGTGGGGCGGCCGGGTGGGGCAGGGGGATAGGATGCCAGCTGGTGGCCCTCCCCCTCTGCCCCCCCGAGCTCTCCCCCTGCGATTCCTAACCTCGGACGGTCCCGTTTCTGGACCGGCTCTCCGCTTCCCGCCTGGTCGTGGCCACAGGGACAGGGCAGGCCACCACAGGGCTAGGGGCGGCAGGGACCACCCGAAATGGGAGGCAGAAGAAGAGCCCTCGTCCCAGTCCGAGGAGTTGACACGGTTGGTGCCCAAAGCAGCTTCCCGCCACCTGCGGTGGGCGGGAACGTCTCCAGAGGCCTGGCCTGGCCTTCACTTGTCTGGGGTGACCCAGGCCCTGCTTGGCTGGTGCACACGGCACCCTGCGCCTGGGCCCAGGAACAGCACAGCCAGGTGGGAGGTGGGAAGGCAGGCAGTTTGGTTTAGACCATCGGGGACCCCCAGGTTGAAAGGGAGATGGGGCTCCCCAGAGACCAGACCGAGAAAGGGGGGCCCCCCCTCTTCCAACCCTTTGGCAGGACAGGGGAATAAACTCTTGCAGATGCCACGTCCCTGTTTAAAATGCCTGGGTGGCCCCGCGTGTCCTTACTGCCTCCCCTCCCTGCCTTTTGTAGACGCCAGCCCCGAGGAAGCCGCCCTCCGACAGTCCGAAGGCGGCCGAGGGGCCGAGGGAGGCCGGCAGACCCCGAGTGTCTCGCAGCGGCTGGGCTTAGGCTGCCCCCTTTCCGGAGCGCTGCGGGGTAGGAACTGTCCTGCCGCTGTAAATAGGAGAAACGGTGCGAAAATGAAGTGTTTTATCAAGACGTATCTAGGCGCCTCGTCCGGACGGCCTCTCTGGATACGTCGTCGGGTGCCTCGACTGTGAGAAAAGCACCCAGGAGGCCAGGATGGATAAACGCTCTGTAGCCCTGCCACCGGTGTCAGCTGGCGTCTGTGGGGAAAGAGGGGTGGGCTTCAGCCGGGCCTCATTGCCCCTGGGGAGGGGGCTGGGGCTTGGGACAGTAATTCATAGCGAACAAGCGGGGGGTCTGCGGGCTCTTTCACGGGGACTTTGGGGGCAACACGAGACTTGACGCATCTCACAGAGACATCCGTGCAGTTTTCTGGGCCTGAGGAGGGAGGTTGCTTGTTTTTTTGACTTCCAGGTCTAAGCAACATCCACCTGCTCACTTTGGCCTTTCTGGCCGAACCAAGGTTTGCTAAGCCCTCACTTGGACACTCGGGGGGGGGGGGGGGAGGGCATCCCTTTGTTTTTAAAACGGGGTGAAGGCTGAAATCTGGGAGCAGCTGCGCTCGGTTCAGAGGTGGATTCCCAAGCAAACCAGCTCCCGGCCGGTGCAGTGGGGGCGCCCGGCGGACGGACACGAGGCTGATGGCAGGGGAAGATCCGGCAGGATGGTGGCGCCCGCTGCCAAGGAGTGCGGGCCGTCGGTGGGCAGCCCAGGCAGGTGGGTGGAGCAAGTGGGCCAAGGGAGGCTCTGCCGCTGCAGCCCGTCCCAGCGTCCCCCAGACGCTCTCCTCCCCGCACGAGCTGTTAGCCCTCTGCGCCCGTCCGTGGGTCCCTCTGAAAACGCCTGAGGCTGGGAAGGAGGCGTCCGTCTGCTGCCAGGAACCCACCCGGCAAAACCCCATCCGGGCAAAAAGACTGGTCAGCTGGCAAGTTCTCCGGTGTCTCCATCTGGCCGGCCGGCCGGCCAACCATCGGAGGGCGGAGAAGGAACCTCTGCCGAAGCTGCCCCAGGAGACGGACCTTCCCAGAGAGCGGGCCCTGCGCCACTCTGCGCCTCCCACGAAAGGACGCCGGAGGAGGGAAGGGGCCCCCTTTTCCCCCCCCCTCCAGTTGCCTTGGGGCCCCTTGCGCTTCGCCAGCGGGTGCCTGGGACCCACGAGGACACGGCCCCTTCGCCGGCCCTGGAGAGGCTCCGCAGAGGCTCCTCGGTGGGAAAGAGCGAGCAGGAGCGCCTTCAGCTAAAGGTCCCAGACTTTCATTTGGGGGTACACTGCGAGAGCGCCCGCCAAGTATCTTTTATTCAAGTAAAAAGAAGGAAGAAGCAAACGGGTCCTGTTGTGAAATTTGTCATGGAACTGATCCTTTTTTCCTCCCTCTTTCCTGCTTTCCCCGTTTCTACGGCGTTCACCTTAAAAAAAACCTCAGTCAGGTATTGTTTCCCTAGCTTTTCCCTCCAAGGACATTTTCTGGCAGCCGCCAGCCAAGGTCCCCCCGGGATCCGTGGCGTTCCTGGCCTGGGGCACGTTGGCCGCTGCGCTCCGCCCCGAATGTGGCAGCCAGCTCAGAAAAGGTAAGAGAAACAGGGTGTGTGTGTGTTTTTCACTTATTTTTCCGTTTCACTGATAGCCATCAAACAGTGCTTAGGTCTAGTCCAGCCCCCTGCTCAAGCAGGAGACCCTCCACCACTCTGGCCAAAAGGCTGTCCAGCCCCTTCTAAAAACCTCCAGTGATGGAGCGGCCACAACTTCTGAATTCCTCCTTCCTTCCAGGTTGCTTCTCTCCTTGATAAGTTCCCCTCCGTTGCTTCTTGTCCTGCCTTCTTCAGGGGCTCTGGAGAATAGGCGGGACCCCCCCCCCCCATCTTCTTCTTTGTGGCAGCCCCTTAGATATGATTAATATTGGCTCTGCCCAACATACCAGTAAAAACATTCTGGGCCCCTTTGCCCCCACAAGAGCCATTAAACACCCCTCAGATTCTCCCTGAAACAAGAAGGGCCGGGCAAGGGAACAACGGCTTCAGCATCGACCCGGCTCCCTCCTGAAGCTGCCCCCCCTCCCCACGGAAACGCCAAGGGGGCCGCTCTCCACCACCAGCCTCCCTCCGTGGCTCTTCTGAACTGCGTGGCCTCCCTGCACACTTCTTTCTGCAGCGTCCGAGGGGGTCATTTGAGGACAGGGCACCCTCTCAGCCGGGAGCGCTCTGCAGCAGCCGGGCCATCTGTGCTGGAGGCTCTGCTCCCCCCCCCTCTACTCCCCCCCCCCCGCCTGATCGCACCCTCCCACATAGCTGTGCTTCTCCGGCTCTGGCTTGGCAGGACGCTGACCTTCCCCAACAGCATCTCTGGCCGGCCACTCCCAGCGGCCCCACCAGTTCGGCCTCCTTTGCTGGACATGGGGGGCGGCGGCCTCTTCTTGCCTGGCACCCCACTGTGTCATGGAGGGGAGGGCTGCTGGCTGCGCTCGGCCCTTTCTCCCTGCCCAAAGGGAGAAGGCCGTTCGGGGGCTCTCCCCCCCCCAATCCAGACCAGAGGATGGGGGGGGGGCAGCCAATGACCGGTTTTCTAAAATGCCTCCTGGAGCTGTCGGATAGCCATGAGCCCAAAGCGGGGGGGGGGCAGAGGGGGCAGCCAGGATTCTGGCGTTCTCTCCCCTGAATGGAGCCTGTTCTACGAAAGCCGAAGCTTGGCTGCCGCCGTGGTTGTCGTCGCCTCCGTCTGCCTTGGGATCTGTGTGGGTGCAGATCTAAGCTTGATGTGACGGCTGGGGAATCGGGGCTGATGTCTGTGTGGGAAGCCCCCCCTCCCTCCCCTTCTATTCAAAGCCAAATGGGATAATTGCATTATTTCCTCCCCAAGAAGCCCCTGGCGGGGTCAGGCCTGCAAAGGGGAGCACTTTTCCTGCCAGTTAGGCCCCCGCCAGGCTCGTCCGCCTCCCAGCCACCCCCTCGCCCACCACTCCCCGATCCTTCCCCAGCGCCCAGCAGCAGCTCCGTGGGGAGAGCCCAAATCTTCCCCCCCCCAGGACCGTGGGGAGAGCCGAGGTGAAAACCCTTTGCGGCCAGGCAGGCAGGCAGGAGCCTTCGCTCTTCCTCCCTTTGTGTTGAAGGCAGCCGAGGGAGGGGCCGGGGCTCCTCTAGGCCCCCCCCTCCCGACCTTCCCTTGGGATGTAAGCAGGGGGGCACCGAGAGGACCCCCTCCCCCCAGCCCCACCCCCGCTGCCCCCATTCTCTTCCTCCTCCTTGGGAGACGTCCAGGCAGGATGATGCTCAGTGAGAGACAAAGCAAAGGGTCTCCCTCCCCTCCCCGCTTCTGCCCTCCTTTCCCCTCTCTTTGGAAATGGAGAGCAGACGGTCCATCGAGCACCTGCAAGCTACCTGCAGCCTCCCTCTGTTGGCCCGGAGGATCCCAGGGTGGACTGACGTGGTGGTGGTGGCCTCATCGCGGAAGCCCAAGGTGGACCTGACCGGAGGGGCAGGGGTTTATAAGGTGCCCCCCCCTTGGCTTACGATGGTGATGACCATCACGTTAAAGAATGCAGGAGTCCTATTAAACTTATTTTTTTTAAAATATTGTAGATTAAGGGTTTTTTTAATTTTATATTAATTTATTTAAATTTGAAAAACCAAAGTGGCGATTTTTGAACAGGAGGCGAGAGAAAGACGCTTTGTGCACGGGGAGGGCAGCGTCTTCGGCGGGGGGGGGCCTCCCTGACCCTGGAGAGAGACGGGTTCTTGCACTTCTGCCCAAATGTTTCCTCCCCCCCCCACCCAAGTAGCTTTCTTTGTGCGCTGGTTAAAGGTGCCGCTTACCATGTGTGGCAGTGCAGTTGTGTGTGTTCGGGGATGGGACACTGAGGCTGGCAGGAAAGCCGGCAGGTGCTTAAGGGGGGGGTCCCTCTGTGGCCCCTTCACTCCTCTGCTCTCCTCCTCCCTCTTGCAGATCCCTCCCACACCTGTGGGGAGAGGGCTGGTTCTCGGCCTCCACCGCCCTGTTCCGCTTATCCTTGAACCCTTTCTGGAAGGGAAGGGGGCGACTGGCACCTGGCCCTGCAGCTGGGAGGGTCTCTGGGGCTGAATCCGGGGCACAGGCCCCGGGTCCTCGCCCCAAAGGTGGCCTGGCCCTCCTCAGGGGACCAAAATCCCCCCAAAGGTTGGCGCAGAGGAGCAGAGATGCTCTCCGAAAGAGGCTTCCGTTTTTCTGCCTCGTTTGCTTGGGATCTGCTTTCGGTGGTCTTTGGCGCTTCCTTCCCTCCGAGTTAGCAACGGCCGGGAGGGGTTGGTGTTTGTGGTCCCTGCCCCCACCCCACGCAGGCCCCCGTCCCACCCTCCCTCCCAGTCCCTGAGCAGAAGAGAGCCCGGGTCCCCCTCCTCCGCTGGGCTCCCTGCGCATCGGCACCAGGTCACAGAGTCGAGTGGGCCGTTTGCACAGCTGCCTCGGTGGTCTTGTGGGCCTTCCGTGGGGTGTGCGACGGCAGCTTTTGCGGACTGAGCCCCCCTGGGCTTCCCTGGGGGGGGTTGTCAGGATAGGAAGGAGGAGCAGAGCTGGGGGCTGCCTTGCTGGGAGAAGGAGATGCCTGCATCTTCAGGTCCTGCCTAAATTGGGGGGGCGGGGCGCCTGAGAGGGGCTTGGGGTGCCGCCCTCCCCTTGGCCAAGCAGCCGGGGATCGCAGAGGCTCCCGCGATGGGTGGGGGCAGTTTGGGCTGCCGGACCCTCCGATCCCTCCGCTCCAGCCTGGCCCGCAACAAGGGCAGCGCGGAGCCTCGGCTGGGTCCGCACCTGCGCTCGCCTCCTCTCCGGGGCCAGGATGATGGGAGCTGTAGTTCCCCGCTCCCGGGTCCTGCAGGGGGAGCGCAAGGCTGGGGAACTACGACTCCCAGCAGCCCCCGCCCGGCCGGCTGGGCCGCGGGATGATGGGAGCTGTGGTTCGGCGCCTCGGGGGCCGCCGCCTGGGCGCCCGTCCCCCCCCTTCCCGTGGCCGGCGGGGCGGAGCCGGGCTCGGCTGGCCGGCGGAGGGGAGGGGAGGCGCGCCGGCTGCTGGTGCCGCCGCCGCCAGGATGGCCACGGAGGAGCTGGCCGGCAAGCTGAGCCGCCGCCTGCGCGTGGAGGGGGGCGCCGAGGCGGAGGAGGAGGAGGAGGGCGAGGCGGAGGGGTCGCCGGGCCCCCGAGCCCCCCCGGCCGGGCAGCTCTCGCCGGGCGGCGCCCACCGCGTCTTCAGCCCCTACAGCGAGTTCCGCGAGTTCTCCCGCCGGCAGATCAAGGACATGGAGCGCCTCTTCCGCCAGTGAGTGCCCCCCTCCCCCGGGGGGCTTCGCGGGGTCTTTTGGGGGGGCCGCAAAGGAAGCTGCTCCTGCTCCCCCCGCTTCTCTTCCGCCCCGCCGACGCGGGCTCGGGGCTGCCCGGCAAGGGGGGTGGGGGGAAGGAAGGGTTGGGGGCTTTTCTTCCAAACCGGAGCGACGCAAACAGAAGAGGGGGCGGCGGGCAGATATGAGGCAGGCCTCGCTTGCATCCTGGGGAAAGCGCCCTCTGGGCACGTGCAGAGGTCCCGGGCGAGGGGGTTGCAGGCCTGCCTGGTTGCGCTGAGTGGGGCGATGGGACTTGGAGTCCAAAGTAGCGGGAAAGCCCAAGGCTGCCCCGTCCGAAGCCCGGGCGGGGGTCTGCCAGGGCCAGACGCCCCTCCGTTTGCGCAGCCCCAGCGGAGAGGACCGCATCTCCGAAAGCCCCGCAGGGTTTCCCCGCAGGGTTCGGCAGGGCCTCCTTTGCGAAGGGCACGTGCGGGGGGGGGGCGCTGGTACTTCAGCCCGCGATCTGTTTGGTAGGAGGGAGTTTGACCCCCCCCACCCCCCTTCTCTGCAGTTCACCGGCCTGTTTGTGGGGCTGGCAGCGCCGATCGAGACGGGCAGGTTGCAGGCGAGAGAGCGCCGGGTGGAAATGCAGCCTGTGTTACATGGGTGGTTGTTTTTTTTATGGGCTGATTTGCCAAGAAATTTAGGCTAATGACTCTGACGCTTAATGGAGCCTCACTGTTCAGGGATAGTCTTCCTGAATCCTGGAACTTTGGGGATGGTTCTTTCCGCTCTGATCCTTTTAGGGGCCAGAGAGCCTTTTCCGGCTGGAGGCAGAAGGGGCTGAAACTGAACGGTGGGGCTCCCCGGGGCCCATGGCTGACCAGGCTGTAGTTGCTGGGCTGGGGCAGTGAGGGGGGGGGGCTTTAAAATTGGCTGGCCTGGCTCTCCGTTTCCGGCAAAGCAGACGTGCGTTGCATTCTCGACAAGTGCTCGTTGTGCAGTGTCACACAGTTGTTAAGCGTTGCACCAGCTCCCTGAGTGACAAAAAAAGGAGAAATAGGCGTCCGACGGGCTTGCTGCAGTTACTGGCTGATTCAGCAGAGAAAAATGTGGGGAGAAACCCAGCCTGGGTCCAGCTTAAGAGACCCTCGCTTGAGATCGAGTGGCTGTAGAAATAGAACAAGCAGATAAATAAATGAAAAACGCAGCCACGGCTGAAATCACTGGCAGGCTGATGCCCCAATCTCCTGGTGGCCTCCCATCCCAGGACTTGAACAGATGCTGTGGGGGTCGGGCTCGATCGATGGCGATTATTATTCCTGGGTATCGGCTCGGCTGGCCTTTCCTCTGCAGCCTCGGGTGGGGAGAGCCGCTGCTGCTTGGGCGGGGGGGGGGGCACGGAGGAGAGTGGGCAGCCTGGGCAGTTCCTCTCCTGCCTGGTTTCTGCAAGATGGCCCCTCTGCTTGCAAGGCTCCGCTCCTGCTTAGTGGCCCGGAAGTGGCTCCCGGTGGGGGGGGGGCATGCCTGAGATCAAGGCAGGGTCCTTCACCGCCCAGCCAAACTGCTCTGCCACCCGGGCAGGCCAGCCGGGGGGGGGGGGGCGGAAGGAGCGGGTTGGCACCCCCCTGAAAGCGCCTGAGCAGGAAGTTTGCACAGGTTAGCGAACTCCTTGCGCATCGCAGCTCCGGCTTTGCTCCGGGAAATGGCTAAGCCCCACTGCATCTTGTGGAAGGACACCCAAGAGCAGAGCTGCGGCTGGCTAGCAGCCCCCCCCCTTTCCTGGCTTCCTGGTTGCTGAGGCCCCCCCTCCCTCCCCCCCAGAACGTCTGGGAACCCCGAAGCCCCTCCTGGTTCTTTATAAGCCTCTTCCTGGCCCACCTCGTGACCCTGTTCCTGGGACCCTGAATCTAACCAGCTAGGTGCCCCCCCCCCACACGCAGTTCTGCACTAAATGGAAAACGGTTCGCAAGGGGTGGGGGTGGCAGATCGCACCTGGATAGGCCCCAGTGCGCAGGTGACGGGGGGAGCGGAAAGGCAGCCCAGCCAACTCAGCTCCAGTAATGGGTTATTAGAACTACACCCTTGTCGGCAGCCTCGGGGAGGGGGGGGGGCTTGGCCCGAACCCTGCGGCCCTCGGCAGCCCCATCGGTCCAGAGAGGGACCCAGGTTTCCCCGGGGGGGGTGTCAGTTGGGCGAGACGGCAGCTCGGGAGAGGGCTGGCCGCCGGCTGACCGGGTCTTCGGTCCGGGCCCCGTCCCCAGGTACGACGCGGGCAAAGACGGCTTCATCGACCTGATGGAGCTGAAGCGGATGATGGAGAAGTTGGGGGCCCCCCAGACGCACCTCGGCCTGAAGACCATGATCAAGGAGGTGGACGAGGACGTGGACAGCAAGCTCAGCTTCCGGGAGGTGAGGGTCCTTCCCCCCATCCCACCCCTTGAACCGTGGCCGGCCCGTTTCCACATCCTCTCCCCCCCCCCACAGTTTCTCCTCATCTTCCGCAAAGCGGCTGCCGGGGAGCTGGAGGAAGACAGCGGCCTGCACGCCCTGGCCTGCCTCTCGGAGATCGACGTCTCCACGGAGGGCGTGAAGGGGGCCAAGAGCTTCTTCGAGGCCAAAGTAAGGAGGGGGGGGCACCAGCAAGGGGGCCTAAAGACTGGGGGGGGGGCAGGTTCACTCAAGACAGTCCAGCCTGGAAGCCGGCCGGGCGACTTTGGGTCACGCTCTCTCGGCCCACCTCACAGGGACGTTGTTGTGGGGAAAAGAGGCGGAAGGAAGAGGATCAGGTACGATCTGTCCCTTAAGTTACTTATAAAAACAATAAAGGTGGGACGCCCCCCTCCTCGGCTGCCCCCCCCCGCAGGTGCAGGCGATGAACGTGACCAGCCGATTTGAGGAGGAGATCAAGGCGGAGAAGGAGGAGAAGCGGCGTCAGGCGGAGGAGCTGAAGCAGAGGAAGGAGGCCTTCAAGGAGCTGCAGTCCACCTTTGGGCAGTAGCCGGACACCCCCCCCCACCGGAGCCCCCCCCGATCACGCCCATCCGTCCCGCGATCAGCCTCCCCCCTCGCAAGACCCCCACCTGGCCGGCGTTTGTGGGTCAGGTGACCACTGGAGGCGCAGGAGCCGGAGGGGTCCCGACAGCGTGGTCGGTGGGAAGAAGGCAGACCTTGGAGCCCCCAGACCCATTTGGGCCTGATTTCCACCCCTCCCCCGAGCCAGCCGTTCGGTGTTCCTTTCACGGCGTCTTCGTCGGTCTTGTGCTTCTCGGTGTCTCTCGGTCCCAGTTTTGCGGACTCGACGTGTGAATCGTCCCATTCTCCCTCTGGGGTTGTGGTACATGGATGTGGCCTGCTGTTTGGGGTGGGGAGGGGTCTCCCCACTCCCCCTGCCCACCCGCCCCGCTGCTTGTGCAGAAATGCCGTCTTTGTGTGTGCGTTGCCTCGGCTGGATAAACGTGCTCGGACTCTGCTTTCCCCAAAGTGGGCACCCAACAGGGGTGGCAGGAGGTGGGCCTGGAGGGGGGGGCTGGAGGAGGGTCTCCTTTGAGGGAGCCCCTTAAACCACTTTCCCTGAGAAGGGAGAGCGGGGGGGGGCTCAGGGGCCCCTTCCCCACCTGAGGTTTGGAGTTTAGACTCAGCAGAACGTTGAGGGGTTCCCCGGCTGTTCTCCGGCAGGGGATGATGGGAGCTGGAGTCTGGCACGTCTGCAGGACAGGGTCAATTTGTAGTTTGTGTGTGTGTGTGTGTTTCTGTGCGTGTGTTTATATCCAGACAAGAAGCCCCAAGTTCTTCTGGAATTGTGTTGCTGTGTACAAGTGTTCTGGTGGCAGGAACAGAAGGGGGGGGGGCAAACGAGACTCTCCCCAGAGATTCGGGGCAGGTGGGCCTGGGTGTCGAGCGCGTCCATTTGAAGTTGTGAACCCTCCAGCCTGGGAGCTCCACGCCCTGCCCCGGTTCACACGTTGCGCTTGTCTCTTCCCCTTGCACAAAGGAGAGCTTGCCAGTCAGGGGAGGGCTGGGAGGACATGTCAAAATCCCCCAGGTGGGAAGGGTGCCTAGAGGTCATCTAATCCAACCCCCAGCCACAGTGAAAAGGAAGACATTCACAGTTGGGGACCCCCTCTCCACCCACTGCCCCAGCTCGCTTTCCACTGCCCCAAATGGCTGGAGGGTTAGGGAAACAGGAGCGGAGAAGGGGCTGTCCTCCGGTGGGGTTACTTGCCCACAAGGGGGTCTTCTTTCTAGGTGGGCCCCCTTAGCTCGCTGTGGGAGCTCCGCCCTGCATGGCAAAAAAAAAAAAAAAAAAACCACCCCCAAAACACGGCTGAACGCAACGTGTGAGCCAGAGCAGGATTAAGAACTTGGTGTGAGGCGTGAATTGCTCTGATGCTGGCTTGTTCAGCGAGGCACCATTAAGGCAGATCTGGCTTAGTGATTTGCAGAGCCCCGTCTGGCTGCTGTTGAGGGTTTATTCCCCAAGGGGGGTCTTTCCACCCAAACCCCCAACCCTTTTTCTCCGTGCTTGCTTGCTTTAGTGCTGAATTTGTGTTGTTTGGCCAAGAAAGCTCTGTGCACCCCTGAAAGCTGGCTTGTTTCTTCCTGGGGCCGCGTGGGGCCTTGCCCTCAGCCTCCCCTCGAATTCCTCGGTCACTTCAGCGGACGGTACAACATCTGTGGGTTGCGAGGTGCTGTTTTTGGGTTCAAAAGCTGCTCCATTTCAGTGGTATGATTTTATTTTTTTTACCCAAATATAATTAAAACAAAACTATATTTCATAAGCTCATTGTGGTATCCGGAGTCTCTCTCTTGTGGGGGCGGTGGGGAAGAATTCAATCAGGAAGTGTGGTTGATGGATTTTGTGCCATTCTTGTGGCTGGGCTTACTGACTCGAGCAACCTCTCCAGTCTGCTGAACGGCTGGGCTTGCCCCCCCACCCCCCCAAGAAGGCCAGCTGGCATCGCTTGGGCTCCCTGGGACAGAGGCCATTCCAGGACATCCGGGCTGGCCGTGTCCACCCCTGAGCGGAGCTGAGTCCAAGCCGAGGGCACCGTTTGTGCGCCAGCGTCCTGTGGGTGCCAATCAGACCACCCACCGTAGCCCTCCGTCTGATTCTGGCAGGGCCCAGGGGACTACGGAGACGTTGGCCTCCCTGGTTCTGGCAGGCGGGGTCCTCCTGGCCAGGCCCTGCAAAGGCTTGATTGCGGTTTACCCCACAAGCCGTGGGGCGCCTCCCCGACCCCCTCTTCCCCCCCCCCTTGGGAAGCGGACAGCTGAGGAAGGAGGTGCCAGAGGGGCGTTTCCACCGACCGTGCCAGGCTGGATGAGGCAGCTGCTGCTGCTCCCACGGCCGGGGGCCTCTGGGGCAGGGCCCCCCACCTTGCCCCAGAGGGGCTCCAGCCGTACCCAGTGGGGCCAGGACCTGCCCTCGGGGCCCCCGAGGAGCTGGCCTCGCCGGTACCAGCCTTGCTCCCTGGTCCAGGGGCTGCAGCCAACGGCTGGGTTGGCTTTCCCTGGGCGCCCCCCCCCCCTCCGTTTCAGAAGGAAAGCCAGGCCAGAGGCCGGATGAGAGTGGGGGGGGGGGGCTCTGGTGCCCAGATTGCCCCCCCCCCGTGTTCCCCAGCCCTGTTGAACCTGTGGCTGCCTGGACCAGCTGGGAGGATGCAGGGAGAGCAGCTCTCCCCCTCCCACAAGCCCCAAAGCCCCCCCTCTTCTTGAGGGCTGCAGAGACCCTGACCCAGCCAGCGGAGGACACAGCTGGCCGTGCTCTGTGCCAAGGGGCCGCCTTCCTCCTCTATCGATCCAGCGATAACCTGGCAAGGTCAAAGGCGCCTGGCGATGGCACCTGGTCGGGGCTCCCAGGATGCTCGGCTGCATCTGGCTATAAATGCGGGAGGGGCCTCCCACAAAGCCTACTTCAGCGGCTGCCATCATGCTCAAGCTGCTCTGCGTCCTCCTGCTCGTGGCTCACGGTAAGCGGTTGGGGGTGGGGGGAGCCGTGCCCTGCCTCCCGTCTGGGAACAGCTCAGCGCCACCTCAGCCTGGGCTGCCTGGAGCTGCTCAGCGCAGGGTCTAGTCAGTTTCTCTGGCTATTGGATGCAAAGAGAATCCGGTCAGTCCTCCCTGCACTGAAGTGCCTCAGTCTCACCTGTTTGTGGGGGGCAGACTTTAGAAGAAAAAAGCTGTTGAGAGGGCTCTTGTGTCATTGACATAAATCGCTGAGAGGTCTCCTTTTTTTCCTTCCCTCTCCTCTGTGCTTTTCCAAGCCTATGGCTGTGGCCGCCCCACCTACGTGCCCAACATTTCGCGTGTGGTTGGGGGCGAAGACGTCCGGCCCCACAGCTGGCCCTGGCAGGTAAGGGGCTTGGGGGTCCTGGCTTGCTGCAGTCTGGGAGGGCAGAACCACGGCTGACCAGTTGTTGCCCTGTGGGACGCCTCGCCACTGGAAGGGGGAGAGGAGATCTTCGTGAGACCCAGGAGGGTCCCCATACACCAAGGGGGGGTCCTCGCCTGCTTCGCGAGGGGTTTGAGGTACAGGGCAAAGTCCAGGTTGGCGGGGAGTGAAAGTTTGGGGGTTTTGAAAGTAACAATTGGGCCGATTTCGCTTTCAGGTCTCCCTCCAGTACGACAAGAACGGAGTTTGGGCTCACACCTGCGGCGGGACCCTCCTTGACCCCCACTGGGTGCTGACGGCGGCTCACTGCATCAGGTAAGCCCCCCGTCCCTCTGGGGGTGACTCCCGGCCCCAAAAGGAATTTGGGAGAAAGACGTTTTTCCTTCTCGGATGCAGCCGGCTCAGTCGAGGCCTCGTCCCCCAAAACACCCCTGCAGTGTCTTTTGAAGGACAGTGAGGAAACTCACCCCCCAGTGTGTTCCTTGTGGGGCAGGAGGGGGAGCTTTCCGGGGGGGGTTCTGCCCCCCCACCCCACTTCCTCCCCTCCCTCTGCCACTCCCTCCCCCAGCTCCAAGCGGACCTACCGAGTGCTGCTGGGGAAGCAGAACCTGAAGGAGGCCGAGGCCGGCGAGGCGGCCGTGGCGGTGGAGAAGGCCATCGTCCACGAGAAGTGGAACTCCCTCTTCATCATGTGAGTCTCTCCGGAGGGCCGGGGGAGGAGGGGGCAGCCACGTCCTTGCCCCGGGGGGCAGGGGAGGGGGGGCTTGCTCCACCTCCTGCTTCCCGGGGTGCCCACCTGGCCCTGCCCCCCCCTCAATACGGCTGCCGCCGCTGTTCCTCTTGCAGTAACGACATCGCCCTGCTGAAGCTGGCGGAGCCGGTCGAGTTCAGCGACACCATCCAGCCCTCCTGCCTGCCCACCCCGGACTCTCTGCTGCCCCAGGGCTTCCCCTGCTACGTCACCGGGTGGGGCCGTCTCTGGAGTAAGTCAGCGGCTGCCCTCCCCCCAAGCAGGGAAGAGTAGCCCCGAAGGGAAGGCGGCCGTCCTGGGGTCCAAACGCCTCCCTCCCTCCCTCACTCCCTCCCTCTCTTGCAGCCAACGGGCCCATTGCGGACAACCTGCAGCAGGGCTTCCTGCCCGTGGTGGACCAGGCCACCTGCACCCAGAAGGACTGGTGGGGCTCCATGGTCAAGCCCAGCATGGTCTGCGCGGGGGGAGACGGCGTCATTTCGGGGTGCAATGTAGGTTTGCTGCTTCTCCAGACCTGGGGGGCCCTCAAGCACAGCGACAGATGGGGGGGGGTCGCCAGAGGCCATGCCATGGTTTGCTTAACTCACGCTCTGCCACAACGGTCTGCGTTCTAATCCTGCGTGAACCCACAGAGCTTTGTGACTGGGCATGAAGCTGGGACCTAGTCCAGGGCAACCTGGTTTAGCGCAATCAGTGGTCAAAAGGACAGGAACCCTCCCCCACCCAGCCAGCCTCGGTGGGGGGGGGGGGAAAGCAGCCTTTGGGGTTGCCGCTCCCCGATCCCTGAGCCGGCCTGCCCTCCTCCTCTGTCCGCAGGGCGACTCTGGCGGGCCCCTGAACTGCCGCAGTGGCGACTCCTGGCAAGTCCACGGCATCGTTAGCTTCGGCTCGGCCCTCGGCTGCAACACGGCCAAGAAACCCACCGTCTTCACCCGCGTCTCCGCTTACGTCGCCTGGATCAAAGAGGTGAGTGGGCGGCGGGAGCCCCGTCCCGACTGCCCAGCAGGCTCTCCAGACCCTTCCGTGGGACCCTGGGGTCCTTCCCCCACGGACTCGGAGGCCCCGTATCCGGAGCGATGGGCTGCCATCCTTTCTGCTATTCAGGGAAATCCAGCAGGGTTATGGTCACGGGGCGTCCTCAGTGATAGGCTTGGCCCCGACCCTTGTGGACGGAGGGCCTGCCTTGGTTGTGGGGCTGGAGCATGTGCAGAGTGCAGACCCTGAAGAGCCAGGCGTCGGCTCCCCCGCCTCCTCCTGCCAAAGGGGGCCACTTGGCTGTGGCTGCTCTTCACGTTGCTCACCCAAAGAGTAGCCTGTTTAAGTCTGTTGCCACAAGGGGGAAATTGGGCCTGGCTGACGCTGGAAACACATCGCGGAGGAAAAGCAGCTGCCGCTCTTGCCGGGATCTGTCGTGTCTTTTCAGAATCCGCTGAGCGGTTGTGTCCTTTTCCATCGTTTGCTTTGTCTTTTCCCCTCCCATAGAAAACGACTCAGAACTGAGGACCCAGCTGTGTCGTGTGTGGCAAACCCATACGAAAAATACTCAATAAACGTTCTGTCGTCCCAAAAGGGCTGTGTGTTTGTGGCATTTCCTGCCCCCCAAAACCTGGGATTTCTTCAAATCCCGCTCCAACATTCATTCATCTCCAGGTTTCTGGGCTTGTCTGGGTGTGTGTCTTGCGCACTGGGGTTAAAGACCCTCTGGAACACATCCCCTGCCCCCCCCCCCACACTTGGCAGCCTCCGTTCTTCCTCCAGCGGTCCGGCTGCAGTTTTTTACCCTGCCTGTTAACAATCACAACGGAAGCTGCACAATTGCACCTCTAAAAGATAAGGGAGCCGCCACTGTCAGGCAAACGAAAGACATGGCACACAAGGAAGAGGAGGTGGGGAGGGAGGAGGCAAAAGGCAAGCTCAGACAGATACAGGTAGTCCTCGACTTATGACCACAGCTGAGCCCAAAATTTATGTTGCTAAGTGAGACATTTGTTAAGTGAGTTTTGCCCCATCTTACCATTTTCTTTGCCACCATTGTTAAGCGAACCACTCTAGTTGTTAAGTTAGTCACACATGGTTGTTAAGTGAACTGTGGATGGTGCCCCCCCCCCAGTGGCTGAACTGAGTACTGGGCCCATAGTTAGGGCATATATGACCAGACTGCTGCCCCTGGTGGCTGAATTAGGTACTAGTGCCACAAAGAAAACAGGATATGCCTTTATCAGTGAGTGCTGCCCCCAAGTGTCTGTGTTGGGTATTGCTGCCAAAGGGGATCCTGGAAGTTCCTGCTCTATCTGGGCTTTGGGGCTTCTGCGTCCCCATCTTGCCCCAGATGTGGGATTGGGAAGTGGCGGGCAGCTCCTTTTCGGAGCATACATGCTGAATTATTCTCAGCTGTTTGGAAATGGGCCAGTCTGGGGTTGTGGAAGGAGTGCCTCAGTTTCCCCCTTTCTGGTCTCTGTTGACTGCCCACCAAGAAATAAATGGATTTTTTTCCACATTCAGTGGGCAGGGAAAAGCCCTTTCCTGGAGACCACCAAGAGGAATGTGGGGCCGGTGAGGGGCTGTTTCAGGTGCCTCCTTGATGAACGAAAGCAGCCAAGAACAGATAAAATAAGAAACAAGCACAGAACTCAGGAATTTAAATATTTAATGATGTAAAAAGATTATCAGACATTGTGCTCATCCCTCAAATAATTAAATAACAATTTAAGACACTGTGTTTATCCCTTAAAGGTTGTTTTTTAAAACATTAATGCTTGTGGCTCAAAAAAAATTTCCTATAAGCACCTCTCATTGTAATTATTTTGATTTCTTGAAAAAAAGAACAGAAACGTAAAACAGTAGAAACTTGATTCAAATCGGTTTGTTCCATTAGAGCTCAATGAGTCAGAAAAGCCAAATGCGGGTTTCCCTGCAGCTCCAAAGGGGAGGGGAGATCATTTGGAGTCTGGGGTCTCTGCCTGCGGGTGGGGGCTTCTCCATGGAACACAGCACCGGAAAGGTACCAGGAACGGCGAAACGGGGCCTTAAATATCTCCCCCTCCACCCCCAAGAAATACACCTCCAGAGATACGCCTCGGGTCCCAGGAACGGCGAAGAACCAGCAAACGTTCATCAGACCTTGAAGAAAAGCTTTTTCCGGAGAAAGTTGACATGACCCGGCATTTGCTTGTAAGGCCCTGCATTTTTGTCAGCGACGATGTCCGCCACCTGGGGAGGCAAAGAGCGTGGGGTGAGAAAGGGGTCCTGCAGACGGGGGAGGGGGGCTCTCCCTGGGATAGAGCAACGCCCCGGCAAGCTGGAATTGATGGCCTGAGGGCGAAGAAGGCGTCACCTGCTTCCTGCCCCAGTTTTGGGCCAGGGGTGGAAACAAACTGCCGGGTTTCCTGGCAGGCGAATCCCAGCGCCCGAGGCCCACCGGGGGGGGGGGCAAAGTTACCTTCGTGAGGATGCTGGACAGGTCCTCCTGGTGGGCGTATTCGGCCAAGACCTGGTCCAGGGTCTCGATCAACCAGGAGCCGCTGTGTGTGTCCCGCCAGGACACGTGGCCTTTGGGGGGGGACACAAGCGCCAAATGTCAGGACTCGCCTTTCCTAGCGGGCCTCTCCCCTCCCCACATGCTGCTGCTGCTGCTGAGGGCCGAAGGGGGCGGCTGAGCCTCATGGGGGAGCTGCTGCCCCCTGCTGGCTGAGCGGGGTGAAAGAGCATCAGAGAGGGAGGGAGGGAGGGAGGCCGGGGAGCCAGAGAAAAGGACTTGGGGGGGGGGGTGTCATGGGTGGTGTGGAATTGCCGCTGCCCTCTGAGCACGGCAGGAGCTGCACGGAGTCAAGAGAGGCGGACTGGGGCCCAGGCTGTGCTCTTAAGAGGAGGAAAGGGCCCCAATCCACCTCTCCGGCCGTCTTCCGCGTTCGGCCCTGAACTGGGATCGGGGCCCAGGACCGGTATTTGAGTCAAGGCCTCCGCCTGGTGGCGATGGATCGAGAGGTCTGAACTGGCGCCCATCAGTGTTGCCCCCTTACCTGGGAAGGTCGGGTAGCAAACCAGGATGTCGCTGTCGGTGGGCAGGCTGGCCGTGGCATCGAGCTCATCGTGGTCTCCGCCCGGCCCCCGCATCGGGGTGGCGTCCGACTCCACGGTCTTCTCTTCAGGCCGGCCCTGCGAAGCGTCGGTCTCTATTTCGAAGCCCGGGTCTTTTTCCTCTGAGAAGGCAAACGGGTCTGTTCTTCCAGGCGGTGCTCTGGGCCCCGGGACCCCTCCCTCTGGACTCCCCAAGGCCCCCCCCCCATACCTCCTCCGCAGGCCTGGATGAAGAACAACTTCGGCTTCCCCCTCAGGCTTGGGCAGTGGGAGCCGTTGAAATAGCTGACCACCTTCTGCACTGCAATGCGCTGCCCGTCCGTCCCGAAAATGGCGCCTGGAATCTGGTTGTGATAGCTCTGGAAGAGGCCGGGAGACCCTCAGCGTGACCCCCCCCCCTCCGCACGGCTCTCTCAAGGGGGAAAGTAGTCCCCGACTTTGGACCGGTCGCTTAGCACAAAGTCACAACCTGGCCTGAAAAGGGGAGCTGCGGCCCAGTTCCGAAGCTCTAACGGCTGGGCTGGGCTCCCATTCTGGGTTCCTCCCTTCGAGAAGAGGGGGGGGGCCTTGCAAGGAGCTTCATCTTGGAACTCTACTCTCAAAAGTTTTACAAAGAGCCAAATTGTTTTTTCCAGTCTCGCAAGGCTCTTGATTTCTAGGAAGCAGCACTTGAATTACATTTATGCTGAGGACAGCGAGACTTAACTCTTCAGAAAAGCAGCAGCTGCCTCCTCAAGGGTCAAGGCCTCATCTGGCGCCCCCTCATGCCTGCCCCGGATTTACTGCTGGTCCCTGGGTGGGACGCCGAGTTGGTGCTGTGTCACGGGGAAAGCCCTCTCCGCTCTCCCGCACGCCCCCACCATCACCATCGTGCAGGAGCCCCGGGCCGCCTACCTCGCAGCCGTGGGAGAGGATGGCCACCAGGCAGCAGTCCAGGGTGCTGTGATCCCGCCTGGCCAGGCTCTGCAGCTCCTGGGCGATTTCCTGAGGGCGTTTCCAGAGAGGGCAGGTTGAACCAAACACCAGACCTCACTCTGAGACAAGCTGAAAACTTGGAAGGGCCGAGTCAACATTTCGGGGAGCGGCGGCCTTAAACTTTTTCCAGACACTCTAGCTGGGGGGAGGCCGGGGGGGGGGGAGGCCCAGCGGCAGCAAGGTCAGCCTGCCCAGCAAGCTCTTTTTCCCCTTCCGGTTCTGACAAGCAACGGAAGGAAGAGGAACAGTTGCCCTCCTACGCTTCTCAAAGCTGAATCCAGATCTTGGGGAGGGGGAGATATTTTCCGCAGGGCACCCGCCGAGCCCCAGCTGGAGATGCTCACCTGAGCTGTGAGGTCTTCCTTGGTCAGGACCTCGAAATGCAGCGCCAGGAACCTCTTTTCCAGCCTCTGGCGATCGATGTCGGAGCCCAGGCGGCGTTTCAGATCCGTGTCTTTGTCGAAATTGACGTTGTTGATAATGAGACAGTAGCCGCAGGGCTCAGAAGTCAGGGGGTAAACCTGTGAGGACACATCAGACACATTATACGCCAGCGTGGCACCACTGCCAAGTGACCTCGAGCCAGCCCTCAGCCCAGGGCCGCGTCGGAAGGGAACACAGAACATTGGATAAAACTTTAACTGGCGATTTCGGAACCAGGACGCTGATCCAAAGCCGGAGGAATCAACGTTCTTCTGCACAGCTGAAAACAGCTGTGTGTGTACAGTATGTTCTTAGGGGGGCGTTTCTAAAGCTTGGGCATTTTAAGGTGTGTGGACTTCAACTCCCAGAATTCCCCAAGCAGAGTTGCTGGGAGGTGGAGGTCTACACCTCTTAAAAAGTCTCCTTGGGATTTTCGGTGATTTAGGGATGCCCTGACTTCAGGGAGACACAGGCAGGTCTCCGTCTCGTCTTGCCCTCCTCCCTCATGTTACCAGCATCCTTACTTATCATTTACTAAAGTTTTATGCGGCCCATCCTCCCTACAAGGCGACTCTGGGTGGTGCTCTCTCAAGAGGAGAAGAGGGCAGTTTTCCATAAGGGAAAGTGAAGGCAGCCAGGGAGGTAAAACAATGTTCTCTCCCGATTTCAACAATCAAGAAAAGTCAAAAATAAAAAACCCAGAAACTCGAAAGAGACCCCAACCCCCGAGAATGATGGCAGAAAAGCCAAAGTCCCCTTTCCAGGGGAGGAAACGGCCCAACCCTCGTTTGAGCAGAAGAGAAGCGGGGGGAGTTGCAGGCTTTACTCCAGTCTGCCGATGTTATTAGGGCTGCTCCCCCCATTTCTGGCACCTGGGAAGGCCAGCGAAGAAATAAAGCTTTCAAAAAAGAAGCAAACTCACCATGTCGGAGTCCCTCTGGGGCTTCTCTTCTGGGCGGCCTGGCCAAGGGGGGAGAAGGAAGGAGATTCGTCGGTCCAAGCGGAAGAGCCACAAACACCCCCCCCCCGCTGGAGCCAGCCCCCCCCCGGAGGGGGCCCTGCCCAGCCGGACTCTGACCGCCCTGGAGAGAAAGAGAAAGTCCCTCCCTGCCCCCCCCCCGCCTTCCTCTTCTGGAACCTGGCCCAGAAATGGGGAAGAGGCTCGGGGTGTGTGTGTGTGATGGTGTGTCTGTGGGTGTTGTGTACAGACAATGAAAGAATCGGGGTGGCTGAAGGGGGACCCGTCTGAGCGGTCACTTAGCCGAGGGTCGTAGGCCGAGGACTACCCGTAAGGGGGGTGCTGGGGGGGAGGGGGCCACACCCGACACTCCCGGCCCCGCTTACCCGACCGGCCGGGCTGGGCCTCGGAGGGGGTCTCCTTCCCGGGCGGAGGAGGAGGAGGACGACGATGGGCCTCGGGCGGAGCACGATGGGCCCCGGGGTCCTCCCCCTCCGGGCGGCGTCCGTCGCTCAGCAGCTCCGCCAGCCCCTCCTGGCCGGTGTCCCGCAGGCACAGCACGAAGTCGGCCAGGGCCCACCGGCCCCGCGTCGCCAGGTCGCCCAGCAGCTGCCGCGCCTGGTCCCGCCGGGGGCCCGCCGACTGCGCAGGCGCGGAGAGAGGAAAGCGGGGACGGTTGGGGGCACGATTGGATGGCCGCGCGGGTACCCCCGCCCTCCCGCAACGACAGCCCCGCCGGGCAGGAAGGGCCTGAACCTGCTCCGGGGGTCCCCAAAGGCGCCTGGGGCTCCTCCCCTCGCGGCCCCGCCCCTCCTCCTCCCGGCCGCGCACCATGGGCCGCGCGGTACCTGGATCTCCTCCAGCATGTCCGCGGTGAAGAGGCCCCGGCGCAGCAGCGGCGCCCAGAGCGGCTCCAGCCGCAGCTCCTTCACCAGCCGCACCCGGGAGCGGCGCAGACGCCGCCGATCCGCCTCCTCCATGGCCGCCGGGACCCGCCGCTGCCCGGAGCGGAAACGCTGCTAACGCTGCTGCTGCTGCCGCGCATGCGCGCGCGGCTCCGGCCGTCCTCCCTCCTGGCGGTCTGCGCAGGAAGGCGGGGCTAACCCCACGCCGGAAGTAAGTGCCGGCTGCGCCGTCTCTATGGTGACGAGGCCGCCGAGCCGGAAGTGGGGACCGGGGAGACAGGAGGAGCCCTGGGTGGGTATTGCGGGCGCCTTTCCCCCCTCCCCTTCCCCCCCCGGGAGGGGGGAGCATCAAGTGGTCGCGTGGCCGAGGGGGGGGGGACGCTCTAGCCCCTCGCCGGTCTCCCTCACCGGGGGCGGGAGGACCGGGGCGGGAGGGCTTGGGGAGCCTCGGCGGGGAGGGGGTGGGTCCACTTTGGGGGAATCCCGGCAGACCCGAACCCCTCTCGGCGCGCCTCGGGGGCGCCAGGTTGGAGAAGGAGCCGCCCAGGAACGGGGCCTGCTGGAAAGGGGCCGAGGGGGGATTGTGGGGGGGGGGAGGTCAGGCTCTGCGCATGCGCGCCAAGGGCCCCTGGGCATCCTATCCTCCCCCCCAAGAGGGAGGAAGAGGGGAGGGGGATCCCTGGCTGCCCCCCCAAACTCTAATGGACGCCACAAAACAGCCTGAGCCCCCCCTCCCAAGGGGGCCGCCTGGACCCCCCATCAGCAGGAGCAGCCCCGAAAGACCCTCCGTGGATGGAGGCAGAAGAGCCGGCGAGCCTCGGCCTACGGAGGACGCGATGTGCCCCCTTTGCCAGTCGGGCAAGCAAGATGGGCACGGAGACCCCCCCCAGGCGGATCATCCTCTTCTTCTCACGGGGGAGGATCCCCCCCAAGAACACCTGGGGGCCCAACTCTCTTTTGCTGTCGAGTCTCCCCTCCCCTCCTTCCTGGCCCACAGACAATTTCTAGAAATGGCTCCTTCCCTGCTAGCTTCCGCTTGAGGAGACAGCGGTGTTTCAGTGCAGCTTTTGACAAGCGAGAAGAAAAATAAATAAGAAAATGAGGCATTAAACTCTCAGATTGGCTGTGGGTCCAATGCTACGGTGGCTTCAGTCTCTCTGGGCTGCGTGGCAGGGCTAAAGGGGGAGACGAGGTGCTTTCTCTTCCCAGGTTATGATGGGGGGACGTGGGTTGATCCCGGAGGGCCCTCCTCCCCCCGGGGACCTTCCGCGTTGCAGGCCCTGACCTCTCCTCCTGTCTTCTTGTCCCCAGGAAGGCTCCTGGCCAGATTCCCTGCAGGAGAGGAGATGGAGATGAAACGGCTCAGCCTCTCCCTGGTGCTGGTCCTCTTCCTCGTCCTGGCCTTGCAGATCTTGTCGGCCGTCGATTTTGACCCGTATCGGATCCTGGGCGTCAGCAGGACTGCGAGCCAGGCGGATATTAAGAAAGCCTACAAGAAACTCGCCCGGGAGTGGTGAGTAAATCAAAGTAACCTCATTCCAGTGAGAATTAAAGTGCTTCTTATCCAAACTAGCTCAGCCGATGAAGTGGGGCTTTCAGTGCTTCTGCTCCGACCGATTGCCAGTCACGGGGAAAAAGGCGAGCAGTTAAAAGCACATCAGGAGGCCTTGAGCACGGAGGCTCGTTAAAGGCCGGTGGCTTCTTGTCGCTCTTTTTTCGCTTTTGGCCGTTTGCTGCATCTGACACATTTTTAGATTGCTGGCTGTGCCTGCCTCTTGAAATGGTACACCAGCAGTAGATTAGCAATAGCACTTAGCCCTTAGACTTATATACCGCTTCATAGTGCTTTTACAGCCCTCTCTAAGTGGTTTACAGAGTCAGCCTATTTCCCCCCCCCCCCCCCAACAATCTGGGTCCTCGTTTTACTGACCTCAGAAGGACGGAAGGCTGAGTCGACCTTGAGTCGGTCAGGATCGAACTCCTGGCGGTGGGAATGCAGAGTCAGCCTGCAACCCTGCATTCTAACCACTGCGCCACCAGGGCTCTTAAAATTAAAAAGCCAAAGCTATCTCACTATAATGACATGACGCTCAATGAGAGATGGCCAGGTCAAAATCAGAGCCCCCCCCTCCCCCCCCCCACTGCGCAAGCCCCGTGAAGCTGCGGCTTCTTGAGCAGCTGCTGACCGCCTTTTCTTGGCCTTCCAGGCATCCGGACAAGAACAAGGACCCGGGAGCGGAGGATAAGTTTATACAAATCAGCAAAGCCTACGAGGTGCGGAAGCCGACTTCGGATGTGGCACGTTGGGGGGGAGGGGAAGGGGGGGAGGCCGGTTGGAAGAAAAAGAGGGGACGAGGCCTCCGGTTCTTCCCGCGCAGATCCTGTCCAACGAGGAGAAGCGGCTGAATTTTGACCGCTACGGCGACGTGGGCGAGAACCAGGGCTTCCCCCACCAGCAGCACCAGCATCCGCACCGCCAGTCGCACCCCTTCCACGAGAGCTTCTACTTCGACGAGTCCTTCTTCCACTTCCCCTTCAACTCGGAGCGCCACCACGACTCCACCGACGAGAAGTACCTGCTGCACTTCGCCCACTACGTCAACGAGGTGGTGCCCGAGAGCTTCCGCAGGCCTTTCCTCATCAAGATCACCTCCGACTGGTGCTTCAGCTGCGTCCACATCGAGCCCGTCTGGAAGGAGGTGGTGCAGGAGCTGGAGGCCCTGGGTGAGCCAAGGCCGGGGGGAGGGAGCGTGGGGGGAGCGGTCGGCGGGAGGGCTGGGCGGCAGCGGCCCCAGGGCTCTCGGAGGCCCGGGGGGAGGGGGTTGAGTTGAAGCTGCTCGCCCCAAAAGGCAGAGGTCAGGCACTCCTTTTCTGGGAGGGTGACCATCTGGGCGATGGTGGTCAGTGGCCATCTCAGGTCATCCCGCCCGGAGCTCCTCCTGGGCAGAGAGGCCCGAGGCTCTCCCGGCACTCTGTGGGCTCGCCAGCTTCCATCCTGAGGGGGGTCCCTCCTTCCCCTCCCCTCCCAGGTGTGGGGATCGGCGTCATCCACGCGGGCTACGAGCGGCGCCTGGCCCAGCACCTTGGCGCGCACAGCACCCCGTCCATCCTGGGCCTGATCAACGGGAAGGTCACCTTCTTCCACAACGCCGTGGTCCGGGAGAACCTCCGGCAGTTTGTGGAGAGCCTGCTTCCTGGAGCGCTGGTGGAGAAGGTGAGGAGCGGCTCTCGGGGGGGGGGGGGAGAGGTTCCTCTTCCTTGGAACCCCCCTCTCCCCCCCACAGACCCCGACTCGGTTTCCAGGGAGGAGCCCGACGGAGAAGGGCTTAGGTCGGTGGCTCTCAACCGGCGGTCTGCTCTCCACCTGTGTCCCCCTGGGGGGGGGCGTGATGTCATCACGGGGGGGCGTCTGCGAAGGCTTGAAGAAATGTTATGATTTAAATCTTAGTTTTGGTGGTCCGGGGCCCAAAAAAGGTATTTAAATGGGGGGTCCGTGATGAAGAAAAAGTTGAGAGCCACTGGCTTAGGGGCTTATTCTTCACCTTCTGCTGTTTCTTTCATTTGGGGTGGGGGCAAGGGGATGAGGGGGCGGGGTGGGGGCTGCAAAGTTCCTCCTGCCTAATTCTGTTCCGAGGGTTCGTCTCCCATCCCGCAAGGCGGCTGAGAAACACTGTTGAAAAATGCACACACCCCCGTCTGCCCCCCATCGGTACCCGGGGGTGCCTGAGGCGGCCCCCCTTTCGGCCAGCAGCAGGGGTCTGACAGCCTTCTCTCCCCCCCCCCCCGCCCAGCAGATTACGGACAAGAACTACGTCCGCTTCCTGTCCAACTGGAGGAAGGAAAACAAGCCCCACGTGCTGCTCTTTGACCACTTGCCCCTGGCGCCCCTGCTCTACAAGGTCGGTCTCTGAAGCCCCGGGCCTCGGGAGGGGGTGGGCCTTGGGGGGAGCCCAGGACCCCCACCCCAAGGCGCCAGGCTCAGCAGGACGCCTCTTCTTGACCCACGGAAGCCAGGAGGCTGCGGGTGCAACAAAGGGGGTGCTCGGGAGTCTGGGGGGGAGGGGGCACAGGGTGTGGAAAGTTAAAAGGCAGCTGGGCTGCGTCGGTGTGCCCATCGTCCACTGCCCGGTGACCCTGAGCAGCCGATGGGGGAGGGGGGTCCGGAGGGGATGCCTGGAGGAGGGGTCTGCGGTGGGCTCCTGACCCCCCCTTCCCTTCCAGCTGACCGCCTTCGCGTACAGAGACTACCTGTCCTTCGGCTACGTCTATGTGGGGCTTCGGGGCACCGAGGAGCTTTCCCGGCAGTACAACATCAACGTCTACACGCCCACCATGATGGTCTTCAAGGAGCAGGTGGAGAAGCCGGCCGACGTCATCCAGGTGGGCCCCACGCTGGCCCCAGCGTAGCGCGGGGGGGGGCTGGCGGAGCGTTTCCTGCTCCTCCTATCCAGTTAACCTCCTCTCCCCCCTTCCCTCCCCCCAGGCCCGCCACATGAAGAAGCAGCTGATCGACGACTTCCTGTCCCAGAACAAATTCCTCCTGGCCACCCGCCTGACCGGCCAGAAGCTCTTCCAGGAATTGTGTCCCGTGAAGAAGTCTCACCGCCAGCACAAGTGAGTGGCGGGGGGTGGAGAGGCCCCTCCCCCTCCATCCAGCCCCCTCCCCCCCGCCTGGCCCCTCTCTCAGGAACCCCACAAAGCTCCGTCTCCACGGCCCCTCCGGCTTCACGGCGGCTGATCCCAGGCAGATGGGCTCTGGAGTCCAGGCCTGCGTGGAGGACCCCCGACTACGAATAAACCTTTGTGGCTGGCAGAGCACAGCCCAGACTCCTGTGCAGGGTCAGGCGGGGCCTGGGTCGTCTTCTGCCGAGGAGCTAGTCCTCATGGTTTCCATGCAGTAGTGCCCACTTTTTTTACATCTGTGCCGGTGCAGGTACTGCGTGGTCCTGCTCACGGGCGAGGGGGAGAAGCACGCGGAGAGCTACCAGGCCTTCCTGGCCTTCGCCGTGGCCAACACGAAGGAGACCCTGCGGTTTGTGCATATCTACGGCGACTACCAGCAGGAGTTTGCCCGCACTCTGCTCCGGGGCGACGTCTGGTCTCAGGCCAACTCGGCTGTGAGTGTTCTGCCTGCCTGCCTGCCTCCTCCTCCTCCTCCTCCTTCTGGTCTGCAGGGCGAGTGGCAGTGGGTCTCCCCATTCTTGGGGGACATCAGTGCCCCCCAAGCCAGCCTGAAGGGTCCCTTCCTCCCCGAAGGAAGCCTTTGAGGAACTCTGGGCCTGCTTCCCCGCCTTAACAAGCCCCTGCATTGGGGGTGCCGGAGGGGCAGCCTTGGGGCAGAAGCTGCTGATGCCCGCGGGGGGGGGGGATGCTGGGCACGGTCCCTCCCCACCACCCCATGGACTCTCCTTCCACAGGTGCTGATCCTCGAGAGGCGCAACAATGCCGGGCGGGTGGTGTACCGGGCCCTGGAGGAGCCCTGGGCGGGCACCCAGGAGGACACCTTCACCCTGCTGGACTTCCTGGACCAGCTGAGGATGGACGCCTCCTTCCTCTCCTCCCAGGCTGTCCTGACGGACCTGACGGACGAGCTGGCGCCTGTAAGCCCTCTGGCCTTTCCCGGTGGGGGGGGTGAGGAGGAAGGGAGGGGGGGGTCTTGCAGAGCAGCGGAGCAACCCACAGACCCGGGGGTCAGCAGCCACATCAGCCTCTGAAGAGGAGAACCCCGAAAATCAGGGGGGGGGGGGAATGAGCCTTCTTGTGAATTCTCGCTAGTCTGGCTGTTTTTTTCAAAGACCGGCTTTGATTTGGGGGGGGAGGTGTGTTCACAAGCCCCCTGGAAGGAAGGAGGCCTGTTGGGGGGCTGCCCCCTGCCTGTCCCTGCCCCATCCCCTATTCCAGCCTCTCTCTTGACCCTCCCTCTTTGTGGCGTCTCTCGGCAGGTTTTCTTCCTCCGGTGGGCCTACTCCGCCCTGGACTACGGGGTGGACTGCTGGGAGAGCCTCTTCCGCAGCAACTGGTGCGTGTCCGGAGAGCCCCTCTCGCTGGGGGCATCGGGGGTTCCACCGGGACTCCTGAGCCAGGGGCCTCCAAAGCCCATAATTCCCTGCCGCCATCAGTTTGTGAAGCTTGCTAGAAAGGCCCCCAGTTCAGACATTCTTCCCCAGGAAAGGGGGAAGCTCCGAGGAGGAGCCGGGCCCCTCTGCTCCTCCCGATGATCTGGGGGTGACCTGGACCCTCAGCAGTAGACTGCAAGATCCGGAGTGGCCACTGTGGCTCTTACAACGAGGCCGGCCGCCTTGCCTGGGATCCTCGGCGGGGGCTCTCTTTCGTCCCTCCCCACAGCACAGCCTTTGGGGGGGGAAGGGGGGGCACCACGGGGTCTTCCATCCGCCTCTCTCTCTCTTCCCCAGGCGGGAGATGATGCCTTTGCTGTCCCTGATCTTCTCGGCGCTTTTCATCCTCTTCGGGACGGTGATCGTGCAGGCCTTCAGGTGAGCCGCCCCCTCCCTCCGTCGCCCGGGCCCGTTTTTAGGGGGGAGGGAGGAGGGGGGGGAGGCGTTTTCTGGGGAGGGGTGTCAGGTGTGCGGGACCCTGCAGCTTCTGGGACCAGCCCCGGTTTCTCTCTTCCAGCGATTCGAGTGACGAGAGGGATTTGCCTCCCCCCAAGAAGGAGGACCCTCCCCCCAAGAGCGAGAGGAGCGACATGAACTTCGCCAAAGAGGACAGGTGTTTCCTTAGGATCGGGATGTTGTGCTGTACTAATAGCGCAACCAAGGGTTGTGTTCGCCTTTCGCGCAGCTGCACCCCACTGCTGGCTCTCGACCGGCTGAAACACCCCCGGCCCTTCCCCTCTCTGCCCTCCCCCTCGCTCTCTCCCTGTGCCATGACCGCCCGGCGCTTCCTTCCAGGATTCCCAAAAAGTACTCGGTGAAAGTGACGGAGCTGACGGACATCACCTACACCAGCAACCTGGTGCGGCTCAGGCCCGGCCACATCAACGTGGTCCTGATCCTCTCCGGCCCCACCAAGACGCCCCTGCTGCAGAGGTTCGCCCAGGAGGTCTTCACCTTCACCGGGTAGGCGACACACACACACACACACGCACACACACCCTCCAAGGCGTGGGAGGGAAGGGGGCGTTGCCTTACTCCAGCCCTTCCTGGGGCTCTTCTTGATGATCTCCCCCCCCCCAGGAGCGGCTGCCTCCATTTCTCCTTCCTGAGCCTGGACAAGCACCGGGAGTGGCTGGAGTACGTGCTGGAGTTTGCGCAGGACGCGGCCCCCATCCCCAACCAGTACGACAGGCACTTCCTGGAGCGCGACTACGCCGGCTACGTCCTGGCCCTGAACGGCCACAAGAAGTACTTCTGCCTCTTCCGGCCCCCCCAGCCCGAGGAGGGCGACGGTAGCCGCCTGGGCCCCGGCGAGGAGGAGGCCTCCGACCCGGCAGACGCCTGGGGCAGGCCCTCCTCGGCGTGGGGCCCCCGGGGCCTGAAGGGCAAGCTGCACCGGCTGTCCTTCTGGATGGAGCGGCTGCTGGAGGGGTCCTTGCAGAGATTTTATATCCCCTCCTGGCCCGCCCTGGACTGAGCCCCCCCCTCGATTAAAGTCATCCAGAAAGGTACGGAAGCGACTGGATTACTCGGACCCGGAAGGAGGACCCCGGGGAGCCTCTCGGGGGTCTGATGAGACTGTAGCTTTTAGATGACCTCTCCTAGGCCCGGTGAGATAGAAACCACGCCCTCGGGGCCGGCGGAGGAAGGCGCTGACCGGCCCTCTGGCGCCGAATAGTCCGGACTGTCTCGGGGGGGGAGCCTGCGCAGGGGCGGTTTCCCCTCCCCTCCCCCCGCCTGCGTCTCCTCCCCCAGCCTCCGAAGCGCCTGCGGGAGCCAGTGCTGCTGTCAAGACTCTCGGGCTACGGATTCCTACGGCTGCTGCTGCTGTGAAGATGGGCTTTGTGCTCTCTCCAGACCGTCCACCTGTGGCTCGCAGGGGCCTTTTCTGACTGGCCGTGTCTTCCCTTGGCTCCTGACCGGTTGACAGGGCGGGCAGTCTAGTGGGGGGCAGGGGGTGCCTGCCACCCCCACCCACCCTCCAGGTCTGGGGAAGCTGCAGAAGAGGCCCAGCCAGGTCCCACCCAGATCCACGGGCCATTTTCCTTCGTCCGTCTCCTTCCGTGGCTGTCGTGTGTCGGGATGTCTAGTCTAGAGCCATAAGCGACCTACTGTACACACACACACGCACGCACGCCTCATTGCAAGTGCAAAACCAAAAGCCTCTTTGGGGGGCTCCCTGTTTCGAGGGTTCTGGATCTGGAGGTGACCCAGCTGCCTGGTGGGGGGGGTGGGAAGGCCGCTCGGACCCTCTTATTTTTCTGTGGCTTTTGTTTACATTTGTGTGGAGCTGCCTCTCCCCCCCTTTGCCCGCCCTCCCTCGGGACGGGGCAGGGTCTGTGCCTGTTTTGGGGAGGGGGCTGTCCGTACTTCGAGTTGATCCTCTACGTGTCTAGATAGGCTGCCAGGCTCGGGCTGTGGGGTGGGTTGGGGGCTTCAGACGCTGCAGAGGGGGGGGGGGAGACGATACGTAGCAGCTTCCCTTCAGCTCGTGGCAGATTGTAGGTGACTCTGCCCTTTCTTGAGGTGCCAGATTTCTCCCCTGTTTGGTCCAGAGTCCTGCAGGTGGTCCTTTGCGGTGGGGGAACTGAGGAAAGGGACGGGGGGGTGTCTTTTTGTGCATGCCTTCTGCCTTGCCCGGCCCCACAAAGCCGGCTGGGGGGGGAATCAACCCCCCCTCCGCCCCCAATGAGGGGAGGGATTGAGTTTCAGGCTGGGGGTGTCTCCCGCCCCACCCCCCCCAGCCACCCCCCCCGTTTGCCTTGACAGCAGCGGGCGAGACAAGATGCCTTTAGGAGAAGGTGCCGCCTTCAGCAGAGCCCGGGGGCTGCGTGCAGGGCGACGCTTTGCCAAGGGGGATATGTCGTCCCCCCCCACCAGCACACTTTTGGGGCAGGGGGCTGGCCTGGGCGCTCGCATCGGCCGGTGCCGGAGTCGAGGCGGCTCCCTTGCCAAGTGATGGCGGATGGCAAGCCTGGCCCCGGCACAGCGCTTTGCCCCCCTCCCCAAGTCCCCTGCAGCCAAAAGGGAGGAGTTGGCACAACCCGGAGCCTTGAGCTGCCCCCTCCCTCCCCTGCGGCCCCCCCTTTCCCCTTTGGCGACTTCGGTTCCCCCAAAACCACCTCTGCCCCCCCCCTCCGGTTGCCTCCCGTCTGCTGAAGAAAAGGGGTGCCCCAAAACGGACGGGCACCGCAGTCCAGGCAAGGATGTCGCTTTGGAGGGACAGCGATGAATTTTGCACTTTTGATACGGGGAGGGGGGGGGTGTCAGGGAATAAATAATTTATTGGGCAAACTGCCTTTTTTCCCCTCCCCCCCCTTTTCCGGGTATCTGTGAACAAGCACTGCCTTTATTTGGGGTTTGCTTTGCTTTAAGACTCTGAAACCGGTTTGAAGCTGAAATAAACTTATTTTAATGTCTGGCCACAAGACGGTGCAGCCTTAACGTCAATTAGCGGGGTGTGTGTGTGTGGCGGTCTCCCCTTTGGCCCCACCGTGAGACTGGAAGCAGAGGCTCCCCGGGGGGGGACCGGACCTTCCTGATGTCGCCAAATATCCCGTGCGCTGGGTGGGTTTCACTTAGGGGGCCTCGGCTGAGATGGAGGGTTGCGGGGGGGGGTTGTTGCACCCCACATCGGCTTCACTGGCTCCGGCATGTTCGGAGGGGGATCTAAAGGGCAACGGGCTCTCTTCCAGGGATCTGGGTTCCAGTCTTCCTCTCAACAAATCCCCTCCTTCTAGGGACTCTGCTGATGCCCCTTCAGTCTCTCCCCCTAAACTAGAGGAGTGGCAGTGCCAGTACTGCAGCAATGAGGGCTAGCTGCTGCTTGTTCCAAAACCGGAAGAGAATCGGGGGCGCCGGTGTCGATCCTGCGTGTTTCCAAGGGTGCCTGGTGCAGATGTTGCAAAGCCGGGATCCCAGAGGCGGGGGGAGGGGGGCACCCTTTTATTCTCAGAGCGCGGAGTCGGACTTTTTGGGGAGGGGGCTCCTCTTCACCCCAGGGAGGGCGCACAGCATCTCAAAGAGGAGGTTTGCGCCCAGGAGGGCCGTGTTGCCTGCAGGCAGAGAGCAGAAGGCGTTTCAGCAAGAGGGGAGTGGGAGCCTGCCCCTCCCTCCCTCCCTCCCTCCCCAGCCCCCTTACCAGAAAGATCGTACATGGGGGCCACTTCCACCAGGTCCCCCCCCACGACGCGCAACCCTTGGCAGCCTCGGATGATCTCCAGGGCCTGGGGGGGGGAAGCCAGAATGAGTGAGTGGGCAGTAGGTGGAGAGGCCGCCCGGAGGACAAGGGGGCCCGGGGGGGGGGTCTCGGGGCAGGCGCCCAAATGAAAGCAGCTGGCTGACCTGGGCCGGGGTGAGGCCTGCCGTCTCGGGGGTCCCCGTGCCGGGAGCGAAGGCCGGGTCCAGCGCGTCGATGTCGAAGCTGAGGTAGAGGGGCCGGTCGCCCACCTGCGCCCTCACCTCGGCCATCAGGGGGGCCAGCGACTTCATCCAGCAGTCTTCCGCCAGCACCACCCGGAAGCCCTGTGGAGGGGAGGGACGGGGCGTCCCTTTTAGCCGGGGAGGGGCTCCTCCCAGCCCCAGGAGGCACTGGGATGCCCCCCCCAAGAGAAAGTCCCCGTTAATTTAAAGGGTGGTTTTGCAACTGGACAAGGGTCACCTTTACCTTTGGCACAAGGAGTGAAAAGGGGGGGGCCTTCAAGGACCCTTCCCCTATATTTCACCGCCCCCTCCCAGCAGTTTCAAGCCATCTCAGGTGCCCGTTTTGCTTCTGCTCCAGAAATCTGGGTCAGCTGGAAAGGAGAGATCCCCCAGGGGGGTGGCAGGGCTCACCTGATCCCAGGAAAACCTGTATGGATCCAGGGAGTAGGAGGAGCCCCGGATCCCGATCTGAACGACCCGCCGGCCGTCCAGCAGCCCCTCCTCCACGCAGCGCCGGAAAGGGGTGCCGTGGTAGATCCGCTCCCCCAGCGCTTGGTCACCCGTGTCGGTGTGGGCGTCCACGTGGATCAGTGCCACCGGGCCGTGCCTGCGGGTGGGCGGGAGGGCAAGGCTGGTTGGTGCCTGGAGGAAAACCCGCCACGCAGGAGGCAGGAGGCCGGCCAGCTTCACACAACCTCGTAGCCTGGTCCCTGCAGGGGCCACTTCTTCAGTTGCTCCCAAGGCCCTGAATGCTCCCCTCTCAAACGGGCGGTTTGCACAACACGCTCTCGGCCCCAGAGAGGGACCAGAAAGAGCCGAGACTGGAGGCAACCAAGCTTGTGTGAATGCAGCCGCTCTTGTTTTTCAGGGAGGGCTCTTCAATTAACCACGGATTAATTAATATTTTCTCCAGGGGGCTGTGTCACTCCAGCGTGAACCAGCCACATACTTGGCCTGGGTGGCAGAGTGTGTTTGTCTGAATTAAGCCCCCTCCCCCCCTGTTTGCACAGAGATCCCTGTTGCCACCCTCTCTCTCTCTCTTCAGTGGGGCTCTGGCTACTTTCCAACCAATAAGACAAACAAGAATCCCGAACCTGACTTATCTGCCCCCAATTCCACCCTGGACTCACTTCTCTGCCAAGGCCTGCAGGATGGGGTAGGTTATCGTGTGGTCTCCGCCTGCAGAATCCAAAAACAGCATGTGAATAATAAACCCCTTCCTTTCCTGGGGCAGAAATCTGTGGAACTGCCCGCCACTTGACGGGAGCGATGAACGGGAGGCGGAACCCACCGCCCTCCTCCTGCTTGGCTTACCCAGCGTGAGGGGGATGCAGCCCCCCGCCACGATCCTCCGATAGGCTTCCCGGATTCTCCTGCAGCTGTCCTTCAGGTCGTAGAGGTTGATGCCCACGTCCCCGATGTCGGCCACCTGGAGCGAGTGGTAGGGGTCTGCCCCGGTGGCGGGGTTGAAACGGCGCACCATGACCGACTCGGCACGGAGGTGGAGAGGGCCAAACCTGGAGGAGAAGCAGCTTGCTTGGCACACACACCCCACCACCACACCCCCAGGAGAGCCGAGGATCAGCCACCTCCTGGGCCTCAAACAGCCCCAGTAACATGGCCCGCCTGGTTGGGCTCAAGAGCAGCTGGCTGGACTTGAGTCAGAGAGGTGGGGGGCACCTTGGCTGCCCCCCAAATTGAGCACTTCTCTTTTGCCAAGTCAGACGGGAGCCTCGCTGGGCCCAGATCAGCCCTCCCCACACGGGGGACCTTTTGAGCCAGCTGGACTATGGCACCAGGGGCCATCCTGGCCAGAGACGACGGGGGGGGGAGGGCAGGGATCGGAGGGGCCCACCTGACCCACAGGAAAGGGGGAGTGCCAAAGAACCACCCAAACGATCAAATAAGCAAGCCTGGTGAATTAAGTCCAACCAATGTTAATTTGATGCAGATTTTTTCCTGCCCGAGTGGCAGACTGCTGCCCCCCCCCAATCCTGGGCTGCTGGATGGGCCTTCACCCCCCCCACTCCAAGAAGGGCCCCCCTTACCTGGCCCCAGGGCGGTTGGAGGTGCCGGTGTCAAGAGGGACGCCCACAAAGGCCACGTCCAGCCCTTCGGCCGAATCCTGCATGGGCAGCTTGAACATGGAGCCGATGCCCACCGGCCTGGCTGTGTCCTCGGCGCTGGGGGGCACGTTGAAGGCGGAGCCTGACGCCCAGCGAGGGCAGGGCAGCCTCCTGTCCAGGGGGCCATGCAGGAAGGAGCTCCCAGCAGTCCTGCAGGCGATGCCCCGGTGGAGGGCTGGGTGGGTCTGGCTGCAGCAGGAGCGCAGAGCCGGTGCCAGGCGCGGGACGCCCAGGCGCGAGGCCCGGAGCAAGCCTCGGCCCCCCGGGGCAAGGAGACCAGCCATGCTGCCACTCAGCAGCCGCGACCGAGAAGAGCCTTGGCAGCTGCCAGGGAGAAGTGCCAGCCCGCCCCTCCCTCCCTGCTCCAGCAGCTAAAGGGCAGGAGCCGTGACCTCCTGCCAGCCATGGGGCAGGGAAATATAGCCGCCCATGCCTGGCACGTGGCCAGCCAAGGCGCTCTTTGGACGCCCATCAAGTACGCGCTTCCATTTCCTCCTTTGGCCACAGGACACTTTAAAAAGCCACCTAAAAGAACAGTTTAAAGCAACGTGATGCATCCGGACTGCAGTAAACACGGGCCGGTCCACCTTGAAAGGGCCACCCTGGGCCATTCTGACCGCTTCCTCGCCTGCAGAAAGCCAGCCGGTCAGGTTTTTCTGCATTCGTGGAGAGGCGACTCTCTCAAAAGACGCCATCCGGGGGATCCCGAGCGGCCTTTGAAGGCCAGGCAGGAGAGGAGTCAGCGTCACCACCCCAGAGAGGAAAGAGAGGGAGGAGCCTGTTCGGCAAATTCAGTTCCCTTCTGGTTTGGCTCAAAGGAAAAAAACTAGCTTCCCTTCTTCTGCTCTGCCCTGGAAGGACCCAGCCAGGGAGGAGGCCCCCTGCCCGGGGGAGAGACGGGGAGGGGGGCTGCTTGGCCCTTGGCTGCTTCTCTTCCTTGCAGGAAAATAGCCAATTAAGTTTCCCAGAACCAAACAGAGCCCCCACCCCACCAAAGCCCACGACAGGCAGGCTGAGCCCAGGCCAAGGCGGGCCAGGCGGTGGAAGAGAAAGGAGGGGGCGATTCAGCCCCCCCCCGGCACGGCTGCGGCCCAAGGCTTCCTGGGGCAGCCTCCGTTTGTGGGGAGAGTGCTGGGCTCCCTCCCCCAGCTGCGGGAAATCTCAGATGGCCTATTTCACTTCCACCTTGAGGACCCGCGGCCAGCCAACTTGAAAACACTCAGGCCTAGGAACTTGATCACCTGGTTTTGCCTTCTGCATTCATCATTAAGCACATCATCAAAAAGAAGAGAAACGAAAGAAAGGAAGGAAGGAAGGAAGGAAGGAAGGAAGGAAGGAAGGAAGGAAGGAAGGAAGGAAGGAAGGAAGGAAGGAAGGAAGGAAGGAAGAGAAGGAAGGAAGGAAGGAAGGAAGGAAGGAAGGAAGACGATTTTCCATGGATTTCCAGCAAAATAAACTTAAAACCTGCCTTTAAACCACAGGAACAACCTCCCCGCACCAAGCACCACAGACACAACTCTGCAAACGTGAATGCAATTTATTTGCACAACCAAACAGGCAGTTCCACCTCTAACAAACTACACCACTAAGGAGGGCACCCCGGGCACAGCCAAGCATACAAGATGGCACCGCTCTCTGATTTTGGATTTACGAAAGGGGGGAGGGAGGCTTTTCCACACTGCCTGTCACAATTAAGAGGTGGGGGGGGCTCTCCCTTCTGCGCTGAGCCCCCCCAGAAAATCAGTGGCCACCCTTCTTCTCCCTTGGGGCCTCCAGGCGCCTGTCTCCAAGGGGAGGCCCCCACCTAACGCCGAGGCTGCTGCTCTTCCAAGCAGGCAGATGTGCTGCGTCAGACAAGCGCCATCCAACAGGGGAAGCTGGAGCCCCTTTGAACAGGCAGAAGGGGTTTTCGGGGGAATTCCTGGCCAGGAGCTCGGCCTCTTGTTAAAGCGCCACCAGCAAGGAAGCAACCAGTGTGCTTGCACTTGGAGGACATGGCTATTTGGGCGGTGGGTTCGAATCTTTCCATACCTCCACAAATTGGTTCTACTGGGAAAAACAACCCAAACAGAATCGCAATAAAGCAGGTGAGGATGATATTCAACTCACCTGGTTTCAATTCAAGAATTAAACGACGGTTCATCCACCACTTTGGGGTTCTAGGTCACTGAATGAAATAAGGTTCTAGGCATTTTGCTTTGTTTTGCAACTTCCCTCTAGGGTCAAACATGCAAGCGAGGGGTTTTAAATAACAGGCAGCTCAAAACCCCGCTTGTCAAATGCTACTCGTGCCCAGCTCTGTGAACCCAAGCAGGAAACTAGGAAGCCAGGGGAGGACCCCGCATTCTGGAGACCACAGCCGGGGCCCCACCAGACCCTGGGTCACCCCAAAAGAGGCCACTGCCCGGCCTCATCACGGCAACAACCAGCAGCTGGATGGATCTGAGGGAGACGACGCCAGTTTCCACGGCTGAAACACCCCCCCCCCGTCCTTTGCACTACAGCACCCCAACCTGGAAGCTGCTTCCCCCCCCCACACACACACAGGGCCCACCCGGACAGGAGGCCTGAATCAGCGGGGGTGCTTTTACTGAGGGGGCAGGCTAAGCCGGCCCCCCCTCCAGGAGCAGAGCAGGGCGGCCGCCTCGCAGAGGTCCTCGTAGTCCAGGTTGGCCAGGAAGCCTCTCTTCAGGCGGGACTCGACCCCTCGGGCGCCGCCCAGCCGGTCGGTCAGCAAAGAGGCGGCCGACTGTCGAAGCAGCCAGGCCACCAGCGGGCGGAGAGGGAGGCCCGCCTGGCCGAGAGCCCCTTCGCCCCAGAGGCTCAGGTGCAGCACGTTGGCCGCCACTCGGGCCGAGGGCCTCTGGAAAGGAAGCAGCGGGGGACAGGTCAGCCCAGGACGTGCTGACTCCCTGGGCCCACTGGGCCCTGGCGGCTGAGCTCCTCTCCGGGGACTCAGAAACCCCTCTGGGGAACTCCACCCCGTGACCACAGGGAATCCGAGGCAGGAAGCTTTTCGAGAGAGGATTCAGGTTTCTGGCTCTCGTGGTGGCTGACATCATGGCACCACGACAGACGCGCCGTCCTCACCTTGGCCGGGTCCCGCCTCAGGAGCCTCGCAACCAGCTCCTTCACCTCCGGGGCTGCCGGGGCGGGCAAGGGGGGCAGCTCTCCCTCCCGGTAGCTGCGGCTGTCCAGGGCGGCCCCCCCTTGGCCGTAGAAGGGGTTTCCGGGCCCGAGGATCTCGTAGGCCAGGGCCCCCACCGCCCAGGCATCCGCCTTGCTGTAATCGATCGCCACGCCTGGGCCTGGCACGGCCGTGGCCACCTGGGGGAGGGGGAGGTCTTTAGAAAGGGGGAGAAGTGAGCTACGGGACCAACGTGGGGATGGCTGACTTTTAATCCACAGCGTCGCCTTCCTAAGAGACGATTTGGGGAGGGGGGTGAACAGCCATCCAAGCCCTGACTCAGATTTAGGAGAAGGTAAGGAAGTTTCAGACACCCCCTGGTTCATCATCCTCTATCGGTACAAAATGTGTTTTGGGGTAGAAATATTTAACACAAAGCTTTAACGTTTCTAGACTTCGAATTAAAATCGCTTCCACACATTTGTATAAATACATCCCTCTTAAGTTTTGCTTTGTTTCCCTTTTCATTCCTTAGAGCGACCGTCTTCTCTTCCCTATTCTGACAGCCCCTTTACTCAGAAGAAAAAGAGCAGGGATGGGCTCCTTCTGGGGTACCCAGAGGCGGACCCTCTCCCCCAAACTTACCTCAGGCGCCATCAGGCAGGTGTTGCCCCCACGATCCACATACCAGCTGGGGAAGGGCAGCTTCAGGCCCAGCGTTTCGTCGGCCAAACAGCACCCGAAGTCGGTGATGACCAGCCCTGGGCACCCTGCTGCAAGCACAACGGGGAGGAAGCGGAGGGAGGACCAGGGCTGAGTACACACCCACAGCTGTGTTTCCCTCCCAGAAAAAGGGCCCAGGGAGAGACCGCAACAGAACACGCTTTAGCTTCCTTGGTGTCAGCAGGGAACAGAAACCTCCCAGGGTCCCACGTAAATCGATTACAAAATGCAACGCACCCGAGTCAAACTCCACCAGGATGTTGTCTGACTTCAGATCTCGGTGAGCGACTCCCTGCCGGACCAGGTGGTCCACCCCTTCCAGCAACTGCAGGATCATCACGGCCCCCACATGGGGGTCCGGGCACCCCTCGGAAAGGTACTGCCGCAACGTGCACGGGTAGCTGAGCAGAGCAAGGGAGAGGAAGGCAGCCACAGCTGAATGGGGTTCCCGCCGTGAAACCAACGTGTGGGTCCCGCACTGACCCCCGTGTGTGGGGCCCGTTCAGAAGCCAGGCAAGCAGGGCCTGTTTCAATGATGATGGCAGAGAAAGAGAGCCATTTTCTGGGCTCTGTCCAGGGTGCTGAACCCTCAGGGTGACTTGTTGAGCCTTTTAGGGATGCAGCCCCCCCCCCCCAAGCTGTGGAGCTGGTCCTTGAGGATAAAGCTCCTCATTTCCCTGTCGTAAAGGTATTACTCTTCCTTTCTTTCATTTGTATCCTGCTTTTCCACCCTAAGTCAGAGCTCCAAAGGAGAGGCACCCATTTTGTGGTATCTATTTGCTTACTTCTTCATCACTAGGAAGAGGGTGCGGCTGTGCCCAATTCCGGAGGGGTTCAAGGTGGAAGGCAGGACGTCCGGATAGTCCACCGTGGCGCCCGGCAGCAGCGGGACCTGAGATGTGAAAGCCCGAATCACCTGGATGATGTTGGGGTGAGGTTTCAGCCACTTCTTCCCAAAGAGGTGCTTCCTGTTTCGAGACGACAATCACAACGCTGCCAATGTGAGAGACGGCTCGTCTTCTCTGATGCTGCTAGGTCGAGTTGCAAAACTATAACCTCTTCTCTTTTCCCTTTTTCTGTGCCTATAAACTGTTCTCCACCTGTCAAGCCCACCAGAATTGGTAAGGCCTACCTGGGCCTGGAAACTGCTCCAAATTCCCCTGAAAGGGCCCGTCCGCTGGCTGGGACAAGTTCTTGAGACATGGTGGTCAGGATGCCTTCGCTAGAAGAACCAGCCTGGAAAAGCCAGAATCAAATAAAGACACTTGTTAATTTTTATGCATTAATGTCCCTTTATTATTTAAAAATAACTCAAGGCAGTGAAGACATCTAACATACCTTCCTCCTCTTATTTTCCCCACCACAGCCCTGTGAGGTGGGCTGGCTGAGAGAGAGGCACTGGCCCAAAGTCACCCAGCTGGCTTTCATAGGTGGAACTAGAACTCACCACCTCCTGGTTTCTAGAGCCTGATGCCACTAAATCAAAATGGCTCTCTTAAGAGCAAATATTTACTTTCAGCCAGGAAAGCCACCCACGCCGGTTCCCTACCGAAATATTCCACATCATTTTGATAGCCAGCGGAAATCCTTCCTTCCAGCCCTGGGCCTCTGCTGCACCCTGGACGTCCGAAGCGCCCCCATCGCCAGGCCTCCGCTTGGGCACCCGGTCTCCCTCTCCGGCGGGGGTGGCAGGAGGGGCCGCTTCATACACAGCCCCGCTGCAGCCTTTGCCGATCGACTGGCCGATGAAATACTCTTCCAGGCTGAAGCCTCGCCGGGCGAATAATCCCAGGGTGTCCTTTTGAGGCTTGTTCCTCGGGAGGAATACGGTCTGGAAAGAAGAGCAGCCACGTCAGGGGCTTCCAAGCACGAAAAGGAACGCCGGGCGCAATTGCTTTGGGCCAGAAAGGAAACAGCAGGGCCTCCTCGGTGGAGCCAGCCCAGAGATCAGCTGACCGTGGCTTCCGTCTCCCTCTGCAGCCATCAAGGCCTCCTCCGCCTTTAGGCTTTTGGCTACCTTGGTATAAGGGTGTGTGTGTGTGTGTCTTGATCGTTTCCTTGCAGACGTTTCATGACCCAACTAGGGGACGTCATCAGTGCCAGGAAGGAACAGGGTTTGTCTTCAGAGGTTATAACTCTGCATGAACCGTGCACAGCCCCCCCCCCTTTTCCTGCCCTGCATCTATTTGGCTTAAAGCAGCCGCTGAGTCTACACAAACAGGTGGGAAAATATCAGTAAAACCAACAACTTGCAGAAGCAGGAGAAAAAAAGCGGGGGGGGGGCGTGGAAGGAGGCGGGGGGGCGGCCTGGGATTCCCCCCAGAAACGGCCTGCAGGGCCCGGGGAGGAAACGGGGGGGGGGGGAAGAGGTCCCGCGTGCTCGTGGGGCGGGGGGTGTGTTGGACCCCCTTCCCCCCTCATGGCCCCGCCCCTTTAGGTAGGAGGCTGGCCCCGCCCCTCCTTCAGAAACGATGCCGGCCCTCCAGGGAGGAGGAGGCTGGTCCGTTGCCCTGGCAACGGCGTCGCCCAGCAACGCGGCCCGCACCTGGATGTCCCTGCAGGCCGCGGCCGCGCGCCTCTCCTCCTCGGCCGCCGGCGGCTCCAGCAGCGCTAGCCCCAGCCCCAGCGCCAGCCCCAGGCGCCGCGGGGCCGGCGGGAGGCGCCGCAGAGGGACGCTGCGGAGGCCCAGCCGGGCCGCGGCCAGGCGCAGGAGGAGCAACCCCGGGGGGCGCGCGGGCTGGCCGACGGAGAAGCGGGAGGCAGGCGGGGCGGGCCGGGGAGGCCCCCCGAGCCAGCCCCGCAGGAAGATCCGGCCCAGCCGCGCCCCGAGGCCCAGCGCCCGACGCAGCCCCATCGCCCCGACTAGGCCGCACGCACGGAGGGGGCGGGGCCACGCAGAGCGGCGGGCGGGGCGGGCAAAGCGGGCCTGAACGGCCAACGTTCCACAAGCAGCGCGCACGCGCGGAGGCAGAGGGATGCTGGGAGTTGAAGTCGTCTTCAGGGGTGTTTGAAAGCCTCCTGAGCAGGCTTGCCCTTTGGCGGAAGCTCGGCCAACTCCGCGTGGCTGGCTGGGGAATTCTGGGAGTCGAAGTCCACCCGTCTTAGAGTGGCCAAGTTTGGAGAGCCCCAATTTAAAACCTCCCTCCCTCCCTCCCTTCGATGCACGGGACATTCAGAATGGAGGAGCAGCCACTCAGCAGCATTTTAATAACTGAAAAAAATCTTCAGGTCGCCCAGGATGAGAGATATTTAATTAGGGGAAGAGAACCCCTGTGACTGTCCCAAGAACGACGGAGTCATTTGCCCCTGGGGCACATCACACACGCACAAACACACACATACTTCCCATTCCACGTTACCGAGAGCAGAGCCCGCTTCACTCAGTGTGTGGAGAAGGGTGTGTGCACACACCACACACAGGCACATTGGGGGCTAACACAACTACTACTTTAGTGCTACTGGAGAAAACCTTCTTCACCAAGGACCAGTTAAGAGGTACTCTTGGGATTGCTGGAGAGAGCCCCCAGTTGGAGAAAGAATCTCACCTCAGCCCAAAATGTCCCGAGTTCTAATCCTGCCCTGGGCATAAAGCCAGCTGGAGGACTTTGGCCCAGTCCCATTCTCTCAGCTTGAGGTCGAAGGAGGTTAAGGTAGACCCTTTCTGAAAACACTGCCTAGAAAACCACAGGGACTTATGGAATAACAAGAGTTGGAAGGGACTTTGGAGATCATCTAGTCCCGTGGTGGTGAACCTATAGTCCAACCCCTTGCCCAAGCAGGAGACCCTCTACCAGTCTTTTCTTAAAAGCCTCCAGTGACGGAGCACCCATAACTTCAGGAGGGAAGCCGTTCCACTGATCCACTCTTCTCGCCGTCCAAGCAATGGACCAAGACTAATTTGAAGGCACCTCCTGAAAACCGAGGTATCAAAATTGGGTAGAGGGATTTCCTCAGAGGGAGGGGCTGAGGGAACCCTCTGGAGAGGACGAGGGCAAAGAATATGGAGCCAATGGAGTGAAAAAAGACAGCTGTTTATCTTGGGGGTCAGGCGGGGGCTGCAGGTCAGGGGCCAAGAGCCCAGATTCGGCCCTGGCCTCTCGGAGGCCCAGTCCAAAGTTCTGGAGACCTTTGAAATGAGGCCGACGGTCCCGATCACGCAGGCAGCACCCCCTGGGAATGCAAATATCCAGATTTCGCAATCGCCTCCCTTTTGAGCCCTGGAATCCCAGGCTGGGAGGCGAAGGTGTGCCAGGTTTCTGGGGAGATGTCAGGGGGTGGGAGGTGCGGAGAAATAGGGGTCCTTCCTCCCGCCTAGATCTTCAGATGTTCTGGACCAAAAGAGAAAGGCAGAAGCTCCTCCAAGCTCTTCTTGATGTAGGCTCCGTCCATCCTGGTCAAATAGATCTCCCACTGCTGACCGAACTAGGGAAACAAAACCCCCCAAGGGTCACCAATCTCAAATACAGGCAATCCTTGACTTACGATCACATTTGACCCCAAAAGCGAGACGGTTTTTAAGCGAGTTTTGCCCCGTTTTGTGACCTTCCTTGCCACAGCTAACTCACTGCAGTTAAGTCAGTAACATGGTTGTTTTTGGCATTTTAGAAGGTGGGCAGGCAAAACCTTTTACCTCTCGAAGGACCTGTCTGCAAGCTCCACACGGGATGGCGTAGGACTCTTGGCTGTTGCTGTTTAAAAAAAAAAGGAAAATATAAAACTCTCTTACTGAATTCCAGAAGCTGGCAGGCTCCCAGCATCCAAAGCTACGTGAGGCTGGGCTGGTGTTGGCGTTTGTCTTCTTCACTGAACTATTATGGTTTTTGGCTTGGGAAATGCACTGAATCTGCAGCAAGCCTAATGATTGGGGCTTGCAGGACCCTCTAAGCCCCCTCCCCAACCCCCAAGAGATGCCCTGAGGGCCACCGCCCCCCCCCCCCGGCACTCAGCCCTGCTCAGTCAACCTTGTGACAATCTCCCACAAAAGGGGGCTTTCTGCTCCAATTGCTTCCAAAGAGAAATGGACTATATTGGGGCTTTTAAATCTACTCTGTGCCAAGACGGGTGTTATTTTTGCTCCCTGTATTGCAAGAAGGGTGCAAGCTGTGTTTGGCCCACAAAGAGACCGGCTTCGGTGTGTTTTTACAGCTCAAGAAAGTAACCATTTTTTTTTCCTTCCTGAAAGACGGGTCTAGCCAGATATCCACAATCTTCTACCAATGAGCACGTTCAGCCTTCTCCATGGCGATATTCCGCTTCAAACTGTGAACCGCCCAGCTAGAAACATCTCCTGCTTATGCTCAGTGAAAGCCTTCCTGGCAGAGACCCCACCTACCAGCTGATGGCCACGGCTCGAAATTTTGTGTGACCTTCAGACACGGCCTTCTGGATGGCCGTTCGCTCGGCACAGACGCCCAGCGGAAACACGGCGTTTTCAACGTTGCAACCTGGCGGGGGCAAGAAGAATATCAGAGGCGTTAAAACAAGACGCAGCTAAACCACATCTCCCAGGATCCCTTGCCAGCCGGAGCTCGTGCTGTAACTGCCGGCACCCCAGAAATCTTCCCTGCAGCCACCTTGGCAGAGTTCCTCAGGCATCTTGGCTGGCTCACCCAGCCTTTGCGGTCTGGGGCCAACGGTGTTGACCCTGGGGGGCTCGGGGGCTCAGCTTGGCTGCCTAGAAGGGGCCATAGTTTTGCCCCCACCCCCATTTCTCTGGGCCAGGGGGGCCGAGGGGCACTGCTCCCGGCTGCCTCACCTGTGAAGATCTTCCCCTCTGAGGTCAGGAGTGCCGCTCCCACGGGGTACCTGCTGTAGGGACAGTAGGCAAACCTCTTGGCATCTCGACAGGCGCCCAAAAGACGCTGGACCACCTCCGGCTCAAGCCCGGCCTTGGGGCCGCCCAGCTGCTCGTGCGCCATGGCCAGGAGCTCTGCCTAATCCCAGCGGCACCAGGGGAAGGAATGGAGAGACGGGCGGTGAGTGTTTCTGGCAGGGCCTGAGCAGCATCGGAGATGACCGGACCTCCTTCCTCGGTCAGCACAGCTGTTTCGCCACCCAAAAAGTTTCAAGCTTTGATCGAGGACCTTTCTGGAAGGAGGCTGGCCTCTCCCCGTGTCCGCCCTCGCTGGGAGGAAAGTCGCCTCTCGTTAGCCTGGACAAGGCGGTGGGTGGGCATCATCCCCGGCTGCCTTCTCACTCCCCTCTCAGCCTCCTGGCCCTTCTCTGCCCCCACCTCAATTCTGGCTGCTGGAGGAGGATAAAAGCAGGGTGGGATTGCTCTCCCTGCTTCCGTGCCTCAAGACGCCTGGCAGCCGCTTTGCCAACTCAGCCGTAGCAAGAGACCAGTGGCTGTGCCAAGGAGAGCCGGGAAGTCTCTCTAGGGACTCCCTGCAAAGAGGGAGGCTGGTGGGGGAGGCACCGCTGTGGGAAGGGAGGCAAGCGGGGGGGGGGGAGGAGGCACAGTCTCTGCCGCTTCCCAACCGCTCAGACCAACGGGGGCCAGAGAGGGCAGCCGGCCGTGAGCGCCGTGCACAGGGAGAGAAGCCGGACTGCCCTGATCTCCTGCGCAGCCGGCCTCTGCCCAGGCTACTTCCGGGGAGGCTGGAGGGGAGAGGCGCCAGGCTGGGATGGGGCAGGCTGGGCAGGAGGAGACCAAACCCAGCTCTGCTTTGGAGATTCTGGTGGAAAGCGGCTGGAGCCGGCCGGTTTTGCTTTGCGGTTAGCAGTTCCCTTGGTTAAGAAACATAAAAGTGGTTTTGCAATCCAGCAACCGCCGGAAGGCCGAACGGGGAAGTGGCCCTCCTTTCTTTCTCTCCGGCCTTCTTACTTGCTATCCCTGACACACATTGCTAGAGACGCATTTTTCTAAATCAGACATTCTTACTCACTATTGGCTGGACCTGGAGGAATCAGACACTCTCCCTCATCTGAAGAAGGCTGCTGCCCTGGAGAAAATTATGCAGGCCGGTCCTTGCAGGAGGCTGGCTTGGCTTGAGGAGGTTCTCCTGAATCCCTCCGTTGAAAAATGAAACCCTCTCTCCGCCCAGCCTTTTCCTGGATTCAAGGCTGCAGGGGCTTAGAAGAGCTGGGGCGGGCACAGCCCCAGTTTGCCTGGCTAACTGTAGGCTCCCGGGGAGGCCCCACTGTGCTCTCTGCTCATCCCTGCGTGGGCCCTGCCCCAGTCAGGCCGAAGGGCGAAGCCGCGATCGCTCTCCTAGTTACTGTTCAACGGGTTCCAGAATTGGAACAAGTGACTGTTTAACTGCACCTGCGCAGGGCCTTTTCTTTCCCACAAGGAAACCTTTTTCTGCAAAACTTGGCAGAAAGTGAAAGGGGGGGGGGAAGCCCAGCGCAAAGGCTGTGGGAGAGCAGCTCCGTCAAAACAAAGGGAAATTTAATTTGGTCAAGCTGACCACCTCCTCCGCTTCTCCGTCTTTGCTTTCCATCCACAACCTAAACAGTCTCTGCCATTTGTTTAATTTCGCTTCTCCCAGCTGGGGGAGGCTAATGGCCCAGGCACAGACCTTACCGAGGACTAGTATGGTGAGATATCCCCCCCCAACTGTCACACCTGAGAATCTCAGCCCCTTTTCTTCCCTTGAATTCAGACGGGAGGAAAGAACAGTGAAGCGAGTGGCAGTCGGCTAAAAACATCCAGCTTAATCTTTAGATTGACTTCTGTGCCCACCTTAAAGTTTCAGTTCAATACGCAACACACACCTGTTTTCCCAGGCTGAGATCCGGGGTGGGGGCTTCTCCTCCGTTGCAGGACCTGGCTGACCTGGGGCCCCCTCAAGACAGCACCGGGCTCTCCGCCACCCTGTGGCCACCGATGCCAGCCCAGATCCTCTTCCCCTTCTCAAAGAGGGTGCAATTGGCCCATCAGTCAACTCTCTGCGTCTGTCTGTCATCATTTCTGAGCAAGGAGGCTGGGACTTCCTTCCCCTCCCTGCTTTCCCCACGACGACAAAAGCCCTGAGCAACAGAAACAGGGACTGCCAACCTTGCAGGGGCTTCGTGCAACTCCAGGGAACAATCCTTGCCCTCACAACCGTTGCACTTAACGGTTACTTAACGAATCCTGTTCAAGCAGGAGACCCTAGAGCATTCAGGACAAAAGGCTGTCCGGTCTCTTCTTGAAGAGCCTCAGCGATGGAGCACCCACAACCTCCGATCTCCCGAGTTCTAGGTTGGTCTTCTGGATGCCCAATCCTGCCTGGCACGGAGGGATGGGCAGGGGTGCCGTTTCCTCCTCCAAACAATCCAAGACCTGGATTGAAAGGTTGGCATTCCTTTCTCCTGTCTCATCCACCCCACCCACCCATCTTTCTTCCCAATGCGACTTCTGCAAACGTGCCCTGGGGTCTACGGCCGTGGGATTCTGGGAGTTCGAATTAAGGAGGTTCAGAAACTGGAAGGAGGAGGGAAAGGCCGTTTCGTTTCTACGCGTCTGGAAGCTCTACCGCTAAAACTCGGAGCGTAGCGCACTGACCAACGAGTTATAAACTGTCTAGAAGCTGCTGCTGAAGACGGCGCTGCTGGCCTCGTTTCAAATGTGGCCATCACGAGGCACGAGACTCCGCTTTGCACGTCCCGGGAGAGAGAACTGAAGCTGGGACGCAGAGGTGGCACCACGAGTCCTCAGGTCCTCGGCACGCTACTCAAGAGTCAGATCTGGCCCCAAATTGTGCCTCTCTGTTGTAAAATGAGGACTCCACGCTTAAGCAACGTCTTTTAACCACCCAGAATCTTGCTTGGAAGCGATGGTGGCACAGCCTTAGCCGTTCCCCTTTTTTTGCCGACATCGTGTTTTTGTACATTTCTGTTCTTTCCTGAATCCAGGAAAATTTGGAATCGTGAATCGAAGCAGCCTGACTTCCGCCCGGAGGCGGGACGAGGAGCCACGCCTGATCTTTACGGAGGGCTGGGCCCATCCCTTTTCAGGCTGTGCACCATTGGTTCTGCTGCCCGGCGGCAGATGCTCCGTCCTCCGTGCCAAGCAGGGGTGTCACCGAGCGGCCGCGTCTGCCGAGAAACCCGAGCTTGGGCCTGAATGGAGGGCAGGGCCCAGAAGGAAGCTGAGAAGACCCGAAGAAGGACGCCAGCCGGGTGCTGGTGCCCTGAAGGACCTCCAGGACAGTGGACCATTGATGGTGCTCCTGGGATGGGGATCGCCATGGCAACGGAAAGAAGAGCCGGGGCGGAGAAGAAAGGGACAGATTTGGGGCATCCACAGATGCTCTCAGAAGTAAAGTGGGATGAGACCTCACAGTCCAGGACTTCAGCTTTTGCTCCTCCTGTTCTCTCCCTTGACCGGTGAGTGATCTGTCCCAGACGGGCTTCCATGCGCCTGGCGCCCAATGCTCGGCAGAGGCATTGCGGACCCGTCTGAATAGGGGCACTTGGCCAGGTCTGCCCAGCCTGCACCTGCTCTGATGCGAGACTGGGGGGGGGGGAGGGCACATCCGTTCTGTGTACCAGGGGATCCCTCCTTTTAAATCCGACCTACCTTTCCTTACCGCAGCTCCATGGACCGGCTCAGAAACTGGGGCAGCGGAACAGGATTTTGGGGGGAACCCCCACACGGGATCCCCTTCAGCCGGGGATGGAGGCGGACAGGAATGGCCAGGTACGAATCCACCGGCCTCTTGAGCCGCAAGAGCTGACCGGCCTGTGTCGTGAATGACAAAAAAAGGAAACATTTCCTCATTTCTCAAAATTATTGCCTGTCTGCCCATCTAAATTAAGAAAAAGGCCGTTTTCCTTCACTTTTCATTTCATTTCCAACCTCCCACCCACCCAGGAAAAGGAGCTTTGGGGTGGTGCCCCCCTCCCCCCCCCAGGAAGCTAATAATCAAAGCAACATCCTGGCAGGGAGCAAGACGTGACTCTGCCACAATTGCTTAATTGTTTGTGAGAAGACGGTAATTAAAGCCAGGAAGTGCTGGAAGACAGCTGGCGATTAAAGGGCGTTTTTAGGTGGCAAAGTTGTAAAGGTGGCTAGAAGCACTGAGGGAGAACAGCTCTGAAAGAATAAATGAATGGGAGTGTATCTCCTGAGCAAGGAATCTTAGTAGAAAAAAAATGTTGCTGTTTGTGTGTGTGTGTGTATGAGAGATGGAGAGATGGAGAGGGAGTGGAGGGAAGGAAGGAAGGAAGGAAGGAAAAGAAGGAAGGAAGGAAGGAAGGAAGGCTTTAGGGAAGAATCGGTAAGTAGAAAAAAAGATTTAATTCAATATCCCTACTGTGTGAACCCCATGGATCCAACTCGGTCAGCAACTGGGCTGTATAAATGCAACTAATTTACAGATTTGTCACTGGGGCCAGCTTGACTCCTGTGCCAGATCACAACATCCTTTTTAAAAGGGTCGGCGGAGAACAGCAGAAGTGACCGCCAGAAATAAAAGCACGTTCCATTTTAACCTAAAAAGGCTACGGTAGCATAAATCTCAGCAGGAAGATTTCCACAATAAAATGCCCAGCACGATAAAAACATGTTGACGTGGCCTCCAAAAAAAAGCAGCTGAACATTCCTTCGGAGAAGATAGAAAATCATTTTTACTGGGGAAAAAAGAAGATGGAGTGAATTAGTGCACAAGAACTGAGAACTGCAGAACTGAGTCTGGAAGCGCCAGAAACAGACTGGATCGGGGGAATAGTCCACACTGCAGGAAGGGCATTAATTGGGGAGGTGGGCTCAGGGACCAGGGAGGGCTTGTGATTCTGCTAGCCGGGCATTATGGGGCCTGCAGCATCTGCCCATCGCCTTAGAGAGGCTACTTAGGGACTGCTGACCCCCGCCCTCTCCCTGCAGACCGAGAGACAGACGCCCCCCGCATCGTTGGGGGCTACGTGATGGCCCCCCACTCCTCCAAGTATCTGGTGTCTCTGAAGAGGAAGACGGGCTTCCACTTCTGCGGGGGGGTGCTGGTCAGCCGCAGATGGGTCTTGACCGCTGCCCACTGCAAGACGGGGTAAGGAGGAGGCGTCCTGGACTTACGACCACAGTCGAGCCCAACATTTCTGTGGCTAAGTGAGGCATTCCCATACTGGAAACCTCCCACCATCCAGATGGCCTTTTCCTCTCCTGCAGAATGGACCAGATGCTCATCGTGGCCGGAGAATATTCCCTGTCCACTTTGGAGGGCACCGAGCAGATCTTCCGGCCGGCCCGCATGGTGCTTCATCCGGACTACAGCGCCTCTTCGAAAAATGCGGACATCATGTTGATTAAGGTGACCCCAACCTCTCGGGGTTTGGGGCTCGGCTCTCGGGGAGGGCAGGGAGAGAGGAGGTGGGCACGGAGGTGAGCTCAGCCTGGCAGACCACTTTCTGACCCCCGCAGTGTCCCCAAAGCTGGCACGGCCCCTTGGGGGAACAAACGGGGGTGCTTCCTTGCACCTCAACACCCGCCCGGGGTCTCTGTGCTCTCGCCCGCCAGCTGAGCCGCCCGGTGGCCTACAGCCCCTTCGTCTCCATCGTGCCGGTCCCTCGGCAAGGGACGAAGGTTCGGGCCGGCCGCTTCTGCCAGGTCTCCGGCTGGGGCTACACCACGCCCATCGGAGGCAGGACGTCGGACACCCTGCGCAGCGTCCGCCTGCCCCTCGTCTCCACCTGCAAGTGCAACAGCTCCGCTTCGTACGCCGGTTACATCACCAAGAACATGATTTGCGCCGGATTTGGCCGGGGAGGAAAAGACGCCTGCCAGGTAGAGGCGGCTTCGGTTTGGTGCCTCCCAACCTGGTTCCAGAAAGTGCCTCGACCATCCGAGGACTGTTGGCCCTTAGCCCTTTTTTTCCGGGGGGGGGGGGGGACTTGGGCAAACAAACGGGGGGAAAAGGATTCCTTGGGAAATCTGTGGGTTGTTGCCGAGCCTCTTGGCCCTTCTCTCTCTCTCTCCCCCCCCCCCCAGGGTGACTCCGGGGGCCCCCTGGTGTGTGATGGGCGGGTGTTCGGCATCGTTTCCTGGGGACACAGCTGCGCCAGCCCCGGGTATCCCGGCGTCTACACAGCCGTAGCCAACTTCCAGAAGTGGATCTACAAGACGATTTTCCAGAAATAAGGGGTGCTTCTGGGGTGGGGTATGACCTAGGCTGACTGAAGCTCCTTTGCGTCGAGTGTGTGTGTGTGTGAGCTGAACAACTTGCAGTGAGCTTCAGCTTCCTTCCCACCCTTCCTCCCCCCCCATTCCTTTGCCTTCATTCCTTCTTCCCTTCCCTCAGTTTTCCTAAATTTCCTTTTTATTTAGGATGCAAACAATGAACCAGTCTAGAAACTATTCTTTATTTTGACAACCAGTTCCTGCAGAGAGCTGGACTGTGTGACTCCCGGGGTCTGCGACTGTGAAAGAACCCACAAGGGACCCACAAAGTCAAGGAACTTGCTGTCTTCCTTTTAACAGAATCCACTCCCTGAATGCCAGGGGATGTGAGGCGACAGTGATGAAGTCATTACGAAAGCCCACTAAGTCATTGCAGCCTGGAGAGCTGCGTTGCTAGGAGACCAAGCCAGGCTGATCTGAGACAAGGGAGGCGGACAGCGAGGCCCGGATCCTCCTGCCACGCAAGGGGTACGGTGGGGGCCTCCAGTTTGGATGTACGCACGTACACAAGCGAGGGCTGATTAAAACGTCACACGGAGACATCATTTGTTGAGCAATGGCTTACTAAGTGAACCACAACTGGCTGGATTGACACACATTTCCGGAAGTTAAACAGTCCGGCAGATGCAATGATCAATATTCCCCTTGTGGGTGGCTGGGAATCAGAAATAAGGACCTTGCACCTCCCAAACATCTGGAACTTCTTCCCAAAGAAGCGGGCTCGAGGCTGGCAGCCCCCCAAACGGGGCAGGATCCCCGAGGGCTCCTTTGGGGAGCTGTTCCTTCAGCACCTTCCTGCCCCCGGTAACCGCCCCTTAAGTAGGCTGGCCCCCACTTGCTGACAACTAAAGACTTCAGCAGCCCCCATCCCTGGGTGGCCGAGAACCCCAGAAGATCCACCTCCAGAGACGGGTTCTGGATTCAGAGAGATTTTAAACCTCTGCTGTAAAACTGGTTGAGGAGGGCACATTTATGAAAGTATCTTGGTATTCTTGTAACTTACTTAACACACCCTGCCCTGTTTTGTCCACTGACGTTGTGCACTTCTGTGTCAACTTTTCTTCTCTCTCATACGCTTTTGAAAATGGTCAAACAACACAGGTTACAGCACTTGAGGGTTGCAGAGGTCGAGGGAGAGCCAGGGTTTGGATAATGAGTGGGTTTCAGAATGTGAAATTAGTCGAGTTCCTTCCAAAATGTAGTCGTCTTCCCAGTTTCTAATTCCGGGCTGAACCCTCCCCCCCCCCCCCCATGTTACAACCGAAGAGTTCATGCCAGCCTCCACTTTCTCCCAGCTGAATTCACAAAGAATCACCCCTCCCCAAAAGCACTATTTTCATTTTCCCCCCCAAAACTTTATTTTCCTTTTTTCACATTACATAAAAACAAAACAAAATACATTTTTTTTCCTTAACAATACTGTGTCATCTATTTTTACATTTATTTACACTTGTTACATAGTTTCTTACCCTTTTATTCTCTGATCTAACCAAACATAGCATTGGTTCCATATCTCATAGTAATCTGTTGTCTCCTTATCCTTGATTTCTAATGTAAGCATATACATTTCAGCGCATTCTAATATTTTTTGAATGATCATATCATTTGGTGGTAGGTTCTCCCGTTTCCAATATTGGGCATATACAATGCGTGCCGCTGTTATTATATGAACAATGATGTATCGAGTTCGTCTTTTCACCTTTGGGTTCAATATTTTCATTTTTAAAGGAAAAGAAGTGGTCCAATATAGCCGGCACCACCAGATCTTAAAACTACTGAGGCTCCGTTATGAGGAGAGAAAACATTAAGAAGTTACTTAAATCACTGATGCTCAACCTGGGTGCTGAATTAATTTAGTATAATTTCCAAGCTTGCATGATACGCTGGACTATGAATCCACCTGGAAGAATTAGCGGTTGGGTTTTTTTTTAATAGAAACCTCCAACCACAAAATAAGATAATAAGGAAAGGTTGGAGGGTTGCCATATACAACTGCTAAGTCTGTAACCATCCAAGGTGCCGATTTTCTGCGTCTCCAACGCCCTTCACATCTGCCCAGACGAAAGGAAAGGAACAGCATAGAAATCGGGCTGGATAACTGGAAGCAGCGTCGCCCCGGTGCGGAGCGGCTCCCGGGAAGCAGTCGGGCGGGCGACGGGCGCGCGGACACGGGAGCTCGCGAGGGCGGCGCGCGCCCGGGCCGGGCAGGGAGGCGGAGCAGCGGCGGCGGCTGCGTGCCTCGCCGCCTCTCCTCCTTCCGCGGCTGCTGCTCGGCGAGCGCGGCGGTGCCGGGCGGTGGGAGAGCCCAGGTCGGTCGGGGCAGGAGGGCGGCGGCACAGGACGGCCGGGGCTCCCCAGTGCGGGCCCGTCGTTGGTGCGGCCCATGGCGGCGGCGCTGCTGCCCTGGCGGCGGAGCAAGTGGGTGCTGGTGGGGCGCGAGGAGCGCAAGCGGCCGGGGAAGGGCTGGGCGCCGCGGCTGAACTGCGCCTCGCTGCTGGCCGGCCTGCTGGGCTCCTGCCCGGAGCTGTGGCCGGCGGGGCCGCTGGGCGGGCTCTTCCGCCGCCGGCGCCGGACGGCCCAGCTGAACGCCGACGAGCCCACCTTCCGCGCCTGCTACCTGGGCCACGCGGCCACGCTGCAGGCCAAGGGCGAGGGCTGCGCCGAGGCGGCGGTGGAGAAGCTCTGGGCGCGCAGCCAGGCCGGCCGGCGCGGCGCCCGCATGCAGCTCAGCCTGGGCCCGCAGGGGCTCCACCTGCGCCCGGCCGCCGCCGCCAAGGAGGGCCGCCCCCGGGCCGGGCACGCCTACCTGCTGCACCGCATCACCTACTGCGCGGCCGACCGGCGCCACCCGCGGGTGCTGGCCTGGGTCTACCGGCACCAGGTGAAGAACAAGGCGGTGGCGCTGCGCTGCCACGCGGTGCTGCTCTCGCGGGCCGAGAAGGCGCAGGCGGCGGCCCGGCTGCTCTTCCAGACCTCGGCCGCCGCCTTCGACGAGTTTAAGCGGCTGCAGCGGCGGAGCGACGCGCGCCGGCTCCAGCGGCAGCTGCTCGGGGAGGCCGTCGTCCCGCTGGCGCCCCTGCGCAGGCTGCTCAACGCCAAGTGCCCCTACCGGCCCCCGCCGGACCGCGGCCGCAACGCCCCCCGGCTCAGCTCCATCCAGGAGGAGGAGGAGGAGGAGGAGGAGGGGGAAGGCAGGAGGAAAGAGCGGCCGGCGGCGTTGGGCACGGCCACCGGCGCCCCCCTCGACTGGCTGGCCACCCGCACTGTCATTTGCGCCCTCGGCTCGGCGGGCCCGGCCCTCTGGGCTGACCACACGGCCCCCAGGGGCCGGGCCGGCGCTGCCCTTCCAGGGGCCAAGATGACCAGGTGCCTGGAGCGGCCGGAGATGCAGACTTTGGTGCGGGAATTCCAGTTCTGCAGCTTGCAGGGTGTGCTGCCCGTGGGGGACACGGCCTCCTGGACACCTAGCCGGGAGCCCCCTTGCCTGTCCCGCTAGGAGGGCCGAAGCCATAATTTTCTAATTCCTGGAGATTTGGGCAGGAGAGACAAGTGGGCGTGGGGAACACAACGTCCCTTCCATGTTGCTCCCTCCTGGGAACAAATCCAGAGTCTGACACGCAACCGAACCATCACACCCTCCTCGTCGTCAACTGAGCTCCTTCGTCTGGTGCCACATTAATCGCAGCCCTTTTTTCTCTTTTTCGGCTTGGGGAGAAACAACCAGAAGCTTTGCGTCCTTTTCTGTGGATTTTGGAGGTTGGCAGAAAGAAGCCCCTGTGAGCTGGTGCTCAGCAGGATGGGACTCTTGGTACATTGCGGGGGGGGGGCAGTTTTTACATATTTGGTGGCCTTGGGGAGGGAGAGAAGATGGTGTTTGTACTTGCTGAACTGCAAAAATTGGGGGAGGGAGGGAGAAACGCCTTTAAATAAAATCTCTTTGGGTATCTGTAACTTTCACAGCTGCTTATGCAATTGGCAATTCTTCCCCAAGTCTCCTTAAGTCCTCGCTAAAAACAGAAACAAATTTTCGATATTGTTTTCCTGCTATGATGAGAGAGTCACCAGGAATCTTGCATATAAACAAGAGTTTTCAGTACCTTGGATTTCTGACGTTCTCCAGAACTCTTCTCCAGTGTGCTGCCCTGTGTACATCTGCTGGCAAGGACAGGCAGAATCTTGTTACCTATTTTTAACAAAAGAGAAATTAAATATCAAAATCAGATACCCTGAGATGTCAGCTTTAGTTTTCGTTAATCCTAGGAGAATATCGGTACCTATTTAGCAAGGCTCTCCAAACTTGGCAACTTGAAGACACGTGGACTTCAACTCCCAGAATTCCCCAGTCAGCCATTCTGGCTGGGGAATTCTGGGAGTTGAGTTCCACTTGTTTTCAAGTTGCCAAGTTTGGAGACCCCTGCTATACAGCATCAAACTATAAAGAAAAGAAATTGGGGCAGAAAACCAGCTTGGTTTAAACCCTGAATTTTGAAAGTGATGATTATTTATAAAAAAATAAAATAAAAGTGGGATTAAAAAAATCTAATAAGTAACATTTAAAAAACTAAGTTAGCAGCGGAGTGATGTAGCAGAAGTCCTCAGAAACCCAGAAGGGCCCAAGGGGATGGTCCCATTCGGCAAAATTGCACATCCTGAATTTCTGTTAAATAGGGGAATGTCTAAACTCGCCATGCAAATTTAAATGGGTCTCTTGAGCAAGTTTAATTTCACAGAGATCCCAGTTTCTTGAGTCGAGAATCTTAGCCTTAAGTGTAGAATTCGAACACAGGCTTGGGCGGGGCAATTAAAACTTGGGGAAAGAACCCAGATCGGTGGCCCAAAAGAGACTGTTTTCTTGTCAGGTTTAACCTGTGACAATTTGGCAGAACAGAAACAAATCAAAGTACCCCCAAATAATGGTTAGATAACGATGCATAGATAGGGGTTGGACTAGAAGACCTCCAAGGTCCCTTTCAACTCTTATTCTGTTTGGAAACAATTCCTGTCAATGCCAGCAAGATGCTGTTTCCCCATGCCTGCTCACACACCGTCCTTTTGTTAATTCTGCTGTTACATAAAATGAGACGTGCGGAGAGAAAGAGAGAGAGATGCTTTCGTAGATGAAAGGCTGGTATTATTTTTAGATCTTCTCTCCACTGCCATGGCAATTCATTTCAAGAAAAATCTTTGACAGATGAAGCAGGTGGACGGGGGGGGGGGGGGAGGGGGGCCATGGCAACCAGCTTACTTTGATTTTAATTTTTTAAAAATCGGGCCAGCGGGTTCATTGGAGCCGCACTGCTCCTGCAGCCTTCTGCCAAAAATCAGATTTTTGCATCCCTTCCTTTTCATCGTCCTCCAGATTGCCCCCCCCCGACTTTGAAATGCAAAGATTTTAGGCAAGCTGGTTTCTTTTTTTAAAAAAACCTTAAGCTCTTTGCTTTTCTTCCTGAAACATTTTTTTTGGGGGGGGGGGAGAAATCTTGCTGTCAGTGGCTCAAGAAACTCCATTCTTCCCATCTTCTCTTTTTGGATCAACTTCTACACTTTTGCCAGTTTTAATATTCTTCGTTCCATTTTTTTTCTCTCTCTCTGTGTTGCCAAATACCTCCTGGCACCCTGGCAAAATGTTGATGAAAGAGCTACTAATGTGCTAAAGTGCTTCCTGGCATTGTGCAATTGTTTTGTCTTCTGGGGATGAATTTATCTGTCCCCCCCCCCACTGTGTGATGTACATCAAAAAAAAAAAAGTCCCAAGTTGCCAGTGGATTCTGGAACAGCTCTTGGTTCTGCATTGGTTGGATCGCTGCAGATCTCTGCGACAGATCCAATGCAGTTGGGACCGTCAAAATCAGCTTGGCTAACCCAGCTGGTAAAGCTTCGACTAAAACAAGGCACTTGTTTATTGGCTGGGGGTCACCCCAAACCTCTCTAGGGTGCTGCAGTTTCCAGATACCGAGAGGCCAGGATGACAACAAGGGTCCTTGGTGCTCTCTGAGCTTGGTGGTTTTAGATGTTTCAGGAAGGGCAAAGGATGGGGGGGATGAGGGGGGTGTTTACATTTCCCACACCTCGAGTTATTTACAAGTAATAATAAAGGTGGGATAGATACAGATAGATGGATAGATGGATTAGAGATAGGATAGACAGACAGACAGACAGACGGATGGATGGATGAATGGATAGAGATATAGATGGATAGATAGGTGGATAGATGAATGGATAGATATATAGATAGATGGATAGAGATAGACACAGATATAGAGATGATGAGATGATACGAAAAATTAAATATAGATTATAGATCTCTCTCTATATAAGCAACAATAACAGAGTTGGAAGGGACCTTGGAGGTCATCTAGTCCAACCCCCTGCTCAGGCAAGCGACCCTATACCATTTCAGACAAATGGCTGTCCAGTCTCTTCTTAAAAACTTCCACTGTTGGAGCATTCACCGCTTCTGGAGGCAGGTATATAGTTATTAGTTATAGTTTAGTTACAGTTAATGAAATCCCCCCCCCCACTCAAGCTGAAGTAGAGGCCAATGGGCGGGAAAGACCCTCCCCCGGCCTGGCCTACCCAGCAGGGCTGTTGGGAAGCAATCGGGGGGGGGGTTTCCCGGGGGGGGAACTTCCACCTTCCCCCCCCCGCTCGTCTCGTAGAGCAACGTCGCTTCTTTTCTTTTCTCTGCCCTCCAAGTTCCCTCAGGGCGAGGGCCAGAGCGACGCGAAGAACCCCATTGGGTCCCCTCTAGCTCGTCGTCTATGGTGAGGTGGGCCTCCCTCTCTGTCTCCCTCCCTCCCTCTCTCCCTCGCGTCTTGTTCCGGTCAAGGCCGGAAATCGGCTGGCGGCGGCCGTTGCCGTGGAGACGCGGCGCTGTTTACCGCCGAGAAGGCCCCGCCCGCGCGCAGGGCTGCTGGATGGAGCCGCGGCCAGGTGAGGCGGGGGCGGCCACCGAGCCGGGAGTCCGACGCTCCCCCTCCATCTACAACTCCCATCGTCCCCGGCCACGGCGGGGAACCATGGGGACCCGATCAAACCGAGCTCGCTGTGACGACGGGCAAAAAGTCCGGCACGGGCTGGGGATGATGGGAACCGTGGTTTTCCGGACGGCTAGGACCATAGGAAAGCTGCGGGTGATGGGGAAGGGTTGGGGGAAATACTCTAGAGGGGGGAGGATGGGCGGGCCAGGCTGGGAACAATGGGGCCTGAAGTCACGGGACAGGCCCTGGGTTGGGGGGAGGGGGAAGAGGGGAAACCCACCCTTCTCGGCTGGCCTACCTGGCAGGGCTGTTGGGAGAGGAAAGGGGGGCGGCTGTTGGGAGAGGAAAGGGGGGGCCCAAGGGCCTCCATGGCAGCCCCGCCACCCTCCAATCCCCCCCAGCGGTCATCACCCCCCCCCAGCCAAAGGGCAATCTTGGCTTGTAGAGTGGAACGTGGCTTGGTGTGGCTGGCTCTGACCCTCCTGGCTCTCCCTGGTGGGCCTTTCTCAGGACCCCCCTCGCCCTCCCCTGACCCACCCCCCCAATGTCCCCCCCAGGCCCGCAACGTCTCTCCTCCCTTTCCAGGCTGCAACACCAGCGACTGCCCGGCCGTGGCTGCAGCGGAGACCCTCCTGGACTGACGGCCCTCCTGATGCCCGGAGCTGCCAGTCGCCCGGAGCCCATGGAGCATCTTCGGCAGGTGGGCTGCCCTCCTCCCTTCCCTTTGCCCGCTTCCTCCGAAGGCCGAGGCTGCGTTTCCCACCTGGCAAGGAGAGAGGCAGCTTCATGCTCCGAGGGGACATTTAGGTCTGTGGTTTTAAATCTGGCCAGCGGGAGGGCCGGCAACACTGCCCACAGCATTGCGTGGTTAAAATTACAGTAGGCGCCAAGCTCAGGTGGCGGCGGCTCTGAGCTCCAGAACGGGGCACGCCAGCCTCGTACATGATTTGTTACCTGGCAAGGTGAGTTGCAAAATGATGTGTTGGAGAGGCTGACCGTGCTATTCCTTCCTTCCTTCCTTTCCTTTCCTTTCCTTTCCTTCCTTCCTTCCCAGGCCTCCTGAAAAGCAATGGCCGCTGCCTCACCCCTGACCATCTCACCCTGTGAACGGAAGGTCCCCTTTGGCATCGCAAAGTCTCCCGGCTGGCCGCCACTCCCCAGCGTCACCATGCACGTCACCCGGCCAAAATCCGCCAAGGGGCGCACCCGGTCCAACCTGAGCTATTCCCAGAGCCTGGGGGCCTACTCCTACCAAGTGCCATCGTCCCCCCAGCCGGTCGCCACCCCTGGGGAGGAAGAGGTCAGTGGCCGAAGGGCAGCCTCCTCCCAGCCCATCCAGGCGCTCCCGGCCGAAGTGCCGGACCTCCTCCAGCAGGTGCCCACCAGGACCTCATCTTCCCTCAACAAGTACCGGGTGCTGCCGTCCATCAGCAGGAAGGACCGGAGGACAGGCACTGCTGAAGTGATGTCCGAGCAGGCTGGTCAGCTCCCAGCCAGTGCCCAGGCAGCAGCAGCCGAGGAAGAACAGAGGTCCCAGGATCCTTCTCTGCTGAGGGGGCCCACACCTCTCCTGCTGGAGCACAAGGGGGGCGGTGGAGAGCACCCCCAGCCCCCCTTTCCTGCCTTGGAGAGGCCTCGATTGAATGAAAAGAGGGAAGGAAGTTCTCCCACCGCACCGACCCTCAACCTGGAGGAGCCCGGTGAGGAGGAGCCCCGGCTGCTGCTGGCCATCCGCTCGCCTTCGGGGGAAAGGTTCGAACGCTACTTCCGGCCCACAGACAACCTGGAGACGGTGGTCACCGTGGCCGAGCAAAAGAACGCGGCCACCTACCGGCGCTGCAGGATCGGGACGGTGGAAATGCCCCGCAGGACCTTCTCGGACCTCAGCCGGTCTTTGCAGGACTGCGCCGTCCGCCACAAGTCCGTGCTGTGCATTCTGCAGGAGGGGGCGCTCTGAGCAGGAGTGCGTGTGCCTCCCATTAAACCCCCCTGGAAGGAAACCCAGCCCCTCCCAGCCTCCGTCCGCTCCTTTAGACCCAGCCCAGTGCCCCTCCTGGGGGGCGGGACACTCGCTCGACCAGGCCCCCCTGCTCAGCCAAAAGGGACGGTGGCGGCCTTTGCTTTCAGGCGCTGTCGGCCCCTTTGAGGGGCTCGGTTTTATCTTCAGGGGAGTTCCTTCCTCCCTCCCTCCCCTTCCCCTCCCTCCTTCCCCGATTCAATCTGATTTGAATCTAGAAGAGGTGGTAAGAAAACGGGGGCCAGCAGGAGCTCCCCACACGGTGCCTTTTGCTCCAGATTCTCCCTTGCGCAGCTTTGGTTGACGGTGCGGATAATCCTTTTTTGGGGGGGGTGGGAGAGGGGAGGCTTTTGCACAAGATACGAAGACTGGCCTTGTCTGAGGGAAGGCCGGGGGCCCCCACGCTCCATTTCAAGGCTTCTGCCCCGTTCTGGTGATAAGAGACTCTGGAATACGCTCAGCCTTCCCAAGGTCTGTTACTGCATTTTTAATCAAATTTCTTTTACAAGATTATGGCACAAATTTAAGTCTGGAAGGATCCTCCCCGAATGGGCTCTCCCTCCAGTGTAAATTTGAAATTCAGTGTTGTTTCTGGCAATAATTTCAGAGCTCCTGGCCGTTTGGATGCCGAAACACAAGTCGCGGACGTGTGTTTGCATTGCGTATCGCGGTCTTGAGCTCTGCCTGGGGGGGGGGGGGCTTTTCCTGAAGAGCTGCTGCTGCTTTTTGAACAAACAAATCAACCTGTTTTGATTAAGAGTGGCATGTTTGTGTTATCAAAATGCCATTTTTTTCCCCCCTCAAACTGTATTTGAATGTTTTAAAGAAAACCATTTCTCTGTCCGCAGGCAGAGTTCGAACTCTCAGTATTCTGCACAAAGAGACCTGCTAACAGAGAGGACAGCTTGCCAAAATCAGTCTGCCTTCCGAGTGTTGATTTCTTAGCCCAGACAGGCCAAAGGACGCTGGGAGGCAGGGGGAGACTTTCCCAGGGTGTGGAAGCCTTGAGCGGTGGTGGTGGTGGTGGTCTGGCCTCTGTCCAGCTGACCTGGGGGGGGGGTGTCAATTCAGCAGAGCACCCCAGTGGCCACTCTTTGGGCTCTCTTCCCAAGACCAGCCTGCTGTGGCCACAGGGCCTGCTTCCTCCTCCCAGGGTCCCCCAGCTGCTGGGGGATGGAGACCAGGCGAGGCTACCTGGCATCATGCATCGCTGGGTCAAAATGGGCAGCTGGGAACTGTAGCCATCTGGAGGCCATTCAGTTGGGGGAAGCTGATAGAAACAGCCCCATTCATTTCTTTAATGGGGGGGAGAGAACATTCTGACATGATCAGGTGCTGGTTTTTATGCCTTCCATGCTCCGGCACAGACCGTACGAAGCGATTTTAAAAATCTCCTGGATTTCCTAGGGGAAAGGGATGGACCGATTTGTGGGAAGGGGAATAATGGCTTTTTTTTTGCATTCAGTTGGGGAACTTGGTCAGCGTAAACCCACGGAAGACATTCTGAGGGAGAATATGCACATGGACACACGAAAGACACCGGCAGGTGCATTTAACCCTAAATATTTGGGCCACAGCTTTGATGCCTGGCTTCAGTCACCCTTCCAGTTGATGGAGCGAGCACGGGAAGATGGGTGGCGTAAAAAGTTAACTAATAAAAAGGCTGCACGAAGGGAGTCCCTCGGCCACACAGCTCAGCACTCCCAGGTGACCCTCAGCAGCTCAACCAGGGATCCCCAAAGCGACAGAAAGGCCAAAGGAACACGTAGCGGGCATCAGCGGTGTTTATTTTATTCCAATTAAAATGCAAATGCCATGACAACAAACTTAGTTTTAGTCTTTAGGAAGGGCCGGGCTCTCACCTGAGAAGGCCAGGTACCCTCCTTGATTTAAAAATCCCCCCTGGCTCGGCAGGAGGAGGGGAAGGGGCGCCTTCAGCCCCCCGAAGACCCACTGCTGCGAATCACGCGGGAGACAGCCGAGGCTGGGTGTCAAGAAGTCTCGCGCGGTCTTTATTCTAGCTGAGAAGTTACACCGGAAAGCAGCCCTGGCTGCCTCTCCCATCCCCCTCTGCGTCCGGCTCACGTGGTCACCTGGTGTGGCCAGAGCGGGTCGAAGACTCCCTGCCACATGCAGCCCACGTCTGCCTGTTAGCTCCTGTGGAATAAAAATAAGTATGCCCCAGCATACAAAATCTATGGACAGCTATGTTTTTTTTTTAAACCCACCTGACACCCCCCCCCCCCACTCCCCAAAGCTGTGGGCAGAAAGCGAGGAGGAGGCTGTGCACAAACATCCTAAAAATTTAGGTACATTTCTAAAACGAGCAGGGCGCGTATGTCATATTTTGCAGGAAAAGAATCCCCATCTCGGTCCCGGCTTCCTCTAAAACGCAGGGATTAAAAACTCAAAATTCTCAAATCGATTTACAAAAGGGTCCCGTATCAAGCAGGAAGCCAGGAGCTCTTCTGCCCCCACCCACCCAAGCGTGAATAAAAATACTTTTAATTCTACCGTGCCAGAGAGAGAGAGAGAGAGAAATCAGATCCAGCCCTCGCTGCGCCTGCCCGAGAACCCCACGGCGGAACCCAGAGGAAAAAGCAGCCTCCGCCGAGCCTCCTCGGTCACCCCCAAACTGAACACCATTTGGGGTCACTGCAATTGTAGGCATGATCTCTCCCCCCGCCCAAGAAGCCAAATCAATTTAGTAGCAACCAACACCACACAGACAACCAAAATGCACACCGGTGGCCTGATGCCCCATCAACGGTGGACGGGGAGAGGGGCTTGCTGGGAAGGAAGACGCAGTTAAAACCTGGAGCTCCTTATGAGGAAGCTGATGCTCCTCAGCCCTTCGGGGGACACACTTGCCCCTCCGGAGGCGAAGCTCTAAACCCGCCTGCCTGCCCACCCACCCTTTGCAACCCACAGGACTTCCTCTGGAGGCCCCAAAACAAGAGGTTTAGCTCAGCCGTACAGCACCCACAAATACGTCTCCTATTGAGCTGCTCCTCATTTCTGCCCAAACGTCTTATTTTATCTTCCCGTCTCTATGTGGAGCTGACAAGAGTTCCCTCTAGACGTGGGTTAGCACCAGCTCTCTTCTTCCCCACCAGGCCGTGCACGAAACGGCATCTTTCTCTCCCGAGGGGCCTGTGAACCTGCCCAGGGTTTGGCTTCCCTCCCCCTCCACCCCCCCTGAAGAGCAAGCCGGCGTCTCGAGACCCCCAGGTGGGATTGCAGCTCTCCGAAGTTTCTTGGGAAGGAGAAAAAAGATAAGAACGGAAAGACAGGCAATCATGCCATCAACTGGGGGGGGGGGGGGGGGGAATCGGAAAACAAGCAGTGATTTTCCTGGAGTAAAAATGGCAACCTCTGAGGCCCACTTCACACATTCCCATCACGAAACTAGCCTGGACGTTTGCTCTCTTTGAAGTGTAAAAGAAGAAAAAGAAATTATAAGCTTTAGATATTTGTCTGTCCAATCTTCCACGCACTCCTTTTTAGTCCTGTCCCTCTCTCTTCACAAAACAGGCATTAAAATCCCTTCTAATTATTGGCTACTTTTTTTTTTTTGGCATCATTTTCATAATTGAAGAGGTTCCCCCACTCTTAAGGCTAAAACTAAAAGAAAAAAGTAAAAAGTTACTGTAAACATTTCTTTGCGAAATGTGTCTTCCGTTCTCCAGTTTGCACAAATTTGGAAATTAAAGTCCAGCCGCACTCTTGTTGGTTTAAGGTAATTTCTGCAGCGCTTGTGATCGTGGGGCACGCCCCACTTCGCACGTGGCTGGTGAGGAGATGCGCCCGTCGGGACGGCGTGACAATTTTGGGTGGGAGAGCCACGGGACGGAAGGTGGGCACGCCCATCCCCTCGGCTGCCCCCTTCAGTTAGCAATTTTCTCAATCTCATCCAAATCATCTGTATCCAATTTATGAATCTTCTTGTCTGCAAAAAAAAAAAAAAAAAAGGAACGTCAGGAAAGATTCAGAAGTCTGTAAAACGGGAACCGGTTTGGTTCTCCGGTGATTGGTGGCCCAAAAGAGACATTTTAAGTTTCTGAAAAGCCACAGAGCCCGAGTTGCTGATGACCCTTAAAAGTCCCTGAACCCCTCTTCACATGCTACTATGTAATAATGTAATATTCTGGATTAAATTATTTAGCGGATAGAGAGCAGGCAGTCTCCAAACCTGGCCCCTTTAAGACTTGTGGACTTCAACTTCCAGAATTCCTGCTGGCTGGGGAATTCTGGGAGTCTTAAAGGGGCCAGGTTTGGAGACCCCTGACCTAGCGTAATAATATTTTTTGGGGGGGAGGAGGTGCCTTTGAATTAATCCTACTTCCTGGCAACTGCCTGGACAAATCCGTGCAGTTTCCCTGGCTAACTTTTAGGAGGGCCCCCTCCCTGGCTGGACTGGAGAGGGAGGGACCGGCCCCACGTCCCCCAGCTGGCTTCGTTTGCTTGGCCTTGCCCCACTGGAAGGCCAAGCCCAGCTCTACAGTGAAGCCCCCCCCCACACACACACAAGGGCACAACCGGACTTTGGTGTTTTACACGAGAGGCCCGAGGCTCCAGGCCACAGACGAAGCTTCGCCCCGGACCCCGGACCGGCTTTGGGGACTCACTGAAATGTTCCTGGATCCGGTGGAGGATGTTCATGCTGTGCGTGCTGTCCACCATGTTAACGGCCAGCCCCCGCTTGCCGAAGCGCCCCGTGCGGCCAATGCGGTGCAGGTAGGTCTCGCTGTCCGGGTTGCCATCTTTGTCCACCGGGAGGTCAAAGTTGATCACCACAGAGACCTGCTCCACGTCTATGCCTGGGGGGGGGGGGGGTTGCCATCGCGGTATTTAAGCTTCCCATCTGCCAGCTCAACAGACGACCCGACGCTCCACAACTCTGCGTAGCTCACAACACGTCACAACAAAACGTAAAACTGTCGCCTTCTCTTTGGACTAACCGGCCTTTTCTAAGAGCCGCTGGAGGAGGAGACCACCGTAGGTAATCCTCCACTTGCGGCAAGAAGAACCACAACGTCCACTGTTAAGTGGCGTGGTCGTTAAGCGAGACATGCGTGATAGCAGAGGATTTTACAACCCTCTTGCTCCACGTGTTCACTGAACCACTGCGGCTGTTAAGCAAGGCCTCACCGCAACTTGCAAGCTTCCCTACTGACTGTCGGAAGCCGGCCAGGAAGGCTGCCAATCCAATGACCGCCGTAAATGCGAGACGGTGGCCACCGCCCCAACCCCACGAGGACGCTCTACGCGGAGGCTAAGGGCAGCGCTAGTCCCAAGCTCCCTCCTTTCAGGGCCACTGTCACTTTGGACGGTCGCTAAACCAACGTTCCTTCCATGAGGACTGTAACCCTGCAGAGCCCATTTCCCAAATTCAGAAGCCAAGAGCCGAAAGGGGGCCGTGAGGTCCACAAAGGCACCTCAGTCATCAGAAAGGAAGACGGGAACTTCTGGACGCTCCGATCCTGGAGCTTCCTAGGAAGGGACTGGACAGCCACTTGATACAACGGGGTCTCCTACTTGAGGCAGAGGGTTGGACTAGACGACCTCCCAGGTCCCTTCCAGCTCTGTGATTCCGGACTCACCTCGGGCGCAGACGTTGGTGGTCACCAGGACCTTCTCCTTGCCCTCCCTGAAGCGCTCGATCACGGCCGCCCGCTGCTCCACCATCATCTCCCCGCTCAAGAGGGCAACCTGGTGGCCTTCTTTGGACAGCTCCCCCGCCAGCCAGCCGGCCGTCTTGCGGGTCTGCGGGAGGGAAGGGTCAGCAAGCGAGGGGGCTCCGGGAGGGACGGGGCTGGGGTGTCGCCCGGCCCCCCACCCGGCCCGGCCCTCACGTGGCAGAAGACCATGGCCTGGGCGATGGTGATGGCCCCGTAGATGTTGCAGAGGGCCTGGAACTTCTCCTCCCGGCTGCTGCAGAGGACGTAGTACTGCTTGATGGTGTCCAGCGTCTCCTCCTCCCTCTTCAGCTTGATGATGTTGGGGTCGGGAACCACCTTCTGGGCAAACTTCCACACCGAGTCCTCGAAGGTGGCCGAGAAGAGCAGCATCTGGCAATCTCGGGGGAGCATCCTAAGGGGTGGGGTGGGGGGGAGAAACAGCCAGACTTGGATCCACCGCCCTGTCATTTAAAATCTTCCCGACAACGGCTTTCTGCTTCTGCCCTCCTCACCTCTGGATGCGGATGCTCTGGTCCTGGTGCCCCTGCGTGGCGATCATGACGTCGGCCTCGTCCAGAACGAACACCCGGATCTTCTTGGGGTCGATGAATTTGAGCTTCGAACACCAGTCCAGGACGGTGCCTGGCGTGCCAATGACGATCTGTTCGGCAATCTTCTGGCCACGCTCCACTGTTGGGGGGGGGGAGAAGAGGAAGTGACCCCTTGGGGAGCTTGGCCCCTCCCGCCCATCCCGCGGCCCCTCCCCACTCTCGCACTGGAGGGACTCTGCTGATGGCAGAGACCTGAAAGGTCACCCTGTCCGGCTCTGTCCCGGCAAGATGCCAGGAAAGGGAGAGAACCAGCTGGACACTCACGCTTGTTGCCCCGGACGGCGTAGGCGAGCTTCAGCGCAGGGTAGAACCGGCCCATCTGTTCGATGACCTTCCCGGTCTGGAGGGCCAACTCGTACGTGGGGGAAAGGCAGAGGCACTGGAGGGGAGGGGAGAGGGGAGAAAATCAGAAGAACGGAAAAAACCCTCTGTCCAGTCTCTCTTTTCAGTGCCAGGGCCGGCAGCCAGCGCATCCCCAACTCCCCAGTCTCTTCCCAGCGGTTGGAACCGGCTATGGAGAGAAAGTCCCCAACCTCAGGGGAGCTGCAGGCTGCCCACCCCTGCCTCAACCTCTGCCAGGAGCAAATTGCCCGTGGCCACTCTCTGACCACACCACCCCTCGGCTCAGGGGCCCCTCCAGCCCCTTCCCCTAATCAGGGCTGGTGATAGTGGCTACCTGGGGATGCTTGTGGTCCGGCTCCACCCGGCTGAGCATGGCCAGGACGAAAGCTGCCGTCTTCCCGGTGCCGGACTGGGACTGGGCAATCAGGTTCTGTGGGCTGCAGGCAAGTGGACACCGTGAGTAGGGGAGGGGAGGGCTCTGGGCGGCTCAGAGGGAACGGCCGCCCCTCCCCGAGTTTCATGCCAGCAGGCAATTTGAGTGGGTAGCATCTGGGCATAGTGAGAACTCACCCAGGTCCAGCAAAGGCCCCCTTGGAGATCCCTCGCACCCATCCCGCCACCTCCTCCGCCCTCCCCAGCCTTCCAAGGCTGCCAAACTCCCCCGCTGCCCCTGCAGCCCTCCCGAGGGGCACGACTTACGGCTCCGCGAGCATCATGGGCAGGGCGTTCTCCTGGATCTTGGAGGGCCTGTTGAAGCCCATGGCATAGACCCCCTGGAGCAGCTGGGGCTTCCTGAGTGGGGGGAGCACAGATGACGCCTATGCAGCGCTACCAAGACTTTGAACCAGCTTCTCCCGCACAGGGCTGATGGGCAGGGGTAGAATGGAGACCCCCCCATGCAGGGCAGCAATGCCACCAAAGCCCCCCCTCCCCGAGGAACCACGAGCTCCCCGAAAGCCAAGTGGGAGGCACTTACAAGCGCAGCTCTTCGAAAGACTTCACCGAGTACAGGGGCGATGTGGGGTCCCTCTGCAGCACCTCCACCTGGTTCGTGTTGTCCACCAAATTGCTACGGATCAGCTTGTTCAGCAAGGACTGGGCGGCCCGATCCTCTGTGGCCAGACGGGAAAGGGGGGGGGGGTCACCAAAGCATGAACACCCCCTTTCGCTTTTAGCAAGAGCCCTTAGACTTATACAACGCTTCACGGTGCTTTTGCAGCCCCCCTCTCTGAGCAGTTTACAGAGTCAGCCTGTCGCCCTCCCCCCAACAATCTGGGTTTCTGATTTTACCGACTTCAGAAGGACGGAAGGCGGAGTCACCCTTGAGCCGGTCAGGATCGAACTGCTGGCTGTGGGCAGAGTCTGCCTGCAATATTGCGCTGTAACCACTCTGCCACTAAGACTCTTGAGATTTCAAGAGATTTTAGCCACAATCTCCTGGCAGAACACACCCGTGACAGTCAGGCCGCCAAGATGCCCACAAGGAGGGCAATTCTTCTCTGTTTTTGGCGCTTCCTGTCCTATAACTATGGCCTCTCTGCCACCCGTCCCACATACAAAACCCACCAAAGACCGGGTGTCCCAGCGCTTGAGGATAGAACCAGCAGATGGCAAACAGCTGGCACCGAAGACAGAACGCTGAGTGGGCTTGGCTTTCCCTCCGGACATTACAGACCTGGGCACTCGGCAGCCCAGCCCTGCCAAGAAAAGGAGGGTCTTAACTGTCCTCCCCCCCCAAACAGCCCTTCTTGGAAAGGGGGACGAGGTTGGGACCTGGGGCTTTCCTGCACAGCAACAGCCCCAGGTTTGGTACTTCCTGAACCAGTTAAAATTAGGCATATGCTACCTTTTTCCTCTTCTTCCGTCTTCTCTGCACTGTCCCTTGTCTTGACAACGGCTCCTGTTGGAACAAACCATCATTTGTAGCACCACCAAGATGGGTTGGCCGAGAAAGTTATTCTGTTCCGTTACTCCAGAAGGGGTCGGACAACCGCCTCTCGTGGATGGCTTTATAAGTTCTCCTGCACAATGCAGAAGGCTGGCTGGGGAATTCTGGGAGTTGAAGTTCACCCATCTTAAAGCTGCCAAGGTTGAGAAACGCTGGCCTAGATAACGGGGCCATTTCTAACTCCACAGTCCTAGGATGCCAAGCCACCATTAGCAGGATTACCCAGTTAGAATTCCCCACTGCTGACAGAGCCACAAATCTTATACAGGTAGTCCTCAACTTATGACTACAACTGAGCTCAAAATTTTTGTTGCTAAGCGAGACAGTTAAGAAAATTTTGTCCCATTTTACCACCTCGTTGCCACTGTTAAGTGACTTACTGCAGTTGTTGCTAAGTGAATCTGGCTTCCCCTTTGACTCTGCTTATCAGGTCACAAAAGGGGATCACATGAGCCCGGGATGCTGCAACCGGTCTTAAGTGTGAAAAACGGTCCTAAGTAACTTTTTTCCGTGCCGCTGCAACTTTGGACAGTCACTAAATAAACTGTGGCAAGTCGAGGACCGGCTGTACACATTTGCCAGTGATTTGCTCACAGATTTATTACTGCCGAGCAAAGCTCTGATTGACTCAACCTTACACCTAAAATATACTCCTTAGTGCTTAGATGTCACAAGAGCCTTTGGCTCCGTTTCGACAGGCTGGCTTCCTAGGAATGAGGATGTAATTTCACTCATAAAAGTGGGAGCGCAACTGGTAAGAACAAAGAGCAGGAAAAAGACTCCAGGGTGTCTGTGACAGTTACAGGGAACGGCTCCGCCTCGGGAACCATGGCTACACCCACCGTTGGCATCTGGCTTGCGGTTCTCTTCCTTCAGGTGTAAGTTGCTCAGCTGAAAGGGAGAAAAGAGTGAGATTCTGAGCACAAATGGTCAGTTACTGCCACGGCACAGGTGCCATCCTATAATTTAGGGTGAAGAGTTAAAATCTTCATGGCTGTAGTTCTTTAAAGGATTTTAAGTTCCCATGAGCACCTTGGGTAACTGATAAGCCCGGGATTCTCAACCTTGGCAACTTGAAGACGGGTGGACTTGAACTCCCAGAATTCCCCAGCCAGCCAAGGCAGGATGGGGGATTCTGGGAGTTGAAGCCCCCCCCCTCCCTCCACATCTTCGACTTGCCAAGGTTGAGAAACACTGTAATAAGCCTTCCTTTCTTGAAAAGGAGAAAGCTACATCTGCTGGTCACGACAGCCCTTCGGGACTCCCAGATCAGAGGCAGAAATGGCACCACGGCAGCCAAGGAACCCGCAGGACTACACACACACACACACACACACACATTAAAACAGAAGAGAGCTTCATACGCACCATTCAAAATCACATCAATATAACCACATACAAAAGACATAAAGAGCAGCCCCTCCCCCACTCGGGGCTGCAACCGCAACTTCACACAGCAACCCAAGTGTGTTTGTGGGTTTCAAGGGTTGTTTTCAGCCCCCGTTGGATGCTCCCCTCGTTTCAAGGCGGTTTTTTTTTCCTGCTTTATGAGCGCGCCCCCCCCCCGCAGCGGGCAACTCTCTCAGCGACAGAGGAGGACCCATTCACACGTGCACACACGTGTCCTGGCCCGCCCAACCTCTCCGCCCGGCGTTCCTCACCGAGGCCGTGGCGGCCGCCTCCTGCTCGTCCACCGCCAGCGCCCACGAGTCGGTCGCCATCCTCTCCCCGGAGACGGAGGGACCGCTCGGCCTCACGCTGCAGCCCCCGGGAGGCCGCCGGCTCTGCGCAGGCGCCGCAGGAAGGGGCGGGGCGCTCCGGGTGCGCCCCAGAAAGGATTCCGGGCGGGGGGCGGCGGCGGCACGCCGGACGTTCCGGAAACGCCTTGATCCGCCCCGCCCCGCCCCTTCCTTTCCCCCCCTCCTTTCGAATGCTCCAATGGCGGGCCGAGCGCGCATGCGCGATTCTCGCAAAATTAAATGCAATGCGAGAAATGTAAACCCGTCGCGGGTTTGTCCTTTCTCGCACTCTTTCTCCATGCTATTTTTCCTGCGGGGAGGGCTGCCCTGCCCGCCGTTGCAATGCCCAGCCGGGAGTCTGGAGGTCTTCCTCTCCGTCCGCCTGCAAGGCTCCTTTGCAAGGAGGAGGCAGCCGACCCCAATTGGGGGGCGCGTTTCCTGGGGGAAAGAGGTGGGCTGGCACGCGGCTGGCACCCCTCCTTACCCAGGGCTGCCTCTTGCCAGCTTGCCAGCTGGGAAGACTTGAACTCAGAACACCCCCTGGGGTGGGCAGGCTGGAACTCGCAAAGGGGGTTGAGAAGCACTGCACCAAGCCAGGGCTTGCTGGGTGAGGGGCTGCTGGGTGAGCCTCAGCTGGGTGGGGGCACTGGGCAAATCCTCTGGGTTTCCCCCCTTCCGTGGCTGAGCCCAGCGTGCGCCATCATGCAAAAGGCCTTTCCCTCCTGGTCATGACCCTCTTCTCTCTCCTGCCAGCCTGGACGGCGCTGTTGGCATCTCTAATGACGGGAATTTGCTGCTGGGCAGGATGGTGCTGACCCCTTTGTGCCAGGATCCACTTTGGGGTCCCGCCGTCTCATCATCGTCTCGCTTTCCCAGGGTGACATCATAGCCTTTGCCATGGCAACGGGCAGCCGAGCTGGTGTGGGTGCTGAGCCACACGCACAGGAGCCGGGAAAGAAGCAGCTGCGGCCAGCCGGATCGGAGCTGGCAAAGGGAAAATAGGAAAATGCCTGCTGAGATGCATCTCGAACGGGGTGCAATCCTTGCTCGATTGCTGGGAAACCTGCTTGCTTGCTTGCTTGTTTTCCCACAACCATCTGGACCCCAGTTCATTCACACAGTTTCCTGCGTTTGCTCAATTCCTCCAGCCAAAGGTCAACCACTTGAATTGTGTTCACAAAGCACACTACAATGTAGCTCAAACAGTTTGAGGGCTTTTGGGGTCAATATCTTGCTAAATCCCAGCCAGGATCTTGGCACGTGGTGTGAAGCAGGCACAAATTTGGGCACTGGGCATCATGTGGATGGGGTTCTGTTAACCTGGATTTGGGCTTCAGAGTTGGCCAACCCAGCCACTGAAAAACTAACCCAGGAGTCTGTCCTCAAACACTGCACTAGATTCCCATAAAGGGGAGCCTTTATTTGTAGCTCAGGGTTGAAATGAGGGGTCCTGTGAGCTTGGTTTCCTTGCAGACGTTTCGTGACCCAAACTAGGTAACATTATCCCTAGCACTAATGATGGCATCTAGTTTGGGTCATGAAACGTCTGCAAGGAAACCCCCAAGCTCAGAGAGTACCAAGGGCCCTCAAGGATTCTCAGTCTGGACATTGTTCAGCATTCTGGGCATTGAAGTCCACCCATGCTGGCTGGAGGGTTCTGGGAGTTGAAGTCCACCCATCTTAAAAGTTGCCCAGACTGAAAAATACTGCTTTTTCTCCTTTTGGGGTGCAGTTATTCTTCAAATAACCTTTTCTGTCACTTAAATCTTGGAGGTGTCTTCTTTCTCTGGTGTTTGCCCTGGAGGAGGACAGCCAGATGGCTGGAGAAACAAATTGGGATAATAAAGAGAACCTCATTATGTTTCCACTTAAAGAACGAACAGGTCAACTGTCTTCCAAACACCCTTAGCCTGATTTATGATGTTGTTTATGCTTTGGTCATAATGCAGTGGGCAGACTCTCCTGTCAAAATCTGAAAGCCACCGTTTAGGATGAAGGCAGCCAACTCCAGTTTATCTGACAAGCTGCAATTAAGCCAACAATGTGGGGATCCGGCCGATGGCTAGTTTAAGCAGCTTTTGCTGAGCTGAATTATGTGTGTGCCTCACACCCAAACTGCAATTTTTTCATTATGTTTGGTCATTGATGAGCTAAGCTTTGAGTTCCTCTATTATCAGAGTTACTGAAGTTAGAATTACTGTTTAGACCCCCAAACACTATGTGAGAAGCTAGAGAGGCCTCAAAGGGGTCGCTTCTAGCCAACCATCTCTTTTTCCTGCCCTTCCCAAGCCTACATGCTTTCTGTCCATTTTGAACTATTAAAGCTTTATTTAAAAAAATATTTTCAGAGTTTGGATAAATTGCAAACAATTATGGCTAAGGCTATGGATAAAATGGCCATTCCCCCACATTTGACCCCAGATCAGTGTTTCTCAACCTCGGGCACTTTATGATAGGTGGACTTCAACTGTCAGCAGGGTTGGGGATGATGGGAACAGGAATCCAGCCACGAAGGAGCGTGACACCAAAGTTTGAGCTATTTTTTTCCCTTGGAGGTGTCGTCTACTACAATCGTGATCTCACTGGATGAGCAGGAGCTGGGCTGGGCGCCAAGGACGTCCGTGTCCTGTCCGATGTGATGTCTCCGTCCTTCACTTGCTGTCCTTCAGTCGCAAGAATGACCCTTCCTGTCTCAGGAGACCTTCCCACAGACGGGAAGCAGGGAAGGATCCAAACTCACAGGGGACTTTGCTCCTCTCAATTGTCATGGCTGGCGGGCAAGCAAATATCCCTGTGGCGCTCGATCAGGAAGTTATTAAAGGCTATTAAAAATTTCCCAAGAAGCCATGTAGGATTTGAAAGGCAGGGGCGCCTCCTCATCCGTCTGGGGTGCATCTTTCCACCCCTCCTCCCCAGAAATAATTTCAAGGTCCATTAAAAGTCCTCCTTCGGACTCCTGCCCGTTGCTTCTCAGCTGGGCCCCCCCTTGGACCTGGATCGGGGCTCTTGAAGAGGGGGCCCCCTGCTCTCCTCTCCCACACCTGCTCCCCCACCCCTCCTGGAGGGCTGATTTCTTCTTCAGAAGCGGTTTCCCTCCTTTTGGGGTTCCTGTCCTCCCGGGGCTGTCTATTGCTCCCTAATACTTTGCAAGGACCCCGAAGGGTCCAGCCAGCCCTCATCAGAGGGAGCCGTGGTGGCAGAATGCAGTATTGCAGGCTGACTCTGCCCACAGCCAGGAGTTCGATCCTAACCTGCTCAAGGTTGACTCAGCCTTCCATCCTTCCCAGACAGGTAAAATGGGGACCCAGATGGTTGGGGGGCAGAGGCTGACTCTGTAAACCGCTTAGAGAGGGCTGGAAAGCGCCGTGAAGGAAGGAACCGAGAGGAAGGGGAGGGGGCGTCCCACCTGCCGGCCCCCAAATGGAAGGGAGGGGCGCGCTGGCTCCCCTCCGGGCTCTTACTGAAGCACTGCGGAGGCTCGGCGGACGCCGGCCCGAGCCACGCGGAGGTCGGTGCGGGGGGGGGCCTCCTCGCGCGGCTGCGACCCGCTTTGCGCCCGCCTGTCCCGCCTGCGGGTGCGTGCGCGCGTGTCCTTCCCGACGGCCAGCCGAGCTCTCCCTCTCTTGCTCGCTCCGCAAAGTGGGCAGAGGAGCCGCAGGCAAGGCAGACGCGCCCGCCCGGTCGCCAGCAGCCCCCCCCCCCCCGGCCAGCCCCACGCCGGTCACCTGTTGCCTCCGCCGCTGCGTTCAGGAGAACCGGCGGGGACTGCGGAGCTCCCGGCGGGCAACCTTCCTGGACCCCCGACCGGCCCCTCCGGCCAGGTAAGAGCAGCCCCCCCGCCCCCTCCGCCGTCGCCACTTTCGCTCTCGGTTTGTTTTTCTGTCCTGTCTGCCGGCTCCCCCCCCCCGCGCCCCCCCCGCCCCTGCCTCTGTGCGGAGACTTTCTCCTGCCCCAGAAAAGTGCCCGATTTTCGTTTGACGCCCCGCGCTGAGTCTGGGACAAGTCGGGGAGGGACGGGGGGGGGGCTGCAGAATGCCAGCAAGCCTTGGGCTCCCAGCCTTGGTTTAAAAGGGAGGGAGGGAGAGAGAGAGGGAGGGAGGGAGGGAGGGAGGGAAGAGAAAGACGGAGAGGGAGAGAGAAAGAGAGAGAAAGGGAGAAAGAGAGCCACCTGCGCCCCCCCCCTTGTTTAGCTCCAGGTCTCCTGCTGCTTTCAGACACAACATCCCCCCCCCCGCAACTACAGTTGTGGCTCTGCGTGTGTAAATGTGGGGGGGGGCGGACTTTGTTTGCAAGGAACAGCGGCAGCTTCGGAGGCTGCGAGGGAGCTGAAGATGGGGCCCCCTCCTCACCTCCGGAGAGAAGGATCGGGGGGGGGCGCTTGGGCTGAACCCAGCAGTGGCCCCCTCTTCAGGTGGGGGTCTCCCCTCGCCAAGAGAGCGACTCCCCCCTGTCTTTTGCACCCGAGTCCTGTTTTCACCCGAAGCCCCGCAAACTTGCGTGCCTGCCCTGATCCGTTCAAGGTCTCTCTGGGTCCCCACCCGATCCCTTTGCGGAGGGCGGGGGCTTCTGCTGCCGGGGGGGGGGTCTTGGGCAGCCTGGAGGTGGCGGGTCTTTGCCCCCCTCCCCCCTTCAGAAGCCTCTTTGGAAAGCGACCCTTTTCGGTTCCGGAATTGCGTCCCGCTAAGACGCTTCACCCCTACGGCGGACCCCTCCGTCGCGGGTGCTGGGCTCGACAGGCCAGGAAGGTTTGGGGAAGCTGCAGAAGGGGGAAAGCAACACGTCGCAACTACTCCAACGTGGGATTGCAGTTCTGTTCCTGGGCTCACGATGCCTCACCTCCAGCGGCTAGAAGAGTGGCATGTAAATTTGATAAACTTGATAAATAAATAATATTGCCTCTCATTTCAAACCAGAAGAGGAATCGCGGATTCATCCAGGAGTCCTTATTTTGCTAGGCAGAGCACATGGACACAACGACAGACACAATTAGCGCACCAGCGTCTCCTGGGAAACCTCAGTTCGATTGGAATGCAGGCGGTCCTCAACTTATGATCACATTAAGCGAGAGATTTGTTGATGAGTTTTGCCCCATTTTATAACCTTTCTTGCCTCGTTTATTAAATGAATCGCTGCAGTTGTTAAGTGAGCCACACGGTTGTTAAGTGAATCTGGCTTCCCCTTTGACTTTGCTTGTCAGAAGGTCACAAAAGGGGATCACGTGAGCCCCCCCCCCGGAACACTGCGACCGTCATAAATGTGAGTCGGTTGCTAAGCATAACTGAATTTTGATCAAACGACCCCAGGGGATGCTACAGTGGTCGTAAGTATGAAAACTGGTCGTAAGTCACTTTTTTCAGTGCTGTTGTAACTCTGAGCGGTCATTAAATGAACTGGTGTAAATCAAGGAATTCCTGTGCCTGGAATGACACTTTTAACATGTTTAAGTGATTGCCACCAGAAAAGCCCATTATTCTGAGGTAAACCACACACTTTTTCCAAGGTGCCAAACATAGTTGTGTCTGAAGCAGCACCCTTTGTGGTTTTAAAAACGGAGGGTGAGGCTTCCCACTTAGGAGACTCCCCTCGTTTCTCAATCCTGCCGATCGATGAGAACCCACAGAGAGAAAACAGACAGGATGCTTCTCTTTCCTGGACGTTACGCCCCCCTTCCCTGCTTCCAGTCAAATGCGCTGTGGTGGCGCTTGCTGCGGTAAAACCCTGATCCTGTGATTCAGCGGCTAATCAAACCTTGCAGCTTTGCTTAATCTGAGTTAATGAGCCCAGTAATACGGACTCGGCAAGCAGGATTGGACTGGCTGAATGTTTTCCGGTGGGCACCCTTTCCTTCCGGGGTTTAACCAAGAGAGAAGGACTTGTCTGAGGGGGGACAGTTGGCGAGAGCCGCCTGTGAAGATCTAAGACCAAGAGAGCCATCATCACTGACCAAAGACACCTGCTTGCTTCCAACAAGGTCCCAGGAATTGCTCTTTATTCAGTTTAAGCTTTTGGTGGTAGACAATCCCTGAAAGGGGAGGCTCTATTTAGCCCCTCCCTCCATTGCTTCAATTTTCTTAAACCTTTCCCGATTAAATGATGACTTGTCCACTTTCCCAGGCAGGGACAAAAAAAATGACAGTAGCCCAGCCCTCACCTGTTTCTCTACCCCAAACACGGAGGTCAGCCCCGAGGGTCACCCCAGAGAGACGTGTGGAGAATTTGAAGGAGGCTTCAGTGAGTTTGGCCCCTCGGCCTCTGAAGGGCAAGAGGACACCCCAATGGGGGCCCTCCGGAGATCCTAGAAGACAAGGAACTGTGAGGAAAAAAACAGTTCGCTTGGAGCTGGATTCTGCTTGGCACAGCGTGGGAATGTGTGCAAACTTGCAACGCCTTCGCTTTCTCTCCCCCTTCCTTCCCGCTGACGCAGAACCTGTCTCCGACCCCCCCCCCCCTTCCTTCCAACTGGGAAGACTAAATCCTTGATTTATTACCCTGCGAGAGAGCGACACTCTTTGGCGATGAATCACTCGTCCTCGCCAAAAGGAAATCGAACACAGAGCGGTGGGCGATCCCTGGGCACATCTGTCAAGAGCTGCCCTTGACCGACCACAGGGCTGAGGTGGCTGTTGTGATCCATCTGGAGCAACCAGCCTTCCTGGGTCCGTTAAGCGCTCCGGAGCATGGAAGCAGCCGGTGCCAGAGAACTGGAGGCAGGTGATGCCAAAACCCGGCTTCTCCAGGAGGGTCCCATCACGGGCACCCCAGCTCTGCTTTCTCTCCCAGCAGAGCCCGCCTGCAGCTGGATCTACCTCAGCCCCCTCCCCTGTTGCAGCCCCCCCCATCAAGAGTTGTGTTGCAAAGTTTCAGCAGCAGAAAATGCCCCACAAACAGCGGCACGTTCCCAAGGAGGAAGAGGAGAGAAAATATTCACCATAGCCAGAGGAGGGATTTGATCCCTAGAAAAGCCAATTCTGACCCTTTGGTAAAATGTCCCCCATCCAATAGCAAAACAGCCCCAGGAGATCTCCGAAACCGATTCTCAAACTCTTAAAAAAAGAAGAAGCGAGAACTGCAGAGCAGATTCATTGGGGCCCGGAGAGCTGCTTTGCCTGGGAATCGCCCAGGACCCCGAAGGTCCAGCAGCCTCTGATTTTCCATCTGTGGATTTTTTTTCTGTGGCCACCAACCGGCCCTGCGTGGCCCGGCGGTCGGATGCTTGCGGCCATCTTAGGGCTGATGCGCTGTTTCTGTTTCAGAGGAGAGAAACTGAGTCCCTGGTTCCTTTCTGGGTGACCTTTCCTGCTCCGATCCTGAGACGGCCGCCAGGATGCTGGGGTTGATCAACCGGACGACCAGCACCGTCCTCCCTCTGGCTGCCTCGGAGGTCACCTCCTGCGTCAGTGGCTACGCCTTTGGAATGACTGCCTGCCTGTCCTACCACAACTCCGAGAACCATCCTTTCGAAGGTGGGTGTGGCTGCCTCTCTCCGAGTCTCCTTCCTCTTGGGGTTTTTAATCTTCTTTATGAATTACGAAGGGGCGAGAAGGGGAGGCAAACTGTCCCGGGTTCAGAAGAGTTACAGGTAGTTCTCGACTTACGACCTGGGCAGGTTTTGTTCCAACTGTAGGCTGACAAATCGCCTTCCCTTCCCAGGCTTGTTTGTCTACCCCCTGGACGAACACACAACGGTGGTGGGCTTCGAAGCGGTGATGTCCGAGCGGGTGCTGACGGTCCAGATCAAAGACAAGGCGAGAATTGAGGAGACCTGCTTTGGTGACGGAAGAGCTCCGGATGAGGAGGGTGAGAGAGAAGTGGCCAGGGGAGGAGGGAGCAAGGTGGCAAGCGTGCCCACCGCCCCGGTTGGGTGGGGAAGATTAAATAATGCTCCATCACTCCCTGCTCTGTTGGATTTCAATGTTCGTGCTCCTCAGATAACGGACAAGCTTTGAGGCGCTACGTGTTTCGAAGCTGCAAGGTTGCAGAAGACTAGAGGCAGTAAGCTAAAACTGTTCCCTTGGAACAAGGGTCTCCAAACTTGGCAACTTTAAGACTTGTGGACTTCAATTCCCAGTTGCTGGCTGGGGAATTCTGGGAGTTGAAGTCCACAAATCTTAAAAGTTGCCAAGTTTGAAGACCCCTGCCTTTGAAAGAGAGATCTTGAACACCTCCTTGAAAGCGCTCGATGAAATGTAGGCAAGGCTTGCTAAGCAGACCTTGGTCGTCTGAACTTCCTTTCCTGTAGGCTGCCTAGTTCTGGATGAAGACCTGGAGAGGATCGTCTTTGTGGCCAACGTGGGCATCGTTCCTCCCCAAGTGGACGTGTCCATCTGCATCAGCACTTCCTCTGAGCTTCAGACCCTCCCAACCGGGGCCGTCAGGGTCCTCCTTCCGGCTGTCTGTGCCCCCACAGTGCCCCAGAAAGCCACCGATTCGACCACCGGCTTCTCTGGACACCCCCTTCCATTGTAAGCAGCCCCTGTTCTGCGTTGACGTTGCAGCAAGGAAAAATCGGAGTCCAGATGCTCACTGGTTTTAGAGAAAACCCAAGGAAAAAAAAAGTCATTTTTAAGTCAGATTGCAGTTGCAGACGATCTTTTCCTAGAAAAATCTAATAATACCCTGAAAAATGGGAAAATAATATTGGATAAGCAGCAGTTCATCAAACCGCTTATGGGGGCCTTTCACAATGGGGAGGGCACGTGTTAAATAAAAAGACAGACAAAGAAACCCCAAATTCCAGGCTTTTGTTTGTAGAAATGAAACAAAGCAGAGAACATTCTTAATGCATCAGTAGCGGAATAGGAAAAAAATGCCAAGTAATTAGGATACCAACATTTAAAGGAGAGTATCTTGGAAGGGTTGAAAAATTGGTGAGTTCTTCTCTGAATATCCTGTTTTAGCTAGGTTTGTGCCTTGCTCAAAAGCACACTTTGATTGTGGAGCCCTTGGTGCCCTCTCAGCTGTATGGTTTTCTTGCAGACATTTCATAACCCAACTAGGGAACATCATCAGTCCATATATAGACATATTTTGGCCTTCTCCTCAGCAGGGACAGGCACTACAGTGGGACGCTGTCTCCAGAACAAGCAGGGAAATTTTGCCTGGAGCATCTCCTGGAAACCGAGACCACCAACCCCGTGGAGTACGAATTCAGCTTCTCCTTGGAGATCCGAGGGCCGTGTTTATTGGCAGGTCAGCCGGGAGATCAAAAGGAAGGGCGGTTAGCCAAGGAGGTGGGGATAAGAGGCAGTCCTTGCAGGAAAAACATCTCCTGGACTCCCAGAACTTTGACCCTGGTTGGCCCTTTGACCCTGGGGTCAGCCAACCCGTGCCCTTAGAAGGCGGCCCTCCGCCCTCAGAGTTAAGATCTGCAGATCCCCCTTAGACCTCGTTCAGAGAGAACTCTCCAAGGTGCTGATGTTGCCAGACCTCACGCAGGCAGTCCTTGACTGACCCCAGTTCGTTTAGCGACCGTCCAAAGTTACAAAGGCACTGGAAAAAAGGGGACTCAGGGCTGTTTTCCACACTTACGACCGTTGCAAGCATCCCCCTGGTCATGTGATCAGAATTCAGACGCTTGGCAACTGACTCGCATTTATGACAGTCGCAGCGTCCCGGGGTGTCCCGTTTCTGACCGGCAAAGTCAAGGGGGAAGCCAGCGTCACTTCACAACCGTGCTACTATTTTAACAATTGTTGTGATCCACTTGACAACTGTGGCAAGAAAGGTCGTAAAATGAGGCAAAGTTCACGTAAGAAACGTCTCACTTAGCAATAGATGCTTTGGGCTCAATCGTGACCGTAAGTCAAGGACTTCAACTAAATAACTAAGGAAATCTGGGTGAACCGGGGGGGGCCAAAGGTGTGAAGGGGCACCCTGCTGTCCGTCGCTGAGTCACAACAGCCAGGGTGGGAATTTAATTTGAAAATTTCCTCTCGAAGGCTGAGGGAGGAAATGAGGGCAGGGCCGGCCGTCACACCCGTGCTGCCGCATGAATCAAAGTAATCAGGATAATTAAAAACACCGTCGAAGCCTCGCGAAGAGATGCAGTATGATATTTGCTGCTAATCCTCCGGGGAAGTTTCCAGAGTTTTCTCTCAAGGGTGGGAAGGAGGCGTCTTCCTTAATCTGCACACTGCTAGGCGGGTCTCCCTTCGCCTGCACAGAGGCCCTTTGGCTAAAGGTGCTTCACGGAGGCTGGGCCATCCTTCTGGGAGGGAGTCAGAGTCAGACGGGAGCCCCGCCGTCCCACAGGGGCCTTTTCACGGGGCAGCCGGACTTCCTTGTCCGCAGGAGTGGAAAGCCCCACGCACGAGATCCGGGCGGACGCCGACCCTTCAGCCAGGTCGGCCAAGAGCATCACCATCACCCTGGCCAACAGACACACCTTCGACCGTCCGGTGGAGGTCCTGATCCACCCAAGTGGTAGGTGGGAAACCTCTTCGGATCCGTAGCCTGGAGGGGGGGGGGCGAGGGGGGGTCCTTCCTTTGCTGGGGAAGAACAGAAACACGGCACACTTCAAGTTGGGCTAGAGGACCTCCAGGGTCCCTTCCAACTCCGTTATTCTGTTGTTGTATTCATCTGTATGAAAGGGCCTCCTGTGTGATCAGGGGGTTGGACTAGAAGACCTCCAGGGTCCCTTCCAACCCTAGGATTCCATGTTATAAGCAGCTTTTCCATTTTCTGAGAACCATTCCTGCCAATCCCTGTTTACATTTGGGCAGGGATGTGTGTGTGTGTTTGTGTGTTGCGTGATTATTGGGCTAGTTTCAAATAGCAGCCATCCAAACCTGAGCCCAAAACCCACGGCTCGTTTCAAGAGGGATGAAGCGTTGCCCTCCAAGGGAATCGGGGGGTCAAAGCTGCAGAATTCCAGGGAGGTCTGCATGTCCCTCCTTTGATTCTCCCGTCGTCCACCCCCCCTTGTTTCCCCCAGAGCCCCACATGCCCCACGTCCTGATGGAGGAGGGGGACATGGCCCCTGCCCAGTACGAGCAGCACCTGAGGGGGCGGAGCGACTTCATCAAAGGCACCAAGAAGGACCCCAGCGCCCAGAAAAAGGTGAGCAGGGGGAGGTGTGGGGCCTTGCCAGAGGAGGGACATTGGGGGCAAAGACCCCCCCCCCTTTTCTTTTCCTGTAAGCCCCCCCACCTCGGATTCTGTTGTTCACAGCTCTTCAACCCCTACTTAAAGTTGAGGATTCTCAATGTTGAATTCTGGTCTGTGAGCACTGTGAGCAACTGTTTTTACTTTAATTTTTGCTTTAAATCTGCTCAGCCTGGGAAGGTCTCTGCATCCAACCTGTTTGCAGTGGTCCAGTTCTGCCCAGCTGTCCCCTGTCGCTGCCCTCCGGCTCCCTTGTCTGTCTGTCTTTGTCCCCATCCTCTAATCAGCCCCCCGGAAAGTTTCCCCTCCCACGAATCTCTCCAGGTGGGTGGGCAGACAGAGGAGGTAAAAATGCCTTTTAAATTCTCTTCCTTGGTCCTTTCAGACCGAAATTATCCGCAAGAGGCTTCACAAGGACATCCCTCACCATCCGGTGATCATGCTGAACTTCTGCCCGGATCTGAAAGCGGTCCAGCCAAACCTCCGGAAGACCCACGGAGAATTCATATTTCTGGTGGACCGAAGCAGAAGTATGGCTGGCACAAACATCGCTCGGGTGAAGGTAGGATGCGTCTCTTCCCTTCCAGGTCTGCCTTCCCTGAGCTTGGAATCCGCCTGTGCCAAAATCTTGCGGTGACTCACCATTCATTAATCCGGCTTTAAAAGTCACTGATGCCAAAGGCTGTGGGAGGAGGAGGAGGAGGAGGAGGAAGAGGAGGACTGTGGGGTCCTCGGTGCTCTCTGAGCTTGGTGGTTTCCTTGCAGACATTTCATGACCAAACTAGGGAACATCATCAATACTAGAAGGGAGGGGGGTTTGCAGTGAGGAGGGGGAGGGCTCCTCCATTTCCTGGCGCATGAAAGCCTCGGATCCCTCATGTGCTCCTCAGGACCCCTGAGGTCACGTCTCTGTGGCTTTTGCAGGACGCGCTGGTGCTCATCCTCAAGAGCCTCATGCCGGGCTGTCTCTTCAACGTCATCGGCTTCGGATCCACCTTCAAGGCCGTCTTCCCTGCCAGCCAGGCCTACTCGGAGGTGAAGGGGTCCATCCTGGATGCTGGTCTTGTAACGCCTGTGTAGATGCTGGTCTTGTGTTCGCGTTGTTGGTTCCTTCTAACCTCAGCTGGTTAACCAAAGTGGGAAGGGAGGCCTCTCGGTCAGTTGATGCTTCAGTGTGGTGGAAACACCTCAAAATGGGGTTAATTTGGGGATCAGACCCAGCCTGTTGTGTGAACAGAGCCTCAGCCAGTACGTGAGAGCTAATTTTGGGGATGAGTCTGCTCCCTTTTGAAATGCTGGTAGTCCTCGGCTTATGGCCACAACTGAGCCCCTCCCTCATCCTCACCCATTGGGGGGGGGTCTTGCCCAAATGTCAGCCGATGGGCCCAACGCCCCTTCCTCGGCGTGTCCAGAGCCCCTCCTCTGCTTCTTCCGCAGGAGAACCTGGCGGGGGCCTGCGAGAGCATCAAGAAGATCCGGGCGGACATGGGCGGCACCAACCTCCTGTCGCCCCTGAAGTGGGCCCTCCGGCAGCCCATCCAGCGGGGGCACCCCCGCCTGCTCTTCCTGCTGACGGACGGGGCGGTGGGGAACACCGGCAAAATCCTGGCACTCCTGCGCAGCCACGCCTTCTCCACCAGGTGGGCCAGGGGGGCGTCAGGCCGTCCAAGGGGCAGATCTGGCCGAGGGCCTGAAGCCAGCCCTCAGGGGGGGGGGTCGGTCTCTCCCTTCCCCCTCTCTCCCCCCCCCCGGGGCAAAGCCCTTCTCTGAATGCTGCCCAGAAGAGAACAGGGCAGACTGGATAGCCCATCAAGGCAACAAAGCTGTTTTGGCCAAGTTGCTGGTTTGCCGAGCCTGTGGGCAAAGTTTGCAGAAAAATAATCCTGGTTTTTCCACGGTGGCGTCCCTGATAAGTGACCCCCCCCCAGCCTCCCTCAATCCCTGGGGGCCGCAGGGTGGTTCTCCTTGCCCACCAGGCCCTCTCCTCTTCCGGCTGCAGGTGCTACACTTTTGGCATCGGTAAGAGCGCCTGCCGGAGGCTGCTGAAGGGCCTGGCCGCCGTAACCAAAGGGAGCGCCGAGTTCCTGGTCGAAGGGGAGCGGCTGCAGCCAAAGGTGGGGCCGCTCGGACTGTTGCAGTCGAGGCCATGCAGGGAAAAAAAAAAAATCCCCACTGCATTTTAAAAAAACCATTCCCCTCCGGTCTCATTTCATTTTTAAAGGAACGGCTTTCTATTTTAGCTCCAAGAATGAAGGTTAATTTGATGCAGATCTTATCAAAGAGGAAGAGAAAGAAAGAGAGAGAGAGAGAGAGGGAGGGAGGGAGGGATGGAGGAAGGGGAAGAGAGGGAGGAAGGGAAGGAGAAGGAGAAGGGAACAAGGGAATGAGGACCAAAAACGGGGGAGGGAGAAGGGAGGGTTTATCGTTACCCTTCCCTCCAGCCACAATATTTTCTCCTGCATTTATGGGAGAAGGAAAATTTCCAAGAATCTGCCCTTTTGCTCCTAGAGATCGGTCCAAAGATCTGCCTCTAGAGAGAGAGATCTGCCTCTTCCTTCACTTCCTTCTCTGGCCTCCATCCTGCCTGGGAAGGATCCCGGGGGGGGGGGAGGAGGCCTGTGTTTGGAGGGTGCTGGTCAGTTCAAGCCGCGACATTTGTGCAAAAAGAAACTGCTAATCGGGGCTTCGCTCCCCCCTGCCACGTTTCCTGGACTGAAAAGCCGAGCGGCGGAGAAAATAAAATCTTTTGCATCTTTCAGTGTTTGAAGGGCTATTGCAGAGAAGAAGGCTAATACATTTCTATTTATTCCTTTATTTTATAACCTGCCTTATCTCGATGGCCCCAAGGCGGCAAATGAAAGGATTTTTCCTCCTTTTTATCCCCACGATAAGAGCCCCGTGAGATGGCCTGGGCTAAGAAAGAAAACTGAGCAAGCTCCTGGGATCACTCCACAGTAGATTACTTCGATCAATCAGTGCGAGCTGAAAAGCTTGCCGGATAAAAATCTGGCCACTCCTAGGGCTGTCAAAGACGGATCTAGGCTGAGCCGAGTCTCCCAGAGTCCCTCTTGCTACAAACCCTGAGTATTTCCATCTCCCCTTCTGCAAAGGGAGGAGGGGTGGGAGAATAAAAGGACCCCCCTCCCCCCATAGTGATATACGTTTCTTGCTCGGCTCCCGAATCTTTGAGATCAAAGACGGGCATCAGCAGAGAGAGAGAGAGAGAGATGGCACCAGATGACCTCTCGGCCCGTTTGAAGGTCAGAAAATGCCAGCTACTTGCGCAGAAGGTGTTTACGAGTTTTGTCAGAAACATCGTTGCTGGGGAAGGGAGGGTGAAATTTATAGCCAAAGGACTGCAACGGCTCAGAACCACAAAAGCAGGAAGGTCGGAACCAGAAAGCGTCTCTTTTTGAGAAGGGCCCCTGCTCAGACGCCAGAAACACCTGAAGGCATTTCATTGTCCTCCGTGCCTCAGACCTAACCCTTCCCTACCTGTCAGGAAGATGATAAAGGAGGGGAGAGTGCAGTCAGCCTTGCAAAATTCTGTTGCTGTGTCATTATAATAAAAGTAATATAACAGAATATCAGAGTTGGAAGGGACCTTGGAGGTCTTCTAGTCCAACCCCCTGCTCAAGCAGGAGACCTTGTACCAGCCTGGACAAATGGAGGTCCGGCCTCTTCTTAGAAACCTCCAGCGTTGGAGCACCTGCAATTTCTGGAGGCCAGCCGTTCCACTGTCTGGAAGCTTCTCCTTAGTCCCAGGTTGCTTCTCTCCTTGATCAGTTTCTTCTCCTGCCTTCAGGTGCCTTGGAGAATAGGTGGGACCCCTGTACTCTGTCAGAATCCCCCAATTCCTGCAACCGTTCTTCATATGTTTTACCCTCCAGTCCCCTAATCGTCTTCGTTGCTCCTCTCTGCACTCTTTCCAGAGTCTCAACGTCTTTTTTATACTGTAGAGACCACAACTGGATGCCATGTTCCAAGTGTGGTCTTAGCGAGGCCTCATAAAGTGGTCTTCCCCGCAGAACGGTCAACACTGTGGCTACTTGGATTGGGGGTTACTGTGATCAGGACTCTGCCTTTAAGGGCACCAGCCTAGGTGGCCACCATCTGATCTGAACATTTCTTTGGGTTTTAGATGATCAGGTCTCTGAAGAAGGCCCTGGCACCGGTGGTGAGCGATGTCTCCGTAGATTGGGTGTTTCCCGAAACGACAGAAGTCCTGATTTCGCCCGTCCACGCCAGCTGCCTTTTCCCAGGAGACCGTCTGGTGGCCTACAGCATTGTGTGCGACACCTCGCTCTATGTCTCTCACCCCCGGCTGGTGAGTGGCCACAGCCGATGGACTTCCGCTAGTCTCAAGGTCCTTGCTTGATCGTCTGCCGTTAATCCCTTGACCTAGAATGTAAAGAGTTGTCCCACCATGGGGTTTCCACGGACTCAGTCAGCTTCCCAAAGTGTTTGCTACTCTACCATGGACCACCAGCCTGGGAGCCACGAATGCATTGCCCACGTGACCTTCTCTCCCCAGGACAAGAGACGCCGTTACAGCATGCTGCACTCGCAAGAGTCAGGAAGCTCTGTTTTCTTCCATTCGCAAGAAGGAGGAGGAGGAGGAGGAGGAGGAGGAGGAGGAGGAGGAGGGCTGGAGAACTGGGAGGTCACCAAGGACCCCGAAAGTGGATTTCCTTCGGAGAGGAGCAGTGGAGAGATGGGAAGCGAATCGGACATAGATTCAGGTGGGCTTGGACGGTGGTTGTATTCTAGAATTGTCGGCGTTGCCAATATTTTTACCAGTTTATTCCTTTGCTGATTATTTTTTTTAGCGAGCTGGAGAACATTGAACTTATGGGGAAGATAAGAATGTGGATAAAGTGTTGTTTAGTTGCATAAACGGAGGCTTTGTGTTTCCTCAGGCTTAGACCCCGTAACGACATCCCAGCGAAGGGCCTACAGCACCAGTCAGATTGCCGACTGGGAGCCTCCCCAGAAGCTCCCCACGGCCAGCGACTCCGGCTCTGTCCCGAGGGCAAATCCCACCCTCCGGAAAGCCCACCTGCAGGACCTCAGCCAGATCACTGCAGGCGCTCAGCCCTGGCAGGGGGAGCTTCAGGTGAGAATCCCGGCTGCTTCCCTCAGAGGCCTTGGAAGGGCTGCTTAGGGCAAATTCGGCAGACTTGCAGGACCTACATTCCCACGACATTAACGCCTTCCTAACTTGGGAGAACCTTTGATCTCAGGTGTCCCTAACTGTCCCATCCCACTCTATTATTCTGTTATTCTGTTTTGCGGATGCACAAATGCTGGTGCAATTCTTCTGCAGGAGGAAGTGCCCTTGCACTGATGCAGCAACAGGGTGGCTGTAGACTGCCCCTGCGATGTGGTGTGTTTGATCAGGCAACCATCCCCGTCTTTCCCAAATGGGAAATCAGCCTCAGGGAATTTAGCAGGACTTGGAAGGCTGCAGACAGAGACCCAGAGAGCAGCAGAAACCAAGCAGCCCCTCCCGGCAAATTGCACCCCCCCCCGAGGGAAATGTGAGAGAAAACAATTCTCCAGCAAAACTGGGCAGAAAAAGAGACGTCTGCAAAGGAAGAACAGTTCCATTTCTGCGCAGCCTTAGATGTGCCAGCATGACAGGGATCGATGTTATCTCTGGGATTGGCAGGCGGCAGTGTCCCCCCCCCTTGCAAATCCAGCTGCCTCTACTGGCTCCAGAGAGCAGGACCGGTCTGTGAGAGCAAAGGTTTCTATAGCAACCCAAGGTGGAGTTCACTGGGTTTTGTGCAAAAGCCTTAAAACAAACACACAGAGCTGTGGAGCCCCATCCGGGCGAGATTGGCAGGAGACAGCGGAGACTTAATGGCTTCGAGTGGATGCCGGCTTCTCCGAAGGCGGGCTCCCCTGCCTCTGATTTAGGGCGATCACCTAATTAAATTGCTGCTTTCCCTCTGGCCAGGTTTTGTGTTGCCAATTACACCCACAAAGAGACCCTCAAGGAAATTAAAGTTGCTTGTAAATCCCACACGATCGTGGCACAAAGTCCCTGCCAGCCTGTTGCATTCTGCAAAGGAAACTGAGGCACAAGAGCTGCCTCTTTTGAACCCTCCAGAGACAGCTCCTCTCTCCAATTTCCACCTGTGGACTTTTGAGTACACACGTACAACGAAACCCCCCCAAAAAACTGTCCCTGGGTTCTGCTTGTGGTTACCAGGCAACAGGATAGGGGAATCTCCCATTTCCCTCCCTCCGTGCATCTCCCCCCCCTTCAAGTGTCTCCCTCTGGTCAGCCTCTCACAGCCAGCCGCCCCCCAGCAACCAAGATCCGAGGAGTGGGTGCACGGCGGCCGTCTCTGCTCCAGGACCTGCGACAGCTGCACCGGGACCCCATGCAGGCAGCCGCGGGGACAGGACCGGGGTCCCAAGACACCAACTCCCTTCCGGGGTTCACGTTTTCGGACAGCCGAAGCCCTGGAGAACTGGGTAAGCTGCAATGATGGCTTGCATTGACTCTAAGACGCTCGCTGAGCTTGGATGTGGGCTTGTAGACCCCGGATGAGCCAACAAGGCAACCACAAGGACTCTCCATTGGGTGGCTTTGGGAATGTACACATTCACACACACACCCAAATGTGGAGAATGGAGCCCTTTGCAAAGTGAGCGTCTCACAAATTGGGCCATTCTTCGTGTTGCATGCAGAATCCCTGCAGGTTTATTCCAAGTTCTCATTCTACAAAACTGCCTTCAAGATTTCTTCCAGAGGAGAGGAGAATTTGGGGAGGGGGGAATTGGTGGGGGGCAAAGGAGCAGACACATCTGGTACTGGCTTAGGGAATGTCTTGCTTCCCCTTGTTAAGGCTCTCCGGAGTGGGGCAAGGACCCCCTGCCCAGAAAGCAGGTCAGATAACCCCAGGTGGCTCATGGATTCCCACCGCGCATGATCCTCTCTCTGACGTTTCTCGCAGAGTCTGCCCAGCATCCTTCCTTCAACTTTGAAACAGAGTCCGCCTTGGATTGGGACCTTCCTCATCCGGAACCGAGTTCCTCGGGCGGTGGTGGCTGGAGGGGGTCTCAAAGGTCGCTCTGCAAGGCCCTGGTGAAGGGGCTCCAGAACGGGGAACCGGTCAAGTGGGAGATAACCTTCGACCTCAGCGGCCTCTTCCAAAGCAGAGAAGACAAGGGCCAAGGAGGAGAAGGAGGAGAAGGAGGAGGAGACATCTGGAACGAGACTTTCCACCACCTGGCCGCCAAGTCCATCGTCCAGGACTTTGAGCAGCTGGCCGAGAGGGAATTTGAGATTGAGCACGGTATATTTGGGCACCTCTGGATTAAATTCTGATCGATCGATCACTGGTTTTTCAGCTGCCTCTTTCTCTGGGGAAACTTTCTGAGTGAGGTCTTAGAATTTTCCTAAATACTTTTTTCCTGACAGATTAGGTTATTTTCCTGGGAAAAAGACAGATTTCTTCCTCGCCCAGAATTGGAACAAAATTAAATGGGTCTCCGACATCTGCAGAGTAAATTCCTCACTGCTCTTAAATCCATGCCTGGCCGTTTAATGCAAAGCAGGACACTCCAGTTTGTAAATGGGTCTGGGGTCCTACGTTTCCCAGCCGTGATAGATGGGAAAATGATAAAAACGTGCATTTTCCACCTGGTGTTTGCAGAACATTTTGAGCGGCAGAAGCGATGGGAGACAGAAAGACGGGCAAATATCCTGAATCCAGCTAATATGCAATTTTACTGGTGTTTTTGGTCCCTCTACAGGGTCCGGGCGGCGGTACCAAGCCAACGCCGTGCACGCCAGCAAATCTTGCAACGTGATCAGCAAATTCACGGTGTTTGTGCCAGTGGACCTGAGCAGCAACAGCTATTTGCCAACCCTTGTTAAATATCCCCGTACAGGTGAGGCTCACGGCTCTTGTGAAGGTGCTGCCTTGGCCTTAGAAAACCCAGTGTCAAAGCAATAATATCCAATATTAGACACCCAGGTCGTGTCTCTCCACCCTGGGCACTTTAAGATGTGTGGACTTCAACTCCCAGAATTCCCCAGCCAGCATGGCCCAGAAAAGATCGCAAAATAGGGTGTGACTCACTTTAAGAACCACCTGCAAATTCTGGACATTAGTCGAGGACCGAGTTTTTTCTTCTTGTGCCAGATTGGTGTCCCTTGAAGGAGACCCCTGTTTATCGGTCCAAAACATTTCCTTGAATTAAAGCAAGTCCTTGGTCCTCTGAACCCTTTTGAGATGGACCTGTCCCTGTCTTTTGTCGAGGTCTGCTGATGAAGTCGTCCAGCCAACCGGGCTCCAGGTTCGAGAGCCGACGGCACCGAAGACTCTCGGCTAGCTCGGGGCGGATTCATGAGGGAGTAGATGGTGGGCCGCACAGCGCAAGTAAGAGCGTGGCTGGAGCACTTTTTTCACCCTGGTCTTGAACGCTCCTCTCTGACGCTCACCCTAGATGTTGGGGTTCAAAATATGGGGGGACGGTTCCAGGGGAAAGGGGTTAATTCTGCGTGGCCCTCGGCTTAATTCCTTAGCTCGGGAGGGAAAGGAACGGAGATCGGAAGGAGAAAAAGGGGCCAAACATTAGGGTGTAGCTCCTTTTCCAGCTAACCAATTTTATTCAGAGTTACGCTGTGCACCAAAATTTACCCATTTGAACAAAAGTTTCTGCTCAGAAAGCAGCAGAGATCTTCTGATTTGGGGCCACTTTTTCCCCATTCCAGATGTTCCAGAGAACGTTTTGTCTCCTTCTGGCTCGCTTCCTTCCTCTGGAGGGGATCGCCACAGTCTTCCAGACGGTAGGAGAGGGGGAGAAAAAGCATTTATTCCTCCAGTCTATAAATTTAATAAAGAAAGAATTATGCACCAGAACATTGCCAGTCTAGATTGCTCTAATTCAGGGTCTCCAAACTCGGCAGCTTTAAGACTTTTGGACTTCAACTCCCAGGATTGCTCAGCCGGCATGGTGGACTGAGGAATTCTGGGAACTGAAGTCCACACGTCTTAAAGTTGCCAAGTTTGGAGACCCCTACTCTAATTCATACCCTACATCATTGCTAGCATTCACCTGTGTCTTTGCAGGGTCACTACGCAGCCCATCGGTTTCCTCTCAAAAGTCCATTGAAAACTTCTTTGGCACCAGGTAAAATTCCCTTTTTGTCCCCGACTCTCTCCGAAAGTGGCTGCTCCTTACTCACTGTTTGCAAACTCTGTATAAGAACGGGGGAGAAAATACTATGTAAACGTTCAGAAAAACTGTCAGGAATTCTTCTTAAAATTTGGTATTAAGTGTTACTAGTGTCCTAGCGACAAGTAGGGTTTATACCCTCTCTGAATTGTCTAAAGATTACATTTCCCATATTGATTACATTCAAAGTATTTGAGTTCTGTTTGGTTAGAATGAGGGACGTTTTGATTAAAAACAAAAACAAAAAAACCCACAGGGGAGAAATGGGACTCGCTGTGTAATTGTTTATTTTCTGGTTTGGTTTCTTCTTCATGCAGGCTGATGTTTAACAAAACCAGACTGCTGACTAAGGCTGCCCGGGGTTTCATGGGAAAATTTCCCGCAAAGAGCAACGAGCTGAGTTTGGAAAATGACAATGACAATGTCGATTATCTGCCACTGGTGAGCAGGCTGAGTGGGGGGACGCGGGGCTGCCGGGGAAATTTAGTTTTGAGGAAGTTGAAAGAGATCTTCCTTTCTCCCAAACTCTCTGTCTCTCGAACTAAACAGGGAAGGTGGGAGGGGAAAACGCACGTAAATTTATTTCTGTTGCCTTCCCAGGAACTGGGTCTGAGCCCAACCAGGCTACAAACCAGGTTCAGACTGGATACAGCAATTCACACCTTAAATCAGTCTTATCCAAAGACTGATGCCCAATGCTGGGCTGTGTGTTTTTAGCCAAACTTCCATCCTAGTTTTCAGAAACCTGGTTCTCCATCAGGTCTATGTCTGGGGACTGAGCAACCTTAATTGGCCTTTGAGCTTCTGCTGTTGGGGGCTGGCCTTGGTCACCAGGAGAGTCCTTTCAGAAGAGAATCCATGCCCCTTCTCCAAATCTCAGATGTGTCTCCAAAGATAGCTTCCCCATGTCCCCGATTCCGATGTTCCTGCTGGACGTGGGGAGAGAACTAGAGCAACAGATGGATGCGTTGAGATCTTCTAGCTGGGCTTGCTGAGGAAAACCTGGCTACTAACATGGAACTGGACCTGAGGAACCAGCTTTTTCTGCCCTGTGCTTGTGAGAAGTTCATAACATCTAAGAGATGAAAGAACACTTTCACTGAGGTTCTCTCCTCCGCCTTTCTCCTCAGGTGTCTCTCCAGCTGGCCAGTGGCTCCTTCCTCTTGAACAAGGCCTTCTCGGAGGCCATCAACATCCCCCTGGAGAAGCTCAGGTGGACCTCGCCGTTTGCTTGCCACCGCATGGACCTCAGCCCTTCCACCAGCTCCAGGAAAGCGGAAGGTCCAGGAGAGGCCAAGGGCACAAGTGTGGCTGGTGTTCCAGAGAGACATCTCCACGAAGAGGCGGAGAAGAAGGCTGCCCTGCAGGGACATCCTTCTGGGGGCCCAGCGGAAAGCTCCTCCCCAGTCCCCAAGGCCGAGGGCGGCCCGTCCCCTCCCTCCATCACCATCCAGAGCTTCTCTGCCCCAGAGAGCGGCCCGTCCCCGCCCGACAGTGGCCGAGGCTCAGAGATGGAAACCTCCGAACTCCAGGCGTGGCTCTTCGATGTTGGCCTCCAGCAGCAGGCCGATCCAGAGGGGATGCTCTGGGCCACGGCGGTGGCCTTGGCGTGGCTGGAGCACAGCTCGGCCTCCTACTTCATTGAGTGGGAGCTGGTGGCCGCCAAGGCCAGCCGGTGGCTCGGCGAGCAGGACATCCCAGAAGGGCGAAACCTGCCGGCCCTCAAAACAGCTGCTCAACAGCTGTTTGTGCTGCTCCGGCACTGGAACGAAAATCTGCAGTTCAACTTGTTGTGTTACAACCCGAAGGATGTCTAGGAAGAGGGTGAGCAGAGGTAGGAAGGCCTGAAGCTGGCCTGGGCCCCAGCTCCACCCAGTTCCAGCCAGGCTGGTGGCCGTCCGGTTGATGCCAGGGGCGCCTCTGGATCCCAGTGGACTCCATCTCCCATCTTCCTCCAGCTGCGTCGCATGGAGCTGGCATCTGACGCATCCGGAGGACCCTGGCTGGGGAAGGTTGGAGCAGGTGGCCTAGGAGGGGTCCCCGATACCAGCCTCGTCCCCGAGTCTTTCTCTTGCCTTGCTGTTCAAGTGTGGACCTTCTGCGTCATTTTGTATTGTGCTTCTGAGCATGCAAAGCCCCAGCAGTGGTTGTGTTCCCTGAGGTGGGGATTGTGTCTGCGCTTCACTGGGAGGAAGATCACCAGAAAAGCGCCCCCTCCGCCCTCTGGACCCCTCCAGGCTGGACTTCAGGTTTTCGGGAAAAAGTTCCTCCAAAGCCAGGAGGGTCCCGGTGCTGGGACAGGAGACGGTCCATGGGGTTGGCCGATGGGAAGACAGCTGAGTCTGGGGGCCCATGTGGCAAGGGGGAGACGTAGAAAGGCTAGGGGGGCATGCAAAGCCTACCTTTGGGTCAGGCTCTTGGGACGGCCGAGCAGTGGGCGGACTAGAGGACCCCCAAGGTCCCTTCCAACTCTGTTATTCTGTCTTCTATATCCTAAGATCCATACTCAAAATAAGGACAAATTTGTTGGTTGTGGAAGGTATGAAGCAATGGAAGAACCGGCCTGCTGGGTGCTCCATCACGGAAGGATTTCAAGAAGAAACCGGACAGCCATTTCTCCGGGATGGTCGAGGGTCTCCTGCTTGAGTAGGGGGTTGGACTAGAAGACCTCGGAGGTCCCTTCCAACTCTGCTACTCTGTTATTCTGGGATGTTACCTAACTCTTAACCACAGCATCTGCTTGCCAAACTCAACATTATTACGGCTCTTTTCTCTCACACACTTCGTTTCTTGTGCAAGATTGAACAGGAAAAAGAAAACAACACGACCAATTGCTAGAGAGGTTCCTCCGTCGATGTTTCGATCGCTAGTTTCAGTCGTGCACCGTGTGCAACATCTGATGTGAAGGAAGGACACCTCGCCCTGCATAAAATTCTAACAAAGTTAAGCAGCGAGGATTTTCTTCAGTTTCACCTTTTTTTTTTTTTGGTCTCTTTGCTGGTTTCTTAAGTTAACTATTTTTTTTTTTCATTTGTGGCTGCTTCAGTGGCTTAATAAACCGAGAACTGTTGAAAAAGAGTGTGTATGTGGGTTTGTTAAGCCCCCAAATACTCCCAAGAAAAAGCATTGAAAGGGGGGTTAGTCTGGGCAGCCATTTGTCCAGAATGGTCTAGGCTGGGTCTCCGGTTGGGCAGGGGGTTGGGCTAGAAGACCTCCAAGGTCCCTTCAAGCTTATTTGGTAATTTTTTTGTGCTGGGGTTCCTGCTTGTGTCTCGTCTGAATCACCTTGTTGTGGGTTTCCCTTTCACCCCACAAAACAAGGGGTTGAGGATGCATTTACTTGCAGGCGCCACAGTGGGTCACTCTCTCTCTCTCTTTCTCTCTCCCTCCCTCCCTCTTTCTCTTTCTCTCTCCCTCCCTCCCTCTCTCTCTCTCTCTCTCTCTCTCTCTCATTGCTGGTACAGCACCAGGGGCACTGCTGGGCTCCAGTTTGGTTCTGGGGGGGGTTTCCTTCCTTTCCGTTGCTCAGGCACAAGAGAAGGAGCTCTGCGCTGAGCCAGTGATGCTCTACACTCTACTCATCTCCCCCCCCCCCCCCCCGTCCACAATCAACATGAGATTTTGAATCACCCAATCCCACAGGTGCTTTTTCCAAAAGGCAACTGGACTGTCTTGGTTGCTCTTTTTCCTTTGAAAACGTTTCACTTCCCATCAGAGAAGCTTCTTCAGTTCTGACTGAAGGGTAGGGAATGGAAGAATCCTTCCATTCAGTCAGAACAGAAGAAGCTTCTCGGCTTGAGGAGCGAAACGTTTTCAAGGGAAAAAAACCAAGGAAGTCCAGTTGCCTTTTGGAAAAAGCACCTCTGGGAGTTCTCCCCGACATTCCCGGTGCTCTGAATTTTGCAGGGGCGGTTTGTCAATATAAACATGTCTATTAGGGAAACATTTTCCCTCCAGTGAACACCTTGGTGACAAATCCTGTTAAAAAAATGTGTAACGTTTGGGAAAAATACAAGGGAAAAAAGGGAGGAGGAGAAAGAGAAAGTCCTCAGGGGTCCTGGGTGCTCTCTGAGCTGGGTGGTTTTCTTGCAGACGTTTCTTGACCTAACTAGGTAACATCGTCAGTGCTGGGAGGAAGTAGGATATACAAAAAGGAGGAGGAGGAGGAGGAGGAGGAGGAGGAGGAGGAGGACTTCTCTTACATCTTCAAAACCAGCTTGAAAAAAACAGCTTTGCGCAGAATCTCCAAACAGCCGGGAAAAATTTAGGCAGACTCTCACCCTCCGCTTCCCTTAGGAAACCTCAGCCAACACTAAGAGCTAGAAACTTGTCCTAAATTTGCACGTTGGCATTCCTTACCAACGTTAGAGAACATTCAGCAATCCTAACCACGATCCAGTTACCCAACGCCGCTCTTCTCTGTGCACACTGACAGCTGAATCGGAGGACGACGGGGTCGCAACGCTCCTGCCTTGGGGCAGGGGGACCTCCGTGGCAGGCATACGGGTGGGGGAGTGGGGTTCAGCAGCCCCCCGCAGACACGCTGCCCCAAGGGAGAAGCAGCCGACGTGACAGCGAGGCTGCAGATGGTGAGTAGGACGGGCGGTGGGCAACTGAGGCACGGGTGTGTGTTTAAAAGAAACAACCAGCGGAGGCAGAAACAACGCCACTGAAAGAAAATAACTCACAACATACATCAGAGACCCGCGTGTGCGTCTCTGTGTGTAAGACGAGGAGCCTTGTGTAGTTAGCCTTTGCACAAAGAGCACAGACACAGCCCCAACTGTGGGTGGGTCAAGGAACTTACAACTTACGGCCATAATGGAGCCTGCCCATCACGGTGGAAAACTGTAACCTTTAACAATTACAAAGATTTGTTTAGCGACCACTGCAAAAAAGGTTGTAAAATCAGGTCGGTCACATGGGTGACCCATCCTCAACTTAACAACAGCTCATTTAGTGACCAAAGTTACAACAGCACTGACAAAAGTGACTTATGACCGTTTTTCACTCTTACGACCATCGCAACATCCCCTTTTGGTTACGTGATCAAAATTCAGACAATTGGCAACTGACTCGTACTTATGACGGTTGCAGCGTCCCAGTGACCTTCTGACCAGCAAAGTCAATGGAGAAGACGGCAGATTCACTTAGTAACCGTATTACTAATTTAACCAACTGCAGTGATTCACTTAACAACGGTGGCAAGGAAGGTCCTAAAATGGGGGCAAAACTCACTTAACAAATGTCTTGTTTAGCAACATAAATTTTGGACTCAGTTATAGTCGTAAGCTGAGGGCTACCTGTACAATCATGATGGTCGTAAAATGGGTCGCCTGCGACCGACCTGATTTCCCAACCGTTTTTGCCGTGGTCGTTAAACGAATCTTCGCAATTGTTAAAATTTTCCTCTCTGAGAGCTTCCTGCTGTTTCTTAATTGTAATTTTTTCACCCACAGCCTCTTTTCCTCCCCCCCCGGTTCTCCCCCCCCCCCTATCAGATCCACAGAGGCTCTTCCCTGCTGTAATCATTGCCGGCTTTATTAAAATTCCCCCCTTCATCTTTTTTTAACTTTCCATCTGCCTCGGCCCTTCAATCAATTTAATGAATGTTTACACGGCACCCTCCGACTTTGCCTGTGCTTTAAAGCGAAAGGGGGGGGGGGGGGAACCCCCAGGCTTTCTAGACGGTACGGAGAGCCAAAGTAGAAAGGAAAAGAAATCCAGACCCGAAAGCGGGCGCAGCTAGTGAAGAGCTGATCCAGAGAAAACACCCTAACCTGCATGTAGCTGGAATGACATTAATCTAGGCGCAAGAACTAGGTTTTAATATTTTTAATACTGTTCGTTTTAAAATACTTTATTTAAATGTTGTGCACCGTCCAGAGTCAATTTATGTAAGACGGATGACTTTGTAAGCCACCCAGAATTGCTCGACAGCGAGATAAATGGCACATACATTTCATAAATATACTTTTGCTAAATAAACAAACCAAGGCTTGTGGTGGAATGCGTTGTGTGAATCCATTCAATGGTGGTTTATTTAGCGAACTGCGCTTAAGCACACCGCAGCTTTATGCACACAAATCTCGATTTAGACTGCCTGGATCTTGAATGTTTGCTCGTGGGGGGAGGGGAACCACGCATTTTGAAAATAATAACCCCCCTCTCTTCCCCTGCCTCAGTTCCCCCTCCTGATTTCATAACTATTTCACGGTAAAATGCTGACCTGATTTAACATTTCCTACTTGGGCAGGAGGAGGGGGGAATTACTTATGAAAATATATGAATATTTATGTATATACTTCAGGCTTCGGTACATCTGAGTGAGAAAAATCAGTTTGGAGAGAGCACTTGTGAATAATTAACCTGTTTATCTTTGTTTTCCGTGTGTTTGTGTGTGTGCGTGTGTTCACACTGTGCAAGGAACATGCTTAAGAGACCCCACTTTGCAAGACAACACACTGACCTGTTTTCAACCCATCTGGGTAACTTCCCGGCTCCTGTCTTTGGCTTTCACAGGAGCTGCACACTGGCTGAAACTGGAGCAGAACAAGCCCTGATTGGGAGTGGACACAGCAATAGACCAGGTCTCCCCCCAAAATTAAGCAAAAAAAAATAAGTTTCCTTTGGATGAGATTTCTCCGGAAGGTTTTGATAATAAGTAGGAGATCCACACGCCACATGTCAGCAAAACACTCCCCCCCACCACACACAGACACAAAATCTCAAGGCAGTTTAAAAAAGGCATCAGGATACTTTTTTTTGCAGCTGATTTTTAAAGTTTTTATTCATTTAGAAAATTTGTATGGCTGTCCAAGTCCCGCCTTACAGAAATAAAAACCCCAATACCAACACCAATAAATCCCCAATCAATAAATAAAGTTGTTAAACTTTGGCAAAGGAAGAGAGAGAGAGAGGAGAGATGGGGGCAGAATTTCAGAGAACTTCACAACATTAGGATCCCATGAAATTGCCTTCAGGCTTTTGCATGCTGGTCTGTGATTGTAATAAATACTTGACTGGATTCAATTTGATCCAGGGCTTGCACTCAACAGGGCCCTTGTCCCTTTCCCCAAGGATCAACCTTGAACCTTCTTTATTTGGGGAACTTCCCAAAGCTTCCTGCAGCCATCCCACACCCAGATCCTTCGCGGATTTTTGAATTGGTCCCTTAAGGATGCACAACCCTGGTGGAAATTTTCTGCCTCTGGGGTCACAACAATTGTGCAGAAGACCCGGTCTGTGAGGAACAATGCAATCTGATTTCCTAAATTCTGGTTGGTTTTTTTCCCCCCAAGTTCCCATCACACAACAGAGATGCTCGTGTTTCCATGACAACCTGCAAGTGCAATTGGTGTTTAAGAAGTTAATCCAAGTTATTTCTGTGTTGGGGGGGGGGCAAGTGTTGGGCTGTGTGGAAAGTTCGCTGCATATCTCAGGCTCTTGAGAAGCTACACGTCCGAGGTGGCTCATTTGGCACTCAAAAAAGCTTTCAGCGGTGGAGTCGGTTTCAAATTTGGACGAATTATCTTTATTCCCTAGACAGCATATCCACCCTGTATCTCAGGGTCTTTCTCACATGGCATAATAAAGACCCTCTGAAATCAGAGTGGAAGATTTGCACGTTCAGAGCATGCAAAATTCTGTCCAGGAACTCCAAATTTCACTACTGAAATCCAGCCTTCCTAGGCTGATGGTCTTGGAGACCAACTCCAGGAGCCAAAGAAGAAGTTCTTGGTCCATCAAGTTGCCTCGCTGGGCACATTTTAGGGGCTTCTATCCGAGCAGACCCCTTCTCTTACTGCTGAGCGGTGCAGCAGAGCGGGTGGAATTGAGACAACAAAAGGAAGAAAAAACTTGGATTTAGGTCTTTCCTTCTGTCTTCAGTCGTGAATTGCTGCAGGCTTGAGTGAAAAGGAAGTTGAAGAAGAATTTCAGTGGATCTGCAGTGTGCTCCATCCCTGGAGGTTTTGAGACTGGACCGCCATTTGAGATGGTATTAAGGTCTCCTGGCTTGGGCAGGGGGCTGGACTAGAAGACCTCCGAGATGCCTTCCAGCCCTGTGATTCTATGTTTTGCCTAGCAGCTGCCCATCAAAACAGGCAGGCCCAGGGTTTGGGGATGCGGTTGCTATAGCAACTGAGCATCCAACCCGGCTTCAGCCGAGGCTCCAGGACCACAATGTCGTTTCTTCCTTTTCCTTTTCCCAGTGGGGGAGTCTCCTGCGGTCTCCACCGCCCGCTTCTCTGCCCGTGGAAACGAGACCCCGGCTATCTTCTCCGACCTTCCGAGCAGGAGGCCCTTTGGAAGACACAAAGAAGCGGCCTTTTCCGACGGTGCTGGCTTTGTGACGGGGTTCCCCGGAGGCCCTCAAATTATGAAAACCGTTTTGTGGCTAAAGGCAGATCCTGCCCAAAAGTGGTCCATTTTCTTCTCACAACATTGAGGTCCTTAAGGTCTGAAAACAGAACAACAGAGTTGGAAGGGACCTTGGAGGTCGTCTAGTCCAACCCCCTGCTCAAGCAGGAGACTCTATACTACTCTGGAAAAGTGGCTGTCCAGTCTCTTCTTACAAGCATCCATTGATAAGAGCTCCAGTTCCACTGATTAATTGTTCTCACTGTCAGGAAATTCCTTCTTAATTCCAGGTTGCTTCTCTCCTTGATTAGTTTCCATCTATTGTTTCTTGTCCTGCCCTCAGGTGCTTTGGGGAATAAATGGACCCTCCCCTCTTCTCTATAACAGCCCCTCAAATATTGGAAGACTGCTATCATGTCACCCCTAGCTTTTTCCAGCAGGACCCTCTCTTTGCTCTTTCGCTGGAGAACTGGATAAGCATCGTTCTGCCTTTGCGGTGCAGCCACAATACACCGCTCACAAGCCGGAGCACGTCCGGTCTCCGTCCTGCATTCACAAAAGGCGCGTTGAGAGGCCGTTTGTACCCTGGTGGTCTCAGGTTGCTCAACCCTGCATGAATAATAGAAGGCTTCCCTGCGCATCGCCAGGCAAATGAGAAGGGAGCTTTAGGTCCTTTCAAAAGCCGCCGGAGAAATCAGGATGCGGTCTGGGAGAAGCAGAGCAGCCATCAGAAGCTCGGTGATCCGTGTCTTACGAGCGAGCTGCTGAAAAAGTCGTTAATGAATAATGATGGCGTACTCAAGACCAGCTTCTTTGCAATGCTTAATGGCTGGCTGGAATGCAGAATAAAAGAACAACACAGTTGGAAGGGACCTTGGAGGTCTTCTAGTCCTGCTCTGGCAGGAAACCCTATATTATTCCAGACAAATGGCTGTCCAGTCTCTTCTTAAAAACCTCCAGTGATGGAGCACCCACAGTTTCTGGAGGCAAGTAGTTCCACTGGTTAATTGTTCTCACTCTCAGGAAAATCCTCCTTAGTTCCAGGTTGCTTCTCTCCTTGGTTAGTTTCCATCTGAAGAGAAAGACTAGGGGAGACATGATAGCATCTTCCAATATCTGAGGTGCAGGACAAGAAACAATGGATGGAAAATAATCAAGGAGAGAACCAACCTGGAACTAAGGAGAAATATCCTGAGAGATTCACTTAAGGACCGTGTGGTTCATTAACAACTGCAGTGATTTAATTAACACCCATGGCAAAAAAAAGGGGCTGTGGGCTCCTTGCTGTCCAGGTAAGGCTAAACAGGGGTGTACAAGGAACACAATCAGAAACCACCGATTAAGTCACAATAATTTATTATCCGTTGCAGAAACATTCTTGTGCAAGATACACATAGTGTGTAGGAAAAGAAGCAAACAGCTTTTTTTAGGACATCATTGCAAAATGCAGCCAAAGAGAAGGATAAACGATCTGAAAGAAAGGCAGCCCTTTGTAATTCTTTGCATGTCATGCAATTGTTTTTAAAACAGTCAGACTTGAATCAGTAAAAAAAAAAAAAGAGAACCAAACCAAAGCAAAAGTCGGCATCAAGAAATAATTCTTTATGCACTGATCAACCAGGTCGATAGAAAAAGTCCTCAGAGAGGCAAGAATTACTTGAGTACAAAAAAGCAACTTCGCATAGACACGAAATCCCTACAGAGAAAACAGAAAAGTAAGTATTTTGTATTTTGGAAAATATTTGGCACTCTTCTGACAGGGTTACGGTATGTGTGTGCACATTTCATTTGTTCATTTAATTGCACAGTAACAAAGAGAATCGACTTTACAGTAAGGTATTTTTAAAAAGCAAAGATTGGTTCAACACAAGCTTTCATTTGCTAGGGAACATGTAAAAAAGCATGGCAAGTACTTTTAAAAAACATTTCTTCCTTTTTCCTCATGAAATTACACTTCTCTATTTGCACCTGAGTGACTGAGCATTGCCGCAAATGTCAAATGCCAGTTTTGGGGAAATAAAGATAACCGTCTTCCCGCTTCAAACTTTCCCTTTAAAAAGTTCCTTACATTCCAGAGACTTCAAAAGGCAACCAGAATCAAATACGGTGTGTTTGTGTGTGAGTTTGTGTGTGTCTCTCTCTGTGTGTGTGCTTACAAACTGTCCTTTTGTCCCTCTTTTACCTTCGCAAAATCCAAGAATAAAGATATATTTCTTTTAAAAAAATAGAAAGTACAGACCATGCTACATGCAAGCTGATGGAGTATTTTTCGCAAGGTGTCACCGTGTAAACAAGAACTCCCAGACGCTGTCTGCCCACCAGCCCAATTATTTATCTTTTCAGAAGACTTTTTAAAAGCCCAACTTAGAAAACTGTACTTTCTGGAGGGGGGAGGGGGGCAGGAATAAAAGGCTTCAGTTCAGCCTCTCAGCGGCTCTTCAAAAGGCGTCTCGAATTGGATCCCAACGTGACACTGAAGGACTTCAAAAACCGCCATCACTTTGTGCCTCTTTTTGTGCCCAAAAAACTTCTTCCTCTCTTCATTTAAAAAAAAAAAAAAAGAATAATTTTTCCCATTCCTCTGCTGAAGGGTGAATTATTTTGTGCCCCTCATTTTTTTAACTCAGTGTCTCTGGGCGAGGCATGAATATATATATATATATATATATACATACACACACATATTTTTAGACCCCTGGAGGTGGCTTTTCTGAAATGTTTTTCAGTACGTCGTCAATTCGATCATCCTCAATAACGACTGGAAGCAGGAGGGGAAAAAGGAAAGGAGAAAGAAAGATGAGTAAACCTATTCGTTTATTTTATTTCTTATTTTATATTTGTTATTTTAAGTGGCATTCGCTTTGCAACAGCCGTAATTCGAGGACCACCTGTATCTACACCCGGGGTTCACCGTTCAGGCTAGGTAAGAAAACGTAGCTTCACAAGACAGCTCGGTTCTCCCAATCCGTGAGGGCGGGTTTGGGTTCTACCACAAACACCCACCCCGGGGAAGCTGTGTGTTGTGTGTTGTGGGAATCCAGTCAAACGGGGTCTCTGCTATAAGTCAAACACTCATTTTCTCTGTAACACAAAAGGTGGTGAGGTTCTTCACAAACATGCATGCATGGCATGAGGTTTTCACTCACACACACACACACACACAGGCCTACCTGGCACACAACACAATCCAGTTACTCAGGAAACATCGGTTTTGGTACCAAACCAGGTGAGTTTGATGCTATTTGGAGAGGTAGATTAAGGCCCAGTCAAGAATTCGATAGATCCCTTCAGATTCTTAAAGGGGCATTTTCAAGGTCAACAAAAATGAAGACACACACGGAGAGAGACACAACGAGCAGTATCACAAAACCGACTTAGTGGCACCAGAAGAGTTTTCTAAGACCACAACGAGAAGGATGTTGGTGTAGCCCTTAATTAAAGGCAGGATTTGCGAAAATGGATAGAAGAAAGACTACACACACACACATATGGGAGTGCACACACACTTTTGTTGTTGCTTGCTAACACAAAATTCGCTCTCAAAGGCTGCCACTGTTTTTGAACCGGCCTTGGTCCTTCTGGTCAATGTTGGGTTGACCCAGAAACCTCCCAATTTGGTGTCTCTCCCAGATCACCAGATGGCCACAAATGGAGCAGCCCAAACCCTTTGTGTTGTTGTGTTCCCCCTTCCCCTAACACACCGGCCTCCAAAGTTTGTGATCAGTCTGGTCCCATCTTGGGAGTGGTGGAGCCACTCTGCTCTATCTTGACTTCTACCCATCTGCCCACCCTCGGAGACTTGTCCTCCACAGGTCTTCTGCATCGGTCCTCCTTAACGGTAGGAGACCAGCTGAGCCCCCGCTTGGAAGCCCCCCACCTGAGGAGGAGGGGATGATGGGCTTTTCGTTCGCTGGACGCATCGCCCAGGTTGGGTCGGGTTGGGCGGGAGGGGGAGCAATTCGGGGCAGGAGCCCCCCAGGGGGCAAGTCAACGCCAAGACCCCGATCTGATTCTCCCTCCCGCTTCAAGCCCCCCGCCCTGCTGGCAAAGTTGCAGAGGGGCTCCTGGGGGGGTCTCGGGGGCTTCTCTGGGGGGCCGCCCCCCTCCCCCCTCCCCCCCGCTCTTACCGCACTTGCTGCGGCCGATCTGGCCCAGCTTGGGGGCTCGCTTGCCGGCGCCCCCCGTCCCGAAGCTGCTGGTCTCCTGCAGGCGGCAGGCGAAGGCCAGCGGCGCCCCCTCGCCCGACTCCCCGCGGGGGCTCAGCCGCACCTCCGACATCGCGGCTGCCCGGGCGGAGCGGAGCTGCCACCGGCCGAGCGAGCGAGCGAGCGAGCGAGCGAAGCAGCCGGGCAGGGGCGCCCCTGGCTGAGCGACGCCCCCCGGAGCCTCCCCCGCAGGGCCGCCCCTCGCCCGCCGCCCTTCCCACGGGAGGAGGCTCTGCCCCCGCGGGCGCCGGGCGGAGAAGCGCAGGTGGCGGCGGAGGCGCTCTCCTTTCCTTCCCTCGCTCCCTTTCGCTCCTTCCCCGAATCCGAATCGAGAAAGAAAGAAAAAAGTGCGATGAACGCCGGAGCCAGGCTTGGCGGCAAGCGCGCGCGCACACACGCACACACACAGAGAGAGACGGACGGACGGACGGACGGACAGGGGAAAAAACGGACCCCCCCGGACCCGGACCCCGGGAGCGCACCCTCCTGCCTCGTTTCTTTTAGTTTCAATGTCAAGATTTGCACGCTACTCCCGCCTTTGAGCCCAGGTATCCGGGAGGGCTTGCCACAAAACGAAGCGCAGGGTGATCCTCGACTTAGGACCACAGCCGAGCCCAAGATTTCCACTTCTAAGCAAGACCGTTAAGTGACTTTTGCCTCATTTTATTACCTTTCTTGCCACAGTGAATCGCTCTCGTTAAGTTAGTCACCCGGTCGTTAAGTGAATCTGGCTTCTCCATTGACTTTGCTGGTCAGAAGGTTGCAAAGGGACCCTGGAGGTCTTCTAGTCCAACCCTCTGCTCAAGCAGGAGACCCTAGATCGTTTCAGAACAGCTTGCCTCTAGAAGTTGTGGGTGCTGCGTCACGGGAGGCTGTCCCGTTTCTTCCAGTGATGGAGCACCCACAACTTCTGGTGGCAAGCAGTTCCACTGGTTGTTAAATTGTTCTGTCATGAAATTTCTCCTTAGTTGCAGGTTGCTTCTCTCCTTGATGAGTTTCCACCCGTTGCTTCTTGTCCTGCCCTCAGGTGTTTTGGAGAATAGGGGGACCCACCCTTTGTAGCAGCCCCTGAAATGTTGGAAGACTGCTATCGTGTTGTCCCCCCTACTCCCTTTTCTTCATTAAACTAGGCGTATCAAATTCTTGGGTATGGGTCCCGGCTGGTCAGCTGGAGGCAGCCGGGGCCTCCACTGGCCGTGTGCAGGTGCACCAAGGAAACAGACGCCATGCCCTGGGTGGGGCGGGCAGAGAAATGGAGCTGGCTGGTCAGCGTCCTGGCCGCTTTAGAATAGAATAGAATCTGGAAGGGACCTTGGAGGTCTTCTAGTCCAGCCCCCTGCTCAAGCAGGAGAACCTATACCGTCTCAGACAGGTTAATGTCTAGTCTCTTCTTGAAAATCTCCAGTGATGGAGCGCCCACGATTTCCGGTTGGAAGTTGTTCCATTGGTTGATTGTCCTGTCAGGAAGTTTCTCCTTAATTCCAGGTTGCTTCTCTCCTGATCAGTTTCCAACCATTGTTTCTCGTCCTTCCCTCTGGTGCTCTGGTGAATAGCTTGACCCCCTCTTCTTTTTTGTGGCAGCCCCTCAGATACTGGAACGCTGCTATCATGTCTCTCCTATTTCTTCTTTTCTTTAGACTAGCCAGACCCATGTCCCGCAGCCGTTCGTCGTATGTTTTAGTCTCCAGGCCTTGGATCATCTTAGTTGCTCTTCTCTGAATTTTTTCTTTGCTTTGCCAAGGTGTCTGCCCCAAGGGAAACTGGTGCGCCGAGACAGCAAAGGAGACCAGAAGAACGAGGCTGCCCCCTAACGGTCCCCAGAGGAGACGAGAAGTGGGCCTCCGATCAAAAAGCAGAGAATCTCAGTCTCCACCTCCTACACAGGAGACAATCGGCCCATTCAGAAACTGCAACCAAATTAAGAGTTTTTAGTTTTGCGAAAAGGGTGAAACGTTGAGGAGGCGGGAGGCACATTCAGAGAGCATCAAACCAAATTTATTTCCCTTCTTTTCTGCCTCCTGGGGTGCCTGTTGTGTGCGCACACGCCTGTGTGTGTGATTGTGTGCTTGGGCTGCCCAAGTTAGGTGTTTAGGCCGTTGGAAAGACATTCCGTTCCGGGATGACTTGTTCTCTCAAGGTTTGAAACTCCCAGGAAGCCTTGCCTGGCTATCCGGGAACTTTCTCGCCTCCTTAAAAACCGAAAGGAAAAAAAAATCCTTCCATCTCTTTCCTGACATTCGTATGGTCCTTTGGAGGCAAAAGCAGCCAAAGTTGCACTTGAAACAAGGGCAGTGCAGCCCCATTTTATTCTGGGAACTGAGTCAGCAGGGAAATGGGAGTAAAAATAACATTCAGGGCCAAAGCGTTAATAAATCAAAAAAGCTCTAGAAACATGATCCCGGGAGTTCTGCAGCAGGCAACATCTAAAGATGATTTATTTACAGGCACAAATAAAGAGGAGAAGAACCTTCATTTTGGCATTTTTACCAAAGCCACAGCCGGCACTTCAATTCCAGAGCAGCATCGCTTGGCTTTGTCGGTCTGTGCAAAGAGCTAGAGCTAGGCCCCCACCCACTCTTGAAACCCACTCCCCGTTTTACGCAACAATGTTCAAAACAGTTCCTAAAGGAGAGAGGGGAAAAGAGAGGGAGAGGGAGAGAGAGAGGGAGAGAGAGAGAGAGAGCGCATCGCTCCTCAGCTGTTGTACAAAGGCACCACCCTGGCGATCAGCTGCCTGCAGATGGGGCAGTGGGGAGGGCTGGGCAGGGCCTCGTAACACTTCTGACAGGAACACACGTGGCCACACTCAAGGAAAACGCAGGCACGGCTGTTGCTCAGGCAGACCACACAGGTGCTGGCGGCGTCCCCTCCGGCGGCGAGGCCCTCCAGCATCCGACGCATCCGTCGCTTCTCCCGGTGCCGCCGGTACTGTTTGTGCAGAACGAAGAGGAGGAGGGCGCAGCTGGCCAGCCCGCAAAGGGTCGTCAGGACCTTCCAGAACCGGACGCTCGACTCCTGCCGCTGCAGCAGCGTCTCGAAGCCCAGGCTGCTGAGGTAGTAGCGCAGGCCCTGCTTGGGGGGCTGCAGCTTGATGGTGCTATTGTCCAGGACCAGCTCGCCCACGCCGGTGAGGGCCGCCCCGATGGTCAGCATCTCCTCGGTCTCCTTGATGCCTTTGGGCCGCTCTCCGCTGATGTAGTGGCCGATGACGTCGGTGAAGGACTGCACCGAGGGGTGGAATCTCTCGTAGACGGTCTCCAGGCTGAGCTCTGTAGCGGTCAGGGGCTTCAGGACCCTCACGGCCACGTCGGGGGCCCCCTCGCTCCCCAGGGGCACCAGATCGAAAGGGACCGTGTTCGTCCTCTGGTGGATGATCTTTTCGTAGTTGTTCCTGGGGAAGTTTCATCCAGGATCAAAAACACCATCTCTGCACAATTTGTGGAGTGTCTTTTTCTCTCTCCCTTCTCTCCTTTTATATTGGCTACAACAATCACACTAATGTTGTGGTACTCATCCAACTACTCGCCCGCTAGCAAGTTCCTGTTTCCAAAATGAGTGGACTTACCAGAAGTGGGTGGTCCGGTTCCACACCATCTTGTGCTCCTGAAGGGTCAGCCTCTGGACCACCCCCTTGCAGCTGTCCACAAATTGGCTGCTGAGGCTTTCCTTGACCGAGCGCACCACACCTGATTGGGCAGGAGAGACCGGGCAGTGATCAATAAGCGGAAGGAGGGAGACGCTCACTGTGCAGAAGCCAGCAAGGAGACGGGTGGAGGGATGGATGGCAGGCGAGTGTTTTAGAGCAGTCCAACAGCCCTCCGGATGGGTGGAGCAGCTTCCAGGGATATTGAGGAGGTCACCGAAAGGTGAAGCCTCCCCCCCCCATCTGAAGGAGAGCACCCAGGAGGGCGAATGGCCAGCAACCTTCCCGGTGGTCAAGCATCTGTAGACCCGTTTGGAGAATGCTTACCGTGGGAACCCTCATGAAAGATGGTGCAGAATAGGAGCCTACTCTGAAAGTGGAAATACACGATTACGCTTGGTAAACCCCACAGGAAGGGCGTACCTTCTATCACCGCGTAGGGGACGCACTTCCCGGGGGCTTCCATCAACAGGCTCTTTAAATCCTGGTCCAGAGTGACTTTTTTAGCACCCTAGAGGAAGGAAGGAGAAAAACACACGTCACAACAGCTGCCTCTGAACCACAGCAGAGAGAGCAGCTAGGTTTTCAGACATCCCCAAATTGAGAGGCAGAAGAAAAGTAACTGCCAGTGAAATTATAAACATCAGAGGTTATGTCAAAATGAGAAGGCCTCGCTGGATTGGGCAAGACAACTTCTGAGCGTGAACAAAATATGTAGAGTGGTAGATGCGGGCTTCCTTTAAATCCACACTTGTGTGATCACATGTACAAATGAACGCCGGCACAGATTGTGCTTTGCTGAGTGCCTTTTCTGGGCTCGCCTCCACGTGTTTAAAATCTTGGGTGACTTGATATTTTGAAGGTTGCCGAAAATGCAGTGTTAACCTACCTATGAGTCTCCTTTTAAACAGTCCCTGTAGCTGCTCTGAAAAGTGGGAGTCAAGCCAGCAGGGCAGATGTTACAAAAACAAGCACGGGGATCTCAAAAAGGCGTCTTGAGCCAGGGTCCAAATAGCCACTCACCTTCAGACTGTCTGCAACTTTTGACTTATGTCTGTAGACGGCGTAGACGATGGCGGTAACAGCCGAACTGGTGGCCATTAGGACAACCTCACCCGTTGAAGGGTGGCTGGCGGAGTCCATGGTTGCAGAGAGACGGCTCAGCTTTGCTTTCCTCGCTCTTCAAACTGTCCGCGTACAGGTAGTCCTCGAAGTTACAACGGCACTGAAAAAGTCAGGACCGTCTTTCACACTTACGACCGTGGCAGCACCCCCAGGGTCACGTGACCGAAATTCAGGCAACTGGCTCGTATTTATGACGGCCACAATGTCTCCTTTTGCGACCTTCTGACAAGCAAAGTCAAGGGGGAAGCCACCCAACAATCACGTTAAGAGCTTAACAACTGCAGTGATTCGCTTAACAACTGTGGCAAGAAAGGTCGTTAAATGGGGCAAAACTCACTCAACAAATGTCTCGCTTAACAACAGAAATGGAGGGGTCCGTTGTGACTGTAAGTCATTACCTGGTCTTGTCTAATCTTCCTTAGTCAGCAGCTCGGATGCAACCACCTACAGCAGCCGGCTGGGAGACTTTGGGCCAATCACCAGGAGGCGGTGAGTTCTAGTCCCGCCATAGCCATGAAAGCCGGCTGGGAGTCTTTGGGCCCGCTCCAGTGGCAGGGAGTTCCGCAGGCTGACGCCCAAGGGGTCCCGCCACTTCCCCGCCCGCCAGACACTTTCGGGGCGCCCCAGAAGAGGCTCAACGGCCCGCTGAGGGAGCCCCCCCGTTTCCATAGCAATCCGCGAGGAAGGCCGATTACCTGGGTCCGTGCGCTCCGGCAGGCCACTTCCGGGTTGGAGCGGCGCTTGATGACGTCAAAGGGCCGCGCGTAAAGGCTTTTGCCATAGAGAATGTAAACACGGGGCTAGAAGGACCCGAAAGTGGGACGTCTGAGATCAGATATGGTCACTGCGGGCCCGTAGACTTTGGAAACGTGTAGAGGTGACTGTGCTTTCTCTGAAGAAGCTTCTTTTAAATCTCTCTCTGCCGCCTGCATGGCCTACCTTGCAATGCTGTTGTAACTTTCGTCTTTCTGAGGTGTTTAAGGGGAACATGGGGGCCTGGAGCTTCATCCCAGCTACTTTTTCCTCCTCCTTTGCATTGGAAGCTAACGGTAGCCTTTCCTCTCCTCTAGATGGGGCTCCTGCCTTCCTGGCCTACCTTGCAGGATTGGCGTCCTTTTTTTTTTGCTCTCACCCACAGTTGCACCTGTGGCCTTTTGCATCTTCAACCCCCACCCTTAAATCTCCATTTTAATGCAGATTGAAATCCCGAGTTGGAGGAGGGCAAAATGAAGGCCCACCCGTGTGTTTCGCACCCAGGACCTCCAGCAGCCGCAGCAGAAAGCTCCGCTGAGCAACTCAGCACAAAAGTCCATGAGTAAAATAGGACCCTTCCCTAATGTTCCCCGGTGTAGGGGACTCCAATTCCCACCATCCCCGGCTGATGCCATGCGGGCAGGGGACTATGGGAACTGAAGTCTAGGAGGAGGGCACTGGATGGGGGAAGGCAGAGGCTGAGGAGGGCAGCGGTTCCTGAGCCTTGCAGGGAAGCCCCAAGGGGGGCAGTTAACTAGGGCAGGAATTCATTAGCATTGGGATGGGAGGCCACCAGGTGATCTAAGGGTTGTAAGTTGGACAAAAACAAACATCCTGCAAAGGGGCAAACCTTTTCCAGGCTCTTGCCAAGAGATCCGCATGATGCCTTGGAGCTGAGCTTAATTCGAAGGAATTGTGCAGACTTCTCCTCCTCCGTGTAAATTTAGGACACCCACCCCCTTCCAAGCATAGCCTTGCTCAGTCTCAGCTTCTTAAATGATGCAATTTGAATTAAACCACTCTTTTTTGGACTCGGCAGGATCCATCATACTATTTGTTCCCACACTCCAAATTTCTGCCCAGGTTTTCTCTTACTCAGCTTAGAAGACTCCTTCCCTAAATGACACATGAACAATTTAAAAGAAAAATAAAAGTTTATTATACACGCTTATAACACACACACACACACACACACACACACAGAGGCTTCCAGTCCTTGACTGAGGTTTGGGAGAACCCAAGCACAAGTCTCTATTTACACACACACACACACACACATGCCCAGGCTCCCGGAGGGGTGGAGGCACGCTGGACAGGCTGAATGCCGTCCATCTGGCAGCTGCAGGTTGCTCAGAGCGCTTCTCAAAACTCGGGCCCAGGAAAACACTTGGGAGTTGACTCTTTGCACAAAACAGCAGGATAATGTCGCAATTTGCGGTTGTAGGTTGGCGCTTCCCTTTTGAAGCACAAACTGGCATGCTTGTCGCATTCGCACGCCAAGGTGGCACACACGGATCTGTTCTTGTACTCTGCGGGCCGGAGAAGAGAGAATCAGCACAAGGCCCCCCCCCGCCCCGGCTCAGACCCTTCCCCTCTTTTCCCCCCTGCAAAACTGTTTTAGATTTGTTGGTGTGAATACCACAAAACCTGGGAAAACTCACTGCAGAGGACGCTGTTGTTGATAATCAGGTATCTGTAGTGGTCAATGAACGGGTGACAACCTTGGTGGTGCAAATTTTCGTAGCAGCAGTCGTTGTTATAGCAACACCTGGACCAGGGGGGCAAAAGCCAGATTTTGGGGAGAGAGAGAGAGAGAGAGAGAGAGAGAGAGAGAGAGAGAAAAGACACAATGACACAAAAAGTTTTCTTCCTGCACAGAAACTCTTTTAAAGTCCTTTTCCTTCCTAGTGTTTTAAACCTGAAATGTGTGGGTGCCGCAGAAGGGGTGTCCTGCAACCTCTGGAAACCGGGTCCAAAAGAGGCAGGGGGGCTGTTGGTGGCAGTGGGGAGGGGGAGCTGTGCTTGGCGGCCGCACTCACGTGTCTGTGGGGTCCCTCGGCTTCCCTCGCCCGCCCTTCCCACAGTAGCAGCCGTAGCCGTTGAAATACATGAGCACGTTCTTCTGCGTGATCCGTTGGATCATCAGCTTGAAGTTGAGGAGGCTGCTGGCGGTGAGGGCAAACACTGCAAAGAGAGGGAAAAGAGGCTAGTCCTCAAGAGGACACCAGAAAGGTCATGCAAGCCAGCATGGGTGGATTTCAACTCCCAGAAGTCCCCAGCCAGCCAGTCTAACCCTAACCCATGTTTTAATATATAAATGCTTCTGCTTTTGTTTTTAAAAGGCAGGTATAGAAGCAGTTTGCTGTGCTTGGTGAGCTGAATGCAGGCAGAAGTCCCAAACTAAAAAAGACTGAAAACTGAAACAGAAGGAGAAGGAAGTGAACACTGGAGAACACCAGCACTTACTGCTCACCCCCAACACCACGGCTACGTGAGACAGCCTCATCTCTGTAAGTGCCTGGAGAGGAGAAGAAGGAGAAACAGACGGCCGCCTTTATCATATTTACAAATAACTCATAAAAGAATAACAGAGTTGGAAGGGACCTCGGAGGTCTTCTAGTCCAACCCCCTGCTGAAAAAGGAGACCCTATAACCATTCTGGACAAAGGGCTGTCCGGTCTCTTCTTGAAAACCTCCAGTGATGGAGCACCCACAACTTCTGGAGGGAAACTGTTCCACGGATCAGTTGGTCTCATTGTCAGGAAATTTCTCCTTATTTCTAGGTTGCTTCGCTCCTTGATTAATTATCCTTGATCATCTTTATCCTCTCGGCATTCCTGGTTTAATCTTTCTTACTCTTTTTGTGTGTAGGGATCTGCCTAAATACTATTTTCCCCTTTGTTTTTTTCTCTTTTATTTCACTTCTTAATTGCAACCGAGCTGCATTTCCCAAATCAGGGGAGAAAAAGAACATGAGAAAAATCTCTCTCAAAGACACCCATCCTTTTGGAAACCGAAAGGGCTCGATTAAACATTTAAACGTTTGAGTTTAAACCCTTGCAGTCTGCAAAATTCAGCAGGCACTGGGAGGAGGAAGCTGCTGATGGATGGAGAGTACAAAGGGGGGGCTTTCTCAAAGGGGGTTTCTCCTTTTCTTACCCCCCCCCCTTCACCTTGGGAAAAGAGCCTGGAGGGGAAACCCACATCAAGAGAGGCAGGAAGCAGAAGTCGGACAAGTGGAACTTGGAATTTTATCCCTGAAATGGCTCAGCTGGGCTATAAACCTTGTCCAGGTATGACGGGGAACTGTCCTCTCTCGGCTGGTCACCTCCCAGCTCTTTTCTCCACTCCGGAGGGCTCCATGGGGACCCCCTGGCAAGGCTTGAAACCACAGATTGGGTTGTCCAAAAGCAAAGCTGTGTGACTCTCCCCCACTAGAGGGAACTGCTGCAGTTTTGTTCTGGAAGGCAACGTGATTGTGATGCAAGGAACTTTGGAACACTTGTGGGGGGAAAGGCCGGGCATGAGAAGACCTGGACAGCCGACCTTTCTCTGATGGGGCCTCCTGGGAAAGTTTTCTCCTCCAGAGAAGGAGATACGAATGGAAAAAACAGAGCAGGAACAGAATACAGAGTCGGAAGGGACCTCAGAGGTCATCTAGTCCAACCCCCTCTCAAACAGCAGACCCTAGACCATTTCACACAAAGGGAGGTCCAGTCTCTCCCTGAAAACCTCCAGTGTTGGAGCACCCACAACTTCTGGAGGGAAGCCGTTCCACTGATTGATTGTTCTCACTGTCAGGAAATTCCTCCTTATTTTGAGAATGGACCTCAGAATACAAAATAACAGAGTTGGAAGGGACCTTGGAGATCATCTGGTCCAACCCCCTGCTCAAGCAGGAGACCCTATACAATTCCAGAGAAGTGGCTGTCCAGTCTCTTCTTAACAGCCTCCAGTGATGGATCACCCACCACTTCCAGGGAGAAGCCGATCCACTGGTTAATTGTTCTCACTGCCAGGAAAACTTTTTCTTAGTTCTAGGTTGAATCTCTCTTTGATAATCCGTTACTTTTCGTCCTGCCCGCAGGGTTGCTATGAAGCAGAGTCAAGCTGACTAATGGACAGCTGGCTCAACAACCTGGGACTTCCTTCTAAGCAAACAGATTTCTTTTTTGTACTGAGCGAGTTCTCCTAAATTCGCCTGCTCGTCTTTCTTGAACTATGCAGGGAAACGGGGCTGCCCAAACTGCTGAGGGCAGAAATTCCCCTCTGGCTTCCTGTTTTTGGGAAGGGTGGGGTGTTCAAAGAAGCACAAAGAAACTGAACTTGAAATCCAGACGGTGGGAATGCAAGGCAAGCAGAATTTTTTTTGGGGGGAGGGGAGCTGAATTCCCGAAGTGGGGGAGGTGCCTCTGGAGCCCTCTATAAACCCCGCAGGGAGACACGATCGACTTCTGCAGCCCAGAATCCTCTCTGTTGCACTACAGGAACAGGTAAGGGGGGGACAGAGGGCAGGAGGGGGCCCTGACACCCCACAGAGACAGAAGCGTCTCCCAATTCTTTGCAAAATTGTAAATTGCAAGGTTTCTGTCCATGCGTAGAGTACAGCTTTTTTTTTCACTTGTGGTCTCCCATCCTCTGGAAAACAGAAGCCGAGGGTTCTCAGGCTTATTATGGGATAATTTGAGGGAGTGCTTGGATTAATTAGATTTTAGATTTTGGGGGGGGACCCTGCCTTTATTCTTTCTACAAATAACTCCAGGCAGTAAAGGGAAGGGTGAAAAAAGGTCCCCTTGCAGCCCCTTCTCTTAGGCCCTGCAAGGCACGTTCTGGGAAGCCGCTGGCGATGGGGCTCCCCAAAATCCAGTCCCAGCACTTGAATTCCTTTCCCAGGCTTTGACTGCTGAAGATGGCTCCCTCCGTCCTGCTGCTGCTCCTGCTCGCTTCCGGTAAGGGCCAAAGGGGGGGGGTTCTCCCTCCCTGAGGAAGAGCTGGACAGCTGCCCCTCAGGGGAGGTCGCCTTGCTTTCCCTGCGCTGTGCAGAGGGGTGGACTAGATGGTCCTTGGGTCCCTTCCAACTCCAGGGATGTTAACATTCAGGACCAGGGACAGCGGCAAGCCAACGAGGGAGGCTGGATTTGTTTAGTGACGGTGGGAAATGAAATTGGGCATGACTCATTTAGTGACCAAATTGTGGTTGGTCCAATTGTGGTCATAAATCAAAGACTTTCTGTAATTCCTTCATGCATTCACTTGGCATCTTGCAGTGAAAATGACAATGTATCAATCATAGGACATCACTAATAAATTAAGTTTCATCATGGTTTAAAGCAGGTTTCTCCAAACATGGCCAGTTTAAGACTTGTGGGTTTCAACTCCCAGAATTCCTCTGCCAGCCAGCATGTAATTCTGGGAACTGAAGTCCACAAGTCTTAAAGTGGCCAGGTTTGGGGACCTCTGGTTTAAAGGCCACGAAGTCCTGGTTCACACTAGACAAACCCACAAATCTAGTTTGGGATGCTTCTCAGAAACCTGGGATTTCAACCATCATTGTTTTCCAGAGCTGACCATGATCCATGGAGGCTTGGTGCAACTTTACCGTATGGTCACTGAAGTGACCGGCAAGAAAGCCGTCCCACATTATTCCTCCTATGGCTGCTACTGCGGCCTGGGGGGCAGAGGGAGACCCAAGGATGCCCCTGACAGGTAAGGGGGGTGGCCACCCACCAGGTCCACTTCTCTGAGAAGCTGGCGAGCCTCCAGATGTGCTGGGCTCCCAGAACTCCCTCTGAAAATATTTGAAAGGCCCCATGGAGGCCAAAGGGAAAAGGAGGGGGGCAGAGTCCCTCCCAGGAGTCACCCCCTCTTTGCCTGGTCCCCCAGGTGTTGCCAGAGGCACGACTGCTGCTACCACCAGCTGCAGAAACGGGGGTGCCGACCCCAAATCACCTGCTACCCCTACAGTTGCCGCTGGGGGGAGATCCAGTGTGGTGAGTTTAGTTGGGTGTAGGAAGCTTGCAGGAGCTATTTTGGGGCACGCACGCACACACAAACACGCACAAACACAGCCAGCAGGACAGAGGGATCTCCTCTCTGGATCAGCCACCCCATCGGCCCCGATCCTGAGAATCTGCTTTCTAGAACAACTTGAAAGAAGCACCTTGAAAGATCCCAGGCAAAGCTGTCCAGCAGGCTAGAATTCCCAGCCCTTCTAGCTTTCCTCGGAATTTATACACGGGGAAGAGCGGCAGGCAGCGTTCACACGGCCCTCTAAACACCCCCCGAAATTCAGCAAGGATAACTCTGAGCTGGGAAAATGCAGCCACAAGGTGACTCCGCAGGCAGCCTGATGGGTGAACTCAGCACCTGGCTGGGATCCAATTTTTATTTCTTTATTATGAAACTTATTTGCCGTCCATTTTGTATCAAATGACTCTGTGCGCCTTGCATTAAAATCATCAGATATAACAAAAGCAGACAAAATAAAATCATTTTAATGCAAGATGGCAAAGGAGGGAGCCAGATACACGGGGAGGGGGGCAGATGGGATGAGCTTTTAATTAATCAATTTGAAGACATTGCAGGCTCATCAGTTGGAAAGGGGGTCAGACTAGAAGATCTCTAAGCTCCCTTGCAATGCACTCCCTGCCTGGGCTGCCAAAGGGTGGCCTTTGCTGCCCTCTAGTGGCCACTCAGGCTATCTGCTTAAGCTGAACCCCAACATTCCAGCTTCCCAACCCCCTCCTCCTGCACCCCCTCTCCCCCCTCCTCACATCTTTCTCCTTGGGGTCCCCTCCTCCATTTATGGGTCTCTCCTATTGCAGGCAGCAGTGCCAACTGGGGCCAACAGGAGAGCTGCAGCTGTGATCGGGCGCTGGCGCTGTGTCTAAAGCAAAATGTAGGCCGGTACCAGAAGAAATACACCTTCTACCCAAACGTCCTGTGCAGGGGACTGGCTCCCCACTGCTGATGCCTGGAGGGTCTTGCCTGGAAGGTTGCCAAGCGTGTCAAACCAGAAATTGAGAAATAAAAAACTCTTAAACTCTCTTGTCCTTGCGTGGGGAGACTCTGGGCCCAGACATCTGAGACACACAATTTTTCACACAAACAGGGAAGGTAACTTAGTGCCCCGAAGTTTAGGGCTGAGGTAGCAACCGGGGATCTGGAGGGGGCCGGATGGGTGGCTGGGAGGGCACTTTTGCATCTGATGGGCGAATCTGTCTGTACTTGGGGGCACACTGACGCCGGAGTGAGGCTGGTGGGGTGCTGGGTGCTTTCTGAGCCTGGTGGTTGCCTTGCAGATGTTTCATGACACAAGGAGGTAAGATCATCAGTGGTAGAAGGGAGGGGGCTGCAGAGAGGAAGAGGAGGAGGAGGACTATGGGGTCGTTGCTGCTCAGTTCTGGCTGTAATTCGAGGAATACTGCATTAAATTGCAGGATTTATTTCTAATGGATTAATCCACCCCTGGGTAATTGAAAACAGGGGGGTCCCTCAGGACAGACCCCCTTTCAAGATTTCCAAAACTTTTCATCAGTGTTATGAAATGCAGCAGTGGGGAAGAAGTGGAAACTCACTTGGCTGTTTTAAGGCCTTAAGGTCCCGGGAACGAATTCCAACTTACGGCCTCCTTTTACCCAAACATCTGGCACACCCAGATTAGGAAAATGCTCTGCGGTTGGGTGGACCCAACAGAGAACTGCCTGGCCTTAAGGGATCCTACTCAAGAGGTGCAAAGCCCCCTCCTCAATCTCACACACGAGACCCCAACTCCATCTGGGCCTCAGCCAGCCTGTTGAACAGCCCCAAATCTATGGATCCCCCTGTGGGCCAAACAGCGGGTATGTCCTGGTGAAAGAGGGCATTGTACTTAATTAGAGTTTCAATTTCATATCCCGATGGGTTTTAAGCTTACCAAAGTCCCTTATGACACACTCAAGGGGGCTGAGGGCACATTCCTTCTTTTTATTCCTCCTAACAGGTCTTCCTGGGGCTGAGCCCACGTGTTCAAGTCACTCACACCACTTGCACAGCCTGTTGGGCCACAAGAGATCCACCGACCTTCGGCTAAGATCAGCATCACGCCTAGGCCTGGTCAACAGCGGGAAATATATATAAGGAGCAACCACAACCCTCAGAGCAACCACAAGTCCAACACTCACAACCCGTTGGAGCACCAGAGTACAAGGTTAGCCCCCCTTGCTTTCTAAACTCCCCCAGACATTGGGGGGCGGTTTAGGTGCGGCTAAGGCAAACCCTTCCGCCCAGCTCTGGTCAACGGTGGGAAACGATTCAAGGAAACAAGCACACTTTTACATATACACAACACACACACACACACACTCCCCTAGGCAAGCCTGTGCAACAAAGCAATGTGTGTCTTTGTATCTTACGTTATCTTCAGCCCTCCTGAGCATGCAGGAACCAAGTAAAAGGCAACCAAAAAGAAGAAAAAAACTGGTTCCTGTTAAAAACCACAGTGAAGAGTCAAGAAAGGGGGCACCTCCAGGAAATCCCAGAGCGCGGGATTGGTGCCTTCCCCTTTCCTTTTTTTTTACATAACAAGTTTTATTAGTTTTTGTTTGTTTTACAGCCAAGTGTTTATAACACATCGTGGAGATAGGGCACTCCATAGAACACAACAAAAAATACAGTCATACATATACAATTTAAACTGCTTCTTTAAAAGTTCCCTCTCTATTTTATCAATAAAAAAAGAAGAGAAAAAAAAAAGAAAAGAAAAAAGAAAAAAAGAACACACAAAAACAAAAAACAAAAATTTATCAAAGATATTTTCACCCATTTTCAGGCTTAACCAACTTTCAAATAATCTATTTCAATTTAGTCTTGCATAAACAAATAGTATACAATTCGAGCATTCCTAAAATATCTCTATTATTCCAATTTCAATTTATATTTCTCAATCAAATTATATCTCTTATTCTATTTTATATATATTTTAAAACCATTACATAAGACAAAATAATGTAATAATGTTATAATAATAATAATAGGACAATAATTATTTCTATCAAACTAATAATATAACTATTATATCTTAATATTTCTCAACTATATTCTATTTCATATATTCTATCCAATATTTTTATAAATTCCTCAATTGTTTCAATTTAGTCCATTTAATACCTCACTAATTACCATTCAATTCTTGTAAGTAAAAGTATCAATAATACTTCACCAGTCTCAATCTCGATCTGACTCCTTTAATTTTAGGTTTTCCAGTTTTTCCTATTGTCATTCCAAACCATAATCAAATCCATATTTAGCTCTAATGTTGACTCAAACCAAAGTAACCTTAAAAATCTCAAAAGTATTAGCTCATTCAATGTCCAAAAGCCCTTTTTACCCATCAAATAAGATTTTAACTCTCATTTTTAAATCTAATTCTAGCTTACTTTTTATGCCAAGTAGGTTTCCACAGCAGGGCCTCTAAGTCTTCCCATCTTAGTGACTGGCTAAAGGCCTTTTCCCACCATTGAGTCCAATCATGTTCTTTTTCTCTTTTGTCTAGTGTTGTCTGTACTGTCATGTTGTCAACATTTTTGGTGCCTCGTATTTGGAAGTCCAATCCTGTTGCTTTTAAAGTTGTAAATGTTTTAGTTGAGTTCTGCCTTTGATCATCAAAGATGTCCATCATGTGGGATGTGTCCTCTTCCTCTTCAATAGATTCAATAGATTCAATAGATTGTAAATGTATTTCATCCATCTCATTAAGTTGTAAATCTGATTGTATATCATAGTCAATCAAAGGTTGAGTTTCAATTTTTAATTCTAAGTCCTCCTTTTTGCTAAGCATTCTGATATGTTCTTTATATTCCATTCTCATTTCCAAAAAAATTTCTAATATAAGTCCATAATTAATCTGTGAGTAGGATTCCATCCTCTTTTTTTTTTTAAAGTTCAGCTTAAAGAATAAATTGCAGCATTATAAAATATAGAGTCGAAACAGAGATATATTTCCAATCAAAGATAGCAAAACGCCAATAGTCAAGTCCAGCACAGAAATAAAGAAAACAACAAAAGTCCCAAGTAGCAGTCAGTTGTTATGTTGTAGTCCAGTCTGGGCATCACGCCAGAATCAGAAAGTGGGAGTTCAACTAGAGAGAGTTACAATGTATCAGTCATAGTTTCTGGGCTTCCTGCCAAGTCCCAGGTTACATTGTATCCAAAACAATCTACGTAAATCCGCCCAGAGGAGAGAAAGTTTTTTAGGCAATACTATTCAGGAGGGGGGGAGGAAAAAAAACATTCCACCCCCTCCCTTAGGATTTTCACCTAAACTGGAAATAAACAAGCCGAAAGAGAGAGTCACAGTAAGGAGTTTTTTTTTTTTTTTCCGGGATGCCCGAATTCCAACTGCTTATAAAAGCAAAGTGAAATAATAAAAAACAATAATTATTTTTCCAAGTCCCGTTTTCCCCGGTGATCAAACGCTGCTTTCTCAAAGTAGGGAAATAATTCTTAAAGCTGTTAGCAGGGAAATAGGTAAAGTAACAAGAGGGAAGGAAAGGTCTCACCCGGATCTTCCACGGTGGTTCTTTTTGCTTAGATGTTGCTGTGACTTTCGGCTGGAGCAGCTGAGTGATCGGCCATGTTACTGGCCAATCTTTTCCCCGTCGGCCCAAAGGTGATTTTCTCGGACCGCAGAGGGAGCCGCCGCTCCCTCCGCGATCAACGAGTGCCCTCCTCTACGGTGGTCGCCCCTACAGGGTGACTTTCGACCCTGTCCAGGGTCTACCGGCGGGGGGAAATCGGACGGCCAAGAGAACAAGTTCTCTGCACGTCCGCGGGCGCTGCCACCGGATCCGGAAGCCTTCCCCTTTCCTGAGCCTCCTTAGGACCAAGCACCTTTCCTGGAAGCCTGGCTCGCCAAAAATGCTGTGCAGCTTCTGAGGTTTTGCTTGATAAAAACATACAGGAAACCAGAAGTTGCCTTTAAGCTTTATGTTTTTATTCAGCTGAACAAAGATGGGTTCCTCTAAAAGAGGGAAGCCCTGAAAGACAAGAAATCCTTGTGTTTATTCTTTCTGATTTCGTAAGCAATCCACCCGGCAAAGCTGATACACATAAGATCAGGATTTCACCCAGTAAGTCTGGCACACTGCAGATAAGCAGAAGTAGCTAAAAACATTCCCTTTGGGGGGTTTCCCTAAAGACATCGTACGTTCCCGGGTGGGTTAGGACATGGGGTGTTTTCCTTGCTGCCCTTTCATGACCTGCATCCATGACTCTGCAAGGGCCCAAAGACAGCAGGGCCATCTGCACATATTCACAATGGATACTTCCTGAGCCTTTGGCAGGAAATTTTTTTTTTTTTAAATATATTTTATTAGATTTTATAGGGGTACAGGGATTACATTAAGGTGCTTAGGAACCACCATGGAGGTGGGTATATTAAACATCCAAAAAAAGAAGGACAATCACAAATATATAACTCAAATCAAATCTTTTAAACTTCCCTCTCTAATTCCCTCATTTAATCTTACTTATTCAAATTAATAAATTCTATATAAGTTTCAAACGATCCTATCAAATATCAGTTACATTCAATTCTAAAAATCCAAATCCTGTTTTTAAGCTTTACTAACTTACAATTACTATATTTCAATTAGCCTTAAATAGACATATTATTAACACTTCGGGTGCCCTTTTTTTTTTTTTTTTACATAATTATATCTGGTATATTGTTCTCGCAACAACTTTCCCATATCTTCTTCATTGATACCATTTTTTTCTCTTATCACCCATCCCTCTTATTCTCCTTTTATTTCCAAATAATTCTCTTAAAATAAAAATATCAGGTCAACAAATAAATTTCTATCTAATTTAAATATATATTCTATCAATGCCTCTATATCTATAAAAATCTTTTTAAACCAGTAGGTAAAGTTTACTTCTCCAATACATATCATATCTAAAACAAAGTAATATTACAAAGGGTATCCTCTTAAAAATTTCACGTGTTCCATTAGTTGTTAAGTCAGTCAAGAAATCAAAGCCTTTTTAATCCCATTAAATAAGACTTTAAAATACATTTTTAAATCTAACTCTGGGCTTCTTTCTATGCCATAGTGGTTTCCATAGTAAGGTTCCTACATAATCAAACCACAATATTAAAAGGTCCATATTCTTTAACGCTTCAAATTGGTCAAAGTTCTCTTTCCTTTCTTCTAATAGCCTTTGGATGGTAAAAGCTATTTTATTCCATGTTATATTTGCCAATTGTTTATCCACCTTTTCTCGATTTTCAATAAGTTGTATCTGAGTGTCAGTCTCTGTTGGTATTGATGCTTCAGACATCTCTGTTGAGGTTGTTGTATAGTCATCAGACTTCTCGATAGGTTGTGTTGGAAGTTGAATAAAATTAGTTTGTTTTGTGGTTTCCACGGTTTCTCTCAGTGTAGGGAAAAGGGATTGAAAATAGGAACTCACATCCTCTGCAGCTTCTAAAATTGTTTCCAATATAAGTTCATAGTCCAGTTGTGTATTAAGTTCCATATCGATAGTAATAAGGCTTTTTAATCTTTAAAGAAGGCTCTACTTCATAAGAATCAAGCAAGCATTCACCTTCAATTTTCAATAGGCCAGCTGCATCCGTTATCTTGTGGTTATCACCCTTTGAAAGTCATAGCCATTCCCAGCCATAAAGAAATATAATTGCAGTACCACTTTTCGACACAAGATGTCCTCAGCAAACCAAAAAATCTTTTTTTTTCCTTTCCAAATAATAGATTTTTTATTTTTCGTGTTGAAAAAGATGAAGAAAGGGCTCAAAATAATAAATGCATAGTTGTAACAATAATAGTCAAGAATAAAATGTTTTCAGGTCCCCTCAGTATTCCAAAATTTAAATAGTCCATCAAAATTGACTGGTTTTTATTTATATATTTTTTTTTCCAAAGCTGTTTTTCCCCATTGCCCAAACGCTGCTTCCTCACGACAGGGAAATAGTTCAAAGAAAGCTTTTAACAGGAAAGTAGTTAGGAAAAAAAAAAGGGGGTAGGAAAGGTCTCACCCGGATTCTCCACGGGGTTTCTTTCGCTTAGATGTTCTTCTGGCTTTCAGCTGGTGCGACGAAGTGATCGTCCATTTTATAGGACGATCTTTTCCTCCGGCGGCCCTAAGGAGAAAGCTCGAACTGGGGAGAGCCGCCGCTCTTCCCCAGTCGAGCAGGAGCCTCCTCTAACGGTGGTCGCCTCTACGGGGCGACTTTCGACCCGATTAAGGGTCTACCGGCGGAGGGAAAGCAGCCGGTGGGAGAGAGAGATCTCTCCGTACGACTGCTGGTGTCGCGATCCGGAACCGGAAGCCCGGCAGGAAAATTTTAATGGGGAGTAAGAGTTCTTCTGACGCAGGGATTCACACCCCTGCCCATCAGCCACCCCTACTCTCTGGGCGGTGGCGTGAAAAGGGATCGGGCCCTCCCCTCCTCTGGTAAAGTCTTCCTCCCCCCCCCCTGCAAAAATGCTTTGTGGAAGAGAAGATTTCTCGCGCAAAGGGGGTTCCATGAGGACTAGGATCTTAAATGGCTTTTTTAAAGCTGCTCTGGGGCAGAGCCTCTCCGTGTCTCTGTTTTGGTCCCCAGGTTTTCAACTTGACTCTGTATCGTAGCTCAGTGGAAGGAATCCTCTCTAATTCCCTTATTCAGAACCTTGAGGACTATAATGTTAATTTTCTGAAGCTCCCAAATTGACAACAGGGAAGCAGGAAATCTTGATTGGGAAGCCGGATAGGCAGGTTTCCTATCTTGTGTTTGCATTGTACACAAAGATGTGTAATAAGAGAGACTGCAAGCCGATTGAGTGCAAAGCTGGCACCTGTTTATTATTCAGTATTGCATTCAGAATAATAGAGTAACACAACTACGATTGTGTAATTTGAGGGGTTTTTCCCGGCCTGCAGAGACTTAGCATTGCTCTGACTCCTCCTGGCAATTAGAGGCCGGGTAAAACCAATATTTGTTTTGGTACGTGTCCAGATTGTCTCGGAAGCAGATTGCCGCGGCATTGTCGCACTCACAAACCTCCTTCTTGCATGGGTTGTCCCCTCCTGCAGGCAGAGCAAACCCTGGTTAATCCTGCCCACCCTCTCGGATGGCTCAGCTTAGGGCTGCAAATCCTGGCCTGGCCACCAGAGGGCAGCCGAGATGCAGGGAATCCTGATTGCGCCCCCTGGTGGACAGAAGTTTTGCACCCCAGAGCAGCTTACAGGAAGGCACTGCAGGCTGCCCAAAGATGATGAAAGGATCAACCCCAGCTTGGTTCTGGCTTGGGAAGCATTTGAACCCAGGTCTGTGCATCCACTCACCACAGACGATAGCCCCGTTCTCCTCACTGTAGGTGTAGGAATCCGTTTTGGGGTCGCAGCCGGTCACTTTTCCGTAACAGCAGTCATGCACGAAGCAGCAGCTGGAGGGAGGGAGGGAGGAAGGAAGGGAGGGAGGGGGCGGGGCAGAGTTAGCTGAAAGAGGGTCCCCCGTCCAGCAATGGGGGAGAGGCGCTGGCACCCCAAGATTGGAAAACGATTGGGGTCCCCACCGGTCCTGCAGAGAGGCTCCCGGGTCGCAAGAACTCATGTGAAATCATTTGCAATGGAGATATTTTGCAGAGGCAAAATGGTCTGTTTGTGTGTTTGTTGTGTGTGTGTGCGTGTGTGCGTGTGTGCCTTCTCCAAGCTGGTTCTTTTCCAACATCCAGAGCTGCGACAAACCCTGGATGGTGACTGAGGACAACGGGAGCTATTCTGGGGGCAGATGAAGGGACTCTTCCACGTACAGATGGTCCTCATCTTACAGCCACAGTTGAGCCCATTGCTGAGCAAGACAGACGCTAAGTGAGTTTCGCCCCCTTTTTATGACCTTTCTAGCCACTGCGGTTCTTAACTTAGCAGTGAAGTTCTGAAGGGAATCCGCCTTCTTCCCCCTTGATTTTGCTCATCCAGAGGTCGCAAAAGGGGGATCACGTGAGCCCGGGACACTGTGACCGTCATAAATATGAGCCAGTTGCCGAGTGTCTGAAATTATTTCAGCCTCCCCCTCCCCCAAAGGGAAGAAGGCTCCCTCATGCCCTGCTGGAGGGCTTCCACCTTCTGGTCATTGGGCGTTACGGGCTTACCGGTCGGAGGCGTCCTGTGGCCGGCCTTGGCCCCCCGCGCCGCAGAAGCATCCGTAAGAGCCGTAGTACCAAATTCCGCTTCTCCCCGCCACTTTCATGATTAGCGTTTCGAATTGAATCAGGCTCCCCTCGATTTTTTTCTGGAAAAAGACAGAAAGTTTCAGCCTCCCTCGGCTTCTCTGTAGGGTTAATGGCAGATGCTGGCAGTCCTCGCTTAACGACCACAGCGAAACAAGATGTGGTCACACGATGCCTCGCTTAACGGTGAATTTTCCTGTCCCGATGCCGGTCACTAAAGTCAAAGACAACCTGTAACCCCTCCATTTTACCTTCCGGGAAAAGAGCAGAAATAGCTGCACATTTTACTGTTTTTCTTCACTCACCGCCCATCAGCAACACGGCCACTATCCAGAGAGTCCTCATCCTCCCGAATCCAGACCTGGAAATGAGCAGACCCCGTTAATGGCCTCCGCTGGCGAAAAGTCTGGAAAATGGCCCTTGGAACGGTCACTAAACGAACGGTTGTAAGTCAAGGATAACCTGTAGGCAAGGATCAGAAGGAGAAAATGGCAAAGATGGGGCTATTCACACCTGGCCGGCTCCGTCTGCTCCTCTGCCCCCTGAAGACGCGGCTGGCACCTTTTATGTGGTAGGGGAGGGACTTCCCCAGTCCTCCTGGCAGGTGATCCTCGCTGTCACCTGGAGGGCCGTCTTCAGAAAGCTCTCCAGGTGGTTTCCCTTCCCGTCTCAAAGCGAGGAACCCGAACTTCCGTCCCTCAGGGCAGCCTCGGGTGGCAGATGGAGTCGGGGTCTCGTGGGTGAGATTGAGGAGGGGGCTTTGCACCTCTTGAGTAGGATCCCTTAAGGCCAGGCAGTTCTCTGTTGGGTCCACCCAACCGCAGAGCATTTTCCTAATCTGGGTGTGCCAGATGTTTGGGTAAAAGGAGGCCGTAAGTTGGAATTCGTTCCTGGGACCTTAAGGCCTTAAAACAGCCAAGTGAGTTTCCGCTTCTTCCCCACTGCTGCGTTTCATAACACTGATGAAAAGTGTTATGATTTTACTTTGTCTGCTTTTGCTATATCTGATGATTTTAATGATTTTAATGGTTGAAATCCCAGGGACTGAGAAGCATCCCAAACTAGATTTGTGGATTTGTCTAGTGTGAACCAGGACTTCGTGGCCTTTAAACCAGGGGTCCCCAAACCTGGCCACTTTAAGACTTGTGGACTCCAGTTCCCAGAATTACATGCTGGCTGGCTGAGGAATTCTGGGAGTTGAAACACACAAGTCTTAAACTGGCCAGGTTTGGAGAAACCTGCTTTAAACCATGATGAAACTTAATTTATTAGTGATGTCCTATGATTGATACATTGTCATTTTCACTGCAACATGCCAAGTGAATGCATGAAGGAATTACAGAAAGTCTTTGATTTATGACCTCAATTGGACCAACCACAATTTGGTCACTAAATGAGTCATGCCCAATTTCATTTCCCACCGTCACTAAACAAATCCAGCTTGCCGCTGTCCCTGGTCCTGAAAGTTAACATCCCTCTCAGAGCCCACACTGCCAAAGCGCGGTTGGCAAATTCGGCTTCGTCTGTGATGTAATCCAGCCCCAAACCCTGGCTTGTGCTCGGAGGCATTACATGAATCCCGCTAATTGTGGCTTGTTCGTGATTAAAATAAAAGGCGGCTTGGATCGGTGAACTCAGCTGGATGTCTGCAAGATCCGTCTTCTGATGGGCTCTGGGCTGAGCCATCCAATCGTAGAACCGTGGAGTTGGAAGGGACCCAAAGACCATCTAGTCCACCCCTCTGAACAGCGCAGGGAAAGCAAGGCAACCTTCCCTGAGGGGCAGCTGTCCAGCTCTTCCTCAGGGAGGGAGAATCCCCCCCTTTGGCCCTTACCGGAAGCGAGCAGGAGCAGCAGCAGGACGGAGGGAGCCATCTTCAGCAGTCAAAGCCTGGGAAAGGATGGGCGGTTTCGGGAGGGATGGCCTCAGTGGGGGCAGACCCCCTGGCAGGGCGGTGTGGGTCCTTCGCACAGGCGGTTACGGTAGCCCACGTATTGGCCTTGAAACTTTGAGTGGCGGAAGCAGAGGGCTGTGGCTTTGTCACACTCGCAGGTTTGCCGCTGGCATTCGGTCTCCCCCCCTGGAGAGGAGAGAGGAGAGGGGTCCGTGAGGGGGAGGGTCTTTCCTTGCCTGGTTTTGATCTGTGGCCCTCCAAAATTGGGGGCCCCTCCCCCCCAACTGGGACCTTCCCCAAATTTGGAGAGGCGGTTCTTAAACAGCATCCCTGGGAGAAACACTTCATCGAAAAGAAATCAGGGGTGAAACTTTTCCTCGCTTAATGACCGGTTACTTAGGGACGGTTAAAAGTTATAATGGACCCCCCCAAAAGGGACTTATGACCCAGATTCAAACTCCTGATGCCTGCCCTCTCCCTGGTCACGTTTTAAGACAGCATTTTACCCCCTCTTGTCAGTCGTAAGTCAAGGACCACCCATAATACTACATCGGAATGCAGGCACCGTGCTGCGTGATGCAAAGGGCCAGGCCAGCTGATCTTCCTGGCCCCCTCCAGTCGCGTGGACTTCAAACACCAGCATCCCCAGCCAGCCTGGCTTTTGCAGGGGATTCTGGGAGCTTTTCACTGTTACCCAAGTTTGCGCCGACATGGTTTGTGTTCCCACGTACCGCAAGTGACGGTGTCTTTCCTGACGGAGTAGAAATATTTCTCCATTTTGGGTTTGCAGTGGCGCCGTGACAGGGCCTGATAGCAGCAGTCATGAACTCAGCAACACCTGGAAGCAAAGTACAGAGCCACAATTGTGCGGCCAAGGTAACAACATCACTGTGTCCCTTTTGGCATCCGGGGCCATTGGGCGCCTGCCTGGGACAATATTTTGAAAGCAAACTCTTAAAACGTGAGTGAAGGCCGGGTGACTTTGTGGTTTTCACAGGGAATAATTGGTTTAAGGTCACTTTGGGACCCGGGGCTGCCCTGCCCGTGTCTGGTTCTTGAATTTTAGGGGGGGCATCCTTTAATGAAACCCCCTGAAGGGCAGACACCCCAAATCCTCCCACCTGCATTGTTCCCAAGTTGTAGTGATGCATTTACTCCCATTTGTGTTCGTTTACTTCATCGTTCTGCTTCTTAGGTTTATGAGCCTTTTCGTTGGCCTTCGTTTTTAATTACGGCAAACCGCCCAGCGCAGGTAGCCCCATGGCGAGGTAGGCGGCAAATAAGTTTAACAAATAAATAAAATTCCCATTTCAGGACTGCTTCTCCCCGCCACCCCTGCTGCCCCTGACACCTTCTGGGATACAGGCAGTCCTCACCTTATGACCACACTTAACACCAACATTTCTGCTGCTAAGTGAGACAGTTATTAAATGACTTTTGCCCCGTTTTACGGCCTTTCTTGCCACAGTGGCTGAGTGGATCACTGCAGTTCTTAAGTCAGCCACAGGGTGGTTAAGTGAAAGTCTCAGAAGGGGATCGTGTGACTCCGGGACGCTGCGACCATCGTACGTACGAGTCAATTGCCAAAAGGGGATGCTACGCTGGTTCTGAAGGTGAAAGATGCTCCTAAGTCACTTTTTGCAATCCACTGTAACTTTGAACGGTCACTAAGTGAACAGTTGTAAACTGAGGACTACCTGCCACCTGGCTGGTGCCCGCCTGATGCGAAAGAAAGCAGAGGTGGGCGGAGGTGCTCTCTGAGAAATGAGGGGGGCTCTGGAGAAGCTCCTTAGATCCACAGGTACCCCTTTAGCTGAGGACAAGCCGAGACCCCTCCCAGGTCACCCAAGGGCCCCCCTTACCAATCGGTGGCGTCCACCGGCTGCCGGGAACCGCCCAGCCCGCAGTAGCCGCCGTAGTCCTTGTAAATCAGGGGCGTCTTCCATTCAAGTGTTCGATGATGTGATCATTCAGTGTTAAATAAGCCCCTTGGAAACCCAGACTGCCCTATGCCCCTTTCAGGATGTGATTTGCTTGCTAAGTTACAAGCCACCATCTTTGCTCTCATGGCTAAGCCCTTGTATCAGGCTGCCACAGGAAACCGTTTGCCTTACGTGTGGCTGGAAGCAAAGGGTGGCTGCTGGAGTCCTTACTCAGACCCTTGGTACTTGGTCTCGCCCAGTGGCCTGTTTCTCCAAACAACTGGATCCTATTGCTCAAAGATGGCCGGCTTGCCTTTGGGCTGCAGCAGCTGCCGTTCTCCTTTTGGAGGCTGCTGAAGAATTAACGTTTGGGGCTCCTGTCACAGTGGAAACACCTCATTCCATCCAGGACTTGTTAGCCTCCAAGGGGGGCCATTGGCTTATAGCCTCCCGTCTGGAGCAGTATCTGATTGCTCCCCTCGACAGCCCACAAGTTCGTCTCAAGTGCTAGGGCAGGTTCAATCCAGCAACCTTTCTTCCCCAACTGGAACAGGAGGGGGATCATGACTGTGTGCAAACTGTTACTGTAGTGTTTACTGGCCAGCCGGATTTGACTGACCAGCCACTAGAGGACGGCTTTGTTTGGTTAACGACCCTTGCAAAATAATTCATAAAATCTTGCCAGTCGTAAGTCAATGACCACCCATAATACTCTATCGGAACGTGGGCACCGTGCTGCGTGATGCAAAGGGCGGGCCAGCTGATCTTCCCGGCTCCCTCCAGTTGCATGGACTTCAAACCCCAGCATCCCCAGCCAGCCTGGCTTTTGCAGGGGATTCTGGGAGCTTTTCACTGTTACCCAAGTTTGCGCCGACATGGTTTGTGTTCCCACGTACCGCAAGTGACGGTGTCTTTCCTGACGGAGTAGAGATATTTCTCCATTTTGGGTTTGCAGGGCCTGATAGCAGCAGTCATGAACTCGGCAACACCTGGAAGCAAAGAACAGAGCCACAATTGTGCGGCCAAGGTAACAATATCACTGTGTCCCTCTCGGCATCCGGGGCTGTTGGGCGCCTGCCTGGGACAATATTTTGAAAGTAAACTCTTAAAACGTGAGCGAAGGCCGGGTGGCTTTGTGGTTTTCACAGGGAATAATCGGTTTAAGGTCACTTCGGGACCCGGGGCTGCCCCGCCCGTGTCTGGTTCTTGAATTTTAGGGGGGGCATCCTTTAATGAAACCCCCTGAACGGCAGACGCCCCAAATCCTCCCACCTGCATTGTTCCCAAGTTGTATTGATGCATTTACTCCCATTTGTGTTCCTTTGTTTACTTCATCGTTCTGCTTCTTAGGTTTATGAGCCTTTTCATTGGCCTTCCTTTTTAATTACGGCAAACCGCCCAGCATAGGTAGCCCCACGGTGAGGTAGGCGGCAAATAAGTTTAACAAATAAATAAAATTCCCATTTCAGGACTGCTTCTCCCCGCCACCCCTGCTGCTCTCGACACCTTCTGGGATACAGGCAGTCCTCGCCTTATGACCACACTTAACACCAAAATTTCTGATGCTAAGTGAGACAGTTATTAAGTGACTTTTGCCCCGTTTTACAGCCTTTCTTGCCACAGTGGCTTAGTGGATCACTGCAGTTCTTTTTTTTTTTTTCAAATATATTTTATTGGATTTTTATGGGGGTGGAAAGGTTACATCAAGGTGCTTAGGAAACACCGTGGAGATGGGTATATCAAACATCCAAAAGAAAAATCACAGATATATAGCTCAAATTGATTCATTGAAAATTCCCTCTCTAATTCCCTCATATACTATTGCATATTCAAATTAATACATTTCTAAATAAACTTCAAACAATCCTAGCAAACATCAATCACATTTCAATTATAAAAATCCAAGTCCTGTTTTTAGGCTTTACTAATTTACAGTTACCATATTCCAATTAGCCTTAAATAGACATATTATTAACACTTCGGGTGTCCTTCATTTCCCTTTTTAACATAATAATTATATCTAAAATGAGTATGTTATTCCCACAATAACTTTCTTATGTTTTCTTCATTAATACCATTTCTTCTCTTGTCACCAATCCCTCTTATTCTTCTTCTATTACAAAATAATTATCTTATTTAAAATAAAAATATCAGTCCAATAGATACATTTCTATCTGATTTAAATATATATTCTATCAATTCATCTATGTCTATAAAAAGTCTTTTTAACCCAGTAGATAAAGTTTACCTCTCCAAGTAATTATCATATCTAAAACAAAATATTATTACAAAGGATATCCTCTTACAGAATTCACGTACTCCATTAGTTATTAAATCAGTCAAAATCTCAAAAGCCTTTTTAAACCCATTAAATGAAATTTTAAAACACATTTTTAAATCTAACTCTAGGTTTCTTTCTGTGCCACACCGGTTTCCATAATAAAATTCCTGCATCATCAAACCACAATATTAGAAAGTCAGTATTCCTCAACGCTTCAGATTGGTCAAAGTTCTCTTCCCTTTCTTCTAGTAGCCTTTGGATGGTGGAAGCCGTTTTATTCCATGTTGTAGTTACTAGTTGTTTATCCACATTATCACAATTTTCAATAACTTGTATCTGAGTGTCAGTCTCTATTGATGTTGATGCTTCAGGCATCTCAGTTAAAGTTATTCTTTGATCATCAAGCTTCTCCATAGATTGCATTTGGGGTTGTATAAAGTTGATTTGTTCCTTAGTTTCCACAATTTCTCCCGGTGTAGTTTCATAGTTGAGTTGTAGATATGGTTCCTCTTTAGGTTGTATATATTGCTCACTAATCTCTTTAGCGCCACTCTGCTCCTTCTCCACTGTTCTTCGACCTATAACTCCAGTATAAACTCATAATCCAGCTGTGTGTTAAGTACCTCCATGTCAGTGGTGAAAGGATCTTTTAATCTTTTAGTGAAGGCTATATTTCGTAAAAGCCAACAAATATTCACCTCCAATTCTTAGTAGACCAAATCACCACACAGCTGTTTCAGTTATCTTACTCTTATCATCCTTTGAAGGTTAAAGCCATCCTCCAGCAATCAAAAAAAATATACAGTTGCAGTAACACTTTTCATCACAAGATGTCCTCAGCAGGCTATAAGGTCTTTCTTTCCAAGTTAATAGATTTTTTATTTTTCACATTAAAAAAATAAAGAAGAAAGGCCTCTCCAAAATAGTGAATAGCGTAGTTATAATAGTAATAATCAAAAATAGAAATGTTTTCAGGCTCCCTCAGTATTCCAGGAGTTGAATAGTCAATAAAAAATTAACTGGTTTATTTTTTTTTTTCAATTCCCAAAGCTGTTTTTCCCAAGTGCCCAAACGCTGCTCTCTCACAGCAGGGAAGTAATTCAAATACAAAAGCTTTTTACAGGAGAGTAATTAGGGAAAGAAGGGGGAGGAAAGGTCTCACCCGGATTCTCCACGGGGGTTCTTTATGCTTAGTTGTTCTTCTGGCTTTCGGCTGGTGCAGCAAAGTGATCGTCCATTTTACTGGCCGATCTTTTCTCCGACGGCCCTAAGGAGCTGGCTACCGCCAGCTGGCTACTGCCCTTCCCCAGTCAAACGAGGGCCTCCTCAATGGTGGTCGCCCCTTCAGGGCGACTTTCGACCCGATTAAGGGTCTACCGGCGGAGGGAAAACAGCCGGTGGGAGAGACGGATCTCTCCGTGCGACTGCGTGTGCCGCGATACGGAACCGGAAGCCTGGATCACTGCAGTTCTTAAGCCAGCCACAGGGTGGTTAAGTGAAGGTCTCAGAAGGGGATCGTGACTCTGGGACGCTGTGACCGTCGTACGTACGAGTCAATTGCCAAAAGGGGATGCTACGCTGGTTCTGAAGGTGAAAGATGCTCCTAAGTCACTTTTAGCAATCCATTGTAACTTTGAATGGTCTCTAAGTGAACAGTTGTAAACTGAGGACTACCTGCCACCCGGCTGGTGCCTGCCTGATGCGAAAGAAAGCAGAGGTGGGCAGAGGTGCCCTCTGAGAAATGAGGGGGGCTCTGGAGAAGCTCCTTAGATCCACAGGTGCCCCTTTAGCTGAGGAGAAGCCGGGACCCCTCCCAGGTCACCCGAGGGCCCCCCCTTACCAATCAGTGGCGTCCACCGGCTGCCGGGAACCGCCCAGCCTGCAGTAGTAGCCGTAGCCGTTGTAAATCAGGGGGTGTCTTCCGGTCAAGTGTTCGATGATGTGGCCAAACTAGATCAAATTGGCGCTGGCAAAGACCAGAACTGGAAGGGAGACCGAGAGGATAGCCATCGCCTCAGAAGAAGGGACCTCAAAGGTCTTCTAGTCCAACTCCCCTTCTCTAGCAGGAGATGGAAAAAATTGTGCAGCTCTTGGATCAAATGAGGCTCCTGGGTGCTCTCTGAGCTGTGTTGTGTTGTGGCAGATGTTTCATCACCAAACGAGGTAGCATTGCTGATGACGTTACCTGGCTGGGTCATGAAACGTCTGCAAGGAAACTACCCAGCTCGGAGAGCAACCAGGACCCCCAATTCCACCCTGAGCTACAAATATTTCTTTATTAATCTGTAAAACTCCAAACACACTTCTTCCTCTTGGCGATACTTCTTAATCTGGGTGTTGGAATAATATTCCCTGAACAAATGGAGTTAACAACCCCTAGATCTGGAAAATGTTCCCCTTCCTTGCCTCCGCTGGGTTCTGCCTCATCCTTTCCTTCGCCCACCCTTCCCTCTCCGCCATCTTTAAGGCGAGGACCTACCGCAGAGGAGAAGGACGGGGCTGCTGCCTCCAAGTGCACAGGCCATCCTGAAGACGGTGCGGAGTCTTCCTCCCTTCCTGGATGGAACAGCAAACCGGACAAGAAACTGTACAGTCCTTGGATTGGGAGGGACCCTGGAGGTCTTCTAGTCCAGCCCCCTCCAGCTGATTAACTCCACTTCCCAGAATTCCAGAGGAAGCCCAACCAGTGGAGGCTTACAGGGCAATGGAGTTGTAATCCACCCCAGCTCGCGGTGGCTCTGCCTTCAGCGCTGAACAAAATGCCGTGAGCGTCACAGGTCAACCCAAGAGTTGTTTTTTTTCCGTGACAGCTAGAAAAGTTCAAACTTCGTCAGAGCAGGTCCGGATCTGTCAACCTCGGATCAAAAGAAGGGGGAAAGACACAACTCATCCGGGGAGGCCTACAGGCATCATCGAGGTGTTTTCAGAGGGTGTGTACAAAACCAAGACGGTCAGCCAGGTCCACCTTCTCCCTTCCATAAAGCTCCAGGGCTACAAATTACGCACAGTCTCCAAGTCAGCAACCCAGAGAGGGTGATGCTAGGAGAAGCAACACCCTTTTGTCACTCGATTTGTGCTGGACCTGGAGTGGTGGATCCAATTGGTGAACTTTTGAGTGGCGGATCCATAGAGATGGAAGGATCCCCCGAGGAAGTTCAGCCGCTGTCCTGGATCCTGAAGTTCAACCTAGTCATAAGTGTGGTTCGGAAATTACGCAGCCCAGCAAACCCCAGTTCGAAAGGACCACAAAGCCCATCTAGATCACTCTCTGCAACAAGCCAGAAAACCAACCGGGCACATCCACGTCTTTTAATAGTACGGCCCGAGACCGTCTAAGTCGAGGATTCCCTGTATTTAATCCTGCTGATTGCAACTTGGATCTGAATTTTTAAATCCAAATTTGGACTAATCCAAATTTAATCCAGTTTCGTTCTTGTGGATGTGGAATATAACTTCTTGACCATCTTGTTTGTCAGTTCGTTTTTCTACCTCAAGGCCGCCATCTTGTTTTCCCTGAGTCTTCTCTTCTTCTTCGCCTTAAATATCTCTATTTCTCCAATCGGTGTGCATCAATCCTCTCCTCGCGTCTCTGTTACCTTCTTCTGAATCTGTCTTCATCTGCCCTCGTTCTGCTAGAAATGGGGTGCCCAGAATCCCACGGGGCCTCGTTTGTGCTCTGCCCACCTCAGAGGACAAGGAAACGTGTCCACTCTCCTCGGCAGCCAGCACAGCTTCCCAGGTTCCCTCCTTGACCACGGAGAGCCCTTCACAACCTCAGCACGTTTGAGGACTTGGATGGTGTCAAGTCTCCACCCCACAGGACAGCGGGGAGAAAGTTCAAAGGAAGCCCTTGAAGGAAGAATCAAGAAGATAAGGAGATGTTTGCCCAGTCCTTCTCCTCAAAGGATCTTTTGATGGCTTCTCAGCCCCTGGCAAAATTCCAAGCTGGTGGAACTGGGGAAACTGGTCCGTGGCTCCAGTCTGACTTGGGGCAGAGCTGCAGATGAGGTCAGCTGACCTGGCCTCTCCCAAAGTTGCATGAAAACTTTGGCAACTGGGCGTGAATTTGCCCCTTGGTTGACCTCAGTGCTGTGACGGAATCTTCCCTTCGCTCTCTCTGTCTTTCTGGACACTTGTGGGGGGCTAGTCATTGAGGCACTTGTGGTGCCCCTGTAACAAAGTCTAGCACATCGTCCTTTACGTTCTCCCTAAGAAAAAACATTTGTGGGATCACTGAGGACTTTGGAAAGATGGACAGCGACTGCCGGACGACTTCCGGACTCAGTTTCCCTTTTGGCGGGCTCTCCAAGGTGCGTTTGTGTGTGTGTTTGTACTTTCTCCACCAGGCTTAACTTACACACAGGTGGTCCTCGGCTTACGACTGCAATTGAGCCCAAGATTTCTGTTGCTAAGCGAGACATGTGTTAAGTGAGTTTTGCCCCATTTTACGACTTCTTTTGCGGCAGTTGTTAAGCAAATCACTGTGTCAACACTGCTAATATAGGATATTATTGCTTTGACAGGATATGCAGAACTGTCTGGTATTTTTAATTTCAGTTGATGGTGGGGGGGGGAGGAGGAAGATAGGAAAGCGCGGGATAAGGAACGGAAGTGAATCTTTGCCCTTCAGGCTAATTGGAGAATGTGAATTATGACTGCAAAATGGGGGAGGGGAATAGCTTGAAATGTAATGTGCGAAGAAAAGGAAATTCAGATCTTGGCATCCATTCAATATGTGCCGATATTGTGTTTATGATTAAATACTTTTCAGAATAAGCAATGCCTGGAAGTTCTTTGAAGTGCTCATTAGTCGGAACATTGACACACTGCAGTTGATAAGTTAGTAACCTGGTTGTGAGGTGAATCTGGCTTCCCTATTGTCTTTCCTTGTGAGAAGGTCGCAAAAGGGGATCACATGACCCCGGGACACTGTGACCGTCATAACTATGAGTCAGTTGCCAAGTGTCTGAATTTTGATCAGGTCATAAGTCACTTTTTCACTGTAAATTCAAACATTCACTAAGTGAAATGTGAGCCGAGGCCTAGCTGCCATTTGGTCTCCCAAGAAAGCAGACTCGGCCGTCCGCCTTCCGGTCCTCCCTGCCGGCCAGACGTGGGATCACCAAGCCCACGCGGGGGTGTCCCGTGTCCACAGCCCAGGAAGCTGTTTCAAGCATGCAACGAAGAGCAAACACAAGGCTCTCTCTCTCTCTCCCTTGGCCTGTGTGATGCCAGCGGTGCCAGCAACTGCTTGTGTGTGTGTTTATTTTGCACGCCCTCTATTAAGTGTGGAATCAGCCTGGAATAAAAACACAAGGAAAAAATGCTGGACTAAGTTTTAAAAAGCTCACTATAAACCAAGGAGCTGCTGTGCAGGTTCTGAGGTTTTGCTTGATAAAAAAATACGGGAAACCAGAAGTTGCCTTTAAGCTTTACGTGTTTATTCAGCTGAACAACGACCCATTAACCGCACCGTCTGACTTTTCCAAGGCCCTCGTCAAGACAATGAGTTCAGCTTCCTGAGCTGAAGTACCTGCAGGGAGAGCAGCTGCTGATCCAATGTGACCACGGCAGAGCCAGCTAGCCTTCCTCCCTGTCTCACAAAGCTGCTGCCGTCTGTATGCAGGTCCTCTAGTGGCTGGTCAGTCAAATCCGGCTGGCCAGTGAACACTACAGTAACAGTTTGCACACAGTCATGATCCCCCTCCTGTTCCAGTTGGGGAAGAAAGGTTGCTGGATTGAACCTGCCCCAGCACTTGAGACGAACTTGTGGGCTGTCGAGGGGAGCAATCAGATACTGCTCCAGACGGGAGGCTATAAGCCAATGGCCCCCCTTGGAGGCTAACAAGTCCTGGATGGAATGAGGTGTTTCCACTGTGACAGGAGCCCCAAACGTTAATTCTTCAGCAGCCTCCAAAAGGAGAACGGCAGCTGCTGCAGCCCAAAGGCAAGCCGGCCATCTCTGAGCAATAGGATCCAGTTGTTTGGAGAAACAGGCCACTGGGCGAGACCAAGTACCAAGGGTCTGAGTAAGGACTCCAGCAGCCACCCTTTGCTTCCAGCCACACGTAAGGCGAACGGTTTCCTGTGGCAGCCTGATACAAGGGCTTAGCCATGAGAGCAAAGATGGTGGCTTGTAACTTAGCAAGCAAATCACATCCTGAAAGGGGCATAGGGCAATCTGGGTTTCCAAGGGGCTTATTTAACACTGAATGATCACATCATCGAACACTTGAATGGAAGACGCCCCTGATTTACAAGGACTACGGCGGCTACTGCGGGCTGGGCGGTTCCCAGCAGCCGGTGGACGCCACCGATTGGTAAGGGGGGCCCTTGGGTGACCTGGGAGGGGTCTCGGCTTGTCCTCAGCTAAAGGGGTACCTGTGGATCTAAGGAGCTTCTCCAGAGCCCCCCTCATTTCTCAGAGAGCACCTCCGCCCACCTCTGCTTTCTTTCGCATCAGGCGGGCACCAGCCAGGTGGCAGGTAGTCCTCGGTTTACAACTGTTCACTTAGTGACCGTTCAAAGTTACAGTGGATTGCAAAAAGTGACTTAGGAGCATCTTTCACCTTCAGAACCAGCGTAGCATCCCCTTTTGGCAATTGACTCGTACGTACGACAGTCGCAGCGTCCCGGAGTCACGATCCCCTTCTGAGACCTTCACTTAACCACCCTGTGGCTGACTTAAGAACTGCAGTGATCCACTCAGCCACTGTGGCAAGAAAGGCCGTAAAACGGGGCAAAAGTCACTTAATAACTGTCTCACTTAGCAGCAGAAATGTTGGTGTTAAGTGTGGTCATAAGGCGAGGACTGCCTGTATCCCAGAAGGTGTTAGGGGCAGCAGGGGTGGCGGGGAGAAGCAGTCCTGAAATGGGAATTTTATTTATTTGTTAAACTTATTTGCCGCCTACCTCGCCGTGGGGCTACCTGCGCTGGGCGGTTTGCCGTAATTAAAAACGAAGGCCAATGAAAAGGCTCATAAACCTAAGAAGCAGAACGATGAAGTAAACGAACACAAATGGAAGTAAATGCATCACTACAACTTGGGAACAATGCAGGTGGGAGGATTTGGGGTGTCTGCCCTTCAGGGGGTTTAATTAAAGGATGCCCCCCCTAAAATTCAAGAACCAGACACGGGCAGGGCAGCCCCGGGTCCCAAAGTGACCTTAAACCAATTATTCCCTGTGAAAACCACAAAGCCACCCGGCCTTCGCTCACGTTTTAAGAGTTTGCTTTCAAAATATTGTCCCAGGCAGGCGCCCAACGGCCCCGGATGCTGAGACGGACACAGTGATGTTGTTACCTTGGCCGCACAATTGTGGCTCTGTACTTTGCTTCCAGGTGTTGCCGAGTTCATGACTGCTGCTATCAGGCCCTGTCACGGCGCCACTGCAAACCCAAAATGGAGAAATATTTCTACTCCGTCAGGAAAGACACCGTCACTTGCGGTACGTGGGAACACAAACCATGTCGGCGCAAACTTGGGTAACAGTGAAAAGCTCCCAGAATCCCCTGCAAAAGCCAGGCTGGCTGGGGATGCTGGGGTTTGAAGTCCACGCAACTGGAGGGAGCCGGGAAGATCAGCTGGCCCGCCCTTTGCATCACGCAGCACGGTGCCCACGTTCCGATAGAGTATTATGGGTGGTCCTTGAATTACGACTGGCAAGATTTTATGAATTATTTTGCAGGGATCGTTAACCAAACAAAGCCGTCCACAATGGGCATTTTTTTGCCTGAAAATAAACAATTTTGAGCAGAAAGAAAAGTCATAAATTGAGGCCAGGGGTCTCAGGAGGGTTGCGAACAGCCATAAATGCAGATTGGTTGCTGAGCAGCCAAAATTTATTTCTTAATTTGTCACCTATTTCACCGAGGGGGTAAAATGCTGTCTTAAAATGTGGCTGGGGAGAGGGCAGGCATCAGGAGTTTGAATCTGGCTCATAAGTCCCTTTTTCCGGGGGTCCATTGTAACTTCTAACCGTCCCTAAGAAACCGGTCATTAAGCGAGGAACGTTTTCGCCCCTGATTTCTTTTCGATGAAGTGTTTCTCCCAGGGATGCTGTTTAAGAACCGTCTCTCCAAATTTGGGGAAGGTCCCAGTTGGGAGGGTCATGCTCCCACTTTTGGAGGGCCACAGATCAAAACCAGGTGAGGAAAGACACGCCCCCCTCACGGGACCTTCTCCTCTCTCCTTTCCAGGGGGGGAGACTGAATGCCGACGGCAAACCTGCGAGTGTGACAAAGCCGCAGCCCTCTGCTTCCGCCACTCGAAGTTTCAACACCAATACGTGGGCTACCGCTACTGCCAGGGGGTCTGCCCCCTCTGGGCCCCTACGAAGGGGGGCTGAGGCCAGCCCTCCCGAAACCGCCCGTCCTTTCCCAGGCTTTGACTGCTGAAGATGGCTCCCTCCGTCCTGCTGCTGCTCCAGCTTGCTTCTGGTAAGGGCCAAAGGGGGGGGGTTCTCCCTCCCTGAGGAAGAGCTGGACAGCTGCCCCTCAGGGGAGGTCGCCTTGCTTTCCCTGCGCTGTGCAGAGGGGTGGACTAGATGCTCTTTGGTACCCTTCCAACTCCACGGTTCTACGATTCAGCTGAGTTCACTGATCCAAGCCACCTTTTATTTTAATCACGAACAAGCCACAATTAGCGGGATTCATATAATGCCTCAGAGCACAAGCCAGGGTTTGGGGCTGGATTACATCACAGACGAAGCCGAATTTGCCAACCGCACTTTGGCAGTGTGGGCTCTGAGAGGGATGTTAACATTCAGGACCAGGGACAGCAGCAAGCTGGATTTGTTTAGTGACGGTGGGAAATGAAATTGGGCATGACTCATTTAGTGACCAAATTGTGGTTGGTCCAATTGTGGTCATAAATCAAAGACTTTCTGTAATTCCTTCATGCATTCACTTGGTATCTTGCAGTGAAAATGACAATGTATCAATCATAGGACATCACTAATAAATTAAGTTTCATCATGGCTTAAAGCAGGTTTCTCCAAACCTGGCCAGTTTAAGACTTGTGTGTTTCAACTCCCAGAATTCCTCTGCCAGCCAGCATGTAATTCTGGGAACTGGAGTCCACAAGTCTTAAAGTGGCCAGGTTTGGGGACCCCTGGTTTAAAGGCCACGAAGTCCTGGTTCACACTAGACAAACCCACAAATCTAGTTTGGGATGCTTCTCAGAAACCTGGGATTTCAACCATCATTGTTTTCCAGAGTTGACCATGATCCATGGAGGCTTGGTGCAACTTTACCGCATGAAGTGACCGGCAAGAAAGCCGTCCCACATTATTCCTCCTATGGCTGCTACTGCGGCCTGGGGGGCAGAGGGAGACCCAAGGATGCCCCTGACAGGTAAGGGGGGTGGCCACCCACCAGGTCCACCTCTCTGAGAAGCTGGCGAGCCTCCAGATGTGCTGGGCTCCCAGAACTCCCTCTGAAAATATTTGAAAGGCCCCATGGAGGCCAAAAGGAAAAGGAGGGGGGCAGAGTCCCTCCGAGGAGTCACCCCCTCTTTGCCTGCTCCCCCAGGTGTTGCCAGAGGCACGACTGCTGCTACCACCAGCTGCAGAAACGGGGGTGCCATCCCCAAATCACCTGCTACCCCTACAGTTACCGCTGGGGGGAGATCCAGTGTGGTGAGTTGAGTTGGGTGTAGGAAGCTTGCAGGAGCTATTTTGGGGCACGCACGCACACACAAACACGCACAAACACAGCCAGCAGGACAGAGGGATCTCCTCTCTGGATCAGCCACCCCATCGGCCCCGATCCTGGGAATCTGCTTTCTAGAACAACTTGAAAGAAGCACCTTGAAAGATCCCAGGCAAAGCTGTCCAGCAGGCTAGAATTCCCAGCCCTTCTAGCTTTCCTCGGAATTTATACACGGGGAAGAGCGGCAGGCAGCGTTCACACGGCCCTCTAAACACCCCCCCAAATTCAGCAAGGATAACTCTGAGCTGGGAAAATGCAGCCACAAGGTGACTCCGCAGGCAGCCTGATGGGTGAACTCAGCACCTGGCTGGGATCCAATTTTTATTTCTTTATTATGGAATTTATTTGCCACCCCTCTTTCCGTGGAGGGTTTTGCAACACTATTTGTACATTTTTGTTTATTTATTTATTATGAAACTTATTTGCCGTCCATCTTGTATCAAATGACTCTGTGCGCCTTGCGGCATAAAAAGCATTAAAATCATCAGATATAACAAAAGCAGACAAAATAAAATCATTTTAATGCAAGATGGCAAAGAGGGAGCCAGATACCCGGGGAGGGGGGCAGATGGGATGAGCTTTTAATTAGTCAATTTGAAGACACTGCTGGCTCATCAGTTGGAAAGGGGGTCAGACTAGAAGACCTCTAAGCTCCCTTGCAATGCTAGGCTTCCCTCAAGGGCACTCCCTGCCTGGGCTGCCAAAGGGTGGCCTTTGCTGCCCTCTAGTGGCCACTCAGGCTGGCTGCTTAAGCTGAACCCCAACATTCCAGCTTCCCAACCCCCTCCTCCTGCACCCCCTCTCCCCCTCCTCACCTCTTTCTCCTTGGGGTCCCCTCTCCTCCTCTTAAACCCTCTTGTCCTTGCGTGGGGAGACTCTGGGCCCACACATCTGAGACACACATTTTTTCACACAAACAGGGGAGGCAACTTAGAGCCCCGAAGTTTAGGGCTGAGATAGCAACCCCAGAGGGCTCCCCCAGCAGCCGGGGATCTGGAGGGGGCCGGGTGGGTGGCTGGGAGGGCACTTTTGCACCCGATGGGCGAACCTGTCTGTACTTGGGGCCACACTGACGCCGGAGTGAGGCTGGTGGGGTGCTGGGTGCTCTCTTGCAGATGTGTCATGACACAACTAGGTAAGATCATCAGTGGGAGAAGGGAGGGGGGCTTGGAGACGGGAAGGGAAACCACCTGGAGAGCTTTCTGAAGATGGCCCTCCAGGTGACAGCGAGGATCACCTGCCAGGAGGACTGGGGAAGTCCCTCCCCTACCACATAAAAGGTGCCAGCCGCGTCTTCAGGGGGCAGAGGAGCAGAGGGAGCCTGCCAGGTGTGAATAGCCCCATCTTTGCCATTTTCTCCTTCTGATCCTTGCCTACAGGTTATCCTTGACTTACAACCGTTCGTTTAGTGACCGTTCCAAGGGCCATTTTCCAGACATTTCACCAGCGGAGGCCATTAACGGGGTCTGCTCATTTCCAGGTCTGGATTCGGGAGGATGAGGACTCTCTGGATAGTGGCCGTGTTGCTGATGGGCGGTGAGTGAAGAAAAACAGTAAAATGTGCAGCTATTTCTGCTCTCTTCTCGGAAGGTAAAACGGAGGGGTTACAGGTTGTCTTTGACTTTAGTGACCGGCATCGGGACAGGAAAATTCAGCGTTAAGCGAGGCATCTTGTCACCACATCTTGTTTCGCTGTGGTCGTTAAGCGAGGACTGCCAGCATCTGCCATTAACCCTACAGAGAAGCCGAGGGAGGCTGAAACTTTCTGTCTTTTTCCAGTCGAGGGGAGCCTGGTCGAATTCGGAATGATGATCCTGCAAGAGACGTGGAGAAGCCCTTTCCCCTCCTACACCTTTTACGGATGCTACTGCGGCGCGGGGGGCCACGGCCAGCCACGGGATGCCACTGACCGGTAAGCCCGTAACGCCCAATGACCAGAAGGTGGAAGCCCTCCAGCAGGGCGTGAGGAAGCCTTCTTCCCTTCAAGGGGGGGGGGGAAAGGGTGAAATAAATTCAGACACTCGGTAACTGGCTCACAGTGTCCCGGGCTTACGTGATCCCCCTTTTGCGACCTCTGGATTAGCAAAATCAAGGGGGAAGGAGGCGGATTCCCTTCAGAACTGCAGTGCTACGTTAAGAACCGCAGAGGCTGGAAAGGTCATAAAAAGGGGGCAAAACTCACTTAATGACTGTCTTGCTCAGCAATGGGCTCAACTGTGGCTGTAAGACGAGGACCATCTGTACATGGAAGTGTCCCTTCCTCTGACCCCAGAATAGCTCCCATCGTCCTCAGTCACCATCCAGGGTTTCTCGCAGCTCCGATGTTGGAAAGGAACCAGCTTGGAGAAGGCACACGCACACACACACACACACACACACACACACACACAACAAACAGACAAACAGACCATTTTGCCTCTGCAAAATATCTCCATTGTGTCTGATTTCACATGGGTTCTTGGGACCAGGGAGCCTCTCTGCAGGACTGGTGGGGACCCCAATCGTTTTCCAATCTTGGGGTGCTAGTGCCTCACCCCCATTGCTGGATGGGTGACCCTCTTTTGGCTAATTCTGCCCTGCCCCCTCCCTCCCTCCCTCCAGCTGCTGCTTCGAGCACGACTGCTGTTACGGAAAACTGAAAGGCTGCAACCCCAAATCAGACATCTACCACTACAGCCGGAGGAACGGGGCTATCGTCTGTGGTGAGTGGATGCAGAGACCCGGGTTCAAATGCTCCCCGAACCAGAACCAAGCTGGGGATGATCCTTTCATCGTCTTTGGGCAGCCTGCAGTGCCTTCCTGTAAGCTGCTCTGGGGTGCAAATCTCCTGTCCACCAGGGGGGCACAATCAGGATTCCCTGCATCTCGGCTGCCCTCTGGTGGCCAGGCCAGGATTTGCAGCCCTAGGCTGAGCCGTCCGAGGGGGTGGGCAGGATTAACCAGGGTTTGCTCTGCCTGCAGGAGTGGGCACCTTCTGCGAGATGCAAACTTGTGAGTGTGACAAGGCCGCGGCAATCTGCTTCCGAGAGAATCTGGGCACGTACAGCAAGAGGTTAAAATTTTACTTGGACAGTAATTGCAAGGAGGAGTCACCGAAATGCTAAGTCTCTGCAGGCCGGGAAAAACCCCTCAAATTACACAATTGTAGTTGTGTTACTTTATTATTCTGAATGCAATACTGAGTAATAAACAGGTGCCAGCTTTGCACTCAGTCGGCTTGCAGTCTCTCTTATTACGCATTTTTGTGTACAACACAAGACAGGAAACCTGCCTATCTGGCTGCCCAATCAAGATTTCCTGCTTCCCTGTTGTCAATTTGGGAGCTTCAGAAAATTAACATTAAAATCCTCAAGGTTCTGAATAAGGGAATTAGAGAGGATTCCTTCCACTGAGCTAGGATACAGAGTCAAGTTGAAAACCTGGGGACCAAAACAGAGACACGGAGAGGCTCTGCCCCAGAGCAGCTTTAAAAAGTCATTTAAGATTCTAGTCCTCATGGAACCCCTTTGCGCGACAAATCTTCTCTTCCACAAACATTTTTGCAGGGGGGGGAGGAAGACTTTACCAGAGGAGGGGAGGGCCCACTCCCTTTTCATGCCACCGCCCGGAGAGTAGGAGTGGCTGATGGGCAGGGGTGTGAATCCCTGCGTCAGAAGAATTCTTACTCCCCATTAAAATTTTCCTGCCAGAGGCTCTGTTGACCGGGAATTAGGAGACAGCACAGGAAGTATCCATTGTGAATATGTGCAGATGGCCCTGCTGACTTTGGGCCCTTGCAGAGTCATGGATGCAGGTCATGAAAGGGCAGCAAGGAAAACACCCCATGTCCTAACCCACCCGGGAACGTACGATGTCTTTAGGGAAACCCCCAAAAGGGAACGTTTTTAGCTACTTCTGCTTATCTGCAGTGTGCCAGACTTACTGGGTGAAATCCTGATCTTATGTGTGTCAGCTTTGCCGGGTGGATTGCTTATATAATCAGAAAGAACACATACAAGGATTTCTTGTCCTTCGGGGCTTCTCTCTTTTAGAGGAGCCCGTCTTTGTTTGAATAAACACATAAAGCTTAAAGGCAACTTCTGGTTTCCCGTATGTTTTTATCAAGCAAAACTTCAGAAGCTGCACAGCATTTTTGGCGAGCCAGGCTTCCAGGAGAGGTGCTTGGTCCTAGGGAGGCTCAGGAAAGGGGGAGGCACCAAGCGCGCTCCGGGATTTCCTGGAGGTGCCCCCTTTCTTGACTCCTCACTGTGGTTTTTAACAGGAACCAGTTTTCTTCTTCTTTTTGGTTGCCTTTTACTTGGTTCCTGCATGCTCAGGAGGGCTGAAGATAACGTAAGATACAAAGACACACATTGCTTTGTTGCACAGGCTTTCCTAGGGGAGTGTGTGTTTGTTTGTTTGTGTGTGTAAAAGTGTGCTTGTTTCCTTGAATCATTTCCCACCGTTGACCAGAGCTGGGCGGAAGGGTTTGCCTTAGCCGCACCTAAACCGCCCCCCAATGTCTGGGGGAGTTTAGAAAGCAAGGGGGGCTCTTGTGCTCCTATGGGTTGTGAGTGTTGAACTTGTGGTTGCTCTGAGGGTTGTGGTTGCTCCTTATATATATTTCCCGCTGTTGACCAGGCCTAGGCGTGATGCTGATCTTAGCCGAAGGTCGGTGGATCTCTTGTGGCCCAACAGGCTGTGCAAGTGGTGTGAGTGACTTGAACACGTGGGCTCAGCCCCAGGAAGACCTGTTAGAAGGAATAAAAAGAAGGAATGTGCCCTCAGCCCCCTTGAGTGTGTCATAAGGGACTTTGGTAAGCTTAAAACCCATCAGGATATGAAATTGAACCTCTAATTAAGTACAATGCCCTCTGTCACCAGGACATACCCGCTGTTTGGCCCACAGGGGGATCCATAGATTTGGGAGTTTTTGTAACCATGGGAGACTATGCTTAAAGAGGCATGGATCATGATCAGCATGCTTAATATGCTCTTTTTTTGTGGGACCTTACACTAGAATAAGCAGGTGCTTAAAGACTGTGGGTTGTGGTGACCTTCCGCGGCACCACCTTTTCCTGATTTAGCTTCTGCTCCACCACCCTATAAGGGGATCTACTCCCTCACAGGGCAGGTAGCCATTGGAAGGGAGGACACTAATAAGGTCCTGGTTCATACCCCCTTCTCCACGTCTAACATGGGAGGACCGATTGGGTTCTTACACTGAAACCCCACAGAAATATTCTGAATTGGTTCTGTCCATTATTCGAACTTATGCCACTAACTGGGCAGACCTCCAAGCCATGCTGGATTTCTTTTTAACAACAGAGGAAAGGCGTCTGGTAGGAAATGCTGCTAAAAAGAAAGGAAGGCCCTTTGTCCTGCAAATGAAAAGGTTTCCAAGACATTATTGTCCCTGCATTGCAGGTTGCCCTCCCTAAACAGAAAGTTTGGGCAAAATTTATGATGTTCATCGGTTGCCAGCTGAAAGTCCCAGTGACTTCCTTGAGCGCCCCAGATGTTAAGTCCGAATTACAGAAGATGGAGGAGACTTCAGCTGATGATAGAAAACTTGTTGGAAGAAGCTTATAAAGCCTACCTGACATGACCAGAAGTGATAACCAGGGGGGCTAAAAAGGATGAAAAACAAAGTATTGTCTTGCTGGCTTAAGCTCTGCAACAGCTGCCCCTAGTGGGAGGGGGAAGACGTGGGACTTGCGGAAGAGGATGGCGAGGAGTGGTAGGGCCCCCTTAAGAGAGAAAGGGGACGATGTCACCCAGATTCCAGTCACCACCACCCCAGTCCACCCACTGCAGTCTTTTGCCCTAAGACAGGACCAGTCTTGTATATGCATGCCATTTGTCCACTGGAGAGGGGAATGTCTTTTATGTTCCCTTCCTAACTGTCCTATAGGGTGCTGTTCCACAACCATGCTCCAGATATAAGGGGGGGGGTGAGGGGTTGGGGGCCTTTGTCTCCCTGCCCTTATGGATGATTCTTCCTCTTCAACCCTGGTAAAGTTCAAAGTCAGAGGAAAACAATACCCTTTTTGATTGATACAGAGGCATCACATTCAGTGTTAAATAAGCCCCTTGGAAACCCTTCCTCACAAACGTTCCAGGTCTTTGGGGCCAATGGCCTTTCTGTGTCAGCTGCAATAGTCAACCCCTTGGAATGCTTTATGGCTGGTATTCGCCTTACTCATCAACTTCTTTACCTTCCAGACTGCCCTATGCCCCTTTCAGGATGTGATTTGCTTGCTAAGTTACAAGCCACCATCTTTGCTCTCATGGCTAAGCCCTTGTATCAGGCTGCCACAGGAAACCGTTCGCCTTACGTGTGGCTGGAAGCAAAGGGTGGCTGCTGGAGTCCTTACTCAGACCCTTGGTACTTGGTCTCGCCCAGTGGCCTGTTTCTCCAAACAACTGGATCCTATTGCTCAGAGATGGCCGGCTTGCCTTTGGGCTGCAGCAGCTGCCGTTCTCCTTTTGGAGGCTGCTGAAGAATTAACGTTTGGGGCTCCTGTCACAGTGGAAACACCTCATTCCATCCAGGACTTGTTAGCCTCCAAGGGGGGCCATTGGCTTATAGCCTCCCGTCTGGAGCAGTATCTGATTGCTCCCCTCGACAGCCCACAAGTTCGTCTCAAGTGCTGGGGCAGGTTCAATCCAGCAACCTTTCTTCCCCAACTGGAACAGGAGGGGGATCATGACTGTGTGCAAACTGTTACTGTAGTGTTCACTGGCCAGCCGGATTTGACTGACCAGCCACTAGAGGACCTGCATACAGACGGCAGCAGCTTTGTGAGACAGGGAGGAAGGCTAGCTGGCTCTGCCGTGGTCACATTGGATCAGCAGCTGCTCTCCCTGCAGGTACTTCAGCTCAGGAAGCTGAACTCATTGTCTTGACGAGGGCCTTGGAAAAGTCAGACGGTGCGGTTAATGGGTCGTTGTTCAGCTGAATAAACACGTAAAGCTTAAAGGCAACTTCTGGTTTCCCGTATTTTTTTATCAAGCAAAACCTCAGAACCTGCACAGCAGCTCCTTGGTTTATAGTGAGCTTTTTAAAACTTAGTCCAGCATTTTTTCCTTGTGTTTTTATTCCAGGCTGATTCCACACTTAATAGAGGGCGTGCAAAATAAACACACACACAAGCAGTTGCTGGCACCGCTGGCATCACACAGGCCAAGGGAGAGAGAGAGAGAGCCTTGTGTTTGCTCTTCGTTGCATGCTTGAAACAGCTTCCTGGGCTGTGGACACGGGACACCCCCGCGTGGGCTTGGTGATCCCACGTCTGGCCGGCAGGGAGGACCGGAAGGCGGACGGCCGAGTCTGCTTTCTTGGGAGACCAAATGGCAGCTAGGCCTCGGCTCACATTTCACTTAGTGAATGTTTGAAGTTACAGTGAAAAGAGTGACTTACGACCGTTTTTCACACTTACGACCATTGCAGCTTCCCCTGATCAAAATTCAGACACTTGGCAACTGACTCATAGTTATGACGGTCCCAGTGTCCCGGGGTCATGTGATCCCCTTTTGCGACCTTCTCACAAGGAAAGACAATAGGGAAGCCAGATTCACCTCACAACCAGGTTACTAACTTATCAACTGCAGTGTGTCAATGTTCCGACTAATGAGCACTTCAAAGAACTTCCAGGCATTGCTTATTCTGAAAAGTATTTAATCATAAACACAATATCGGCACATATTGAATGGATGCCAAGATCTGAATTTCCTTTTCTTCGCACATTACATTTCAAGCTATTCCCCTCCCCCATTTTGCAGTCATAATTCACATTCTCCAATTAGCCTGAAGGGCAAAGATTCACTTCCGTTCCTTATCCCGCGCTTTCCTATCTTCCTCCTCCCCCCCCCACCATCAACTGAAATTAAAAATACCAGACAGTTCTGCATATCCTGTCAAAGCAATAATATCCTATATTAGCAGTGTTGACACAGTGATTTGCTTAACAACTGCCGCAAAAGAAGTCGTAAAATGGGGCAAAACTCACTTAACACATGTCTCGCTTAGCAACAGAAATCTTGGGCTCAATTGCAGTCGTAAGCCGAGGACCACCTGTGTGTAAGTTAAGCCTGGTGGAGAAAGTACAAACACACACACAAACGCACCTTGGAGAGCCCGCCAAAAGGGAAACTGAGTCCGGAAGTCGTCCGGCAGTCGCTGTCCATCTTTCCAAAGTCCTCAGTGATCCCACAAATGTTTTTTCTTAGGAAGAACGTAAAGGACGATGTGCTAGACTTTGTTACAGGGGCACCACAAGTGCCTCAATGACTAGCCCCCCACAAGTGTCCAGAAAGAGAGAGAGAGCGAAGGGAAGATGCCGTCACAGCACTGAGGTCAACCAAGGGGCAAATTCACGCCCAGTTGCCAAAGTTTTCATGCAACTTTGGGAGAGGCCGGGTCAGCTGAGCTCACCTGCAGCTCTGCCCCAGGTCAGACTGGAGCCACGGACCAGTTTCCCCAGTTCCACCAGCTTGGAATTTTGCCAGGGGCTGAGAAGCCATCAAAAGATCCTTTGAGGAGAAGGACTGGGCAAACATCTCCTTATCTTCTTGATTCTTCCTTCAAGGGCTTCCTTTGAACTTTCTTGTGGGATTCTGGGCACCCCATTTCTAGCAGAACGAGGGCAGATGAAGACAGATTCAGAGGAAGGTAACAGAGACGCGAGGAGAGGATTGATGGAGACCGATTGGAGAAATAGAGATATTTAAGGCGAAGAAGAAGAGAAGACTCAGGGAAAACAAGATGGCGGCCTTGAGGTAGAAAAACGAACCGACAAACAAGATGGTCAAGAAGTTATATTCCACATCCACAAGAACGAAACTGGATTAAATTTGGATTAGTCCAAATTTGGATTAAAAAATTCAGATCCAAGTTGCAATCAGCAGGATTAAATACAGGGAATCCTCGACTTAGACGGTCTCGGGCCGTACTATTAAAAGCCGTGGATGTGCCCGGTTGGTTTTCTGGCTTGCTGCAGAGAGTGATCTAGATGGGCTTTGTGGTCCTTTCGAACTGGGGTTTGCTGGGCTGCGTAATTTCCGAACCACACTTATGACTAGCTTGAACTTCAGGATCCAGGACAGCGGCTGAACTTCCTCGGGGGATCCTTCCATCTCTATGGATCCGCCACTCAAAAGTTCACCACCAATTGGATCCACCACTCCAGGTCCAGCACAAATCGAGTGACAAAAGGGTGTTGCTTCTCCTAGCATCACCCTCTCTGGGTTGCTGACTTGGAGACTTGCGTAATTTGTAGCCCTGGAGCTTTATGGAAGGGAGAAGGTGGACCTGGCTGACCGTCTTGGTTTTGTACACACCCTCTGAAAACACCTCGATGATGCCTGTAGGCCTCCCCGGATGAGTTGTGTCTTTCCCCCTTCTTTTGATCCGAGGTTGACAGATCCGGACCTGCTCTGACGAAGTTTGAACTTTTCTAGCTGTCATGGAAAAGAAAACAACTCTTGGGTTGACCTGTGACGCTCACGGCATTTTGTTCAGCGCTGAAGGCAGAGCCACCACGAGCTGGGGTGGACTACAACTCCATTGCCCTGTAAGCCTCCACTGGTTGGGCTTCCTCTGGAATTCTGGGAAGTGGAGTTAATCAGCTGGAGGGGGCTGGACTAGAAGACCTCCAGGGTCCCTCCCAACCCAAGGACTGTACAGTTTCTTGTCCGGTTTGCTGTTCCATCCAGGAAGGGAGGAAGACTCCGCACCGTCTTCAGGATGGCCTGTGCACTTGGAGGCAGCAGCCCCGTCCTTCTCCTCTGCGGTAGGTCCTCGCCTTAAAGATGGCGGAGAGGGAAGGGGTGGGTGAAGGAAAGGACCAGGCAGAACCCAGCGGAGGCAAGGAAGGGCAACATTTTCCAGATCTAGGGGTTGTTAACTCCATTTGTTCAGGGAATATTATTCCAACACCCAGATTAAGAAGAATCGCCAAGAGGAAGAAGTGTGTTTGGAGTTTTACAGATCAATAAAGAAATATTTGTAGCTCAGGGTGGAATTTGGGGGTCCTGGTTGCTCTCCGAGCTGGGTAGTTTCCTTGCAGACGTTTCATGACCCAGCCAGGTAACGTCATCAGCAATGCTACCTCCTTTGGTGATGAAACATCTGCCACAACACAACCCAGCTCAGAGAGCACAATTTTGTTCCGTCTCCTGCTAGAGAAGGGGGGGTTGGACTAGAAGACCTTTGAGGTCCCTTCCTTCCGAGGCGATGGCTATCCTCTCGGTCTCCCTTCCAGTTCTGGTCTTTGCCAGCGCCAATTTGATCCAGTTTGGCCACATCATCGAACACTTGACCGGAAGACACCCCCTGATTTACAACGGCTACGGCTGCTACTGCGGGCTGGGCGGTTCCCGGCAGCCGGTGGACGCCACTGATTGGTAAGGGGGGCCCTCGGTTGACCTGGGAGGGGTCCCGGCTTCTCCTCAACTAAAGGGGCACCTGTGGATCTAAGGAGCTTCTCCAGAGCCCCCCTCATTTCTCAGAGGGCACCTCCGCCCACCTCTGCTTTCTTTCGCATCAGGCAGGCACCAGCCGGGTGGCAGGTAGTCCTGTTTACAACTGTTCACTTAGTGACCGTTCAAAGTTACAATGGATTGCAAAAAGTGACTTAGGAGCATCTTTCACCTTCAGAACCAGCGTAGCATCCCCTTTTGGCAATTGACTCGTACGTACGACGGTCGCAGCATCCCGGAGTCACACGATCCCCTTCTGAGACCTTCACTTAACCACCCTGTGGCTGACTTAAGAACTGCAGTGATCCACTCAGCCACTGTGGCAAGAAAGGCCGTAAAACGGGGCAAACATCACTTAATAACTGTCTCAGCAGCAAAAATGTTGGTGTTAAGTGTGGTCATAAGGCGAGGACTGCCTGTATCCCAGAAGGTGTCAGGGGCAGCAGGGGTGGCGGGGAGAAGCAGTCCTGAAATGGGAATTTTATTTATTTGTTAAACTTATTTGCCGCCTACCTCGCCGTGGGGCTACCTGCGCTGGGCGGTTTGCCGTAATTAAAAAGGAAGGCCAATGAAAAGGCTCATAAACCTAAGAAGCAGAACGATGAAGTAAACAAAGGAACACAAATGGGAGTAAATGCATCACTACAACTTGGGAACAATGCAGGTGGGAGGATTTGGGGCGTCTGCTGTTCAGGGGGTTTCATTAAAGGATGCCCCCCCTAAAATTCAAGAACCAGACACAGGCAGGGCAGCCCCGGGTCCCAAAGTGACCTTAAACCAATTATTCCCTGTGAAAACCACAAAGCCACCCGGCCTTCGCTCACGTTTTAAGAGTTTGCTTTCAAAATATTGTCCCAGGCAGGCGCCCAACGGCCCCGGATGCCGAGAGGGACACAGTGATGTTGTTACCTTGGCCGCACAATTGTGGCTCTGTACTTTGCTTCCAGGTGTTGCCGAGTTCATGACTGCTGCTATCAGGCCCTGTCGCGGCGCCACTGCAAACCCAAAATGGAGAAATATTTCTACTCCGTCAGGAAAGACACCGTCACTTGCGGTATGTGGGAACACAAACCATGTCGGCGCAAACTTGGGTAACAGTGAAAAGCTCCCAGAATCCCCTGCGAAAGCCAGGCTGGCTGGGGATGCTGGGGTCTGAAGTCCACGTGACTGGAGGGGGCCGGGACGATCAACTGGCCCGGCCCTTTGCATCACGCAGCACGGTGCCTGCGTTCCAATAGAGTATTATGGGTGGTCCTTGACTTACGACTAACAAGATTTTATGATTTTTTTTGCAGGGGTCGTTAACCAAACAAAGCCGTCTACAATGGGCATTTTTTTGCCTGAAAATAAACAATTTTGAGCAGGATAGAAAAGTCATAAATTGAGGCCAGGGGTCTGCAGGATGCTTCCAAACAGCCATAAATGCAGATTGGTTGCTGAGCAGCCAAAATTTATTTCTTAATTTGTCACCTATTTCACTGGGGGTAAAATGCTGTCGTAAAACGTGGCCAGGGAGAGGGCAGGCACCAGGAGTTTGAATCTGGCTCATAAGTCCCTTTTTGGGGGGGGTCCATTGTAACTTCTAATTGTCCCTAAGCAACCGGTCATTAAGCGAGGAACGTTTTCGCCCCTGATTTCTTTTCGATGAAGTGTTTCTCCCAGGGATGCTGTTTAAGAACCGTCTCTCCAAATTTGGGGAAGGTCCCAGTTGGGAGGGAGGGGCCCCCCATTTTGGAAGGCCACAGATCAAAAGCAGGCGAGGAAAGACACCCCCCCTCACGGACCCCTCTCCTCTCTCCTCTCCAAGGGGGGAGACCGAATGCCAGCGGCAAACCTGCGAGTGTGACAAAGCCGCAGCCCTCTGCTTCCGCCACTCGAAGTTTCAAGGCCAGTACGTGGGCTACCGTAACCGCCTGTGCGAAGGACCCACACCGCCCTGCCAGGGGGTCTGCCCCCTCTGGGCCCCTACGAAGGGGGGCTGAGGCCGGCCCTCCCAAAACCACCCCATCCTTTCCCAGAAGCGTCTCCCAATTCTTTTTCTCTGGCAAGGCAGGTATAAATTAAAATGCATTTGCAAAATTGTAAATTGCAAGGCTTCTGTCCTTGTGGTCTCCCATCCTCTGGAAAACAGAAGCCGAGGGTTCTCAGGCTTATTATGGGATAATTTGAGGGAGTGCTTGGATTAATTAGATTTTAGATTTTTGGGGGGGACCCTGCCTTTATTCTTTCTACAAATAACTCCAGGCAGTAAAGGGAAGGGTGAAAAAATGTCCCCTTGCAGCCCCTTCTCTTAGGCCCTGCAAGGCACGTTCTGGGAAGCCGCTGGCGATGGGGCTCCCCAAAATCCAGTCCCAGCACTTGAATTCCTTTCCCAGGCTTTGACTGCTGAAGATGGCTCCCTCCGTCCTGCTGCTGCTCCTGCTCGCTTCCGGTAAGGGCCAAAGGGGGGGGTTCTCCCTCCCTGAGGAAGAGCTGGACAGCTGCCCCTCAGGGGAGGTCGCCTTGCTTTCCCTGCGCTGTGCAGAGGGGTGGACTAGATGCTCCTTGGGTCCCTTCCAACTCCACGTTTCCACGATCAGAAGACGGATCTTGCAGACATCCAGCTGAGTTCACCAATCCAAGCCGCCTTTTATCTTAATCACAAACAAGCCACAATTAGCAGGATTCATGTAATGCCTCAGAGCACAAGCCAGGGTTTGGGGCTGGCTTACATCACAGACGAAGCCTAATTTGCCAACCGCGCTTTGGCAGTATGGGCTCTGAGAGGGATGTTAACATTCAGGACCAGGGACAGCAGCAAGCTGGATTTGTTTAGTGACGGTGGGAAATGAAATTGGGCATGACTCATTTAGTGACCAAATTGTGGTTGGTACAACTGAGGCCATAAATCAAAGACTTTCTGTAATTCCTTCATGCATTCACTTGGCATATTGCAGTGAAAATGACAATGTATCAATCATAGGACATCACTAATAAATTAAGTTTCATCATGGTTTAAAGCAGGTTTCTCCAAACCTGGCCAGTTTAAGACTTGTGGGTTTCAACTCCCAGAATTCCTCTGCCAGCCAGCATGTAATTCTGGGAACTGGAGTCCACAAGTCTTAAAGTGGCCAGGTTTGGGGACCCCTGGTTTAAAGGCCACGAAGTCCTGGTTCACACTAGACAAACCCACAAATCTAGTTTGGGATGCTTCTCAGTTCCTTGGATTTCAACCATCATTGTTTTCCAGAGCTGACCATGATCCATGGAGGCTTGGTGCAACTTTACCGCATGGTCACTGAAGTGACCGGCAAGAAAGCCGTCCCACATTATTCCTTCTATGGGTGCTACTGCGGCCTGGGGGGCAGAGGGAGACCCAAGGATGCCCCTGACAGGTAAGGGGGGTGGCCACCCACCAGGTCCACTTCTCTGAGAAGCTGGCGAACCTCCAGATGTGCTGGGCTCCCAGAACTCCCTCTGAAAATATTTGAAAGGCCCCATGGAGGCCAAAGGGAAAAGGAGGGGGGCAGCCTCAGCCAGCCTGTTGAACAGCCCCCAATCTACGGATCCCTCTGTGGTCCAAACAGTGGATATATCTTGGTGAAAGAGGGGATTGTACTTAATTAGAGTTTCAGTTTCATATCCTGATGGGTTTTAAGATTACCAAAGTCCCTTATGACACACTCAAGAGGGCTGAGGGCACATTCCTTCTTTTTATTCATTCTAACTAGTCTTCCTGGGGCTGAGCCCACGTGTTCAAGTCACTCACACCACTTGCACAGCCTGTTGGGCCACAAGAGATCCACCGACCTTCGCCTAAGATCAGCATCACGCCTAGGCCTGGTCAACAGCGGGAAATATATATAAGGAGCAACCACAACCCTCAGAGCAACCACAAGTTCAACACTCACAACCCGTTGGAGCACGAGAGTACAAGGTTAGCCCCCCTTGCTTTCTAAACTCCCCCAGACATTGGGGGGCGGTTTAGGTGCGGCTAAGGCAAACCCTTCAGCCCAGCTCTGGTCAACGGTGGGAAACGATTCAAGGAAACAAGCACACTTTTACACACACAAACAAACAAACACACACTCCCCTAGGCAAGCCTGTGCAACAAAGCAATGTGTGTCTTTGTATCTTACGTTATCTTCAGCCCTCCTGAGCATGCAGGAACCAAGTAAAAGGCAACCAAAAAGAAGAAAAAAACTGGTTCCTGTTAAAAACCACAGTGAGGAGTCAAGAAAGGGGGCACCTCCAGGAAATCCCGGAGCGCGGGATTGGTGCCTTCCCCTTTCCTGAGCCTCCCTAGGACCAAGCACCTCTCCTGGAAGCCTGGCTCGCCAAAAATGCTGTGCAGCTTCTGAGGTTTTGCTTGATAAAAACATACAGGAACCCAGAAGTTGCCTTTAAGCTTTACGTGTTTATTCAGCTGAACAAAGATGGGTTCCTCTAAAAGAGAGAAGCCCCGAATGACAAGAAATCCTTGTGTTTATTCCTTCTGATTACATAAGCAATCCACCCGGCAAAGCTGACACACATGAGATAAAGATTTCACCCAGTAAGTCTGGCACACTGCAGATAAGCAGGGAGAAAGCAGAAGTAGCTAACAACGTTCCCTTTTGGGGGTTTCCCTAAAGACATCGTACGTTCCCGGGTGGGTTAGGACATGGGGTGTTTTCCTTGCTGCCCTTTCATGACCTGCATCCATGACTCTGCAAGGGCCCAAAGTCAGCAGGGCCATCTGCACATATTCACAATGGATACTTCCTATGCTGTCTCCTAATTCTGGGTAGACAGAGCCTCTGCAGGAAAATTTTTAATGGGCAGTAAGAGTTCTTCTGACGCAGGGATTCACACCCCTGCCCATCAGCCACTCCTACTCTCCGGGCGGTGGCGTGAAAAGGGAGTGGGCCCTCCCCTCCTCTGGTAAAGTCTTCCTCCCCCCCCTGCAAAAATGTTTGTGGAAGAGAAGATTTGTTGCACAAAGGGGTTCCATGAGGACTAGAATCTTAAATGGCTTTTTAAAAGCTGCTCTGGGGCAGAGCCTCTCCGTGTCTCTGTTTTGGTCCCCAGGTTTTCAACTTGACTCTGTATCCTAGCTCAGTGGAAGGAATCCTCTCTAATTCCCTTATTCAGAACCTTGAGGACTATAATGTTAATTTTCTGAAGCTCCCAAATTGACAACAGGGAAGAAGGAAATCTTGATTGGGCAGCTGGATAGGCAGGTTTCCTATCTTGTGTTTGCATTGTACACAAAGATGCGTAGTAAGAGAGACTGCAAGCCGATTGAGTGCAAAGCTGGCACCTGTTTATTACTCAGTATTGCATTCAGAATAATAGAGTAACACAACTACGACTGTGTAATTTTGAGGGGTTTTTCCTGGCCTTCAGGGCATTTCGGTGACTTCCCCCTGCAGAAAGCGTCCACATAAAACTGAAGTCCTATTTTGTATGATTTCAGATTGCGTCGGAAGCAGATTGCCGCGGCCTTGTCGCACTCACAAACTGCCTTCTGGCACTCGTTGCCCCATCCTGCAGGTAGAGCAAACCCTGGTTAATCCTGCCCACCCTCTCGGACAGCTCAGCCTAGGGCTGCAAATCCTGGCCTGGCCACCAGAGGGTAGCCGAGATGCAGGGAATCCTGATTGCGCCCCCCTGGTGGACAGGAGTTTTGCAGCCCAGAGCAGCTTACAGGAAGGCACTGCAGGCTGCCCAAAGACGATGAAAGGACCAACCCCAGTTTGGTTCTGGCTCAGGGAGCATTTGAACCCGGGTCTGTGCTTTCACTCACTGCAGACGATAACGTTGTTCCTCCGGCCGTAGATGTAGTGCAGAGTTTTCGGATTGCAGTCCTTCACTCTTCCATAACAGCAGTCATGCACGAAGCAGCAGCTGGAGGGAGGAAGGGAGGGAGGGGGTGGGGCAGAGTTAGCGAAAAGGGGGTCCCCCGTCCAGCAATGGGGAAGAGGCGCTGGCACCCCAAGATTGAGAAACGATTGGGGTCCCCACCGGTCCTGCAGAGAGGCTCCCGGGTCCCAAGAACCTGTGTGAAATCATTTGAAATGGAGATATTTTGCAGACGCAAAATGGTCTGTTTGTGTGTTTGTTGTGTGTGTGTGTGTGTGCGTGTGCGTGTGCCATCTCCAAGCGGCTTCCTTTCCAACATCCGGAGCTGCGAGAAACCCTGGATGGTGACTGAGGATGATGGGAGCTATTCTGGGGGCAGATGAAGGGACTCTTCCACGTACAGATGGTCCTCGTCTTACAGCCACAGTTGAGCCCATTGCTGAGCAAGACAATTTATTTCAGCCTCCCCCCCCCTTGAAGGGAAGAAGGCTCCCTCACGACCTGCTGGAGGGCTTCCACCTTCTGGTCATTGGGCGTTACGGGCTTACCGGTCGGTGGCGTCCATTGGCTGGCGTCGGCCCCCCACGCCGCAGTAGCATCCGTAAGCGCTGTAGGAGGTAACAGGATTTCTCAGCGTCTCTTCTATGATCATCACCCCAAATTGGAGCAGGCTCCCCTCGACTGGAAAAAGACAGAAAGTTTCAGCCTCCCTCGGCTTCTCTGGAGGGTTAATGGCAGATGCTGGCAGGCCTCGCTTAACGACCACAGCGAAACAAGATGTGGTCACACGATGCCTCGCTTAACGGTGAATTATCCTGTCCCGATGCCGGTCACTAAAGTCAAAGACAACCTGTAACCCCTCCGTTTTACCTTCTGGGAAGAGAGCAGAAATAGCTGCACATTTTACTGTTTTTCTTCACTCACCACCCATCAGCAACACGGCCACTATCCAGAGAGTCCTCATCCTCCCGAATCCAGACCTGGAAATGAGCAGACCCCGTTAATGGCCTCCGCTGGTGAAAAGTCTGGAAAATGGGCCTTGGAACGGTCACTAAACGAACGGTTGTAAGTCAAGGATAACCTGTAGGCAAGGATCAGAAGGAGAAAATGGCAAAGATGAGGCTATTCACACCTGGCAGGCTCCGTCTGCTCCTCTGCCCCCTGAAGACGCGGCTGGCACCTTTTATGTGGTAGGGGAGGGACTTCCCCAGTCCTCCTGGCAGGTGATCCTCGCTGTCACCTGGAGGGCCATCTTCAGAAAGCTCTCCAGGTGGTTTCCCTTCCCGTCTCCAAGCCCCCCTCCCTTCTCCCACTGATGATCTTACCTAGTTGTGTCATGACACATCTGCAAGAGAGCACCCAGCACCCCACCAGCCTCACTCCGGCGTCAGTGTGGCCCCAAGTACAGACAGGTTCGCCCATCGGATGCAAAAGTGCCCTCCCAGCCACCCACCCGGCCCCCTCCAGATCCCCGGCTGCTGGGGGAGCCCTCTGGGGTTGCTATCTCAGCCCTAAACTTCGGGGCACTAAGTTACCTCCCCTGTTTGTATGAAAAAATGTGTGTCTCAGATGTGTCAGCCCAGAGTCTCCCCACGCAAGGACAAGAGGGTTTAAGAGGAGGAGAGGGGACCCCAAGGAGAAAGAGGTGAGGAGGGGAAGAGGGGGTGCAGGAGGAGGGGGTTGGGAAGCTGGAATGTTGGGGTTCAGCTTAAGCAGCCAGCCTGAGTGGCCACTAGAGGGCAGCAAAGGCCACCCTTTGGCAGCCCAGGCAGGGAGTGCCCTTGAGGGAAGCCTAGCATTGCAAGGGAGCTTAGAGGTCTTCTAGTCTGACCCCCTTTCCAACTGATGAGCCTGCAATGTCTTCAAATTGACTAATTAAAACCTCATCCCACCTGCCCCCCTCCCCGTGTATCTGCCTCCCTCTTTGCCATCTTGCATTAAAATTATTTTACTTTGTCTGCTTTTGTTATATCTGATGATTTTAATGCTTTTTATGCCGCAAGGCGCACAGAGTCATTTGATACAAGATGGACAGCAAATAAGTTTCATAATAAATAAATAAACAAAAATGTACGAATAGTGTTGCAAAACCCTCCACGGAAAGAGGGGTGGCAAATAAATTCCATAATAAAGAAATAAAAATTGGATCCCAGCCAGGTGCTGAGTTCACCCAACAGGCTGCCTGCGGAGTCACCTTGTGGCTGCATTTTCCCAGCTCAGAGTTATCCTTGCTGAATTTGGGGGGGTGTTTAGAGGGCCGTGTGAACGCTGCCTGCCGCTCTTCCCCGTGTATAAATTCCGAGGAAAGCCAGAAGGGCTGGGAATTCTAGCCTGCTGGACAGCTTTGCCTGGGATCTTTCAAGGTGCTACTTTCAAGTTGTTCTAGAAAGCAGATTCTCAGGATCGGGGCCAATGGGGTGGCTGATCCAGAGAGGAGATCCCTCTGTCCTGCTGGCTGTGTTTGTGCATGTTTGTGTGTCCGTGCGTGCCCCAAAATAGCTCCTGCAAGCTTCCTACACCCAACTCAACTCACCACACTGGATCTCCCCCCAGCGGCAACTGTAGGGGTAGCAGGTGATTTGGGGACGGCACCCCCGTTTCTGCAGCTGGTGGTAGCTGCAGTCGTGCCTCTGGCAACACCTGGGGGAGCAGGCAAAGAGGGGGTGAGTCGCAAAAGGGGATCACATGACCCTGCGACCATCATAACTATGAGTCAGTTGCCAAGTGTCTGAATTTTGATCAGGGGAAGCTGCAATGGTTGTAAGTGTGAAAAACGGTCGTAAGTCACTCTTTTCACTGTAACTTCAAACATTCACTAAGTGAAATGCGAGCCGAGGCCTAGCTGCCATTTGGTCTCCCAAGAAAGCAGACTCGGCCGTCCGCCTTCCGGTCCTTCTCCCAGCCGGCCAGAAGTGGGATCACCAAGCCCACGCGGGGGTGTCCCGTGTCCACAGCCCAGGAAGCTGTTTCAAGCATGCAACGAAGAGCAAACACAAGGCTCTCTCTCTCTCTCCCTTGGCCTGTGTGATGCCAGCGGTGCCAGCAACTGCTTGTGTGTGTGTTTATTTTGCACGCCCTCTATTAAGTGTGGAATCAGCCTGGAATAAAAACACAAGGAAAAAATGCTGGACTAAGTTTTAAAAAGCTCACTATAAACCAAGGAGCTGCTGTGCAGGTTCTGAGGTTTTGCTTGATAAAAAAATACGGGAAACCAGAAGTTGCCTTTAAGCTTTACGTGTTTATTCAGCTGAACAACGACCCATTAACCGCACCGTCTGACTTTTCCAAGGCCCTCGTCAAGACAATGAGTTCAGCTTCCTGAGCTGAAGTACCTGCAGGGAGAGCAGCTGCTGATCCAATGTGACCACGGCAGAGCCAGCTAGCCTTCCTCCCTGTCTCACAAAGCTGCTGCCGTCTGTATGCAGGTCCTCTAGTGGCTGGTCAGTCAAATCCGGCTGGCCAGTGAACACTACAGTAACAGTTTGCACACAGTCATGATCCCCCTCCTGTTCCAGTTGGGGAAGAAAGGTTGCTGGATTGAACCTGCCCCAGCACTTGAGACGAACTTGTGGGCTGCCGAGGGGAGCAATCAGATACTGGTCCAGACGGGAGGCTATAAGCCAATGGCCCCCCTTGGAGGCTAACAAGTCCTGGATGGAATGAGGTGTTTCCACTGTGACAGGAGCCCCAAACGTTAATTCTTCAGCAGCCTCCAAAAGGAGAACGGCAGCTGCTGCAGCCCAAAGGCAAGCCGGCCATCTCTGAGCAATAGGATCCAGTTGTTTGGAGAAACAGGCCACTGGGCGAGACCAAGTACCAAGGGTCTGAGTAAGGACTCCAGCAGCCACCCTTTGCTTCCAGCCACACATAAGGCGAACGGTTTCCTGTGGCAGCCTGATACAAGGGCTTAGCCATGAGAGCAAAGATGGTGGCTTGGAACTTAGCAAGCGAATCGCATCCTGAAAGGGGCATAGGGCAGTCTGGAAGGTAAAGAAGTTGATGAGTAAGGCGTATACCAGCCATAAAGCATTCCAAAGGGTTGACTATTGCAGCTGACACAGAAAGGCCATTGGCCCCAAAGACCTGGAACGTTTGTGAGGAAGGGTTTCCAAGGGGCTTATTTAACACTGAATAATCACATCATCGAACACTTGAATGGAAGATGCCCCTGATTTACAAGGACTACGGCGGCTACTGCGGGCTGGGCGGTTCCCGGCAGCCGGTGGATGCCACCGATTGGTAAGGGGGGCCCCTCAGGTGACCTGGGAGGGGTCTCGGCTTGTCCTCAGCTAAAGGGGTACCTGTGGATCTAAGGAGCTTCTCCAGAGCCCCCCTCATTTCTCAGATGGCACCTCTGCCCACCTCTGCTTTCTTTCGCATCAGGCGGGAACCAGCCGGGTGGCAGGTAGTCCTCAGTTTACAACTGTTCACTTAATGACCGTTCAAAGTTAGAGTGGATTGCAAAAAGTGACTTAGGAGCATCTTTCACCTTCAGAACCAGCGTAGCATCCCCTTTTGGCAATTGACTCGTACGTACGACGGTCGCAGCTTCCCGGAGTCACACGATCCCCTTCTGAGACTGCAGTGATCCACTCAGCCACTGTGGCAAGAAAGGCCGTAAAACGGGGCAAAAGTCACTTAAAAACTGTCTCACTTAGCAGCAGAAACGGTGGTCATAAGGCGGGGACTGCCTGTATCCGAGAGGTGGTGGGGAGCAGCCGTCCTGAAATGGGAATTTAATTTATTTGTTAAACTTATTTGCCACCTACCTCGCCGTGAGGCTACCTACGCTGGGCGGTTTGCCGTAATTAAAAACGAAGGCCAATGAAAAGGCTCGTAAACCTAAGAAACAGAACGATGAAGTAAACGAACACAAATGGGAGTAAATGCATCAATACAACTTGGGAACAATGCAGGTGGGAGGATTTGGGGCGTCTGCCATTCAGGGGGATTCATTAAAGGATGCCACCCCTAAAATTCAAGAACCAGACACAGGCAGGGCAGCCCCGGGGCCTGAAGTGACCTTAAACAAGTTATTCCCTGTGAAAACCACAAAGCCACCCTGCCTTCGCTCACGTTTTAAGAGTTTACTTTCAAAATATTGTCCCAGGCAGGCGCCCAACGGCCCCGGATGCCGAGAGGGACACAGTGATGTTGTTACCTTGGCCGCACAATTGTGGCTCTGTACTTTGCTTCCAGGTGTTGCCGAGTTCATGACTGCTGCTATCAGGCCCTGTCGCGGCGCCACTGCAAACCCAAAATGGAGAAATATTTCTACTCCGTCAGGAAAGACACCGTCACTTGCGGTATGTGGGAACACAAACCATGTCGGCGCAAACTTGGGTAACAGTGAAAATCCCCCAGAATCCCCTGCAAAAGGCAGGCTGGCTGGGGATGCTGGGTTTGAAGTCCACGCGACTGGAGGGGGCCGGGAAGATCAGCTGGCCCGGCCCTTTGCATCACACAGCACGGTGCCTGCGTTCAGATGTGGTATTATGGGTGGTCCTTGACTTACGACTGACAAGATTTTATGATTTTTTTTGCAGGGGTCGTTAACCAAACAAAGCCGTTCACGATGGGCATTTTTTTACCTGGAAAGTAAACAATTTTGAGCAGGATAAAAAGTCATAAATTGAGGCCAGGGGTCTGCAGGATGCTTGCAAACAGCCATAAATGCAGATTGGTTGCTGAGCAGCCAAAATTTATTTCTTAATTTGTCACCTATTTCACTGAGGGGGTAAAATGCTGTCTTAAAACGTGGCCAGGGAGAGGGCAGGCACCAGGATTTTGAATCTGGGTCATAAGTCCCTTTTTGGGGGGGTCCATTGTAACTTCTAACCGTCCCTAAGCGACCGGTCATTAAGCGAGGAACATTTTCGCCCCTGATTTCTTTTCGATGAAGTGTTTCCCCAGGGATGCTGTTTAAGAACCGCCTCTCCAAATTTGGGGAAGGTCCCAGTTGGGAGGGAGGGGCCCCCAATTTTGGAGGGCCAGAGATCAAAACCAGGTGAGGAAAGACACCCCCCCCTCACGGACCCCTCTCCTCTCTCCTCTCTGGGGGGGAGACCGAATGACGGCGGCAAACCTGCGAGTGTGACAAAGCCGCAGCCCTCTGCTTCCGCCACTCGAAGTTTCAAGGCCAGTACGTGGGCTACCGTAACCGCCTGTGCGAAGGACCCACACCGCCCTGCCAGGGGGTCTGCCCCCGCTGGGCCCCTACGAAGGGGGGCTGAGGCCGGCCCTCCCAAAACCACCCCATCCTTTCCCAGAAGCGTCTCCCAATTCTTTTTCTCTGGCAAGGCAGGTATAAATTAAAATGCATTTGCAAAATTGTAAATTGCAAGGTTTCTGTCCATGCGCAGAGTACAGCTTTTTTTTCCACTTGTGGTCCCCCATCCTCTGGAAAACAGAAGCCGAGGGTTCTCAGGCTTATTATGGGATAATTTGAGGGAGTGCTTGGATTAATTAGATTTTAGATTTTTGGGGGGGACCCTGCCTTTATTCTTTCTACAAATAACTCCAGGCAGTAAAGGGAAGGTTGAAAAAAGGTCCCCTTGCAGCCGCTTCTCTTAGGCCCTGCAAGGCACGTTCTGGGAAGCCGCTGGCGATGGGGCTCCCCAAAATCCAGTCCCAGCACTTGAATTCCTTTCCCAGGCTTTGACTGCTGAAGATGGCTCCCTCCGTCCTGCAGCTGCTCCTGCTCGCTTACGGTAAGGGCCAAAGGGGGGGGTTCTCCCTCCCTGAGGAAGAGCTGGACAGCTGCCCCTCAGGGGAGGTCGCCTTGCTTTCCCTGCGCTGTGCAGAGGGGTGGACTAGATGCTCTTTGGGTCCCTTCCAACTCCACGGTTCTACGATTGGATGGCTCAGCCCAGAGCCCATCAGAAGAAGGATCTTGCAGGCATCCAGCTGAGTTCACCGATCCAAGCCGCCTTTTATTTTAATCACGAACAAGCCACAATTAGCGGGATTCATGTAATGCCTCAGAGCACAAGCCAGGGTTTGGGGCTGGCTTACATCACAGACGAAGCCGAATTTGCCAACCGCGCTTTGGCAGTGTGGGCTCTGAGAGGGATGTTAACTTTCAGGACCAGGGACAGCGGCAAGCTGGATTTGTTTAGTGACGGTGGGAAATGAAATTGGGCATGACTCATTTAGTGACCAAATTGTGGTTGGTACAACTGAGGCCATAAATCAAAGACTTTCTGTAATTCCTTCATGCATTCACTTGGCATGTTGCAGTGAAAATGACAATGTATCAATCATAGGACATCACTAATAAATTAAGTTTCATCATGGCTTAAAGCAGGTTTCTCCAAACCTGGCCAGTTTAAGACTTGTGTGTTTCAACTCCCAGAATTCCTCAGCCAGCCAGCATGTAATTCTGGGAACTGGAGTCCACAAGTCTTAAAGTGGCCAGGTTTGGGGACCCCTGGTTTAAAGGCCACGAAGTCCTGGTTCACACTAGACCAGGGGTAGGCAACCTTGGCTCTTTTATGACTCATGGACTTCAACTCCCAGAATTCCTGAGCCAGCCATGCTGAGGTGAAAGGGAGGTTTCCAAGCTGAGCCATGCTGGCTCAGGAATTCTGGGAGTTGAAGTCCATGAGTCATAAAAGAGCCAAGGTTGCCTACCCCTGCACTAGACAAACCCACAAATCTAGTTTGGGATGCTTCTCAGTTCCTGGGATTTCAACCATCATTGTTTTCCAGAGCTGACCATGGTCCAAGGAGGCTTGGTGCAACTTTACCGCATGAAGTGACCGGCAAGAAAGCCGTCCCACATTATTCCTCCTATGGCTGCTACTGCGGCCTGGGGGGCAGAGGGAGACCCAAGGATGCCCCTGACAGGTAAGGGGGGTGGCCACCCACCAGGTCCACCTCTCTGAGAAGCTGGCGAGCCTCCAGATGTGCTGGGCTCCCAGAACTCCCTCTGAAAATATTTGAAAGGCCCCATGGAGGCCAAGGGGAAAAGGAGGGGGGCAGAGTCCCTCCCGGGAGTCACCCCCTCTTTGCCTGCTCCCCCAGGTGTTGCCAGAGGCACGACTGCTGCTACCACCAGCTGCAGAAACGGGGGTGCCATCCCCAAATCACCTGCTACCCCTACAGTTACCGCTGGGGGGAGATCCAGTGTGGTGAGTTGAGTTGGGTGTAGGAAGCTTGCAGGAGCTATTTTGGGGCACGCACGCACACACAAAGATGCACAAACTCAGCCAGCAGGACAGAGGGATCTCCTCTCTGGATCAGCAACCCCATCGGCCCCGATCCTGAGAATCTGCTTTCTAGAACAACTTGAAAGAAGCACCTTGAAAGATCCCAGGCAAAGCTGTCCAGCAGGCTAGAATTCCCAGCCCTTCTAGCTTTCCTCGGAATTTATACACGGGGAAGAGCGGCAGGCAGCGTTCACACGGCCCTCTAAACACCCCCCCAAATTCAGCAAGGATAACTCTGAGCTGGGAAAATGCAGCCACAAGGTGACTCCGCAGGCAGCCTGATGGGTGAACTCAGCACCTGGCTGGGATCCAATTTTTATTTCTTTATTATGGAATTTATTTGCCACCCCTCTTTCCGTGGAGGGTTTTGCAACACTATTTGTACATTTTTGTTTATTTCTTTATTATGAAACTTATTTGCTGTCCATCTTGTATCAAATGACTCTGTGCGCCTTGCGGCATAAAAAGCATTAAAATCATCAGATATAACAAAAGCAGACAAAGTAAAATCATTTTAATGCAAGATGGCAAAGAGGGAGCCAGATACACGGGGGGGGGGGCAGGTGGGATGAGCTTTTAATTAGTCAATTTGAAGACATTGCAGGCTCATCAGTTGGAAAGGGGGTCAGACTAGAAGACCTCTAAGCTCCCTTGCAATGCTAGGCTTCCCTCAAGGGCACTCCCTGCCTGGGCTGCCAAAGGGTGGCCTTTGCTGCCCTCTAGTGGCCACTCAGGCTGGCTGCTTAAGCTGAACCCCAACATTCCAGCTTCCCAACCCCCTCCTCCTGCACCCCCTCTCCCCCTCCTCACCTCTTTCTCCTTGGGGTCCCCTCTCCTCCTCTTAAACCCTCTTGTCCTTGCGTGGGGAGACTCTGGGCCCACACATCTGAGACACACATTTTTTCACACAAACAGGGGAGGCAACTTAGTGCCCCGAAGTTTAGGGCTGAGATAGCAACCCCAGAGGGCTCCCCCAGCAGCCGGGGATCTGGAGGGGGCCGGGTGGGTGGCTGGGAGGGCACTTTTGCATCCGATGGGCGAACCTGTCTGTACTTGGGGCCACACTGACGCCGGAGTGAGGCTGGTGGGGTGCTGGGTGCTCTCTTGCAGATGTGTCATGACACAACTAGGTAAGATCATCAGTGGGAGAAGGGAGGGGGGCTTGGAGACGGGAAGGGAAACCACCTGGAGAGCTTTCTGAAGACGGCCCTCCAGGTGACAGCGAGGATCACCTGCCAGGAGGACTGGGGAAGTCCCTCCCCTACCACATAAAAGGTGCCAGCCGCGTCTTCAGGGGGCAGAGGAGCAGACGGAGCCTGCCAGGTGTGAATAGCCCCATCTTTGCCATTTTCTCCTTCTGATCCTTGCCTACAGGTTATCCTTGACTTACAACCGTTCGTTTAGTGACCGTTCCAAGGGCCATTTTCCAGACTTTTCACCAGCGGAGGCCATTAACGGGGTCTGCTCATTTCCAGGTCTGGATTCGGGAGGATGAGGACTCTCTGGATAGTGGCCGTGTTGCTGATGGGCGGTGAGTGAAGAAAAACAGTAAAATGTGCAGCTATTTCTGCTCTCTTCTCGGAAGGTAAAACGGAGGGGTTACAGGTTGTCTTTGACTTTAGTGACCGGCATCGGGACAGGAAAATTCACCGTTAAGCGAGGCATCGTGTGACCACATCTTGTTTCGCTGTGGTCGTTAAGCGAGGACTGCCAGCATCTGCCATTAACCCTACAAAAAAGCCGAGGCAGACTTAAACTTTCTGTCTTTTTCCAGTCGAGGGGAGCCTGCTTGAATTCGGGGTGATGATCATGCAAGAGACGTGGACAAACCCTGTTACCACCTACGGTGCTTACGGATGCTACTGCAGTTGGGAGGGCCAAGGTCAGCCAAAGGACGCCACCGACCGGTAAGCCCGTAACGCCCAATGACCAGAAGGTGGAAGCCCTCCAGCAGGGCATGAGGGAGCCTTCTTCCCTTTGGGGGAGGGGGAGGCTGAAATAATTTCAGACACTCGGCAACTGGCTCATATTTATGATGGTCACAGTGTCCCGGGCTCACGTGATCCCCCTTTTGCGACCTCTGGATGAGCAAAATCAAGGGGGAAGAAGGCGGATTCCCTTCAGAACTGCAGTGCTACGTTAAGAACCGCAGAGGCTGGAAAGGCCATAAAAAGGGGGAAAACTCACTTAATGGCTGTCTTGCTTCGCAATGGGCTCAACTATGGCTGTGAGACGAGGACCATCTGTACATGGAAGAGACCCTTCCTCTGCCCTCAGAATAGCTCCCATCGTCCTCAGTCGCCATCCAGAGTTTCTCGCAGCTCCAAATGTTGGAAAGGAACCAGCTTGGAGAAGGCACACGCACACGCACGCACACGCACACGCGCACACACGCACACGTACACACAAACACACCAAACACACAAACAGACCATTTAGCCTCTGCAAAATATCTCCATTGCAAATGATTTCACACGGGTTCTTGGGAGCCGGGGAGCCTCTCTGCAGGACCGGTGGGGACCCCAATCGTTTTCCAATCTTGGGGTGCCAGCACCTCACCCACATTGCTGGACGGGGGACCCTCTTTTGGCTAACTCTGCCCCACCCCCTCCCTCCCTCCCTCCAGCTGTTGCTTCGAGCACAACTGCTGTTACGGAAAAGTGACCGGCTGCGACCCCGAAATAGACCACTACAACTACAGCCGGACGAACGGGGTTATCGTCTGCGGTGAGTGGAATGCAGAGACCCGGGTTCAAATGCTTCCCAAGCCAGAACCAAGCTGGGGTTGATCCTTTCATCATCTTTGGGCAGCCTGCAGTGCCTTCCTGTAATCTGCTCTGGGCTGCAAAACTCCTGTCCACCAGGGGGGCGCAATCAGGATTCCCTGCATCTCGGCTGCCCTCTGGTGGCCAGGCCAGGATTTGTAGCCCTAGGCTGAGCCGTCCGAGAGGGTGGGCAGGATTAACCAGGGTTTGCTCTGCCTGCAGGAGTGGGCACCCCGTGCCAGAATCAGATGTGTGAGTGCGACAAGGCCGGTGCAATCTGCCTCCGAGACAATCTGGGCACGTACAACGAAGAATATGCGAATTACCCACGTTGCACGGAGGAGTCACCGAATTGCTAAGTCTCTGGAGGCCGGGAAAAACCCCTCAAAATTACACAATCGTAGTTGTGTTGCTCTATTATTCTGAATGCAATACTGAGTAATAAACAGGTGCCAGCTTTGCACTCAATCGGCTTGCAGTCTCTCTTACTACGCATCTTTGTGTACAATGCAAACACAAGATAGGAAACCTGCCTATCCGGCTGCCCAGTCAAGATTTCCTGCTTCCCTCTTGTCAATTTGGGAGCTTCAGAAAATTAACATTATAGTCCTCAAGGTTCTGAATAAGGGAATTAGAGAAGATTCCTTCCACTGAGCTAGGATACAGAGTCAAGTTGAAAACCTGGGGACCGAAACAGAGACACGGAGAGGCTCTGCCCCAGAGCAGCTTTAAAAAAGCCATTTAAGATCCTAGTCCTCATGGAACCCCTTTGCGCGAGAAATCTTCTCTTCCACAAAGCATTTTTGCAGTGGTGGGGGGGAGGAAGACTTTACCAGAGGAGGGGAGGGCCCGATCCCTTTTCACGCCACTGCCCGGAGAGTAGGAGTGGCTGATGGGCAGGGGTGTGAATCCCTGCGTCAGAAGAACTCTTACTCCCCATTAAAATTTTCCTGCAGAGGCTCTGTCTACCCAGAATTAGGAGACAGCATAGGAAGTATCCATTGTGAATATGTGCAGATGGCCCTGCTGACTTTGGGCCCTTGCAGAGTCATGGATGCAGGTCATGAAAGGGCAGCAAGGAAAACACCCCATGTCCTAACCCACCCGGGAACGTACGATGTCTTTAGGGAAACCCCCAAAAGGGAACATTGTTAGCTACTTCTGCTTTCTCCCTGCTTATCTGCAGTGTGCCAGACTTACTGGGTGAAATCTTTATCTCATGTGTGTCAGCTTTGCCGGGTGGATTGCTTATATAATCAGAAAGAACACATACAAGGATTTCTTGTCCTTCGGGGCTTCTCTCTTTTAGAGGAACCCATCTTTGTTCAGCTGAATAAACACGTAAAGCTTAAAGGCAACTTCTGGTTTCCCGTATGTTTTTATCAAGCAAAACCTCAGAAGCTGCACAGCACTTTTGGCGAGCCAGGCTTCCAGGAGAGGTGCTTGGTCCTAGGGAGGCTCAGGAAAGGGGGAGGCACCAATCCCGCGCTCCGGGATTTCCTGGAGGTGCCCCCTTTCTTGACTCCTCACTGTGGTTTTTAACAGGAACCAGTTTTCTTCTTCTTTTTGGTTGCCTTTTACTTGGTTCCTGCATGCTCAGGAGGGCTGAAGATAACGTAAGATACAAAGACACACATTGCTTTGTTGCACAGGCTTTCCTAGGGGAGTGTGTGTTTGTTTGTGTGTGTAAAAGTGTGCTTGTTTCCTTGAATCGTTTCCCACCGTTGACCAGAGCTGGGTGGAAGGGTTTGCCTTAGCCGCACCTAAACCGCCCCCCAATGTCTGGGGGAGTTTAGAAAGCAAGGGGGGCTAACCTTGTACTCTCGTGCTCCAACGGGTTGTGAGTGTTGGACTTGTGGTTGCTCTGAGGGTTGTGGTTGCTCCTTATATATATTTCCCGCTGTTGATCAGGCCTAGGCGTGATGCTGATCTTAGCCGAAGGTCGGTGGATCTCTTGTGGCCCAACAGGCTGCGCAAGTGGTGTGAGTGACTTGAACACGTGGGCTCAGCCCCAGGAAGACCTGTTAGGAGGAATAAAAAGAAGGAATGTGCCCTCAGCCCCCTTGAGTGTGTCATAAGGGACTTTGGTAAGCTTAAAACCCATCAGGATATGAAATTGAACCTCTAATTAAGTACAATGCCCTCTGTCACCAGGACATACCCGCTGTTTGGCCCACAGGGGGATCCATAGATTTGGGAGTTTTTGTAACCATGGGAGACTATGCTTAAAGAGGCATGGATCATAATCAGCATGCTTAATATGCTCTTTTTTTGTGGGACCTTACACTAGAATAAGCAGGTGCTTAAAGACTGTGGGTTGTGGTGACCTTCCGCGGCACCACCTTTTCCTGATTTAGCTTCTGCTCCACCACCCTATAAGGGGATCTACTCCCTCACAGGGCAGGTAGCCACTGGAAGGGAGGACACTAATAAGGTCCTGGTTCATACCCCCTTCTCCACGTCTAACATGGGAGGACCGATTGGGTTCTTACACTGAAACCCCACAGAAATATTCTGAATTGGTTCTGTCCATTATTCGAACTTATGCCACTAACTGGGCAGACCTCCAAGCCATGCTGGATTTCTTTTTAACAACAGAGGAAAGGCGTCTGGTAGGAAATGCTGCTAAAAAGAAAGGAAGGCCCTTTGTCCTGCAAATGAAAAGGTTTCCAAGACATTATTGTCCCTGCATTGCAGGTTGCCCTCCCTAAACAGAAAATTTGGGCAAAATTTATGATGTTCATCGGTTGCCAGCTTAAAGTCCCCGTGACTTCCTTGAGTGCCCCAGATGTTAAGTGCGAATTACAGAAGATGGATGGGACTTCAGCTGACAATAGAAAACTTGTTGGAAGAAGCTTATAAAGCCTACCTGACATGACCAGAAGTGATAACCAGGGGGGCTAAAAAGGATGAAAAACAAAGTATTGTCTTGCTGGCTTAAGCTCTGCAACAGGTGCCCCTAGTGGAAGGGGGAAGACATGGGACTTGCGGAAGAGGATGGCGAGGAGTGGTAGGGCCCCCTTAAGAGAGAAAGGGGACGATGTCACCCAGATTCCAGTCACCACCACCCCAGTCCACCCACTCCAGTCTTTTGCCCTAAGACAGGACCAGTCTTGTATATGCATGCCATTTGTCCACTGGAGAGGGGAATGTCTTTTATGTTCCCTTCCTAACTGTCCTATAGGGTGCTGTTCCACAACCATGCTCCAGATATAAGGGGGGGGAGGGGTTGGGGGCCTTTGTCTCCCTGCCCTTATGGATGATTCTTCCTCTTCAACCCTGGTAAAGTTCAAAGTCAGAGGAAAACAATACCCTTTTTGATTGAAACAGGGGCATCACATTCAGTGTTAAATAAGCCCCTTGGAAACCCTTCCTCACAAACGTTCCAGGTCTTTGGGGCCAATGGCCTTTCTGTGTCAGCTGCAATAGTCAACCCCTTGGAATGCTTTATGGCTGGTATTCGCCTTACTCATCAACTTCTTTACCTTCCAGACTGCCCTATGCCCCTTTCAGGATGTGATTTGCTTGCTAAGTTACAAGCCACCATCTTTGCTCTCATGGCTAAGCCCTTGTATCAGGCTGCCACAGGAAACCGTTCGCCTTACGTGTGGCTGGAAGCAAAGGGTGGCTGCTGGAGTCCTTACTCAGACCCTTGGTACTTGGTCTCGCCCAGTGGCCTGTTTCTCCAAACAACTGGATCCTATTGCTCAGAGATGGCCGGCTTGCCTTTGGGCTGCAGCAGCTGCCGTTCTCCTTTTGGAGGCTGCTGAAGAATTAACGTTTGGGGCTCCTGTCACAGTGGAAACACCTCATTCCATCCAGGACTTGTTAGCCTCCAAGGGGGGCCATTGGCTTATAGCCTCCCGTCTGGAGCAGTATCTGATTGCTCCCCTCGACAGCCCACAAGTTCGTCTCAAGTGCTGGGGCAGGTTCAATCCAGCAACCTTTCTTCCCCAACTGGAACAGGAGGGGGATCATGACTGTGTGCAAACTGTTACTGTAGTGTTCACTGGCCAGCCGGATTTGACTGACCAGCCACTAGAGGACCTGCATACAGACGGCAGCAGCTTTGTGAGACAGGGAGGAAGGCTAGCTGGCTCTGCCACGGTCACATTGGATCAGCAGCTGCTCTCCCTGCAGGTACTTCAGCTCAGGAAGCTGAACTCATTGTCTTGACGAGGGCCTTGGAAAAGTCAGACGGTGCGGTTAATATAGTTACAGGCAGTAAGTTTGGGGAGGGGGTTGTGTTATACATGCACATGGGGCATTGTGGACAGAGTGTGGTTTGCTCACCGCTCCTATTAAATATGAACAGGACATTTTAAGGCTATTGGATGCTGTTTTCCTCCCGCATAAGGTGGCTGTCATGCACGTGAGGGCCCATGTTAGGGTTGATATTGAACATGGAAGGGGAAATGCCTTGGCCGACCGCATCGCAAAGTCCTCCGCTTCAGGTCCCCTGTCCGCTTGGTACATGGGTGCGCTTGTACCCTCACATCTGCCTGTGCTGGTTCCCACATGTATTTCACAGGATGGGCACAGAGCTTATAGGCTGGGTGCTGTTTATCGTGGACGTAGGCTGGAGAAGGACGGGAAACGCCTTCTCCCAAAACATGAATTATGGGCCCTCTTACGAAAATTGCATGCCAGCACTCATTGGGGTTACAAGGCCGTGGCTGAGTTTCTTATAAAGGACTATATTTGTCCTAGGCCCTCACAACGATCAAGCAATGTGTGATTTGTCGATGTAAGTGATTAAGTTCCCCTTGGGGAGGCTTGGGGCTGGCCAGGATCCTGCTAGTTTTGAGGAGGTTGATTTTACTGAGATGCCACGGACGCGGGGTTTTAGGTACTTGCAGGTTTTTGTGGGTGCTTTCTCTGGATAGAATGAGGCCTTTCCCTGTCGTACTAACAAGGCATGTGCAAAATAAACACACACACAAGCAATTGCTGGCACCGCTGGCATCACACAGGCCGAGGGAGAGAGAGAGAGAGCTTTGTGTTTGCTTTTCGTTGGCTGCTTGAAACAGCTTCCTGGGGTGTGGACACGGGACACCCCCGCGTGGGCTTGGTGATCCCACTTCTGGCCGGCTGGGAGAAGGACCGGAAGGCGGACGGCCGAGTCCGCTTTCTTGGCAGACCAAATGGCAGCTAGGCCTCGGCTCATATTTCACTTAGTGAATGTTTGAAGTTACAGTGAAAAGAGTGACTTACGACCGTTTTTCACACTTACGACCATTGCAGCTTCCCCTGATCAAAATTCAGACACTTGGCAACTGACTCATAGTTATGACGGTCGCAGTGTCCCGGGGTCATGTGATCCCCTTTTGCGACCTTCTCACAAGGAAAAGCAAAAGGGAAGCCAGATTCACCTCACAACCAGGTTTCTAACTTAGAAACTGCAGTGATTCGCTTAACAACTGCCGCAAAATAAGTCGTAAAATGGGGCAAAACTCATTTAACACATGTCTCGCTTAGCAACAGAAATCTTGGGCTCAATTGCAGTCATAAGGCGAGGACTACCTGTGTGTAAGCTAAGCCTGGTGGAGAAACTACAAACTCACACACAAACGCACCTTGGGGAGCCCGCCAAAAGGGAAACCGAGTCCGGCAGTCGTCCGGCAGTCGCTGTCCATCTTTCCAAAGTCCTCAGTGATCCCACAAATGTTTTTTCTTAGGAAGAACGTAAAGGACGATGTGCTAGACTTTGTTACAGGGGCACCACAAGTGCCTCAATGACTAGCCCCCCACAAGTGTCCAGAAAGACAGAGAGAGCGAAGGGAAGATGCCGTCACAGCACTGAGGTCAACCAAGGGGCAAATTCATGCCCAGTTGCCAAAGTTTTCATGCAACTTTGGGAGAGGCCGGGTCAGCTGACCTCACCTGCAGCTCTGCCCCAGGTCAGACTGGAGCCACGGACCAGTTTCCCCAGTTCCACCAGACTGGAATTTTGCCAGGGGCTGAGAAGCCATCAAAAGATCCTTTGAGGAGAAGGACTGGGCAAACATCTTCTTATCTTCTTGATTCTTCCTTCAAGGGCTTCCTTTGAACTTTCTCCCCGCTGTCCTGTGGGGTGGAGACTTGACACCATCCAAGTCCTCAAACGTGCTGAGGTTGTGAAGGGCTCTCCGTGGTCAAGGAGGGAACTTGGGAAGCTGTGCTGGCTGCCGAGGAGAGTGGACACGTTTCCTTGTCCTCTGAGGTGGGCAGAGCACAAACGAGGCCCCGTGGGATTCTGGGCACCCCATTTCTAGCAGAACGAGGGCAGATGAATACAGATTCAGAAGAAGGTAACAGAGACGCCAGGAGAGGATTGGTGGAGACCGATTGGAGAAATAGAGATATTTAAGGCGAAGAAGAAGAGAAGACTCAGGGAAAACAAGATGGCGGCCTTGAGGTAGAAAAACGAACCGACAAACAAGATGGTCAAGAAGTGATGTGCCTGCTTGGTTTTCTGGCTTGTTGAAGAGAGTGATCTAGATGGGCTTTGTGGTCCTTTCAAACTGGGGTTTGCTGGGCTGCGTAATTTCCGAACCACACTTATGACTAGGTTGAACTTCAGGATCCAGGACAGCGGCTGAACTTCCTCGGGGGATCCTTCCATCTCTATGGATCCGCCACTCAAAGGTTCACCACCAATTGGATCCACCACTCCAGGTCCAGCACAAATCGAGTGACAAAAGGGTGTTGCTTCTCCTAGCATCACCCTCTCTGGGTTGCTGACTTGGAGACTGTGCGTAATTTGTAGCCCTGGAGCTTTATGGAAGGGAGAAGGTGGACCTGGCTGACCGTCTTGGTTTTGTACACACCCTCTGAAAACACCTCGATGATGCCTGTAGGCCTCCCCGGATGAGTTGTGTCTTTCCCCCTTCTTTTGATCCGAGGTTGACAGATCCGGACCTGCTCTGACGAAGTTTGAACTTTTCTAGCTGTCACGGAAAAAAAACAACTCTTGGGTTGACCTGTGACGCTCACAGCATTTTGTTCAGCGCTGAAGGCAGAGCCACCAACTCCATTGCCCTGTAAGCCTCCACTGGTTGGGCTTCCTCTGGAATTCTGGGAAGTGGAGTTAATCAGCTGGAGGGGGCTGGACTAGAAGACCTCCAGGGTCCCTCCCAATCCAAGGACTGTACAGTTTCTTGTCCGGTTTGCTGTTCCATCCAGGAAGGGAGGAAGACTCCGCACCGTCTTCAGGATGGCCTGTGCACTTGGAGGCAGCAGCCCCGTCCTTCTCCTCTGCGGTAGGTCCTCGCCTTAAAGATGGCGGAGAGGGAAGGGGTGGGCGAAGGAAAGGACCAGGCAGAACCCAGCGGAGGCAAGGAAGGGGAACATTTTCCAGATCTAGGGGTTGTTAACTCCATTTGTTCAGGGAATATTATTCCAACACCCAGATTAAGAAGAATCGCCAAGAGGAAGAAGTGTGTTTGGAGTTTTACAGATCAATAAAGCAATATTTGTAGTTCAGGGTGGAATTGGGGGTCCTGGTTGCTCTCCGAGCTGAGTAGTTTCCTTGCAGACGTTTCATGACCCAGCCAGGTAACGTCATCGGCAATGCTACCTCGCTTGGTGATGAAACATCTGCCACAACACAACACAGCTCAGAGAGCACCCAGGAGCCTCATTTGATCCAAGAGCTGCACAATTTTGTTCCATCTCCTGCTAGAGAAGGGGAGTTGGACTAGAAGACCTTTGAGGTCCCTTCTTCTGAGGCGATGGCTATCCTCTCGGTCTCCCTTCCAGTTCTGGTCTTTGCCAGCGCCAATTTGATCCAGTTTGGCCACATCATCGAACACTTGACCGGAAGACACCCCCTGATTTACAAGGACTACGGCGGCTACTGCGGGCTGGGCGGTTCCCGGCAGCCGGTGGACGCCACCGATTGGTAAGGGGGGGCCCTTGGGTGACCTGGGAGGGGTCCCGGCTTCTCCTCAGCTAAAGGGGCACCTGTGGATCTAAGGAGCTTCTCCAGAGCCCCCCTCATTTCTCAGAGGGCACCTCCGCCCACCTCTGCTTTCTTTCACATCAGGCGGGCACCAGCCGGGTGGCAGGTAGTCCTCAGTTTACAACTGTTCACTTAGAGACCGTTCAAAGTTACAGTGGATTGCTAAAAGTGACTTAGGAGCATCTTTCAGCTTCAGAACCAGCGTAGCATCCCCTTTTGGCAATTGACTCGTACGTACGACGGTCGCAGCGTCCCGGAGTCACGATCCCCTTCTGAGACCTTCACTTTACCACCCTGTGGGTGACTTAAGAACTGCAGTGATCCACTTAGCCACTGTGGCAAGAAAGGCCATAAAACGGGGCAAAAGTCACTTAATAAACGTCTCACTTAGCAGCAGAAATGTTGGTGTTAAGTGTGGTCATAAGGCGAGGACTGCCTGTATCCCAGAAGGTGTCAGGGGCAGCAGGGGTGGCGGGGAGAAGCAGTCCTGAAATGGGAATTTTATTTATTTGTTAAACTTATTTGCCGCCTACCTCGCCGTGGGGCTACCTGCGCTGGGCGGTTTGCCGTAATTAAAAACGAAGGCCAATGAAAAGACTCATAAACCTAAGAAGCAGAACGATGAAGTAAACGAACACAAATGGGAGTAAATGCATCAATACAACTTGGGAACAATGCAGGTGGGAGGATTTGGGGTGTCTGCCGTTCAGGGGGTTTCATTAAAGGATGCCCCCCCTAAAATTCAAGAACCAGACACGGGCAGGGCAGCCCTGGGTCCCAAAGTGACCTTAAACCAATTATTCCCTGTGAAAACCACAAAGCCACCCGGCCTTCGCTCACGTTTTAAGAGTTTGCTTTCAAAATATTGTCCCAGGCAGCCGCCCAACGGCCCCGGATGCTGAGACGGACACAGTGATGTTGTTACCTTGGCTGCACAAATGTGGCTCTGTTCTTTGCTTCCAGGTGTTGCCGAGTTCATGACTGCTGCTATCAGGCCCCAATTTTGGAGGGCCAGAGATCAAAACCAGGCGAGGAAAGATACCCCCCCCTCACGGACCCCTCTCCTCTCTCCTCTCCAGGGGGGAGACCGAATGCCGGCGGCAAACCTGCGAGTGTGACAAAGCCGCAGCCCTCTGCTTCCGCCACTCGAAGTTTCAAGGCCAGTACGAGGGCTACCGTAACCGCCTGTGCGAAGGACCCACACCGCCCTGCCAGGGGGTCTTCCCCCGCTGGGCCCCCATGAAGGGGGGCTGAGGCCGGCCCACCCAAAACCACCCCATCCTTTCCCAGAAGTGTCTCCCAATTCTTTTTCTCCGGCAAGGCAGGTATAAATTAAAATGCATTTGCAAAATTGTAAATTGCAAGGTTACTGTCCATGTGCAGAGTACAGCTTTTTTTTCCACTTGTGGTCTCCCATCCTCTGGAAAACAGAAGCCGAGGGTTCTCAGGCTTATTATGGGATAATTTGAGGGAGTGTTTGGATTAATTAGATTTTAGATTTTTGGGGGGGACCCTGCCTTTATTCTTTCTACAAATAACTCCAAGCAGTAAAGGGAAGGGTGAAAAAATGTCCCCTGCAGCCCTGCAAGGCACGTTCTGGGAAGCCGCTGGTGATGGGGCTCCCCAAAATCCAGTCCCAGCACTTGAATTCCTTTCCCAGGCTTTGACTGCTGAAGATGGCTCCCTCCGTCCTGCTGCTGCTCCTGCTCGCTTCCGGTAAGGGCCAAAGGGGGGGGGGTTCTCCCTCCCTGAGGAAGAGCTGGACAGCTGCCCCTCAGGGGAGGTCGCCTTGCTTTCCCTGCGCTGTGCAGAGGGGTGGACTAGATGGTCCTTGGGTCCCTTCCAACTCCACGGTTCTACGATCAGAAGACGGATCTTGCAGACATCCAGCTGAGTTCACCGATCCAAGCCGCCTTTTATTTTAATCACGAACAAGCCACAATTAGCAGGATTCATGTAATGCCTCAGAGCACAAGCCAGGATTTGGGGCTGGATTACATCACAGACGAAGCCTAATTTGCCAACCGCGCTTTGGCAGTGTGGGCTCTGAGAGGGATGTTGACATTCAGGACCAGGGACAGCGGCAAGCTGGATTTGTTTAGTGACGGTGGGAAATGAAATTGGGCATGACTCATTTAGTGACCAAATTGTGGTTGGTACAACTGAGGCCATAAATCAAAGACTTTCTGTAATTCCTTCATGCATTCACTTGGCATGTTGCAGTGAAAATGACAATGTATCAATCATAGGACATCACTAATAAATTAAGTTTCATCATGGCTTAAAGCAGGTTTCTCCAAACCTGGCCAGTTTAAGACTTGTGGGTTTCAACTCCCAGAATTCCTCTGCCAGCCAGCATGTAATTCTGGGAACTGAAGTCCACAAGTCTTAAAGTGACAAACCCACAAATTTAGTTTGGGATGCTTCTCAGAAACCTGGGATTTCAACCATCATTGTTTTCCAGAGCTGACCATGGTCCATGGAGGCTTGGTGCAACTTTACCGCATGGTCACTGAAGTGACCGGAAAGAAAGCCGTCCCACATTATTCCTCCTATGGCTGCTACTGCGGCCTGGGGGGCAGAGGGAGACCCAAGGATGCTCCTGACAGGTAAGGGGGGTGGCCACCCACCAGGTCCACTTCTCTGAGAAGCTGGCGAGCCTCCAGATGTGCTGGGCTCCCAGAACTCCCTCTGAAAATATTTGAAAGGCCCCATGGAGGCCAAAGGGAAAAGGAGGGGGGCAGAGTCCCTCCCGGGAGTCACCCCCTCTTTGCCTGCTCCCCCAGGTGTTGCCAAAGGCACGACTGCTGCTACCACCAGCTGCAGAAACGGGGGTGCCGTCCCCAAATCACCTGCTACCCCTACAGTTACCGCTGGGGGGAGATCCAGTGCGGTGAGTTGAGTTGGGTGTAGGAAGCTTGCAGGAGCTATTTTGGGGCACGCACGCACACACAAACACGCACAAACTCAGCCAGCAGGACAGAGGGATCTCCTCTCTGGATCAGCAACCCCATCGGCCCCGATCCTGAGAATCTGCTTTCTAGAACAACTTGAAAGAAGGATGTTGAAAGATCCCAGGCAAATCTGTTCAGCAGGCTAGAATTCCCAGCCCTTCTAGCTTTCCTCGGAATTTATACACGGGGAAGAGCGGCAGGCAGCGTTCACACGGCCCTCTAAACACCCCCCCAAATTCAGCAAGGATAACTCTGAGCTGGGAAAATGCGGCCACAAGGTGACTCCGCAGGCAGCCTGATGGGTGAACTCAGCACCTGGCTGGGATCCAATTTTTATTTCTTTATTATGGAATTTATTTGCCACCCCTCTTTCCGTGGAGGGTTTTGCAACACTATTTGTACATTTTTGTTTATTTATTTATTATGAAACTTATTTGCCGTCCATCTTGTATCAAATGACTCTGTGCGCCTTGCGGCATAAAAAGCATTAAAATCATCAGATATAACAAAAGCAGACAAAGTAAAATCATTTTAATGCAAGATGGCAAAGAGGGAGCCAGATACACGGGGGGGGGGCAGGTGGGATGAGGTTTTAATTAGTTAATTTGAAGACATTGCAGGCTCATCAGTTGGAAAGGGGGTCAGACTAGAAGACCTCTAAGCTCCCTTGCAATGCTAGGCTTCCCTCAAGGGCACTCCCGGCCTGGGCTGCCAAAGGGTGGCCTTTGCTGCCCTCTAGTGGCCACTCAGGCTGGCTGCTTCAGCTGAACCCCAACATTCCAGCTTCCCAACCCCCTCCTCCTGCACCCCCTCTCCCCCTCCTCACCTCTTTCTCCTTGGGGTCCCCTCTCCTCCTCTTAAACCCTCTTGTCCTTGCGTGGGGAGACTCTGGGCTGACACATCTGAGACACACATTTTTTCACACAAACAGGGGAGGCAACTTAGTGCCCCGAAGTTTAGGGCTGAGATAGCAACCCCAGAGGGCTCCCCCAGCAACCGGGGATCTGGAGGGGGCCGGGTGGGTGGCTGGGAGGGCACTTTTGCATCCGATGGGCGAACCTGTCTGTACTTGGGGCCACACTGACGCCGGAGTGAGGCTGGTGGGGTGCTGGGTGCTCTCTTGCAGATGTGTCATGACACAACTAGGTAAGATCATCAGTGGGAGAAGGGAGGGGGGCTTGGAGACGGGAAGGGAAACCACCTGGAGAGCTTTCTGAAGACGGCCCTCCAGGTGACAGCGAGGATCACCTGCCAGGAGGACTGGGGAAGTCCCTCCCCTACCACATAAAAGGTGCCAGCCGCGTCTTCAGGGGGCAGAGGAGCAGACGGAGCCGGCCAGGTGTGAATAGCCCCATCTTTGCCATTTTCTCCTTCTGATCCTTGCCTACAGGTTATCCTTGACTTACAACCGTTCGTTTAGTGACCGTTCCAAGGGCCATTTTCCAGACTTTTCGCCAGCGGAGGCCATTAACGGGGTCTGCTCATTTCCAGGTCTGGATTCGGGAGGATGAGGACTCTCTGGATAGTGGCCGTGTTGCTGATGGGCGGTGAGTGAAGAAAAACAGTAAAATGTGCAGCTATTTCTGCTCTTTTCCCGGAAGGTAAAATGGAGGGGTTACAGGTTGTCTTTGACTTTAGTGACCGGCATCGGGACAGGAAAATTCACCGTTAAGCGAGGCATCGTGTGACCACATCTTGTTTCGCTGTGGTCGTTAAGCGAGGACTGCCAGCATCTGCCATTAACCCTACAGAGAAGCCGAGGGAGGCTGAAACTTTCTGTCTTTTTCCAGTCGAGGGGGGCATTCTCGAATTCGGGAAGATGATCAAGGAAGAGACGGAGAAAATCGCTTTTGACACCTACACCTTTTACGGATGCAACTGCGGCTGGGAGGGCCTACGCCAGCCAAAGGACGCCAACGACCGGTAAGCCCGTAACGCCCAATGACCAGAAGGTGGAAGCCCTCCAGCAGGGCATGAGGGAGCCTTCTTCCCTTTGGGGGAGGGGGAGGCTGAAATAAATTCAGGCACTCGGCAGCTGGCTCATATTTATGACGGTCACAGTCTCCCGGGCTCATGTGATCCCCTTTTGCGACCTCTGGATGAGCAAAATCAAGGGGGAAGAAGGCGGATTCCCTTCAGAACTGCACTGCTAAGTTAAGAACCGCACTGGCTAGAAAGGTCATAAAAAGGGGGCAAAACTCACTCAGCGACTGTCTTGCTTCGCAATGGGCTCAACTACGGCTGTAAGACGAGGACCATCTGTACGTGGATGAGTCCCTTCATCTGCCCCCAGAATAGCTCCCATCGTCCTCAGTCACCATCCAGGGTTTCTTGCAGCTCTGGATGTTGGAAAGGAAGCCGCTTGGAGACGGCACACATGCACGCACACACATACACGCATACACAACAAACACACAAACAGACCATTTTGCCTCTGCAAAATATCTCCATTGCAAATGATTTCACACGGGTTCTTGGGACCCGGGAGCCTCTCTGCAGGACCAGTGGGGACCCCAATCGTTTTCCAATCTTGGGGTGCCAGTGCCTCTTCCCCATTGCTGGACGGGGGACCCTCTTTTGGCTAATTCTGCCCCACCCCCTCCCTCCCTCCCTCTCTCCAGCTGCTGCTTCGAGCACAACTGCTGTTACGGAAAAGTGAGCGGCTGCGACCCCAAAACGGACCCATACCCCTACAGCCGGGAGAACGGGGCTATCGTCTGCGGTGAGTGAAAGCACAGACCCGGGTTCAAATGCTTCCCAAGCCAGAACCAAGCTGGAGTTGATCCTTTCATCATCTTTGGGCAGCCTGCAGTGCTTTCCTGTAAGCTGCTCTGGGGTGCAAAACTCCTGTCCACCAGGGGGGCGCAATCAGGATTCCCTGCATCTCGGCTGCCCTCTGGTGGCCAGGCCAGGATTTGCAGCCCTAGGCTGAGCCGTCTGAGAGGGTAGGCAGGATTAACCAGGGTTTGCTCTGCCTGCAGGAGGGGGCACCTCGTGCGAAAATCAGATTTGTGAATGCGACAAGGCTGCGGCAATCTGCTTCCGAGACAATCTGGGCACGTACAATGAAGAATATATGTATTACGAGTACTCTAATTGCCCGGAGGCTTCAGAGCAATGCTAAGTCTCTGCAGGCCGGGAAAAACCCCTCAAATTACACAATCGTAGTTGTGTTGCTCTATTATTCTGAATGCAATACTGAGTAATAAACAGGTGCCAGCTTTGCACTCAATCGGCTTGCAGTCTCTCTTACTACGCATCTTTGTGTACAATGCAAACACAAGATAGGAAACCTGCCTATCCGGCTGCCCAGTCAAGATTTCCTGCTTCCCTGTTGTCAATTTGGGAGCTTCAGAAAATTAACATTATAGTCCTCAAGGTTCTGAATAAGGGAATTAGAGAGGATTCCTTCCACTGAGCTAGGATACAGAGTCAAGTTGAAAACCTGGGGACCGAAACAGAGACACGGAGAGGCTCTGCCCCAGAGCAGCTTTAAAAAAGCCATTTAAGATCCTAGTCCTCATGGAACCCCTTTGCGCGAGAAATCTTCTCTTCCACAAAGCATTTTTGCAGTGGTGGTGGGGGAGGAAGACTTTACCAGAGGAGGGGAGGGCCCGATCCCTTTTCACGCCACTGCCCGGAGAGTAGGAGTGGCTGATGGGCAGGGGTGTGAATCCCTGCGTCAGAAGAACTCTTACTCCCCATTAAAATTTTCCTGCAGAGGCTCTGTTGACCGGGAATTAGGAGACAGCACAGGAAGTATCCATTGTGAATATGTGCAGATGGCCCTGCTGACTTTGGGCCCTTGCAGAGTCATGGATGCAGGTCATGAAAGGGCAGCAAGGAAAACACCCCATGTCCTAACCCACCCGGGAACGTACGATGTCTTTAGGGAAACCCCCAAAAGGGAACATTGTTAGCTACTTCTGCTTTCTCCCTGCTTATCTGCAGTGTGCCAGACTTACTGGGTGAAATCCTGATCTTAGGTGTGTCAGCTTTGCCGGGTGGATTGCTTATGTAATCAGAAAGAATAAACACAAGGATTTCTTGTCATTTGGGGCTGAAGATAATGTAAGATACAAAGATACACATTGCTTTGTTGCACACGCTTTCCTAGGGGAGTGAAACTCTTGTGGCCCAACAGGCTGTGCAAGTGGTGTGAGTGACTTGAACACAAGGGCTCAGCCCCATGAAGACCTGTTAGAATGAGTAAAAAGAAGGAATGTGCCCTCAGCCCCTTGGGTGTGTCATAAGGAACTTTGGTAAGCTTAAAACCCATCAGGATATGAAATTGAAACTCTAATTAAGTACAATCCCCTCTGTCACCAGGACATACCCGCTGTTTGGCCCACAGGGGGATCCAAAGATTGGGGGCTGTTCAACAGGCTGGCTGAGGCCCAGATGGAGTTGGGATCTCGTGGATGAGATTGAGGAGGGGGCTTTGCACCTCTTGAGTAGGATCCCTTAAGGTCAGGCAGTTCTCTGTTGGGTCCACCCAACCGCAGAGCATTTTCCTAATCTGGGTGTGTCAGATGGTTGGGTAAAATGAGGCCGTAAGTTGGAATTCGTTCCTGGGACCTTAAGTTGCTGGGACGCTTCTTCCCCACTGCTGTGTTTCATAACACTGATAAAAAGTTTTGGAAACCTTGAGAGGGGGTCTGTCCCGAGGGACCCCCCTGTTTTAAATTACCCAGGGGTGCTTTAGACACAGCGCCAGGGCCCGGTCACAGCTGCAGATCTCCTGTTGGCACCATTTCGCACTGCTGCCTGCAATAAATGGAAGAGAGGGGACCCCAAGGAGAAAGATGTGAGGAGGGGGGAGAGGGGGTGCAGGAGGAGGGGGTTGGGAAGCTGGAATGTTGGGGTTCAGCTTAAGCAGCCAGCCTGAGTGGCCACTAGAGGGCAGCAAAGGCCGCCCTTTGGCAGCCCAGGCAGGGAGTGCCCTTGAGGGAAGCCTAGCATTGCAAGGGAGCTTAGAGGTCTTCTAGTCTGACCCCCTTTCCAACTGATGAGCCTGCAATGTCTTCAAATTAACTAATTAAAACCTCATCCCACCTGCCCCCCTCCCCGTGTATCTGGCTCCCTCTTTGCCATCTTGCATTAAAATGATTTTGTCTGCTTTTGTTATATCTGATTATTTTAATGCTTTTTATGCCACAAGGCGCACAGAGTCATTTGATACAAGATGGACGGCAAATAAGTTTCATAATAAATAAATAAACAAAAATGTACAAATAGTGTTGCAAAACCCTCCACGGAAAGAGGGGTGGCAAATAAATTCCATAATGAAGAAATAAAAATTGGATCCCAGCCAGGTGCTGAGTTCACCCATCAGGCTGCCTGCGGAGTCACCTTGTGGCTGCATTTTCCCAGCTCAGAGTTATCCTTGCTGAATTTGGGGGGGTGTTTAGAGGGCCGTGTGAACGCTGCCTGCCGCTCTTCCCCGTGTATAAATTCCGAGGAAAGCTAGAAGGGCTGGGAATTCTAGCCTGCTGGACAGCTTTGCCTGGGATCTTTCAAGGTGCTTCTTTCAAGTTGTTCTAGAAAGCAGATTCTCAGGATCGGGGCCGATGGGGTGGCTGATCCAGAGAGGAGATCCCTCTGTCCTGCTGGCTGAGTTTGTGCGTGTTTGTGTGTTCGTGCGTGCCCCAAAATAGCTCCTGCAAGCATCCTACACCCAACTCAACTCACCACACTGGATCTCCCCCCAGCGGCAACTGTAGGGGTAGCAGGTGATTTGGGGACGGTACCCCTGTTTCTGCAGCTGGTGGTAGCAGCAGTCGTGCCTCTGGCAACACCTGGGGGAGCAGGCAAAGAGGGGGTGATTCCCGGGAGGGACTCTGCCCCCCTCCTTTTCCCTTTGGCCTCCATGGGGCCTTTCAAATATTTTCAGAGGGAGTTCTGGGAGCCCAGCACATCTGGAGGCTCGCCAGCTTCTCAGAGAAGTGGACCTGGTGGGTGGCCACCCCCCTTACCTGTCAGGGGCATCCTTGGGTCTCCCTCTGCCCCCCAGGCCGCAGTAGCAGCCATAGGAGGAATGATGTTGGACGGCTTTCTTGCCGGTCACTTCAGTGATCATGCGGTAAAGTTGCACCAAGCCTCCATGGACCATGGTCAGCTCTGGAAAACAATGATGGTTGAAATCCCAGGTTTCTGAGAAGCATCCCAAACTAGATTTGTGGGTTTGTCTAGTGTGAACCAGGACTTCGTGGCCTTTAAACCAGGGGTCCCCAAACCTGGCCACTTTAAGACTTGTGGACTCCAGTTCCCAGAATTACATGCTGGCTGGCTGAGGAATTCTGGGAGTTGAAACACACAAGTCTTAAACTGGCCAGGTTTGGAGAAACCTGCTTTAAGCCATGATGAAACTTAATTTATTAGTGATGTCCTATGATTGATACATTGTCATTTTCACTGCAACATGCCAAGTGAATGCATGAAGGAATTACAGAAAGTCTTTGATTTATGGCCTCAGTTGTACCAACCACAATTTGGTCACTAAATGAGTCATGCCCAATTTCATTTCCCACCGTCACTAAACAAATCCAGCTTGCCGCTGTCCCTGGTCCTGAAAGTTAACATCCCTCTCAGAGCCCACACTGCCAAAGCGCGGTTGGCAAATTAGGCTTCGTCTGTGATGTAATCCAGCCCCAAACCCTGGCTTGTGCTCTGAGGCATTACATGAATCCTGCTAATTGTGGCTTGTTCGTGATTAAAATAAAAGGCGGCTTGGATCGGTGAACTCAGCTGGATGCCTGCAAGATCCGTCTTCTGATCGTAGAACCGTGGAGTTGGAAGGGACCCAAAGACCATCTAGTCCACCCCTCTGCACAGCGCAGGGAAAGCAAGGCGACCTCCCCTGAGGGGCAGCTGTCCAGCTCTTCCTCAGGGAGGGAGAACCCCCCCCCTTTGGCCCTTACCGGAAGCGAGCAGGAGCAGCTGCAGGACGGAGGGAGCCATCTTCAGCAGTCAAAGCCTGGGAAAGGAATTCAAGTGCTGGGACTGGATTTTGGGGAGCCCCATCGCCAGCGGCTTCCCAGAACGTGCCTTGCAGGGCCTAAGAGAAGCGGCTGCAAGGGGACCTTTTTTCACCCTTCCCTTTACTGCCTGGAGTTATTTGTAGAAAGATTAAAGGCAGGGTCCCCCCCAAAAATCTAAAATCTAATTAATCCAAGCACTCCCTCAAATTATCCCATAATAAGCCTGAGAACCCTCGGCGTCTGTTTTCCAAAGGATGGGAGACCACAAGTGGAAAAAAAAGCTGTACTCTGCACATGGACAGAAACCTTGCAATTTACAATTTTGCAAATGCATTTTAATTTATACCTGCCTTGCCGGAGAAAAAGAATTGGGAGACGCTTCTGGGAAAGGATGGGGTGGTTTTGGGAGGGCCGGCCTCAGCCCCCCTTCGTAGGGGCCCAGAGGGGGCAGACCCCCTGGCAGGGCGGTGTGGGTCCTTCGCACAGGCGGTTACGGTAGCCCACGTATTGGCCTTGAAACTTCGAGTGGCGGAAGCAGAGGGCTGTGGCTTTGTCACACTCGCAGGTTTGCCGCCGGCATTCGGTCTCCCCCCCTGGAGAGGAGAGAGGAGAGGGGTCCGTGAGGGGGGGTGTCTTTCCTCACCTGGTTTTGATCTGTGGCCTTCCAAAATGGGGGGCCCCTCCCTCCCAACTGGGACCTTCCCCAAATTTGGAGAGGCAGCTCTTAAACAGCATCCCTGGGAGAAACACTTCATCGAAAAGAAATCAGGGGCGAAAACGTTCCTCGCTTAATGACCGGTTGCTGAGGGACGGTTAGAGTTACAATGGACCCCCCCAAAAAGGGACTTATGAGCCAGATTCAAACTCCTGGTGCCTGCCCTCTCCCTGGCCACGTTTTACGACAGCATTTTACCCCCTCGGTGAAATAGGTGACAAATTAAGAAATAAATTTTGGCTGCTCAGCAACCAATCTGCATTTATGGCTGTTTGCAAGCCTCCTGCAGACCCCTGGGCTCAATTTATGACTTTTCTATCCTGCTCAAAATTGTTTATTTTCAGGCGAAAAAATGCCCATTGTGGACGGCTTTGTTTGGTTAACGACCCCTGCAAAAAAAATCATAAAATTTTGTCAGTCGTATGTCAAGGACCACCCATAATACTCTATCGGAACGCAGGCACTGTGCTGCGTGATGCAAAGGGCCGGGCCAGCTGATCGTCCCAGCCCCCTCCAGTCACATGGACTTCAAACACCAGCATCCCCAGCCAGCCTGGCTTTTGCAGGGGATTCTGGGAGCTTTTCACTGTTACCCAAGTTTGCGCCGACATGGTTTGTGTTCCCACGTACCGCAAGTGACGGTGTCTTTCCTGACGGAGTAGAAATATTTCTCCATTTTGGGTTTGCAGTGGCGCCGCGACAGGGTCTGATAGCAGCAGTCATGAACTCGGCAACACCTGGAAGCAAAGAACAGAGCAACAATTGTGCGGCCAAGGTAACAACATCACTGTGTCCCTCTCTGCATCCGGGGCCGTTGGGCGGCTGCCTGGGACAATATTTTGAAAGCAAACTCTTAAAACGTGAGCGAAGGCCGGGTGGCTTTGTGGTTTTCACAGGGAATAATTGGTTTAAGGTCACTTTGGGACCCAGGGCTGCCCTGCCCGTGTCTGGTTCTTGAATTTTAGGGGGGGCATCCTTTAATGAAACCCCCTGAACGGCAGATGCCCCAAATCCTCCCACCTGCATTGTTCCCAAGTTGTATTGATGCATTTACTCCCATTTGTGTTCGTTTACTTCTTCGTTCTGCTTCTTAGGTTTATGAGCCTTTTCATTGGCCTTCGTTTTTAATTACGGCAAACCGCCCAGCGTAGGTAGCCCCACGGCGAGGTAGGCGGCAAATAAGTTTAACAAATAAATAAAATTCCCATTTCAGGTCTGGTTCTCCCCACCACCCCTGCTGCCCCCAACACCTTCTGGGACACAGGCAGTCCTCGCCTTATGACCACACTTAACACCAACATTTCTGCTGCTGAGACAGTTATTAAGTGACTTTTGCCCTGTTTTACGGCCTTTCTTGCCACAGTGGCTGAGTGGATCACTGTAGTTCTTAAGTCAGCCACAGGGTGGTTAAGTGAAGGTCTCAGTCATGTGACTCCGGGACGTTGCGACCGTCGTACATACGAGTCAATTGCCAAAAGGGGATGCTACGCTGGTTCTGAAGGTGAAAGATGCTCCTAAGTCACTTTTTGCAATCCACTGTAACTTTGAACCATCACTAAGTGAACAGTTGTAAACTGAGGACTACCTGCCACCCGGAGACGTGGGCGGAGGTGCCCTCTGAGAAATGAGGGGGGCTCTGGAGAAGCTCCTTAGATCCACAGGTGCCCCTTTAGCTGAGGAGAAGCCGGGACCCCTCCTAGGTCACCCAAGGGCCCCCCTTACCAATCGGTGGCGTCCACCGGCTGCCGGGAACCGCCCAGCCCGCAGTAGCTGCCGTAGCCGTTGTAAATCAGGGGCGTCTTCCGGTCAAGTGTTCGATGATGTGATCATTCAGTGTTAAATAAGCCCCTTGGAAACCCTTCCTCACAAACGTTCCAGGTCTTTGGGGCCATTGGCCTTTCTGCGTCAGCTGCAATAGTCAACCCTTTGGAATGCTTTATGGCTGGTATACGCCTTACTCATCAACTTCTTTACCTTCCAGACTGCCCTATGCCCCTTTCAGGATGCGATTCGCCTGCTAAGATACAAGCCACCATCTTTGCTCTCATGGCTAAGCCCTTGTATCAGGCTGCCACAGGAAACCGTTCGCCTTACGTGTGGCTGGAAGCAAAGGGTGGCTGCTGGAGTCCTTACTCAGACCCTTGGTACTTGGTCTCGCCCAGTGGCCTGTTTCTCCAAACAACTGGATCCTATTGCTCAGAGATGGCCGGCTTGCCTTTGGGCTGCAGCAGCTGCCGTTCTCCTTTTGGAGGCTGCTGAAGAATTAACGTTTGGGGCTCCTGTCACAGTGGAAACACCTCATTCCTTCCAGGACTTGTTAGCCTCCAAGGGGGGCCATTGGCTTATAGCCTCCCGTCTGGACCAGTATCTGATTGCTCCCCTCGGCAGCCCACAAGTTCGTCTCAAGTGCTGGGGCAGGTTCAATCCAGCAACCTTTCTTCCCCAACTGGAACAGGAGGGGGATCATGACTGTGTGCAAACTGTTACTGTAGTGTTCACTGGCCAGCCGGATTTGACTGACCAGCCACTAGAGGACCTGCATACAGACGGCAGCAGCTTTGTGAGACAGGGAGGAAGGCTAGCTGGCTCTGCCGTGGTCACATTGGATCAGCAGCTGCTCTCCCTGCAGGTACTTCAGCTCAGGAAGCTGAACTCATTGTCTTGACGAGGGCCTTGGAAAAGTCAGACGGTGCGGTTAATGGGTCGTTGTTCAGCTGAATAAACACGTAAAGCTTAAAGGCAACTTCTGGTTTCCCGTATTTTTTTATCAAGGAAAACCTCAGAACCTGCACAGCAGCTCCTATGTTTATATTGCGGCTTTTAAAACTTAGTCCAGCATTTTTTCCTTGTGTTTTTATTCCAGGCTGATTCCACACTTAATAGAGGGCGTGCAATATAAACACACACACAAGCAAAATCCTGTTTGGACTGGGGAGCAGGAGAGGACTGCCTGGGGGATTGGGCGGGAGTGACCCAGGCCGGACTTGCCCACGAGGGCCACTCGGGAGGGGGCTACAGCTGCTACTGCGGGCTGGGCGGTTCCTGGCAGCCGGTGGACGCCACTGATTGGTAAGGGGGGCCCCTCGGGTGACCTGGGAGGGGTCCCGGCTTCTCCTCAGCTAAAGGGGCACCTGTGGATCTAAGGAGCTTCTCCAGAGCCCCCCTCATTTCTCAGAGGGCACCTCCGCCCACCTCTGCTTTCTTTCGCATCAGGCGGGCACCAGCCGGGTGGCAGGTAGTCCTCAGTTTACAACTGTTCACTTAGTGACCGTTCAAAGTTACAGTGGATTGCAAAAAGTGACTTAGGAGCATCTTTCACCTTCAGAACCAGCGTAGCATCCCCTTTTGGCAATTGACTCGTATGTACGACGGTCGCAGCGTCCCGGAGTCACACGATCCCCTTCTGAGACCTTCACTTAACCACCCTGTGGGTGACTTAAGAACTGCAGTGATCCACTCAGCCACTGTGGCAAGAAAGGCCGTAAAACAGGGCAAAAGTCACTTAATAACTGTCTCACTTAGCAGCAGAAATGTTGGTGTTAAGTGTGGTCATAAGGCGAGGACTGCCTGTATCCCAGAAGGTGTCGGGGGCAGCAGGGGTGGCGGGGAGAAGCAGTCCTGAAATGGGAATTTTATTTATTTGTTAAACTTATTTGCCGCCTACCTCGCCGTGGGGCTACCTGAGCTGGGCGGTTTGCCGTAATTAAAAACGAAGGCCAATGAAAAGGCTCATAAACCTAAGAAGCAGAACGATGAAGTAAACGAACACAAATGGAAGTAAATGCATCACTACAACTTGGGAACAATGCAGGTGGGAGGATTTGGGGCGTCTGCTGTGAAGGGGGTTTCATTAAAGGATGCCCCCCCTAAAATTCAAGAACCAGACACAGGCAGGGCAGCCCCGGGTCCCAAAGTGACCTTAAACCAATTATTCCCTGTGAAAACCACAAAGCCACCCGGCCTTCGCTCACGTTTTAAGAGTTTGCTTTCAAAATATTGTCCCAGGCAGGCGCCCAACGGCCCCGGATGCCGAGAGGGACACAGTGATGTTGTTACCTTGGCCGCACAATTATGGCTCTGTTCTTTGCTTCCAGGTGTTGCCGAGTTCATGACTGCTGCTATCAGGCCCTGTCGCGGCGCCACTGCAAACCCAAAATGGAGAAATATTTCTACTCCGTCAGGAAAGACACCGTCACTTGTGGTACGTGGGAACACAAACCATGTCGGCGCAAACTTGGGTAACAGTGAAAATCCCCCAGAATCCCCTGCAAAAGCCAGGCTGGCTGGGGATGCTGGGGTTTGAAGTCCACGTGACTGGAGGGGGCTGGGACGATCAGCTGGCCTGGCCCTTTGCATCACACAGCACGGTGCCTGCGTTCCGATAGAGTATTATGGGTGGTCCTTGACTTACGACTGACATGATTTTATGAATTTTTTTGCAGGGGTCGTTAACCAAACAAAGCCGTCCACAATGGGCATTTTTTTGCCTGAAAATAAACAATTTTGAGCAGGATAGAAAAGTCATAAATTGAGGCCAGGGGTCTGCAGGATGCTTGCAAACAGCCATAAATGCAGATTGGTTGCTGAGCAGCCAAAATTTATTTCTTAATTTGTCACCTATTTCACCGAGGGGGTAAAATGCTGTCTTAAAACGTGGCCAGGGAGAGGGCAGGCACCAGGATTTTGAATCTGGGTCATAAGTCCCTTTTTGGGGTGGTTCATTGTAACTTCTAACCATCCCTAAGCAACCGGTCATTAAGCGAGGAACATTTTCGCCCCTGATTTCTTTTCGATGAAGATCATCCATGGTAGAAGGGAGGGGGGCTGCAGAGAGGAGGATGAGGAGGAGGACTATGGGGTCCTTGCTGCTCAGTTCTGGCTGTAATTCGAGGACTACTGCATTAAATTGCAAGATTTATTTCTAACGGATTAATCCACCCCTGGGTAATTGAAAACAGGGGGAGGGTCCTTCAGGACAGACCCCCTTTCAAGGTTTCCAAAACTTTTCATCAGTGTTATGAAACGCAGCAGTGAGGAAGAAGCGGAAACTCACTTGGCTGTTTTAAGGCCTTAAGGTCCCAGGAACGAATTCCAACTCACGGCCTCATTTTACCCAAACATCTGGCACACCCAGATTAGGAAAATGCTCTGCGGTTGGGTGGACCCAACAGAGAACTGCCTGGCCTTAAGGGATCCTACTCAAAAGGTGCAAGGCCCCCTCCTCAATCTCACCCACGAGACCCCGACTCCATCTGCCACCCGAGGCTGCCCCGAGGGACGGAAGTTTGGGTTCCTCGCTTGGAGACGGGAAGGGAAACCACCTGGAGAGCTTTCTGAAGACGGCCCTCCAGGTGACAGCGAGGATCACCTGCCAGGAGGACTGGGGAAGCCCCTCCCCTACCACATAAAAGGTGCCAGCCGCGTCTTCAGGGGGCAGAGGAGCAGAGGGAGCCTGCCAGGTGTGAATAGCCCCATCTTTGCCATTTTCTCCTTCTGATCCTTGCCTACAGGTTATCCTTGACTTACAACCGTTCGTTTAGTGACCGTTCCAAGGGCCATTTTCCAGACTTTTCACCAGCGGAGGCCATTAACGGGGTCTGCTCATTTCCAGGTCTGGATTCGGGAGGATGAGGACTCTCTGGATAGTGGCCGTCTTGCTGATGGGCGGTGAGTGAAGAAAAACAGTAAAATGTGCAGCTATTTCTGCTCTCTTCCCGGAAGGTGAAACGGAGGGGTTACAGGTTGTCTTTGACTTTAGTGACCGGCATCGGGACAGGAAAATTCACCGTTAAGCGAGGCATCGTGTCACCACATCTTGTTTTGCTGTGGTCATTAAGCGAGGACTGCCAGCATCTGCCATTAACCCTACAGAGAAGCCGAGGGAGGCTGAAACTTTCTGTCTTTTTCCAGTCGAGGGGAGCCTGGTCGAATTCGGAATGATGATCAGGGAAGAGACGAAGAAAAACCCTCTTACCTCCTACATCTCTTACGGATGCTACTGTGGCTGGGGGGGGGGTGAAGGCCAGCCACAGGACGCCACCAACCGGTAAGGCCGTAACGCCCAATGACCAGAAGGTGGAAGCCCTCCAGCAGGGCCGTGAGGAAGCCTTCTTCCCATCAAACGGGGGGAGACTGAAATAAATTCAGACAAAATAAATACATTCAGAGGGGATAGATGGGGAACTCATCAAATTTGCGGATGACACCAAGCTGGCAGGAATAGCCAACACTCCAGAAGACAGGCTTAGGATACAGGAGGATCTGGACAGACTTGAACACTGGGCGCTATCTAACAAAATGAAATTCAAGGGTGAAAAAAGTAAGGTTCTACATTTAGGCAAGAAAAAACAAATGTAGAGGTATAGGGGGTACCTGGCTCAATAATAGCAACTGTGAGAGGGATCTCGGAGTCCTAGTGGACAATCATTTAAATATGAGCCAGCCGTGTGCTGCAGCTGCCAAAAAAGCCAACACAGTGCTAGGCTGCATTAACAGAGGGATAGAATCAAGATCACGTGAAGTGTTAATACCACTTTACAATGCTTGGTAAGGCCACACTTGGAATACTGCATCCAGTTTTGGTCACCACGATGTAAAAAAGACGTTGAGACTCTGGAAAGAGTGCAGAGAAGAGCAACAAAGAGGATCAGGGGACTGGAGGCTAAAACATGTAAGGAATGATTGCTGGAATTGGGTATGTCTAGTTTAATAAAGAGAAGGACGATGGGGGACATGATAGCAGCCTTCCAATATCTCAGGGGCTGCCCCAAAGAAGAGGGAGTCAAGCTATTTTCCAAAGCGCCGGAAGGCAGGACAAGAAGCAACGGATGGAAACTAATCAAGGAGAGAAGCAACCTAGAACTAAGGAGAAACTTCCTGACAGTTAGAACAATTAACCAGTGGAACAACCTGCCTCCAGAAGCGGTGAATGCTCAGACACTGGATGTTTTTAAGAAGAGACTGGACAGCCATTTGTCCGAAATGGTATAGGGTTTCCTGCCTGAGCAGGGGGTTGGACTAGATCAGTGGTTCTTAACCTTTTTGAACAAATCGCCCCCTTGAGCCAATGAGGAGGTTGTCATCGCCCCCCTCCCCCAACATAACCTCTCAATCACAACATAGGAAATAATTCTTCAATTTATGCAAACACTTTTTTTTGTTTCCTTTAAAATTGTCACGTGACCGTCAGCCGGGGCATCCCCGCAGGCCTGACGGACAGCGGAGCTGGGTACCTTCAGCGGCGACAGGGGGTCTGCCGAGGCCACCGCAGGCCAGGAACGGGGCCGCAGTCCGGAGTGATGCTGCCCAGGGAGCGGCCCGGGGAGACACGCTTTACATAGCCTCCCCCCAGTCTGCTGTTCCGCCCCAGTCAATTGCCCAGCATCCGGCGTTTGGCCGTGAAAAGCAGCCATCCGGGACCCAGCCTCCCTTCTGCCGCCATCCAGCGCATGCGTTTTTCCCTAGCCGCGTCTCTCGCTCCGGACTGCAGGCCCACCCCTGGCTTGCGGTGGCCTTGCCAGACTCCGTCGCCGCTGGAGACACCCAGCTCTGCTGGCCGCCGGGCCTGCGGGGACACCCCGGCTCACGGTCATGTTGGCAGGCCGTCCCACGTGCTGCCGGCGTCCCCGGGCTCAAGTCGCGGGCCGTGGGGCATCCACGGAACGCCCCACCCCGTCGACTGCATCGCCAAACCTCCCGCGCCGCCGGCATCCTCGGTCGGAACCGGGGCAATCATCCGCCTCCCACCAGGACCGATGATGGAGCCTCCTGTGCCACCGGTAGGTCCGTCGTGCTGGAAGAGCTGGGGCCGCTCCGCACCACCCGGCGCTCCCGGCAATCCGCGACCCACTGGCGTCTGGCTGTGCGACAGGCTGTGCGACGTCCGTCGCCTGGAGCATGCTTCCCCCCTTCCTGTGAATGTCGAGCCCACGGGGGAGCCCAGGGAGCGGCCCGGGGATGCCCCCGCTGGCCGCCGCCCCAGCTGGGAGTGCCGCCTGGGGGGCAGCAGGAGGAAGAAGGGGAGGAGGAGGGCAAGGAAGCCAGTGCCGGGCCCCAGGAGGAGGCGCTCCCACGGGTCCGGCCGGGGCTCTTCTGCTGCTGGTTGGAAAATGCCTCCCCCCTCCCTTTCTCTCTCTCCCCCCCATCTTCTGCTCACCTCACATTCTTCGCCGACAAAGCAGCCGGGACTCCGGCACGCCTTCCCGGCCAGCTGGGCCAACAGTCCCGCCACTTGGGGATCGCAGGGGCTGCTCTTCCTCGGGGCCGCAGCTTGTGGGAGTGCTGGCCCGCTCAGCTGAGGCTCTGGCGGGCCGCTCCCAGCGGGGATCCCGGGGCTTCCCCACGCGGCTCCCCGGCCAAGTGCACCTCGGAGGGGGCCAGCCAGGGAAAGGGATTTCCTGCCCACGCTTCTCCCAGGGGGCGGGGCACCCGGGCGCAGGGCCAATCAGGAGCCCTGCGAGGGGGTAAGTCCGCATGAAAGAGAGAGAGAGAGAGAGAGAGAGAGAGAAGGGAAGCGCAAGTGCCTCTCTCTGTCTCTGTCTCTCTCTGCAAATGGCGGAGGAGGCTCGGAGCCGCAGAGGAAGGCTCAAAAGTGTCCCCAAAACTTCTTGCTCCATCGCCCCCATATCGCCCCCTTTTTGTTCCTTCGCCCCCGCATCGCCCCTTTTCGTTCCATCACCCCCCTGAAAAACAAAATCGCCCTCTGGGGGGCGATATCGCCCAGGTTAAGAACCACTGGACTAGATGACCTCCAAGGTCCCTTCCAACTTTATTATTATTATTATTATTAACTGGCTCATATTTATGACGGTCACAGTGTCCAGGCTCACCTGATCCCCCTTTTGCGACCTCTGGATGAGCAAAATCAAGGGGGAAGAAGGCGGATTCCCTTCAGAACTGCACTGCTAAGTTAAGAACCGCAGTGGCTAGAAAGGTCATAAAAAGGGGGCGAAACTCACTTAGCGTCTGTCTTGCTCAGCAATGGGCTCAACTGTGGCTGTAAGACGAGGACCATCTGTACGTGGAAGAGTCCCTTCATCTGCCCCCATAACAGCTCCCATCGTCCTCAGTCGCCATCCAGGGTTTCTCGCAGCTCCGGATGTTGGAAAGGAACCAGCTTGGAGAAGGGACAAACACACACGCATACACAACAAACACACAAACAGACCATTTTGCCTCTGCAAAATATCTCCATTGCAAATGATTTCACACGGGTTCTTGGGACCCGGGAGCCTCTCTGCAGGACCGGTGGGGACCCCAATCGTTTTCCAATCTTGCGGTGCCAGTGCCTCAGCCCCATTGCTGGACGGAGGACCCTCTTTCGGCTAACTCTGCCCCATCCCCTCCCTCCCTCCCTCCCTCCCTCCAGCTGCTGCTTCGTGCATGACTGCTGTTACGGAAAACGGACATGTACTATTACTTCCGGAAGAACGGGGTTATCGTCTGCGGTGAGTGGATGCACAGACCCAGGTTCAAATGCTCCCTGAGCCAGAACCAAGCTGGGGTTGACCCTTTCATCATCTTTGGGCAGTCTGCAGTGCCTTTGTGTAAGCTGCTCTGGGGTGCAAAACTCCTGTCCACCAGAGGGTTGCAATCAGGATTCCCTGCATCTCGGCTGCCCTCTGGTGGCCAGGCCAGGATTTGCAGCCCTAGGCTGAGCCATCCGAGAGGGTGGGCAGGATTAACCAGGGTTTGCTCTGCCTGCAGGAGTGGGCACCCCGTGCGAGAAGGCGATTTGTGAGTGCGACAAGGCCGCGGCAATCTGCTTCCGAGAGAATCTGGGCACATACAAAGAAGAACATCAGTCTTACAGGAAGTCTCGTTGCAAGGAGGAGTCACCGAAATGCTAAGTCTCTGCAGGCTGGGAAAAAACCCTCAAATTACACAATCGTAGTTGTGTTACTCTATTATTCTGAATGCAATACTGAGTAATAAACAGGTGCCAGCTTTGCACTCAATCGGCTTGCAGTCTCTCTTACTACGCATCTTTGTGTACAATGCAAACACAAGATAGGAAACCTGCCTATCCGGCTGCCCAGTCAAGATTTCCTGCTTCCCTCTTGTCAATTTGGGAGCTTCAGAAAATTAACATTATAGTCCTCAAGGTTCTGAATAAGGGAATTAGAGAGGATTCCTTCCACTGAGCTAGGATACAGAGTCAAGTTGAAAACCTGGGGACCGAAACAGAGACACGGAGAGGCTCTGCCCCAGAGCAGCTTTTAAAAAGCCATTTAAGATTCTAGTCCTCATGGAACCCCTTTGCGCGACAAATCTTCTCTTCCACAAAGCATTTTTGCAGTGGTGGGGGGGGGGGAGGAAGACTTTACCAGAGGAGGGGAGGGCCCAATCCCTTTTCACGCCACCACCCGGAGAGTAGGAGTGGCTGATGGGCAGGGGTGTGAATCCCTGCGACATAAGAACTCTTACTCCCCATTAAAAATTTTGCTGCCAGAGGCTCCTTTGTTTATATTGCGGCTTTTAAAACTTAGTCCAGCATTTTTTCCTTGTGTTTTTATTCCAGGCTGATTCCACGCTTAATAGAGGGCGTGCAAAATAAACACACACACAAGCAGTTGCTGGCACCACTGGCATCACACAGGCCGAGGGAGAGAGCGAGAGCCTTGTGTTTGCTTTTCGTTGGATGCTTAAAACAGCTTCCTGGGGTGTGGACACGGGACACCCCCGCGTGGGCTTGGTGATCCCACTTCTGGCCGGCTGGGAGAAGGACCGGAAGGCGGACGGCCGAGTCTGCTTTCTTGGGAGACCAAATGGCAGCTAGGCCTCGGCTCATATTTCACTTAGTGAATGTTTGAAGTTACAGTGAAAAGAGGGACTTACGACCGTTTTTCACACTTACGACCATTGCAGCTTCCCCTGATCAAAATTCAGACACTTGGCAACTGACTCATAGTTATGACGGTCACAGTGTCCCGGGGTCATGTGATCCCCTTTTGCGACCTTCTCACAAGGAAAGGCAAAAGGGAAGCCAGATTCACCTCACAACCAGGTTGCTAACTTATCAACTGCAGTGATTCGCTTAACAACTGCCGCAAAAGAAGTCGTAAAATGGGGCAAAACTCACTTAACACATGTCTCACTTAGCAACAGAAATTTGGGGCTCAATTGCAGTCGTAAGGCGAGGACCACCTGTGTGTAAGCTAAGCCTGGTGGAGAAACTACAAACGCACACACAAACGCACCTTGGGGAGCCCGCCAAAAGGGAAACCGAGTCCGGCAGTCGTCCGGCAGTCGCTGTCCATCTTTCCAAAGTCCTCAGTGATCCCACAAATGTTTTTTCTTAGGAAGAACGTAAAGGACGATGTGCTAGACTTTGTTACAGGTGCTAGCCCCCCACAAGTGTCCAGAAAGACAGAGAGAGCGAAGGGAAGATGCCGTCACAGCACTGAGGTCAACCAAGGGGCAAATTCATGCCCAGTTGCCAAAGTTTTCATGCAACTTTGGGAGAGGCCGGGTCAGCTGAGCTCACCTGCAGCTCTACCCCAGGTCAGACTGGAGCCACGGACCAGTTTCCCCAGTTCCACCAGCTTGGAATTTTGCCAGGGGCAGAGAAGCCATCAAAAGATCCTTTGAGGAGAAGGACTGGGCAAACATCTCCTTATCTTCTTGATTCTTCCTTCAAGGGCTTCCTTTGAACTTTCTCCCCGCTGTCCTGTGGGGTGGAGACTTGACACCATCCAAGTCCTCAAATGTGCTGAGGTTGTGAAGGGCTCTCCGTGGTCACCGAGGGAACGTGGGAAGCTGTGCTGGCTGCCGAGGAGAGTGGACACGTTTCCTTGTCCTCTGAGGTGGGCAGAGCACAAACGAGGCCCCGTGGGATTCTGGGCACCCCATTTCTAGCAGAACGAGGGCAGATGAAGACAGATTCAGAAGAAGGTAACAGAGACGCGAGGAGAGGATTGATGCAGACCGATTGGAGAAATAGAGATATTTAAGGCGAAGAAGAAGAGAAGACTCAGGGAAAACAAGATGGCGGCTTCGAGGTAGAAAAACGAACCGACAAACAAGATGGTCAAGAAGTTATATTCCACATCCACAAGAACGAAACTGGATTAAATTTGGATTAGTCCAAATTTGGATTAAAAAATTCAGATCCAAGTTTCAATCAGCAGGATTAAATACAGGGAATCCTCGACTTAGACAGTCTCGGGCCGTACTATTAAAAGACGTGGATGTGCCCGGTTGGTTTTCTGGCTTGTTGCAGAGAGTGATCTAGATGGGCTTTGTGGTCCTTTCGAACTGGGGTTTGCTGGGCTGCGTAATTTCCGAACCACACTTATGACTAGCTTGAACTTCAGGATCCAGGACAGCGGCTGAACTTCCTCGGGGGATCCTTCCATCTCTATGGATCCGCCACTCAAAAATTCACCGCAAATTGGATCCACCACTCCAGGTCCAGCACAAATCGAGTGACAAAAGGGTGTTGCTTCTCCTAGCATCACCCTCTCTGGGTTGCTGACTTGGAGACTGTGCGTAATTTGTAGCCCTGGAGCTTTATGGAAGGGAGAAGGTGGACCTGGCTGACCGTCTTGGTTTTGTACACACCCTCTGAAAACACTTCGATGATGCCTGTAGGCCTCCCCGGATGAGTTGTGTCTTTCCCCCTTCTTTTGATCCGAGGTTGACAGATCCGGACCTGCTCTGACGAAGTTTGAACTTTTCTAGCTGTCACGGAAAGAAAACAACTCTTGGGTTGACCTGTGACGCTCATGGCATTTTGTTCAGCGCTGAAGGCAGAGCCAGCAACTCCATTGCCCTGTAAGCCTCCACTGGTTGGGCTTCCTCTGGAATTCTGGGAAGTGGAGTTAATCAGCTGGAGGGGGCTGGACTAGAAGACCTCCAGGGTCCCTCCCAACCCAAGGACTGTACAGTTTCTTGTCCGGTTTGCTGTTCCATCCAGGAAGGGAGGAAGACTCCGCACCGTCTTCAGGATGGCCTGTGCACTTGGAGGCAGCAGCCCCGTCCTTCTCCTCTGCGGTAGGTCCTCGCCTTAAAGATGGCAGAGAGGGAAGGGGTGGGCGAAGGAAAGGACCAGGCAGAACCCAGCGGAGGCAAGGAAGGGGAACGTACGATATTTTGCCCCAGATGGCCCCTGAGTGAGACCCGGCTGCAGAGAGGCTTGCAAGAAAGGTCCTCTTTGCAAAAAAAGCTTTCCATCCCTCCATCTTTCTTGCCCATTTCCGGGACCAAACCCTTAAGAGGGAAGGGAGCTGGGTGAAGAAAGCTGCCTGTGGAGAGGCCAGCCGCTGACCTCTGCCACCCGAGGCTGCCCCGAGGGATGGAAGATCGGGTTTCTCACTTGGAGACGGGAAGGGAAACCGCCTGGAGAGGTTTCTGAAGATGGCCCTCCAGGTGAGAGCAAGGATCACCTGCCGGGAGGACTGGGGAAGCACCTCCCCTACCACATAAAAGGTGCCAGCCACGTCTTCAGGGGGCAGAGGAGCAGAGGGAGCCTGGAGGGAGAATCCAGGGTGCTTCTGGACCCCCCCCCTCAATGCTGACACAAGGCTGCCAGGTGTAGCCACATCTTTGCCATTTTCCCCTGCCCGGCTTCTCCTTCTGATCCTTGCCTACAGGTTATCCTTGACTTACAACCGTTTGTTTAGTGACCGTTCTAAGGGCCATTTTCCAGACTTTTCACCAGCGGAGGCCATTAACGGGGTCTGCTCATTTCCAGGTCTGGATTCGGGAGGATGAGGACTCTCTGGATAGTGGCCGTGTTGCTGATGGGCGGTGAGTGAAGAAAAACAGTAAAATGTGCAGCTATTTCTGCTCTCTTCCCGGAAGGTAAAACGGAGGGGTTACAGGTTGTCTTTGACTTTAGTGACCGGCATCGGGACAGGATAATTCACCGTTAAGCGAGGCATCGTGTCACCACATCTTGTTTCGCTGTGGTCATTAAGCGAGGACTGCCAGCATCTGCCATTAACCCTACAGAGAAGCCGAGGGAGGCTGAAACTTTCTGTCTTTTTCCAGTCGAGGGGAGCCTGCTCGAATTCGGGAGGATGATCAAGGAAGAGACGGGGAGAAGCCCTATTACCTCCTACACCTTTTACGGATGCTACTGCGGCTTGGGGGGTCAAGGACGGCCACGGGACGCCACCGACCAGTAAGTCCGTAACGCCCAATGATCAGAAGGTGGAAGCCCTCCAGCAGGGCGTGAGGAAGCCTTCTTCCCATCAAACAGGGGCCGGAGGCTGAAATGAATTCAGACACTTGGCAACTGGCTCATATTTATGACGGTCACAGTGTCCTGGACTCTGCCCCCAGAATAGCTCCCATCGTCCTCAGTCACCATCCAGGGTTTCTCGCAGCTCTGGATGTTAGAAAGGAACCAGCTTGGAGAAGGGACACACACACACACACACACACAACAAACACACAAACAGACCATTTTGCCTCTGCAAAATATCTCCATTGCGTCTGATTTCACATGGGTTCTTGGGACCGGGGAGCCTCTCTGCAGGACTGGTGGGACCCCAATTGTTTTCCAATCTTGGGGTGCGAGCACCTCACCCCCATTGCTGGACGGGGGACCCTCTTTCCGCTAACTCTGCCCTGCCCCCTCCCTCCCTCCCTCCAGCTGCTGCTTGATACACGACTGCTGTTATGAGAATCTGACCGGCTGCAAGACCAAAACGGACCCATACCCCTACAGCCGGGAGAACGGGGTTATCGTCTGCGGTGAGTGGATGCAGAGACCCGGGTTCAAATGCTCCCTGAGCCAGAACCAAGCTGGGGTTGATCCTTTCATCATCTTTGGGCAGTCTGCAGTGCCTTCCTGTAAGCTGCTCTGGGGTGCAAAACTCCTGTCCACCAGGAGGGCGCAATCAGGATTCCCTGCATCTCGGCTGCCCTCTGGTGGCCAGGCCAGGATTTGCAGCCCTAGGCTGAGCCGTCCGAGAGGGTGGGCAGGATTAACCAGGGTTTGCTCTGCCTGCAGGAGGGGACAACCCGTGCAAGAAGAAGGTTTGTGAGTGCGACAAGGCCGCGGCAATCTGCTTCCGAGACAATCTGGACACGTACAACAAAGAATATCAGTTTTATGGGGACTTTCGTTGCAAGGAGGGTCCAAAGAAATGCTAAGTCTCTGCAGGCCGGGAAAAACCCCTCAAATTACACAATCGTAGTTCTGTTACTCTATTTTTCTGAAGGCAATACTAAATAATAAACAGGTGCCAGCTTTGCACTCAATCGGCTTGCAGTCTCTCTTACTACGCATCTTTGTGTACAATGCAAACACAAGATAGGAAACCTGCCTATCCGGCTGCCCAGTCAAGATTTCCTGCTTCCCTTTTGTCAATTTAGGAGCTTCAGAAAATTAACATTATAGTCCTCAAGGTTCTGAATAAAGGAATTAGAGAGGATTCCTTCCACTGAGCTAGGATACAGTTGAAAAGGCCCAATCCCTTTTCACGCCACTGTGAAAAGTAGGAGTGCCTGATGGGCAGGGGTGTGATTCCCTGCGTCAGAAGAAATATTACTCATTAAAAATTTGCTGCCAGAGGCTCCTTTGTTTATATTGCGGCTTTTAAAACTTAGTCCAGCATTTTTTCCTTGTGTTTTTATTCCAGGCTGATTCCACGCTTAATAGAGGGCGTGCAAAATAAACACACACACAAGCAGTTGCTGGCACCGCTGGCATCACACAGGCCGAGGGAGAGAGAGAGAGCCTTGTGTTTGCTCTTCGTTGGATGCTTGAAACAGCTTCCTGGGGTGTGGACACGGGACACCCCCGCGTGGGCTTGGTGATCCCACTTCTGGCCGGCTGGGAGAAGGACCGGAAGGCAGACGGCCGAGTCTGCTTTCTTTGGAGACCAAATGGCAGCTAGGCCTCGGCTCATATTTCACTTAGTGAATGTTTCAAGTTACAGTGAAAAGAGGGACTTACGACCGTTTTTCACACTTACGACCATTGCAGCTTCCCCTGATCAAAATTCAGACACTTGGCAACTGACTCATAGTTATGACGGTCACAGTGTCCCGGGGTCGTGTGATCCCCTTTTGCGACCTTCTCACAAGGAAAGGCAAAAGGGAAGCCAGATTCACCTCACAACCAGGTTACTAACTTATCAACTGCAGTGATTCGCTTAACAACTGCCGCAAAAGAAGTCGTAAAATGGGGCAAAACTCACTTAACACATGTCTCACTTAGCAACAGAAATTTTGGGCTCAATTGCAGTCGTAAGGCGAGGACCACCTGTGTGTAAGCTAAGCCTGGTGGAGAAACTACAAACACACACACAAACGCACCTTGGGGAGCCCGCCAAAAGGGAAACCGAGTCCGGCAATCGTCCGGCAGTCGCTGTCCATCTTTCCAAAGTCCTCAGTGATCCCACAAATGTTTTTTCTTAGGAAGAACGTAAAGGACGATGTGCTAGACTTTGTTACAGGGGCACCACAAGTGCCTCAATGACTAGCCCCCCACAAGTGTCCAGAAAGAGAGAGAGAGCGAAGGGAAGATGCCGTCACAGCACTGAGGTCAACCAAGGGGCAAATTCACGTCCAGTTGCCAAAGTTTTCATGCAACTTTGGGAGAGGCCGGGTCAGCTGAGCTCACCTGCAGCTCTGCCCCAGGTCAGACTGGAGCCACGGACCAGTTTCCCCAGTTCCACCAGCTTGGAATTTTGCCAGGGGCTGAGAAGCCATCAAAAGATCCTTTGAGGAGAAGGACTGGGCAAACATCTCCTTATCTTCTTGATTCTTCCTTCAAGGGCTTCCTTTGAACTTTCTCCCCGCTGTCCTGTGGGGTGGAGACTTGACACCATCCAAGTCCTCAAATGTGCTGAGGTTGTGAAGGGCTCTCCGTGGTCAAGGAGGGAACTTGGGAAGCTGTGCTGGCTGCCGAGGAGAGTGGACACGTTTCCTTGTCCTCTGAGGTGGGCAGAGCACAAACGAGGCCCCGTGGGATTCTGGGCACCCCATTTCTAGCAGAACGAGGGCAGATGAATACAGATTCAGAAGAAGGTAACAGAGACGCGAGGAGAGGATTGATGCAGACCGATTGGAGAAATAGAGATATTTAAGGCGAAGAAGAAGAGAAGACTCAGGGAAAACAAGATGGCGGCCTTGAGGTAGAAAAACGAACCGACAAACAAGATGGTCAAGAAGTTATATTCCACATCCACAAGAACGAAACTGGATTAAATTTGGATTAAAAATTTCAGATCCAAGTTGCAATCAGCAGGATTAAATACAGGGAATCCTCGACTTAAGACGGTCTCGGGCCGTACTATTAAAAGACGTGGATGTGCCCGGTTGGTTTTCTGGCTTGTTGCAGAGAGTGATCTAGATGGGCTTTGTGGTCCTTTCGAACTGGGGTTTGCTGGGCTGCGTAATTTCCGAACCACACTTATGACTAGCTTGAACTTCAGGATCCAGGACAGCAGCTGAACTTCCTCGGGGGATCCTTCCATCTCTATGGATCCGCCACTCAAAAGTTCACCACCAATTGGATCCACCACTCCAGGTCCAGCACAAATCGAGTGACAAAAGGGTGTTGCTTCTCCTAGCATCACCCTCTCTGGGTTGCTGACTTGGAGACTGTGCGTAATTTGTAGCCCTGGAGCTTTATGGAAGGGAGAAGGTGGACCTGGCTGACCGTCTTGGTTTTGTACACACCCTCTGAAAACACCTCGATGATGCCTGTAGGCCTCCCCGGATGAGTTGTGTCTTTCCCCCTTCTTTTGATCCGAGGTTGACAGATCCGGACCTGCTCTGACGAAGTTTGAACTTTTCTAGCTGTCATGGAAAAGAAAACAACTCTTGGGTTGACTTGTGACGCTCACGGCATTTTGTTCAGCGCTGAAGGCAGAGCCACCAACTCCATTGCCCTGTAAGCCTCCACTGGTTGGGCTTCCTCTGGAATTCTGGGAAGTGGAGTTAATCAGCTGGAGGGGGCTGGACTAGAAGACCTCCAGGGTCCCTCCCAACCCAAGGACTGTACAGTTTCTTGTCCGGTTTGCTGTTCCATCCAGGAAGGGAGGAAGACTCCGCACCGTCTTCAGGATGGCCTGTGCACTTGGAGGCAGCAGCCCCGTCCTTCTCCTCTGCGGTAGGTCCTCGCCTTAAAGATGGCGGAGAGGGAAGGGGTGGGCGAAGGAAAGGACCAGGCAGAACCCAGCGGAGGCAAGGAAGGGGAACATTTTCCAGATCTAGGGGTTGTTAACTCTATTTGTTCAGGGAATATTATTCCAACACCCAGATTAAGAAGAATCGCCAAGAGGAAGAAGTGTATTTAGAGTTTTACAGATTAATAAAGAAATATTTGTAGTTCAGGGTGCAATTGGGGGTCCTGGTTGCTCTCCGAGCTGGGTAGTTTCCTTGCAGACGTTTCATGACCCAGCCAGGTAACGTCATCAGCAATGCTACCTCGCTTGGTGATGAAACATCTGCCACAACACAACACAGCTCAGAGAGCACAATTTTGTTCCGTCTCCTGCTAGAGAAGGGGGGGTTGGACTAGAAGACCTCCGAGGTCCCTTCCTTCCGAGGCGATGGCTATCCTCTCGGTCTCCCTTCCAGTTCTGGTCGTTGCCAGCGCCAATTTGATCCAGTTTGGCCATATCATCGAACACTTGACCGGAAGACACCCCCTGATTTACAACGGCTACGGCTGCTACTGCGGGCTGGGCGGTTCCCGGCAGCCGGTGGACGCCACCGATTGGTAAGGGGGGGCCCTCGGGTGACCTGGGAGGGGTCCCGGCTTCTCCTCAGCTAAAGGGGCACCTGTGGATCTAAGGAGCTTCTCCAGAGCCCCCCTCATTTCTCAGAGGGCACCTCCGCCCACCTCTGCTTTCTTTCGCATCAGGCGGGCACCAGCCGGGTGGCAGGTAGTCCTCAGTTTACAACTGTTCACTTAGTGACCATTCAAAGTTACAGTGGATTGCAAAAAGTGACTTAGGAGCATCTTTCAGCTTCAGAACCAGCGTAGCATCCCCTTTTGGCAATTGACTCGTACGTACGACGGTCGCAGGGTCCCGGAGTCACATGACTGAGACCTTCACTTAACCACCCTATGGCTGACTTAAGAACTACAGTGATCCACTCAGCCACTGTGGCAAGAAAGGCCGTAAAACGGGGCAAAAGTCACTTAATAACTGTCTCACTTAGCAGCAGAAATGTTGGTGTTAAGTGTGGTCATAAGGCGAGGACTGCCTGTGTCCCAGAAGGTGTCGGGGGCAGCAGGGGTGGTGGGGAGAAGCAGTCCTGAAATGGGAATTTTATTTATTTGTTAAACTTATTTGCCGCCTACCTCGCCGTGGGGCTACCTGCGCTGGGTGGTTTGCCGTAATTAAAAAGGAAGGCCAATGAAAAGGCTCATAAACCTAAGAAGCAGAACGATGAAGTAAACGAACACAAATGGGAGTAAATGCATCAATACAACTCGGGAACAATGCAGTTGGGAGGATTTGGGGCCTCTGCCCTTCAGGGGGTTTCATTAAAGGATGCCCCCCCTAAAATTCAAGAACCAGACACGGGCAGGGCAGCCCCGGGTCCCAAAGTGACCTTAAACCGATTATTCCCTGTGAAAATCACAAAGCCACCAAGCCTTCGCTCACGTTTTAAGAGTTTACTTTCAAAATATTGTCCCAGGCAGGCGCCCAACAGCCCCGGATGCCGAGAGGGACACAGTGATGTTGTTACCTTGGCCGCACAATTGTTGCTCTGTTCATTGCTTCCAGGTGTTGCCGAGTTCATGACTGCTGCTATCAGGCCCTGTCGCGGCGCCACTGCAAACCCAAAATGGAGAAATATTTCTACTCCATTAGGGAAGACACCGTCACTTGCGGTACGTGGGAACACAAACCATGTCGGCACAAACTTGGGTAACAGTGAAAAGCTCCCAGAATCCCCTGCAAAAGCCAGGCTGGCTGGGGATGCTGGGGTTTGAAGTCCACACGACTGGAGGGGGCCGGGACGATCAGCTGGCCCGGCCCTTTGCATCAGGCAGCACGGTGCCCACGTTCCGATGTAGTATTATGGGTGATCCTTGACTTACGACTGACATGATTTTATGAAATTTTTTGCAGGGGTCGTTAACCAAACAAAGCCGTCCACAATGGGCATTTTTTTTGCCTGAAAATAAACAATTTTGAGCAGAAAAAAAAGTCATAAATTGAGGCCAGGGGTCTGCAGGATGCTTGCAAACAGCCATAATTGCAGATTGGTTGCTGAGCAGCCAAAATTTATTTCTTAATTTGTCACCTATTTCACCGAGGGGGTAAAATGCTGTCTTAAAACGTGGCCAGGGAGAGGGCAGGCATGAGGATTTTGAATCTGGGTCATAAGTCCCTTTTTGGGGGGGTCCATTGTAACTTCTAACCGTCCCTAAGAAACCGGTCATTAAGCGAGGAACATTTTCCCCCCTGATTTCTTTTCGATGAAGTGTTTCTCCCAGGGATGCTGTTTAAGAACCGCCTCTCCAAATTTCGGGAAGGTCCCAGTTGGGAGGGAGGGCCCCCCCATTCTGGAAGGCCACAGATCAAAAGCAGGTGAGGAAAGACCCTCCCCCTCACGGACCCCTCTCCTCTCTCCTCTCCAGGTGGGGAGACCGAATGCCGGCGGCAAACCTGCGAGTGTGACAAAGCCGCAGCCCTCTGCTTCCGCCACTCGAAGTTTCAAGGCCAGTACATCGGCTACCGTAACCGCCTGTGCGAAGGACCCACACCGCCCTGCCAGGGGGTCTGCCCCCGCTGGGCCCCTACGAAGGGGGGCTGAGGCCGGCCTTCCCGAAACCTCCCCGTCCCTGCATTGCCTCCTCTTGCACGTCTCCAGATTGTGGTTTCGTGTGCAATAAAAAAGTGGTTCAAATTTACGACGGACTCGGCCAGGGGTACTTTAAGAGGGGCATTTACGATTTGGGGGGTGGTTTTAACGCAGCTATCGAGTTTCCTCGGCGAAGCATCCCTCGAAGCAGACGACAGCTGCGCTCGCCCTGCGGCCACGACTGGGGTCGGAGGGGGGCAGCCATTCCATAACCTGCGTCCCAGGAGCGCCGATTTCTTCCTTTCCCAAACTTGTCAGAGGACTGAGGTGTTTCCACAGCAGGGCAACACCCCCCACCTTCCCCAGGAGGAGACCCACATATCAACGCACCCCACTGACGCACATTTTGGAGGGAGCGGCAGACAAAGCAACGCAGAAGCCGTCTTTGGAGGAAAATGGGTCCTTTAAGGGAAAACAGCAACCGGCTATTTCATCAACATGGATAAACGTACAAACTGAACCGAAAAGCGAAGGTTCAGATCCTGGGGGCTGTGCAGAAGAGCTGCCCATCGGGGGGGGGAGGGCAGGGGGGAGGGAGAGGGGATATTTCTGGAAAAAGCTCCCCCAAGTGGTGGCTTCTGCCCCCAGCTGGCTGCCTGAAGCCCCTGCATTGCCCTGCCAAGGGAGGAGCCCCCCTCTTGTGAAGCCACAGACACACACACACCCCGCTCACCAACCGAAAGAACTGAGTCGGATTGGAAGGGACCCCTTTCCTGCCCCTCCGCCCCTGCCAGCCCCCTTGAACCTCCGGGCAGGACCACCCCAGTCTTACACTGAACCCCACGGCAATCAAGGAAACCCCTCTGGCCAGCAATTCTTCCTACGCCGATGGACGAAAGGAACCTGCCGGGAACGTGAGGAGGGGGATTTGAGTAGGGGGAGGGTCCCCAAACGGGCAAACCGGCCACCGTTCATCCTGCCCCCATCGACACGCCTAAGGGGGGGTGCGTGTTTGTGCATTTTGGGGGTTCCCCTTCTCTCAAAGAGGCGAAGGCCGTCCAGCGTGGCCGAGTCAGATACTGAGGGCCGAAAAAGTCTTCACCAGGGTGACCCGGGACTCGGGCTCCCTGGCGATGGCGTTATTGTCCGAGGGGCCGCCCTTGCCGGCCAGGACTTTCTGCCGGTGCCGGTCCTCCTGCCGCTTCTTCTTCTCCAACCGCTGAAGCTCCTTCTTCTGCCTGGTGGACCCCTGCCAGAGGAGGAGAGGGGTGGGTAGAAGAGGGGGGAGCCTCTGCCCGGGGCCTTCCAGCGCCAACTTTAAGGGGGGGGGGGGAGAAGACTCCCAACAGCCTCCTCCCAGAGATGTGGGGATCAGGTGCCCGGAGAGGTCGGGAGAAGCAGGAAGGCAGGAAGCAGGCGAGTCACTGCACGTGGCTGCCGGTGTCTCTCTGACCGGGTTTGTGTGTTCAGAGAGATGACACACTTGCTCTTTGCGGCCTGAGTCGCTGTGTCCAAAAGACACAAGGAGGCCTGGTCAGGGCAGACCATGTGAGGGCGACAGGAATAGCATGAGGCAAAGTGGAGAAAAGCACCCAAGGAGGAAGGAGCCGGCAACCCTCCAGATTCCGGCTGATGGCAAAGAGGCCACCAAGGCCCGAAGATTCGGATGAGGAGGGCAGGAGGGAATTTGGTAAATGGTAGGGGGGGGGGGGGGGGTTGGACTAGAACAGGGCTTTTCAACCGGTGGTACGCGTACCACTTGTGGTACATTAACGAGTGGCAGGTGGTACGCAGCCCTGCCTAGCCAAGTGTAGTGGGGGAGGGAAAGAGCCAGCGCAGGCAAGGACTTACAGTGAGAGAGTCCTCCGGAGCTGCAGAGTGGCTGGGGCGAGGCAAAGGCCCCAGGCTCACTTCTGGCTCACCCTCCCCCATGAGCAGGAGAGGCTATAAAAGGAGGCAGTTTGGGCGGGAGAGGGAGAGAGAGAGAAAGCAGCAGCCTTGCGAGGAGGTGGAGTCAGCTGCATCAAAGGGGAAGAAGAAGGAGGAGGAGGAGGAGGAGGGTGGGGGGAGAGGAGAGGAGATCAAGCAGGCCACCCATGAGCCGATCTACAACTGCTGCGGCAGCCACCTGTGCTGGCAGCAGCAAACAGGCAAGAAATGCAGCGGGGGAGGGGTTGCCCTCCAAAAGGAATGAAAAAAGGCAGCAATGGCTGGAGGAGGGAGGGAGGGAGATGGAGAGTGGAAGGATTCTTATGTGCTTTTGAGATTTTGAAGTTCTGGGATTTGTGTAATGTGGGCTTTGTGTTCTTAAGGAGTGTTTGGCAATTTCTATTTGGCTGATGTCTCCTGTTAGCTTCTATTGCTCTGCTATTGTTAGCTGTAAGTTTTGCTGCAAGGGATTTTGAAGTATTTTTATCCTGAATGGATTTTGCCTGTAGCATTCCTTTACTTATGAATGGAGCCATTTGGGGAGGCTGCCTTAGCCGGCAGCCAATACTTAGTACATTTTTTTTTCTTCCTTAAGTGCCGGCTGTGCTCCTTAACTTTCCTTTCTAGCCAGTAGCTAATTCTTAAAGGGGAATGTGCCTTTTAAAGCTAGTTCACTCAGCAGTTTGTCTTTTCTGTCTCTGGAGGCCTTTCCTTGTTTGATCAATATATGGAAGAGAGAAAACATGGGGGAGGGGGTTTCAAATTCTTCCTTCAGAAGGAGGTGGGCATGAGAAAGAGGGAGGCAGGGAAGGAGGGAGGGAGGGAGGGAGGGAAGTCCTGCCTTAGCACTTGGCCACCAGCAGCCCTGCCATTGACTTTACTTGTCAAAAGGTTGCAAAAGGGGATCACATGACCCTGGGACACTGTGACCATCATAAATATGAATCAGTTGCCAAGCATCCAAATATAAATCACATGACCCCGGGCATGCTGCAATGGTCATAAGTGTGAAAAATGGTCGTAAGTCATTTCAGTGCAATTGCAACTTTGAATAGGGGTGGTTGGTTTTTTTGGGTCATCACGTTTTTGACACCTTGCTAGGTGGTACTCGAATGCTGCCCTATCCTAAAAGTGGTACAATCGGTGAAAAGGTTGAAAAGCCCTGGTATAGACTCTCCTGCTTGAGCAGGGGGTTGGACTAGAAGACCTCCGAGCTCCCTTCCACGCCTGCGATTCCTCCACCCAAGGGGAGAAAATGCCAAAGGTCAGAGCAAAAGGATCAGACCTCGGCAGGAGGGCTGCAGAGGGAGAAATGAGAAGGGGAACGAAGCGGGGGGTGGGTGGGTGGGTGGGTGGGTGAGAAGCCCCCAGCAGGGGCGACAAAGAGCCAGCAGGGCTGGGGAAGCTGCGTTCTCTGCTTTCAGGTACCTTTTGACCCGGGCGGTTCCTTTCCACGAGGTTCCCGTGGGGGTTATTGTTGTTTCCGACTTCCTGGCTTCCCTTCTCGTCCCACGGGGCCGGCCTGGGCTGCGGGTTCGGCCTCGTGGCGCGGTTTTCCTCGGCGTCTACAAAGACAAGGGCCGTGCTCAGCCTGGCCTCCTGGGTACCGGCTCCAGGACGAGCTCAGGAGAGTGGCCGTCCTTCGCGCGGGGGGAAAAAACCGAGGCAGACGCCCCAAGCTGTGTCGAGAATCAAGCCGTGAATCTGGACACTAAACTGAGCAGGATGTCCAAAAGCTAAGGGTGCCTTTAGCATCAAGTTGGGGATATTTCTGCTTTTAAAACGTTGGCACAAACGGTGATGTTTTGGTCCTCCTGGGTGAATTTATGCCCATTTTGGTTTTTCTCTTCTGGAGTTAGGTCTGGCGAGAGATTTTGGGGGAGGAACGGTTGGCTGAAAGGTTAAAGAAATCCCTTCGTCTGAATTAAGGAGATTTAAGATGAATTGTTCACGAGACGCCACAAAGACTTCCTTCCCACTGAGGCGTGCACCCATTTGCAAACACACATGCACACAGACCCACAAATGCACACCAGCTTTTCAGGCAAGCAAACTGATGCTTGCTGGCTGTAAAAATAAGTTTTTGTAACAGAAAATTACTCTGCCTCAACAAAAGTTTCCCTGGGCTCAAATGTTTAAAATCTCTCAGTTTCTCCTTCTGAATTTACAAATATACACTCTCAATTATTGTGGTTTTTTCCCTGCTTTTTCTACAATATTATATTTTCCTTTAATACTGCATTTATGATTCTTATGGATGGATGGATGGATGGATGGATGGATGGATGGATGGATGGATGGATGGATGGAAGGAAGGAAGGAAGGAAGGAAGGAAGGAAGGAAGGAAGGAAGGAAGGAAGGAAGGAAGGAAGGGAGGGAGGGAGGGAGGGAGGAAGGGAGGAAGGGACTTACGGAGTTTTTCCAACTCTTTCATCTGGAAAACGGCAAAGACGGCGGACTCAATGCTGTAGTCTTCTGCCTCCAGGACCTGAGCAATTAAATCGACATCCTGAGAAGGGAAAGAGAAAGGGACACCTTGAATAAATCGCAAGTGTCTGAGCTGTCATGCTAAACACAATTCCCCAAATGTCTCACTTAGTAATATAAATTTTGGGCTCAAATGTGCTTGCAAGTTGAAGACCACCCGTATAAACACATAAACAAACTTTGAATGTTCACTAAGTCGTAAGCCGGGGACCAGCCTCCCCGGAAGGCAAGTGGGCCTTAACCGAAACAAGAGAGAGAAACGCCCTCACCGAGCACCCGGTGGCGTTGCGGACTTTCTGAAGGGCGTCATCCATTTCATCCCGAGTCTCTTCTCTCGGCTGCTGCCCCTCCCCCTTCGCCTGGGGGGCCTCCTTGATTCTGGCTTCATTTGGGCACAGCATCTGGGCAAGGCAAAGGGGTGCGAGCGTGTGAGAGCGGGTTTGTGTTTGTGTGGAAGGAGACGGGCTCCCCTGAGCTCGCAGAGTTGAACAACCCTGAGTAGGCAGGTCTGGAGGGCTGCAAACCCCCCCCCCCCTTTCGCCCCAAGCAGCCCAGCCAACCTCCGTCTGCAGCCAAGCGGGAGCCGCCGAGTTATCGTTGATCTTTCGGACGCTGTCGTAGTGCTCGCCGTAGCGATACGCAATGTGGAGCTCTCGGGCGCTGCTCTTGTCCGTCCCGTGGATCTGCGACAGGAAGAGGGAAGCTTGAGATGGGGGCCAGAACGTTGCATGGGCCGGGGGGAGGCTGTTAAGACAAATTTCCAGTGGGGAGGGAGGGAGGGAGGGAGGGAGGGAAGGAAGGAAGGAAGGAGAGGAAGGGAGGAAGAGAGGGAAGAAGGAAGGAAGGAAGGAAGGAAGGAAGGAAGGAAGGAAGGAAGGAAGGAAGGAAGGAAGGAAGGAAGGAAGAAGGGGAGGAAGGAAGGGGAGGAAAGAGAGGGAGAGAAGGATGGATGGAGAAAGGGAGAAAAGAAGGAAGGAAGGAAGGAAAAGAGGGAGGAAGGAAGGGGCAAACAAGCAGAGCTAGGAGGCAGAGGTGGCCACGACCAGCTTAAAACCAACTGGAGTTTATAATTTAACTTCCAGTGCCGACAATGCCTGCCACACGTTTAATATTTCCCTCTTTCGCTCCTATTAAATATGACAGCTCGAGAGCCTCTGGCAAAGGTTCCAGAAGCCTCCTTGAGGCCTCCAAGCCTTTCCTGAGGTCTGCCCCGAGGGCAAAGCGATGGCGTCAGGGAGCCTCTGCCGGCTGGGCAGGCCTGCCGCTGGGACGGCTGCTTTTCTTCTGAGACCCACCTGCCAGAGGGGGGCGTTTTGCTGGTGAATGACGATGCTGACTTGGTTGTTCCTCGCAAAGGCCACGATGGCGTCGTTGCCGGCAAATGTGCCCGGCTGGGCTAAATTGGCGACTGGAAAAGACCAAAACGGAAGCAAAATTCAAGGGCGAGAGTGTGCAGACCCGGGAAAAGGAGCCTCCATTCGGGAGGGGAAAAAAACGGGCCTCGGAACAACCCAGCCCCCTTCCCCCCATCAGGAAGGAAGGGAGACCCACTAAGGCACCCCAATTCCTCAGAGGCCCCCCGGAAGGGAAACCAAGCTGGCTCACGGGGGACGGTGGAAAAGCCACCGTCGGTGTTAAAGGATCCAAAGCCTGGCAGGGCCGGGCCGGGCCAGCTGGTCAAGGGGAGCCGCGGGGGACACCCACTGTGCTTCTCAAAGGGGACGTCGTCCTCCACAAAGGGCTCAAAGTCTGCCCGCTGCTGGATCATGTAGGCCACGGTCTCCTGCCGGTGCCTGAGGTGGTTCCGCGAGTGGCCCTCCAGCTGGTCCCCAAGGGCCCTGAAGAGGCAGTTCCTGGGGGGGGGGGGAAAGGAAAACAGGGAGGCTGAGGAGGCCCACATGGCCGGAGGGGCCCTGGCCCTGGTGGGCCCCGCCTTTGAAGAGCCTGGCTCGGGGACTGGCCGGTGTTTTGCCTCGCTTCACTCTGTTACGATTGTCCTTATGCATTCTACCTTTCGCTCTCATCCCGCGTCCCGGGTCTGATACTTGTTTTGTTTATTTATTTATTTCAGGGCTCCCAGCCAGTCTCTAACGCGACGTGGCAACGTTCCTCGCCCTGTTTTCCCTACAACAACCCTGTGAGGTGAGAGAGGGACTGGCCCCAAGTCACCCGTGGCTGAGGCGGAACCAGAGCTCCTGGTCTCCCGGTCTTAACATTCAGCCGGTTGGCTTTCATGGCTGAGGCAGGACTCAAACTCAGCGTCCCCCACTTCCTAGCTAGGTACCACCTTAGTTGCTAGCCTGCCTGTCAACTGATATTTTATTTATTTTACTTTTATTTTATTTATTAAATGTTTACGCTGCCCATCTCCCCTACAAGGTGAGTCTGGGGCGGCATAAAATCTATGCCTGCATTTATTTATATCCGCTCACTTTTTAGGCTGCTCTCTGGCCACGGGGCAGTAATAAAGTTGTTGGATTGGGCAGCTACTGGTTTGGCGTCCGACGACCAGACGGGTGGAAGAAGCCGGGGCTCCGGCTTCTCAGCCCGATTTCGTTCTGCCCGGTGACCCCAAGGGGTCGGAAAGTTGCCCTGGAGGGGCAACGAAGAAGGAGAGATCCATCAGGAGTCCGGACCAGATGGCGGTCAGTCCAGACGGACCGAAGAAACCCTCTGAAAGGACGGAGGAAAGGCTGCTGGGTGAGCCCAGGCAGCCCAAGTTGTCGCCAGCCGGGAGAGAAGCGCTCCGCTAAACAGCTGATTGTCAACAGCGTGCTGAAACTGGGTGAGCCATTTCTCTTTCCTTGTCCTTTTGGACTTAAAAATGTTGATCCCCTGACTGGGAAGAGCTAAAAAGTAAAGACCCCAGAAGGACTAGAGGATTTAAAGGCGGCGAGCAACTACAAAGGGGGAAGATCTTTAAGGAATACAAAAGAACTTTTAAAAAGCTGAATTCAGATTGATTTAAAGAAATGCTACTTAATCTATAAGAGGTGGGGGGAAAATTTAGGTATACTTTTAAGGGTGAACAACATATAAAGAACTTTGAAAGAAAAACTTTGTAAGAAATTTTTTGAAACTAGATATTGATAAAACAGGTGCACGAGGACATCTAGTGGTGAAAGAAGATATTACACTATCACTAAATAATAAAAGAATCTGAAACTGACCTTGAGACAACACCTGGTGTAAACAAAGTGCCTGTGTGAGTCTACAAGTGAAAAGACTTTCCATAACTATATTTGTTGACTCTGGACATAACTAAAACAGGAATTACTTCGAGACAGCGAACGTTTTACATCTGAGACCCGACTGGAGGAGTTGGATTTGGCCTAAAGAAGTTGGCTTCCCCCCCCCTTTTTTTTCTTTTTGCTTGCTCTATTTTGTTTCTGTTTGTTTTCTCTCCTTGAGATATTGGATTTAGCCTAAAGTAGTTGGCTCCTTTTACAGTTTGGATTTTAGCCTAAGATAGCTGGCTGGAAAAATGAGTACATCAAACATCACCAGATGTTGGAACACCTCCTAGCCCAACAACCCAGGGATCCATTGAAACAATGTTGCAGCGTGAGAAAATAAGCACCGCTCAAAATGAGATGCAAATTACATTAAAAGTGATTCAAGAAGGGAATTTAAAATCTAAACAGGAAATGGAAAATCAGGCTATCAACCTATCACGGTGGGCACATTTACAAATGTAAACCAGATATGATAAAGATGTTAAATTGTATGGACTTTAGATGGAACAAACTGTGTTTGATAAGATATTAACTTTGGATGAGAAACTAATTTTAAAAATGTATAATTTTCTGTTAACTTTGGAAATGGAAAGCGAACAAGTTAAAGAAACAATGCTAAGATGGGTGAAAAGTTTTGGATAAAATATAGAATTAGAAAAATGGCAAAATTTATGGGAAAGGAATTATAAACTGACAATGTCAACTTCTTATAAAGAAAATTTATATAAAATGTTCTATAGATGGCACCTGCCACCAGGAAGATTAGCAAAAATGTTTAAAAATATGTCAGATAGATGTTGGAAATGTAAACATAAGTCAGGCACGTATTATCATGTTTGGTGGACATGTGATAAAGAATTATTGGAAAAAGATACATAACTGGCTAGAAAAGATGCTGGGAGAACATGTAGATTTTAAACCTGAACTTTTTTTATTAGGTATAATGCCAGAAAAGACCAACAAACAAAGCTTATATTTGGTTTTGCATGTCACAACAGCGGCAAGAATTATATAAAGTTATTGGATTGGATCAACTTGACTTGAGACTGGGAGATGGGCGGCACATAAATTATAAATTAAAATATGAAATACAATAAAAATCAAAGGCTCTAGTCCTTAGTGAGGAGCAGAGCAGAGCAGAAATGAGACCAGGCCACCAAGTGACTCTGGGCCGGGTCCCCGTCACCAGCCCAGCCCACCTAACAGGGTTGTTGTGGGAGGGTCTACAGCAGGGAAGCCCCCCCCCCAACCCGAATCAGGCAGGTCGCCAGCAATGACGTTAAAACCGCGCCACGTAGCCGCCGTGGGAGGGGGGCGTGGCTTGCTTACCCGTCGCCCGGCACTTCGCGCAGGCGCAGTCCGAGCGCTCGCAGCTGGTCGTTGAGGCCGCCGCCGTCGGGTTCACCCTCGCCCTGGGCCCGGTTGCGCCTCTCGCGGGCCAGCGCTCTCCGGGCCGCCCGCTCGTCCCGCTTCCGCTCCACCTCCGCCTTCCCGGGCCGCGCCCGCGCCGCCTGTTTACGGGACATCGCCGCCGCCGCTCCCGTCGGCGCGGCCCTCGCCACTGCGCCTGCGCTGCCTGGCGACGGACGTGGGAGCCTATAGAGGGGAGGTGCCAGAGCGGCGGGATCAGGCGGTAAAAGAAGTGGGAGCCCATGTGGTGGAGGACTCGAATTGCACCTACTGGATGCTCTGGCTTTTCTTCTCCTTTCTCTCCGCCCATTGCAGAAAAAGAGCCGTTTTCAACCCTTTTTCCCCTTTACTGTAAATCATTTCCAGATCTACAAGAGTTCGTTTTGCATAATAATGGCGGTTAACCGCGATATTTTTTTTTCAATCCCAGTGGCCAGGCTGCCACTTCTGCTAAAGCCAAACAGGTCCCATAATGGGTGTTGTTTCTCAAGTCTGGCCACTTTTAAAAGGTCTGGACTTCCAACTCCCAGAGTTCGCCATTCAGCTTTTGTTTTCTGGTGTTTCCACAGTGAAGGGAAGGCATGTCCCATGGATTTATCTCCCTGACTCCTGCCTGTTATTTATGGCCTTGTTTATTAGTCCCCCTGGTCCTTTCCAGAGGGGGGCAGCTTCACAGCAGCTGAATTAAAGCCGCTGCAGCCATTAGGACGTCTCCTTAGGATGCATCTTCTCAGCCTGGGGGTCTCCAGAGCAAGTTTCTGCCGATCAATAAACCCGCTGGTTCTCGTTGCAGTTTCGAAGGGCTGCTGATGAACTCCGGGACCTCTGCCAGTGTCAAAGGGGGCAACTCAGAAACAACTGCCTGGCTTATCGAGGGAGTAGTACTCGCGTCTCGCACGGGTTTGCTTTCGAGAAGGCCTGGGCAGAGACCTCCCCAGCAGCAGCTGCTTTTTCTAGAGCTCTTTTATGACTCTGTGGTGTTGTGTTGGAGTTGGCTTCTGGCCATCGCTACCCCAGGAGAAGGGCAACAGGGTTAATCAGTAACTGGACAGCCAGTTCAGAGCAGTCCTGCTCACCTCCACAGGGTTCAATCATTTGTTGACTCAAGCCCCTTTTTGCCACTCTTAACCGTTTTGCCCAATCCCGTCAGCTCTTTTATCATGTTTGGTTTAAAGATAATCTTTTCTCAGAATGGATACACGACTTACCTAATCTAACCTTTCCCACAACTAGAGACGGACCAGAGGACTGCGTTTAATTACTATATCCAAATGGAACTTGATAATGTAATTTAGTTTTTTTAGCAAACAATACGTCCAGATTGATCTACTGCTACAGTAACAGAATGCCAGAGTTGGGAGGGAGTTGGGAGGTCCTCTAGTCCAACATCTCTCCCCCCCCCCCCGCACTTAAGCAAGAGAGCCTGGACCATTTCATGGTCCAGGTAGATTCCTCTGCCTTAAGGTCCCCTGACAGGATGGGTTCTCAAGTGAATAGGATCCGAATCTATTTTTTCTCTCTTCCTACTGAGCTAAAAACACACTTCGCTTCAAGCGCTTTTCTGAGAATTCTTGTGTTTTGGAACGGCTCTTGAGGCTTGTTGACCAAGGTCTCAAAGGAGCACAGCCAGGTGCTGGAGAACCTTTCCAGACAGCAAACAAACCGCCTCATACTTGGCTCAGTTTGGCTGCCTCCACCCGCCCTCCGGTGACCTGCAGCCCAGGGCACCCTCCCAAGCCTGTCAACCCGATCCCCCAGCAATGCAGGAGGGCCGTCTGGCCAGGGAGACGGTTGCCACCAAATATGGCCGTGACACACGACCGGCTCTGCTTCTTCTGGGTCTGAGTCATATTCCTTTTCTTAACTGAAACCAGCTCTCGAAGGGGTCGAGAGACAAGAACGCTCTCCGAGGCAAGACAGCGCTTTTCAAAACTTCGAAGGCGTCTTCTGAGAAATTGGGACTGCTGAAGTTTCTGTCCCCATTTTTTCTGGAGATGACCATACTGAAGCAGTCAGATTTTACGGACATCTGGCAGCCAAAGATGATCACGTGGGGGATTTTATGCTGTTGACTCAATGCTTTCATGTAGAAATCCTGGGGAAGTCCAATAAAACTCCCATCTTGAAGATCATCAACTTGTCGCTCAATAAGAAAACACAATGCAACCTCCCGTCTGTCGCCTGCCTGGGACTCCCAGACTCAAAAAATTGGCCTCACCCACTGATGATTATCTATTATTATTTTTTGCAGGTTTCTCCCCAAGTTCTTCCCGTAAGTAAAACATCGAAGCGTTGAGCTTATTAAACGGAAAAAAAAAACCCAAACACCATATGCATTTCAGATGCTCCCAAGCCTGCTCTAAGCAGAAAAGCTCTTATTTTCTTGAATTTAGCAACCTTAGTTCTGGGTTCTTAGCCATAGTGAATGAGCCAGACTCTCCCATCACCTGCTGAGGAGAAAAGGAGGCCGGAATTAGGTTATCACAGAACCAATGTTGTGTTCTTCTAGGAAAAGGAGAGATGAACTCTTTAACCTTTGCCTGCCTGCTTGGTAGATATTATTTCTCTAGCGACACCATTTCCTCATTTCCCGTTTCCATTCAACTCAACTTCCTAGTCTGTTCTGAAGTTCCTGACTAAAAACTCCGAGTATAATCTGCAAACTCAGGCAAGCCTGCTCTGGGCAAATAACTCCTCTGTAACAATCCAGAAATTTCTCAGATTAAGATCAGCTCTTTCACACTCAAAAAGGTTTTTGACTTCAGCACCGCACCAGACTGGGCCGAAGGGACCGCTGCTGGCCAGCATGGAATTGGAATCACAGCCAGACCACACCGAGCAATTCTTAAGACCTTTATTTAAGAGATGCTTGCAGTTTGACGTGAAAAAATCAGGTGTATTCATACAAATTAAAAATGAGGTTCTTAAAAATCCCAACTTGACCAGATATATGAAACAATTTAAAAACCTTTAAAGGTGTATTGAGAAAAAACAGGCCTTTTAAAAAACATGTTTGTCGCTCCCAAAAGGAGGAGACTGCTTTATAAGTAAAAATAATAAAAATCCCGTGCTGCATAGATAATGCAGAGAGTTCGAGTTATCTGGTCAACAGCAAAAAGCAAGCACTTAAGGTCTTCAGTTCCAATTCTTCCGTTCATTTCTTATTGCTGGAATTTCAGATTCTGCTTATTTCAGATTCTCTCTTCTTTGATGACTAAACTGGAAGTAAAAAGAAAGCCACAAGTAATAGGATCTTGCCCACCACCCTGGAAAAATCAGTGGGGGATCCCGGGGGCTTGAGGTTCCCACAATCCCTTGCCCATTCAAAGCCATTAAGCCCGCCAGAGAGTTGGCAGAATTCAACATCATCCTGAGCAGGCAGACCAAACAAGGGCACTCCCGATTTGTTCCTTCCATTTTTCTCTTCAGCCTCCTCTTTGCAAACTGGGCAAAGAGCCACTTCTCTGCAGAAAATCGACAGCAGGACTCACAGGGAAAATAACGGATACAGATCCATAATGCAAGCTGTTCTAAGCAAGTGCTACTCTGACCCAAGCGCTGCGACTTGAAGCCCCCTCCCCAAATGGCGTCACCTGCAAATGTCGGGACTGTTACCTGCACCCTCCCGAGAGCACCGGGGATTTAGGAATCCTGGTTTAACATTATGGGTGACTCGGCCAAGGGGGGAGGGTCCTTAAAAGCTTCCTGCCACTGTCCTCTGGGGAGCCCGAACTCAAAGGAGTCACCCCACCCCCACCCCTTTCAGGCCGCCCGGACTGCAGTGCTCCCCTCCTCTCTCGGCCCCTCACCCGGATGATGGTAGAGATGGTAAGCCGGCGTTTACTCAGCCCCGCCCTGCTCGGCCTCGGGAGCGGACGTGTTCTCAGCTGATGGTTCGGCTGCCTTGGTCTCTTTGCCATCTTGTGGTTTAGGGTTCTCTGGGCGTCTGCGCCGGTAGTTGAAATTGCGACGGTACCGACGCTGAGGTGGCTGCTGGCCCTGGACCTCATCTGCTTGGTTCTCTTTGTCTTCTTCGTTGCCTTCCTCCCTGGGCTGCCGTTGGCGAGGAGGGCCCCTGAAAAACCCGGGCAGGCTTGAGACATTTCACCCCGACTTTTACGGCCGGGCACGATCCGGACACCGCAGGGCCTGCAGCACGGCCTGCAGGGACTCACCTGCGATAGCGCGGTCTGTAACCCCGATACAGGTTCTGCCTGACAGGCCTGCCTTGCTCCCCTGAACCCTGGTTGTCGGCGCCCTGTGAGACGAGAGGAGGAGGAAGGAAGGTGCTGAAGCCGGCCCGCAAAGCCCGGCTTCTGGGCACACGTGCAGGCTCTCTGGCCATCGTGCATTAACTGAGGCCTCCCATTTAAGACAAAAACACGGCTTTTAAACATTCAAAAGTTCCTTTTGTTCTGAGCCAGCTGGGAGGCCTCTTCCCCACGGCCCCCGCAGGACATGCAACCCCACTTCCCCACGCCCGAGAACGATTTTCCTTCCGCAGCCCAGCCTCCCTCCCCCCCCAGCCAAAAGAACAGACAAACAAAAGAGCAAGCAACCTTGATAATCAGAAAGTTACCTCCACTAGGTCTCCTTGCACAGGGGCATTGGAGTACTGTGGCCGCCGGCCGTAGGGCCGACGCATGTAGTAAGGGGGGTACCGCCTCCTGCGGTAGGGGCGGCGCTGTTGGGACTGCCCTTCCGGCAAGTTCTCTGACCCCTCATTCTTTTCCCCACTCTCACTGTTTTGGTAATTTTGTGGGTAGTTGCGCGGAGGGCCTCTGCGGCGAGGGTATCGTCTGTACTGGTTACGGTCTGCTGCGTATTTGCTGCCTTGCACAGGAACGCCGCCCGGACCTGTAACATTGGCTGCCTCTGCTCCCTGAAAAGGAGAGTGGTTGGTAAGCGTCAGCCCCCCTCCCTCCCTTTGGGGAAAGGGGGCTGCCACACACAACCCCCCAGAAAGGCAACCGGGGGGGGCTCCTCACCCACCTTTTCGCCTTCAACCACGTCAAACTCCACAGTTTCTCCATCTCCTACACTGCGAAGGTATTTCCTGGGGTTATTCTTCTTGATAGCAGTCTGAGGAGGGAAGGAAACACATCGGAAATATTCTGGTGAAAATCTATGTTTGAGAAGAAGGCGGGGTGGAGATCAATGTGGAGAAATATATGACAGGGTTCCTCCCAGGCGATTGTGGGATGCAGAAAAATAACAGAAGACACAGAATAACAGGGACCTTGGAGGCCTCCTTGTCCAACCCAGACTTTTTAAAAGCTTGCCAGAGAATCTAATTCAAGACAAACCAGGCCCGAAGACAGAAAGTCTGTTCTCAGTGACAAAAGCACACGGAAGCATGAAGGTGGCAAAGCCAGGACAAGGACCAACAAGCTCACAGGTGGTTGCACCAAGCAAAGTTCACTTAGCAGAGCCTATGGCAGACAAATAATGCTAAAAAACAGACTAAGTTTAAGAAATAAGTAGCTAGAAAGAAATCTGCACTTCTATGGACCTGTGTAGGCTCTCAAAATTATAGTTTGGCCATCATGCATTAGCTGAAATCTCGCATTAAAAAAAACTGCTTAAAAAACTCTATATAAAGTTTCTTTTGTTCTGAGTCAGCACATTCTCTTCCCCCGATACACTTCTTTTTCTTTCAGCAAGGCGGAAACGCTACTGTTTTTCCTCAAAGGCTAGCAAACAAAGCATCTCACCTGGTGGACAAACACATCTTCCTTGGTGTCATTCCTGCAAAACAAGGAGTATCCATTTCAGAAAACATCTGACACAAAAGAACCAGCATTCTCTGGCAAGGAGTGGTACCCCATTTGGACGGAGGCCCATCCAACGCTGGGCCCTGCCAAGGAGAGCGAGATCTTCCCCAGTCTACGCCCTCCGCTTAAATCGTGAGCTAAAGATACAGGAGGAGACGACTAACTTGACGGTTCAGATTTCTTCTTTGCAAACCCCTGCAATCCCGACTGCAATTAACGAACAGCCAAAGCTGGAAAGGTAGGCCAAGCGTAATTTTGGCTATGTGACAGCTCTCTCCTGCAGAGGCATTTTCACGAACTCTTGATGCAAAGCAACTCACAGGAACGCAAAGGCCGTACAGGAAAACAGATGTGCGTTTGAACTATGGCAGGTATGTGTATGCATATCTTTTAAATAGGATTTCTACTTTCAGGTTGATGTTTACATAGGACAGAATAAAAGCAGATGGGCTCCTTAGACTGATCATACCACTTGGCATAAGAGCGAGGTCAACAGCTGCAATCAGGTAGGAAACATCAACCTTTGCCAGATCATGCACCTCCATGTGGGAACTGCCACAGATGGGACACGTAACTTAAACCTCCTGCCCAGGGACAATGATTTGCACAGAGAAGGGCACAGGGTTTTAAGAGGACTATAAAAATAAGGCAAACACCCAGAACCTGACTGTTAAAATCTTACATTTCAAAACATTTATTGGGCATTATTTGTAGAGTGCTGGTGAAGTATGACTCGGAATCCAAAGAATGTATGATTAACTGGGTGCAGAACTTGAATGCAGAGGGCACAATAGGGATGTCAACAGAAAGTTCAATCAAGAACCCGGAACCAGCTTTACGAGTGACAACTGTTGCAAGCCTCCCTCATGCTTACTGGAAGGGTCATCTGATCCCTTCCATACGAGAAAGACTCACCATTTGTAACCCTAAGAATGGGGAGGGGGACTTCTTGTGAGCTTCTAGGCCAGCCCAGCTGCCATCCAGGGGCTCCCATCCCTGATAGGGAGGGTGAGAACTAACAATCCAGCACATCTGGTGGGGAATCACACTGGTGATGGCGTGCCCAACTCAATAAAAGATAGGCATAAACTGAAAGTAATACCTGTGACTCACTCCCAAGCAGTTAAAACAAATACAGACACACACAGCCCCCAGCCCTGGTCACCTGTTGATGAAGCCATAGCCATTCCTTACGTTGAACCATTTCACTGTCCCCAAAACCTTCGTTGCTGCAAAAGAGAAAAGGTGCAAGACAGGTAAGAACCAGCCCAGCTCAAGACCTCCGTCCTTCTTGATTGGAAGGACTTTCCACCTAAAAGCCCCACTCTATAATATGCATTTATCTTTCAGCTGCCGCAACAGTGTTTTCCCTATCATAGATCCAAAGGTATGTTTTCATATTGGCTGGGAGAGAAATTTCATTTCAAAGCCCCAGACAAACAACTCTGACTTGCAAGGAGAAAAATCACAGGAGGCCTGTAAGTTTCCAATGCAGAGATAATAATGAACAAGCCCCTGCAATGTCCCAAAGGGGTTCCTCCCCCAAAGGGCAGATGGACTTTGTGTTTTCTTTGAAAACATTCTGAACTAAAGAAGCTTCTTGGATGAGAAGCGAAATGTTTTCAAAGAAAGCACCAAGAAAATCCAGCTGACTTTTGGGGGGGGGGGGAAAGCATCTTTGGGACAATCAGGACCTGGATGATTGAGAAGCTTCATCCACATTTAGCCCTCCGATATGCTGGGATTTTGTTCCTGGCGAAAACTGCAGAAAAAAAGGCAGCACCACTTACGGTACTATTCTAAGTGAGGTATATTAATGACACATTAGCTGTACATCCTCTATTATCCTCCTCGTCTTTCCTACCACCTTCTCCTATTGGTATATGGCTTTGTTGCTTGTATGTACAGGTGGTCCTCGACTTACAACCACAATTGAGCCCAAAATTTGTTGTTAAGCGAGACGTTAGTTTGAGTTTTTGCCCCATTTTACGACCTTTCTTGCCATAGTTGTTAAGTGAATCACTGCAGTTGATAACTTCACTAACTAAAGTAAATTTGGCTCCCCCACTGATTTTGCTTGTCAAAAGGCTGCAAAAGCCCCCCAGGGCACAACCGCGGTCACAAACAGGAGCCAGTAGCCAAGCATCAGAATTCTGATCTCAGGACCAGGGGGATGCCGCAATGATCATGCGAAAAACCGTAACTTCAAATGAACAGTTGTAAGTCAAGGACTCCCCGTGTTGTATATTCAGGGTGCCTTAACTAGATATGGGCTTTTACTGCCTTCTTACCCTACAGGGGGGCAAGCCAGCACCTTTGCTCTGCCCAAGGCCCCAGCCTGGGGGATTCCTCTGGGCTCAGCCCCTGCCAGGTGGGCTCTGCCCAGGCAAGCAGGGGAAACCAAGCCAAGACTGGGGAGGGGGTTGTCTGCCCATCTTCCCCTCCCCTCCTTGGCGGCCATCTGCTCCGCACAGCCGCCAGCTGACGCCTTCCTCTGGCAGCGGCCCTCCAACGCCCCTTCCCCAGCCAAGGGGGGGGCGTTTCGAAGCCCCCCCCTCTCCCCAGGCAAGCCGCAGCGCGCATGTCAGTAAGCAGACAAAGGAAGGAGGTGGGAAGCGGCGCCTCCGGCCGTGAGGAGGCAGCAACGGGGCCGGGAGGGGCTTCTATGCTCGCCCCCCGCCCGGCTAAGGACCCGCGCCCCGAATTGACCACGTTAAGCCGGGCCAAGCTCCGCGCACGCGCAGGAGGCGCGCACCAAAAAAAAAAAGGTTCCGCGCGCGGCGGACATCTTGCGCCGCCTCGGCCCCGCCCCCTCCCACGCGCTTTTTTTCTTCTCTCGCCCCCTCCCACCACCTAAGGCGCAGGCGCGCCCAAGAGCACGAACCGCCTCAAAACGGCCGCGGCGCGCGCCTGAAGCGGGAGGAGGAGGGGGGGGAAGAGAAAAGGGAAAATGGCTCACCCACTTTTCCCTTCCAATCAGGGAAGCGAGGGAGGGCGAGCGCGGCCAATCAGCGGGCGGGACGGCGGGACGTGCGCGAGGGAGAAGGGAGGGGGAGAGGGGAAGACGGCACGCGCCGCCCGAGGGCCCGCCCACCCTCCCTTCACGCGCACGCGCACCCCGCTCTTTTTTTTTTTCCTCCCCTCCCTTTCCCTCACCGATGACCTTCTTGTCCCCGCCGGCGGGGGGCGCCGCCATGCCCAGGCCGCCGTTGGTTCCGTTGCCGTTGCCTCCGCCGCCGCTGCTGTTGCCGCCGTTGCTGGGCTTGGCATCCGCGACGGCCGGGGAGGGGCCCGTGGGCGACGCCAACGGGGCCGCCGCAGGCGGGGCGGCCGCCGGGGCCGCCAAAGTGGCGGCGGAGGGGGGCGCCTGGGTCTCGGCCTCGCTGCTCATGGCGTCGCTGACTGTCGGTGGACGGTGGTGGTGACTGGCTTTCGCAGCAGCAGCGCCGCCTCCCGCGCGGTGTTGATGGTGACTCGGGGGCCGGCCGTGGGCGGGGGGGGCTGCTCCCTTGCTCCGGGCTCGCTGGGCTCCGCTCTCCGCTCCCGATACCGATCGAACTGGCCACAATGGCGGCGCGCACTCACTAGCCACCCCTCAAGCGCCGCCCCCCGCCCGGCGCTCATTGGCCACCACGCGCTGCCTGTCGGGCGCAGCGCGGTCTCATCGGGCCGTGGCGGCGGCTCGAGGCAATCGCCGGCGCCTCGTTGGCTCGGGCCGGCCGCCCGTCAGAATCTACCTCCCGCCATTGGTTGGCTCCCTCAACGTGTCCCTCCCCCGCAGAAAGGGCGTGGCTCTTCATGCGGGCTTGCCCCCTCGCGGGGCTCCTGATTGGCCCTGCGCCCGGGCGCCCCGCCCCCTGGGAGAAGCGCGGCCAGGAAGTCCCTTTCCCGGGCTGGACCCGTCCGAGGCGCACGTGGCCGGGGAGCCGCGCGGGGCAGCCCCGGGATCCCCCCTGGGAGCGGCCCGCCCTCCCGCAAAAGAGAGAAAAAAGCTGTAAGAGCCGGGGGGCCTGAATGGCCGCCCCCATCCCCAGCTTCCCGCAAGATACACTCCCCATTCCCAGGACTTCAGACCTCTCTCGACGCATGAGAACGGACAGACTTTTTAAGAAATCTTTTTATTTACAAAGGGGGTGGGGAACAGACACATGGAATGTGGGATGAGCGGTCAGGAACTGCTTGGCATCCCAGGGCGAAGAAAAAACCAACCTGGAATCAGGAAGAAGTAAACAATTAGTCCCCAGCGCTGGGTTTTCCCCGCATGCAGGATCCGGGGCAGGGCTTACATTGGTGGCCTCCTCTTCAGGTGGTGACACACCTAAAAGGAGGGCCCCAGGCACAGAGCAGCTTCCTTCGCTGCCTCCTGGCTTCTAGAGTGCAAGGACTTTGTGCCAAGTTAGACCACAAGGAAACTTGCAAGCTTTGCTCTGTGAGCGAGGTTCCAATCCTCCCTGCTGCCGAGAGGGCACGTGGGCTGCCAACCCTCCACGCCAGGGGCAAGAAACATGGCTACAGTTCTGACTTGCACTGCAGACACATGGAAATGCACTGTGTAAACCAGCGTTGTCCAACCTTGGCAACTTTTAAGACCTGTGGACTTCAACTCCCAGAATTCCTCAGCCAGCATGGTTTTCATGACCCATCTAGGTAACATCATCCATGCTAATGGATGGCTGGGGAATTCTGGGAGTTGAAGTCCACAGGTCTTAAAAGTTGCCATCCCAGGCATAGACCCTCCCGTCTCGCCCACATATCCCCCATTCCCAGAGAGCATTTTAGGGGCCACTTCAGCTGCACAAACTAGGGTAACACCTACCTACATCTCTCCGCACTGGGCAATCATCACCGGCAGTTTCGGTTTGTTATTCGGCCCGGTGGGCACATTCTGCAAGAAGCAGAAAGCGGGTGAGCAGATATGCAGAAAGGGAAAAGAGCAGCAGCAACCTTGCTCAGATAGCCGTCGCCAGGATAAAGAGGCTCTCTTGCAGCCTGCTCATAACTTATGTTTGGTACTGATAAAAGAGAAAAATATTTATAGCTCAGGTTGAACTGTGGGTGCTCTCTGAGCTTGGAGGTGTTCTTGCAGATGTTTCAGGACCCAACAATATAAACAGAGCAAATCCCATTCCTCACTAGCGCTGGTGATGTTACCTAGTTGGGTAATGAAACATCTGCCAGAAAACCACCAAGCTCAGAGGGGACCAAGGACCCTACATTTGGGTTCTCTCTCTCTCTCAGGCAGAAATAGCCAGAAGAGTGAAAGGCTGAGAGATTACACCTTTTGGAGGCATGTTGCTCTTCTAAGCTGCCTGGGCAGGATTTGCATCCCAAAGGGCAGGATAGGAGAGTCTGGGAAGCCTCAGGCTAGAACAGCAAATTAAAATAATTTTTTCTCTAGAAAGCAAAACCGCCTAATTTTTATGTGGTTTCTTGGGTGGCAGCGTTTCATTGCAAACCCAGAGACAAAGCACGACTTACTTCGATTTTCCTCATGACTAGAAGCCCATCGATTATTTTACCTGCCAGGTGAGAAAAGAACAATCTTAGTGCTCCAAGCATTTCTGAATTCCTTAGCCAAGGAAGAGCCATGCTGGTGTGATCTTTAACCTTTGGAGAGGGGAACGAGAAGGAAGCAGAGGGGCTGGGGGGGGGGAGTCCAACCTTGGCAACTTTAAGACTTGTGGGCTTCAACTCCCAGAGTTCCCCATGCTGCTCTCTTAACCCGGTGGGGGTCCTGAGGCAGCGGGGGGGGGGGGGAACCTAGAGACAAGAGTGCAAAGCATTTCAGGAAGCCCAGATAATGAGAATTTCCCAGGGCAGATCTGCCATGAATTTGGAAGGAGGGCAAGGATCAGGAGAGGAACACCCAAGCTAGCGGAGGCAGGGTGCCCCGGCCTCCACCCGGCCAGTGATGACTTACCGAAAACCACGTGTTTCCCATCGAGCCAGTCGCACTTGGAGCAGGTGATGAAGAACTGGCAGCCATTGGTGCTGGGGCCGCTGTTGGCCTGTGGGGAAAGGGGCAGGCGAGGAGAATGACCTCCTTTGTGGTCAAGCCCCCCCCCCGTTCACCCCAGGCTCTGCAGCCTGGGGGAGAGAATTTCAGACAGCCTCCATTTGGAGGACACTGCATTGGGTGCTATGCAAGACCCGGGCGTTGAAAGGTGGTGGTCTTCCTTCTGGGCAGCCCAATCAAGGACACCCCCCCGAGTCTGGCACCTGGCCACTGTCTGTCTGCCAAAACTCAGCAAGGCTGAAGCAGCAGCTCCTATAAATAGCAACCACTGCCAGCAGCCGGATCAAAACGGTTACAGGAAGAGGGGCTGGGGTTTAACCCTTTCCTCCCAGGCAACAATCCAGATGAGAAACCGGAAACTCAGAGGGTCCTGCCCCCCCCCCCCCCCCAGGAGAAGGGCTGGGCTCGGTAGTGGCACTGGAAGGGGAATGCTCTCCATCCCCGCCCTTCCTGATGCCGGGACCTGGGTGGGGCTACAGGGAAAAAGAAGGGAATGGATCAGGAACAATCCCCCCCCCCAGCTACGAATCCTGTCTTCGGGCTGCACGAGTTGCTGAAGGGATCTGTGAGGAAGGTTCAGATCCAACTTCAGGCTGTTCTTTACCATGGAGAGCAAGCCGGGCGCTGAGTGTTTCAGTTTGAAGTTCTCGTCGGCAAAAGGTCCCCGATAAATGCTGGCCACTCCAGTGCCATCTCCCTATTGGGAGAGAAGACCAGGGAGGGAGGGAGGGAGGGGAAAGAGAGATGGATGGATGGATGGATAGAAGGAAGGAGGGAAAAGAAAGGGAAGGAAGGAAATGAGGGAAGGAGGGGGATGAAGGGAAGGGAAGGCAGGAAGAGACGGAGAGAAGAGGGAAGGAAGGCCTCATGAGCCATGGGGCAATTCCCTTGGCAAATAGATTATCCGGAATGAGCTTGCTCTAATGATTGTTGTTTTTTTAAAAAAAATGTCTAAGTGCACAAGTACAATTCGCAAAGACACCTCTACCTCCGCAATCACTCCTTCCTTAATCCTTTAATATGCTGCATTACAAATTAGCATCCCACCCCAAGGCATTTCCTTCCCTGCAAGCTTTTGAGCGGAACCCCCGCCATCTTGCCAGCAAAACCTCAGAGTGAGCGAGTTCCGTTTGTAGCCGTCTTGGCTTCTATGATGTGGAAGTTAAACAGAATCAAGGAAAGGAGAAGTTTAGAGGAACCACTTCCTTCCAGAAAATGTTAGCCTGTTTTCTAGAAAAATTGTAAGTTTTCCTGAGAAACTTAGCTCGAATTTCTGAATAAGGGTAACAGCCTGCAAGTCCAGCTCCTTGGTGGGGTAACTTCCAATCTTATCTGCACCAATTCCAAGTCAAATGCCCACTTTCCCTTCCGTAAAAGAGCTTTGAAGTACCTACGTTTACAAAATCACCTCCTTGGATCATGAAATCCTTTATAACCCTTGAAAAGGAAAAAAGAAATATTAGGAGGTCAAGGTATCCAACAGCTACTCTTAAACACCAGCTTGGGAAGCTCACAAATGGGTTGTAAATCTCTGGAACAGGATTCTGGATGGCTTGCAAAAATAGTGCCTCAAGGGACTCGGTTTTAAATAACACACAGTTTAACTTAAAGGCCACACAACAAGATTGGGGTGGCTGACAGGTTTAGAACGCAATTGATTCGAAGCACCCTCTCCAAATGTGGGAGTCCATCAGCCCCAAATGTGGGGAGCTGGAGGGATGAAAAAAACTAGCCTGCCAAAGCCCGGCGTACCTGTGAAAAGTGCTGCCTTTGTAACCGATAGGAACACCATCTTTCCTGGGAGAGAAAAAAGCAGTCAGAAATTGGCAGATGCCACAATAGCCAGTGACCAAGATTGCTCTGGGGCCAAAGAGGCAACACCCCCAACTCACAACCTGTCACTTCTCACTGTTTTGTTCTGAATCACAGAGTCGGATTTCCTGAGATGGAAGGACAAACGACAGAGAGGGGCAGCAATTCTCTTCACAAGCCTGTTATTATTTTTATTTATCCCTCTTATTTATGTTTTTACTTCCACCTTTTATTGGCTGTATACCTTCGTATTATTATAATTATATTCTGTTGTTTGGCAAGTACACCGAGCGCTTCCGTACCCGAGGACTAATTCCCTGTGTGTCTAACCGCACTTGGCTAAATAAACACATAAAGCATAAAATATAAAGTTAGGGATTGTTCTCCTCCTGTGCTGCCACTCTTCCAGCTTGATCAAATCAATCGATTTTTTTTTATTATTTTTTTTTTTTTTGAAGGATCAATGGGATCGACCTACCCACCTGAATTCACCCGTGCAAAATTGCCTGGAAAGAAGAAAGAAAAAGGCTGCATGTTAAACTGGTACACAGAGAGGCCGGTGATTCAGAGGGAGAGGCTCAAATTCAGCAAAGAAAGCCCCTCAAAGGGGGGGGGGAGAGGATGGGCGGATCGAAGCTGCATGTTCTATACAGGCGGTCCTCGACTTACGGCCACAATTCAGCCCAAAATTTCTGTTGCTAAGCGAGCCAGTCGTTAAGTGAGTTTAGAGCAAGGGTCTTCAAACTTGGCCCTTTTATGACTTGTGGACTTCAACTCCCAGAATTCCTCAGCCAGCATAGGCTGGCTGAGGAATTCTGGGAGTTGAAGTCCACAAGTCATAAAAGGGCCAAGTTTGAAGACCCCTGCTTTAGAGGTTGTAGAGGGGGAATGGCTGCCCCCTCCACCGCCAGGGAAGGGCTTGGGAATCTCTCCCCCCAACAAGCTTTCCTTTGTCTCCCTGCGCCCATCATCCCCAGCCAGCTGGCAAAGCGGCGGCGCTCAAGGCCGGGCCGCTCTGTGGCGCGCGGCCGCTCTGGCCTCCCGTCTCCATGGTCCCCGCCTTCCCGCCGGCCTCGGGCTCACCTGAAGTTCTCCGCCGTCTTGGGCACCACGTCGGCGAAGAGTTCCACTTTCATGCGGCCCACCTCCTGCGGAGGGATAGAGGCGTTAGAGGCCGAAGCCGGGCTCTCCCCAGGCCACTCCTCCCGGCCCCGCTCCCTCCGCCCGAGGCCTACCTGCCCGCCGATGGTGACATCGAAGAAGACCACGGGGTTGTTGGGGTTGGAAGCCAGCACCGCCATGGCGACCACCTCTGGCCCGGAAGCGGAAGGGCAGCCCCCTTTTGGGCCTAGCGCGGCGTGAAGCGCTCACTTCCGGATGCGTCAAGCGCCAAACTGAAGCCGTGACACCGGGCTGACGTTTTTATTTTAACGTTTTATCGACATTTCCAAATATTTTGGGCGCCACGCTCCGGTTTCTGACGAAGGAATCTCACCATCGATGTGCCAACGGGCAGAGAGTCATGAGTCTAGTCCAATCCCCATGCTGTTCCCGTTCCACCGGAAGCTCCCGCCTCTTCCGATCCTTTGGAACGCTATCCCGGTCGCTGGGGAACCCGAAGTGTCGCTGCGTGGGGGCGCGCGCGCCTGTCGGTTCACTTCCTGAAGTCAATGCAACCGCCTATTCGGCTGGGCCTCATGGACGTTGTGCAGGATGTTTCCTTTCGCAAAATTTTATTTAAAAAAAAAAAAGGGCTACGATGGCCACCATTTCCCAATAAGAATTTATGTTTTAAGCCTCACTCAAGAAATGGTCTCTGAAGGATTTTGTCCTTCCTCTCTCCTTTTTTATCTTCCCTTCCTTCCTCCCTCCCTCCCTCCTTCCTTCCCTTTTCTCTCCCTCTTTTCTTCCCTCCCTCCCCGAAAAACACTCCAGGACACAAACTACACTCAGAGCTCCAGAGTTGTAGAAACAAATAATTATTGTTCCAAAAATACATTTGACATCTTCCCCGCTTTTTCAGGCGACGGGCGTGTCTGAAAAGGCGTTCCGGTCTGTGGTTTTAAAAAAAGCCGCCCCCGGCCTCCTCCGACAGGCGCTTTGGGCTCTCCCACCCGACCTCAGCAGGCGGGCCGGCCGGGCTCGTCCTGGCGGAGGTCGGCCGGGTTTCTGGGGACGCTCAGGCAGCCCATCCGGGAGCCCTGGAAGGCCAGAGGGGAGAGCAGGGCCTTCTGCCCGGGCTCGGCCGGCTGCCCGCCCTTGATGGCTTGGCGAAGGCTGCTGGCGTCCGGAAGCCTGGTGACCGAGAAGCTGAAAGGGAAAGGACGGACTTCAGCCATCTGGCCAGCGAGTCGGCGGTCCTCTCGGCTTTAGTGAGGGTAGAAGCAGCCATAAAACGAGGCTGGGAAGCAGCGGCCCTTCCTGCTCTTCCAAGGCAGACTGCTCCCCAAGAGAGAGGCTCCACTTAGCTTACTGGGTCCCCTTGGACAGTTGTGGTCCAGGTAGCCCCCGTTCAAGCTGCTCCAATAGGCTCCCCGCAAGCCATCCAGACTCTATCCCAACTGAAAGAGGACTCCAGAAGCACCTCGTGCCCCCACCGAGGGGCCTGCCCCTTGCCCTGCTCGCCAGGCGCACCTCGAGGCCGGCAGGAGGGACCCTGGCATAGACCCCCTCCTTCCCCAGATCCATTTCTCCGGCCCCTCCCCGCACAGCGGCCTCCCCTTCTGCCCACCGTCCCAATGATTCGCTCTCCCGGGTTGTCGGATTTGAGGGCTCTGCTTTTATTCCTCTGGTTCCTGCCTTGCGTGGCCCGAAGGAGGAGAACCTCCGGGGGGAAACGGCGGCTCCGGGGAGGCCATGGTGACGCCACCCTGGCTGCTGCGGGGAAGGGAGTGCCCGGTGTCGGTGTCCCCGCGATGGTCTGATCCCGGCTGGGCCTGCCACCTCACGGACACACCTGCCTGGCGCCATACCTGAAGCCGGGGAAAGGCAGGAGCTTCCTCTGCAGCGGACATTCAGGGAAGCCGAGGCTCTTGAGCTCCTGCGGAAAGAAGGGTGCAGAATTTAAAAAAAACACCCACAACCGCACCCGGAAGACGGTCAGCAAGTCCTGCCGAGGGGGCCTGGTCTGGCCTGGAGACATTCAGACTCTCCCAACCCCCTTGCGGCTGCGGATTGAGATCTCTTGCGGTGGCATCTGCCCTTGGGATTTCTTTGTGGTCTCCCATCCCAGGAGCAGCCGAGTCCCAACCTGCTTAGCCTCGGAGAGGGGGAACCACAGGGGCTGCCAACCTGTCACCTGCGCAGGTGAGCGGCCCCACTGAGGGCCTGTCGGTGGGGGCTCGGCTAAGGCTCCTGCTGGGCCGTCCAGCCTCGGCCGAGGAGACGGGGGGGGGAGGCGGGGGCCGGGCCAGCTCACCTCCAGGCTGTGGACGTGGATGGTCCGCAGGGCCCGTTCCAGGATCCCCACCTGCAGGCTCAGCTGGAGGGTCCGGTCCTGCAGCTGCTTGTTCTCCCCCTCCAAAAGCTGGACTCTGGGAAAGAGAGAGAGAGAGAGAAAAGGTGCTTGGGGTGGGGCTCCCCCCCAAAAAACTCACTCCCTCCCAAAAAACTCACTCCCTCCCTTTTTCTTCTGTCATTTTCCTCTTTCCTTTCCTTTCCTTTCCTTTCCTTTCCTTTCCTTTCCTTTCCTTTCCTTTCCTTTCCTTTCCTTTCCTTTCCTTTCCTTCCCTTCCCTTCCCTTCCCTTCCCTTCCTTTCCTTATTCTTCCCTTCCCTTATTCTTTCCTTTCCCTTCCTCTCACCCTTCCTGCGGGGGCTGAACCTGCCCTTTTGGCCCGCACAGCAGAGGCTGCCCATCCTGGGGTCCCCTCCGGAGGAGGAAGGGAGCTATTTGGACCTCTGCAAAACCAGCCCTGCCTGCACAGACGCGGCAGAGGGAGGGGTGTCCCCCCACATTGGGCCGGCCGTGCGCTTGCCCCCCCCCCCCCCGGCTTCTCCACCTGTTCTGGAGGGCGCAGAGGGCCTGGCCGTCGCTCTGCTTGGCCTCCTCCAGGCTGTGCAGCTGCTCCAAGATCTTCCGCTTCTCTCTGAACAGGCCCTCGTTCTCGCTGGTCACCCGCCCGATCAGCAGCTGGTCCTGGGTGCAAAGGCCGGCATCCCCGTTCGCCTGCGCCCCGCTCCCGCCTGGCTCCAGAGGGGGCCGCCCTGCAGAGAGGGGACCCTTGGGGGTCGAGGCGGGGGGGGCTCCCGCAGGTGAGGCTTAAGGCAGCCAATCGGATTGCCCGGCTCGGCCCAACCCCGGCTTCCCCCGCTGGGAGAGGCAGGTTCCCCCCACGGGGAAGGACCGCCGTGGGGCTGCTCTACCTTTTCAGCCTGGCTCTTGGAGAGGCGGACCTCGTTCTCCAGGTTCCGGATGCGAGTGTCGCGCAGCTTCACCTCGCCGAGTAGCGTCTCCTTCGCCTGCCGTAGTCGGGCTTTGTGCCGGAGGCGCCGCTCGCTCTGTTTCCTGGGGAGGCCAAGCGGTGGGGCTCTGGATGTTAAGGGGCCTCGGAGCCAGGCAGCCGCCCAACCGGGCGAGCGGAGGGAGGCTCACCTGAGGGAGACGTCCACCTGCTTCAGGATCTGCCTCTGCTCGTCACAGAGCGTCTCCTTCTCCTGCTGCAGGGCCGAGAGCTGCTCCGAGAGCCTCTGGCTGCGGCTCTGACTGCGCAGGTGCTGGAGGGGAGATTTGTTGGGGGGGGGGCTCAGTCGGCTTCCCGGGGGGGGGGAGTGAAGGAAGGAAAAGAAAAAGAGGGAGAGGAAGCAAGGAAGGAAATAGAGGGGAAGGGAAGGGGCAGGAAAGAAGGGAGGGAAAGAGGAGGGTGGGAGGGAGGGAGGGAGGCCGCTGACCTCCTTGGCGAGGGCCCTCCTCTCGTCCTCCAGGGCCCGCAGCTGCCCCTCCTGCTGCTGGGCCTGGGCCTGCCGGTCAGCCAAGGCCTGGAGCAGCCCGGCCTCCTTCTCCCGCCAGAGCCTCAGCCGCTGCTGCTGCTGCTCCTCCTGCTGCTGCTCCAGCGCCTTCCTGCGAGAGGCAAGTCAGCCCGCCTGGAGCCCCCAGGCCCATAAGGGCGCAAGGGGGCCAGCCCCTCCCCTCTGCACCCAGACCCCTCCCACCGGGGGGGCCTCCTCCTACCGCCTCTTCTGTTCCTCTTGCAGGGACCGCCGGGCGTCGGCCTCCCTCGCTCTGGCCTCCCTCGCCTCCTCCTCCAGCTGCCTCCTCCCCGGGGCGGCCTGGCCCTCCTGCTGCTGCCGGGCCTCCTGCAGCCTCTGCTCCAGTTCCTCCGCCTGGGGAGGACCCGGCCACAAGCACAGGGATGGCTTAACTGAAGGGCACGCGGCCCCCAGTCCCAGAGGGTGAAGGCGGAAGCCTCTCGCTCAAGGGTAAGAAGTCCCAGGAGAGCAATCCGCCCTCCCTGGGGAAGAGAGGGGAACCCAGCGGGCCCCCACAAAGGGAGAGAGTCCAGCTGCAGCCCCTGGCTGGCCGCCTCCGAAGCGGACCGGGGCGACTGACCCGTTTCTCGGCCTGGGCCGCTCGCTGGCCCTCCTGGCTCAGCTGCTCCCGCAGCCGGCTCTGCTGCTTCGCGGCCTGGGACTGCTGCAGCAGCTCCAGCTCCAGCTCCTTCACCGTCTGCTGGCACAGCTCCCCCTGCGAGGCCAGAGCCCCACAGGCCTTGGAGGTCTCCGACAGCCTCACCTGCGCTTGCCTCAGCTCGGCCTGGATCTGGAGAGAAACGGGGGGGGGGGCTCTGTTGGGTCGAGGAGGAGCTCCCGCCTCCCCCCCCGTTCCCCGTGGGGGGGGGGGGCAGCTGGATAGTGGTACAAGAGGGGCCGTCCATCATTGCCAGGCTGGGAAATGGGGCTGCAAAATCCGGGCTGCAAAACTGCCTCAGAGCCACTAGAGGGCGGCAAACCCTAACTCTCCTCCGCCCTCTTGTGGTGAAGCAGAGCACGGCATCCTCTACAGCAGCAGAATCTGCCTCGATCACCATCGGCTACCAGTTGGAAGGGGGCTCCCGGGCTGCCCAGGCCCAAATCCGGTGGGAGGGAGGGTAAATCAGGTGGCCCCCTTTCTTGCCTAGCGCCCTGTTTTTCCCAACCGTGCGGACACTTTGAACCTGGGTCAGGTTTTCCCGTCTCTCCCACTGCTGTCAAGGCCGAGTCACCCTCCTCAGTAGCCCAGCTGCAGACACCCCCCCCTTTCCTTGGCTTCTCGGTGTCGGGACCCAGATTCCCGGCATCTCCGGAGAGCTGGGACCTCAATTAGGCCTCAAACCAAATGTTTAAGCTTCGTACAAGCCACCATCAGCTGCTTTCCAATTCCCGAGCCGCAACTGACAAGGACGTGCAAGGAAACCCCCTCCCCCTGACCCGAGGCGCCCCCCGCCCCCCACCTTAATGTTTTCCTGCTGCAGTTGCAGGTTTTGTAGCCTCAGCTCCAAGCTCCTCTCCTGTTCCAGCCTCAGCTGCTTCTTGACGGAGCCGCCGGAGATCGGCGCCTGCCGGGGGTCTCTATGCAGCCCTGGTGGCTCTTCCTGCGGCTGCAGGGCTCCTTTCTGGGGGGGTCCCTGCGTGCAGAGGGGAGGGGGTAAAGAAAGCACGGCCTTGCCGGCCCCTTCCCCACGGGTGGCCCTGCTCTGTACCTGCTCCGTGTCCCCCCCAGCGCTTCCCAGGGCTGCCCGGGGCGGGCAGGGCTGAGCCGCAGTGCCGGGTCTCTCTTGGTGGGCACTCAGCTGATGCTGCACCGCTAGGATCTCCTTCAGGAAGGCTCCCTCCTCTTCCTGCTTGGTCTGGACCGGCTCCCCCATCTCTCCCATCCTGCTGGCTTCTGACAAATGAAGGCTGTGGGTCAAAAGACGGGGGGGGGAGAGGCAAAGATAGGGGGCATCAGGTAAGGAAGGAGGTCCTGGGTGCTCCTTCCTGCCCCTTTGCAATAGGGCTGGATGCTAAATAACAAGGATGACCCCCCCACACACGCGGGAGCTGCGTTGGCTGCCCGTCTGCTTTCAGGGACCGCTCAAGGTGCTGACGGTCACCTCCAAAGCTCCGCGGGGCTTGGGACCGGGTTATCTGAAGAACCCTCCCCACTTACACCTATCTGACCCACCAGAGCGGGAAGGCAGGGAGCGTTCTGGGGCCCCCCTCCCCTAGAGGTCCATCTGTTGGGACCCAGAAGAAGGGCCTTCTCGGTGGTGGCCCCCTCCCTGTGGGACATCATCCCCAGGGAGGTTAAACCGGCCCCCATTCTGACACTCTTTCGCCAGGGCCCGAAGACCTGGTGCTGCCAAGGGACCTGGGGACCCCCAGAGTGGGTGGGAGGCCATCCAGTGGCTTGTTTGATTGATGGCTGGCTGTCCCCAGGGGGAACAGTGGCGCCTGGAATCCTGGGGACTGTAGTCCCGGCTGCAGCAACAAACATGGGGGCAGGTTTTAAAATCCCGCCTTCATCTTTGTGGCAGGAGAGACTTTGCAGGCGGAGAAAAGGGGGAAGGGGTTTCACCCCCCCCCCCGGGCAGCCCGTGCCTGGATCCTGGTTCCGGGGGTCTCCTTCGTGAGGACGGAGGAAGAGGGGTGCCTGCAGCAGCTCCGCTGTTTGGGGCGAGTGGCACCTCCTGGCCCCACCAGGCCAGACACGACATCAGTGGGTGACATCAGAATGGGGCAGGGTCCCCCTCCCCCCCTCCCCCAGCTCAGGCTTCAGAAATTCACAAGAAAAAGAGGGCAGGGGGGGGCTCAGTTCCCACTCTCAGAAACGCCCCCCCCCCCCAGCCCTGCTCTCCCTGATCCCAGCAGCTGCAACTGAATCGGCGCTTCCTGAATCCCCTTTCAGCTGCTAAGTTGGTTTCTGGGCACGTTTTTCCCTTCTCCCTCCGATTCCCCTCTTCCTCGCATGCCGTGTCTGTCAGACTGAGCTCTCCTCTGGCATCTGGGAGTCTTTTCAGGTAGGGGTGCAAAATGGCGATAAAAACCCCCCTTTTTGCTGCCTGGGTTAAACAGGGGAGGGGCTGAGTGTGTCAGTCAAGATCCCAAGACGGAGGTGGTCCAGCCTGGGCCACTTTTAAGACTTGTGGACTGATTCAACTCCCAGAATTCTTCCCCAGCCAGCCTGTCCTAAGACGATCCGTATCTCCCCTCTGCAAGAAGTGACTTCCTTTTGATTTAGCTCTGGGAATCTTCCGTAGGAACGTAAATCAATTTCTTTTGAAGTGTTCTAAGGTTCTGATCTAAGCACATCCAGCTGTCCAGGGTTCGAATTACCACGCTGGCTCTCCGTCTCCTCCCTGGCTCGGCGTCTGATCTTCCCAAACCGGCCCCCTCGCTGGAAATTCGGGGCAGGAAAGTCTGCTTGCCGAAAGCCTCTCCTCCTCCTCCTCCTCCTCCTCCTCCTCCTCCCTTTCCCTCACGATGTGCTGGTTCAGGCGCTGGCATTCCTGGGAGAGCTCCGACACCTGCGGGTTTTATTTTTCACTCATTGGTGTGTTAAATGTATTTATTAAATACACTGGCTTAATACATTGACACTTTATTACATTAAGAGTCTTTAACAAATGCGTTTCATTTAGATTTAGATTTAAGACACATGTGCTGCTTTTTCAGATGCAAAGACAGGCAACGTAATTCAACCCCACACGCTCTTATGTTTGCTTAAACCTAAATGTAATAGATGAAATAAATACGTGATCAAAGTTCGGTTGCTCGGCCCCGACTCGCAGTTACCCCCCCCTCCCGGGCTGGCAGGGCCCCGGGGCCCACCTTGGCTTCCAGCAGCCCGTTCTTTTGCAGCAGCTTCTGGTGAGCCCGGCGCAGAAGGTCCCTCTCTTCTGCGGCTCCCTGGAAGCCCTGCAGCTCGCCGTGGAGACGAAGAAGTTCTGACCTGTACAGGTGCAGCTCCTGGTTCCACAGGGAGAGATCAAAGCAGAACAAGGGGAAATGTATCCGAACACAACAGCAGTTGCACTGTATGCACTTGGTGTGTCAGTAAAGGAGAAATGAGGGGTCCCTGTTGCTCTCTGAGCTGGGCGGCTTTCTTGCAGACGTTTCATGACCCAACTAGGGAACATCATCAGTGCTGGAAGGGAGCAAACCCCACTTCCTTCCAGCACAGGTGATGTTCCCTAGCTGGGTCATGAAACGTCTGCGAGAAAGCCGCCCAGCTCAGAGAGCGCCCGGGACCCCTCAAGGGCCATTCCCTGAAGGTCCCAAAACGTCAACCAATCCAGGGCTCCCCCCCAAGGGACGCTGGGAGGATCCAAACCGGAGGCGCCCGTTGGGAATATTCAGGGCCTCCTGGGAGAATCTGGAGGGAGGGGGAGTGACAGACAGAGAGATTTGACCTACGTGCTTAAAACAGCCTCCAAGGTTGCTGGCTGCCTCTGAGCCCCCCAGACAGGCCTGTCTCTCTGCCTCCGGAAAGCAAAGCCCCTCGAGCAGCAGCAGTATATCTGTCGGCAGTTTCTGCTCTCTGGCCTTCCGCCACTCCGAGGCAGCTAGAGGGAATCCAAAGGTCACTTGGGGAGGCTGAGGTCAGTCTGGGGTCTCTCAGCCCTGGCAGCTGGAAGAGGTGCGGATTCAACCTCCCGTGCTCCCCTGCCAGCCGTGCCTCCCTGCTTACTGACGGAATCGGGATCTGGGGCCGAGACGGGGTTCCCGGCGAGTGACGGTTTCGCCAACGGTTCGACGGGCTGCTCGGCCCTCTCTGCCTCCTGGTCCCCCTTTCCTTGCCAGATCTCGGCTCCTTTTTTAAAGAGACTTTTTTTTAAAAAAAAATACAGGTCGTCCTTGACTTATGACGACAACTGAGTCCAAAGTTTCCGTTGCTAAGTGAGACAGTTGTTAAGTGAGCTTGAAAAAGGAATCTGGCCCAAGACCTACCGACCGAGTCACACAGCTTCCCCGGCTCTCCCTCCGATACGTCCGGATCCTCGTTCAACGACGGGATCTCACCCTGGGCGCTGCGAAGTCTGTCTGGGGCTGCACCCGGACCTCGCTCAGCCTCTTCCCGGGCGAGGTTTCCTCCTTCCGGCTCTTCCGAGGGAGGCTGTGGGACAAATCAGGACTCTCCTCAACGCCCCAATTGACAACTGAAAGCGACACACAACCAGGCACCCTGTAAACCCCACGCCTAGAGCAGCGCGGGGCCCACACTCTGGGGAGGCAGAGGTTTCCTGAGTCCGAAAGCTGGGAAGACAGACTGGATCCTGCGACACGTGGATTGCCCTTCATTCGTGGGAATTCTGATCCCATTTGTGGCGGTAAGTCAAGGACGGCCTGTCTTTAACTAGTGCAGGGGTCGTCAAACTTGGCCCTTTTATGACTTGTGGACTTCAGCTCCCAGCGTGCCTGGCTGAGGAATTCTGGGAGCTGAAGTCCACAAGTCATAAAAGGGCCAAGTTTGAAGACCCCTGCACTAGTGGAATAGCTTGCCTTCTGGACAAAGCAGGCAGCAGGGAAACCCCATCTCAGCTGCCCTGGGGGAGGCGTCTGCCTTTAAAGCTTTCCCTCCTCTGTGCGCCCCCCGACAGGAAAGACCCCGTACTTGCAGGGCAGCCGCGCAGGGTCTCCCCAGGCAGAGGGGGGCTCCCAGCTCCTCTTCCAGCGCTGCCATCCTCTCCAGCAAAGTGCTTCTCTCCACCAGCAAGTAGGCCACCTGCTCACTGGGGCTGCTGTGGACAATGCTGGTCAAGCCCTCCAGTGCCAGCAGCTCGGCCACCTCCTGATGCTGAGACTCTGGGGAGAAACACAAGGCGGAGCCCTCTCTTGGCACGGGGGGGGGGCTGTGTGGTGCCCATAGGCGCCTCCTCTGTTGCCCCCCAAGAGTGGAGAGACACCCCAGTGTCCAGCACCGGTTCTAAGATACAGACTTCTTCTCTGGACCTTATCACACAGTAGCACTGATGATGTTACCTAGTTGGGTAATGAAAACCAGCAAGCTCAGATGTTCTTGTCCTCCCCCTCCTCATCTCCTTCCTCCTTCCCTTCCCCCCTTCCTTCCTTCCACCCTCCCTCCCTCCCCCTCCTGTTGGACATGAGTGGGGTGTCCTTCACCGAGGAAGTCTGCGCTGTGACATCACAACCCAAACTCCACCTTGTGGGCTTGCATCACAATATGGTCTGCAAGAACGGGAAGGGCGAGAGGTTCTGTTGCAACAGCCCAAAGGAGGCACAGCCCCCCTCGCAAGGACGATCCCCTCCGGCCTGGAAAATTCTGGAAAGCGCTCAAGGGCGAGTACCAAGTTCCAGCTGCAGCTGGGCAAACTTCGTCCTCAGCTCTTCGTTCTCCCGCTCGTATTCCGCCGCCAGAGCATCCCGCGCCTCCGTCAAGGCCCTGACGTGATGGACGTAATTCTGCACCTGGAAAGGAGGAGGAGGGCAGGATCAGATTTCCAGACTCCAGGGAGGGAGGCGGTTGTGCCAGCTGAGAAAAAGACTCTTCTTTCACCATCCTTCCAACCATTTCTCAACCTTGGCAGCTCGAAGATGGAGGGACTTTGATTCCCAGAATTCCCCAGCCAGCAACCTTGGGGGGAAAAAACAACCCAAGTTTCCAGATTTGGACGGTCACCAGGGGGCACTCTGGCTCTGTTCAACATCCTCTGCCAAAAAAAAATGAAATAAAATAAAAAAAAATCCCTTCACACCCCTCTAGTTCCTCCTAAGGATCAGAATCTGCATAACCAGAAATTCAAGCCTCCTCCCTCCCTGCCGAGGACGCCGCCAGGGGTCAGTGGTTGGAAGGGTTGGGGGCTCCCTACACATCGACAAGGCCCCGAGTTGGAATCTGGTTTATTTCCGAAAGGAGTGGCAACATATTTCAAAGAGAGGAATTTAAGAGAGCTCCTGTTGCAGAAGCGAAAGCTTTAGAGAGCCCAGACAGCCATTTGCCTGGAATGGTCTAGGGTCTCCTGCTTGAGCAGGGGGTTGGACTAGATGATCTCCAAGGTCCCTTCCAAATTTGTGATTCTGTTAAGGGCTACAGACTAATTCAGAGCATATATTCTTGAACAATTACCTCGGGGGGGGGTGGGGTTTTTGTTAGATCTCTAATATAGATCTCTAATATATCTCTAATATTCACTAACATCACCTCCCAGAATCCCCCATGCTGGCTGGGGAATTCTGGGAGTTGAAGCTGACAGATCTGAAAGCGGCTGAGCTTGAGAAGCACTGGTCTAGAGCCAGGGGTCTCCAACGCTGGCAACTTGTGGACTTCAACTCCCAGAATTTCTCTCCCTGCAAATCTTGTAAATCAGGTGTCTTTGCCTGGCTGAGGAATTCTGGGAATGGAAGTCCACAAGTCATAAAAGGGCCAAGTTTGAAGACCCCTGTTGTAAATCTTCAAGGAAAGGTTCTCAAGAACCACCTGAAAACCACTGACGCCATCGCTGGCTGAAGAATTCTGGGAGTTGAAGTCCACATGCTTAAAGTTGCCAAGGTTGGAGACCGCTGCTCCAGACCGTCTCACGTCTCCCAAGCCTGGACAGAGCTTTGAGGCTGCCCCGATTCACGGCCTTAAGTCGCAAAAGGGGCTTCTTTGCAAATTTCATCGTCCGAGCGACAACCCCTCAGGCCAACGGGAGATGAGGGCCAAAGCAGAGTGACCCAACTCACCGTCCGACGTTCACAGCCCTAAACACAAACATTGGCAACCAACCAAGAGACACACCCAAGCTAGCATTTTTACCCTACAAACGTCTTGGAGCAGCCAGTGGCGCAGGCCACCCACTCACCCACCCCTACATGCCATTTGGATCCTTCTCCCCTTTGGATGACCCGAAGTCCGAGAACAAACGAACTACACCCAGATATCGTCCCGGGTTCAAAGCAGGACGGGAGACGGCTGACGTGGGCTGCCCTTCCGTCTCAGCGGGAGGAAAAGGGAGCTTTTGCAAACGGGAGGGTAGGCAGGGCTGGGCCGCCCATCCAGGGGGCCAAGGGCTGGTTCTCCCCCTGTCAAGATGACGACAGCCGGGAAAGGAAGCGAATCGTCGGCCGAGCAAGGGAAGCGATCCTTGGCGTGGCCTGCAAGAAGCCTGGTGCTGCTATTGTCTTCAGTGGCCGCTTTGAAGGGTCCAGAGAGGGAAGAAACCCACCCACAGCTCTTCCTATCCCCCCAGATCAGACGGGCGTGGATGGGCAGGAGGCACCTTCTTCAAGGCACTTTGCAACGGAAGGTCCCCTGCGGGCGAGCACATCCCCAAGACGCTGGAATACCAGGAAGACCTGAAGCCCCAAAGAATGGGCTCTCTCGGGTCCAAGAAAAGCAGGAAACGGGACAAAAAGACACCGCCAGGTTGGCGTCCCGGGCTCAAAGGAGAGCAGGAGGCCGGTCTGAGAGGCCGAACTGGGGCATCGGCCGCTCCCAATGGTGTGACGCACGGCTGACACAAATTGCCGGCTTCCCCAACAGTCAACCCGTGGAACGGAAGTTGTCTCCAGAAGTTGTGGGTGCTCCGTGGCTGGAGGTCTTCAAGAAGGTCTCCTGCTCGAACAGGGGGGTTGGACTAGATGACCTCCAAGGTCCCTTCCAACTCTGTTATTCTGTTATAATGACAGGCCAGTTCCCAAGAAGCCAGCCACTAACGAACCGCAAAACTTTTTAGGAGGCCAATTGGACAGTTTCCCAAGTTTCCACCCGTCCCTGGTCTGGGCCCCCCCAGGCTCGGGGCAGCCTAATCGTCCCAGAGGGGTCCCTCTGGGTGCAAATGGGGTCCCACCTCCCTCATCTCCTCCTCCAGCTGCTGACGGAGCGACGGCCCAGAGGCGAAATGCAGCTCCTCCTGGCCGGGCAGGAAACAGGGCCACGGGTGGGCTAGCTGGGTCTCCGAAGGGGTGCCGGCAGCGTCTCCTCCTCCTTCGGCCTCCCCCAGCTGCAGGAAGAGAGAAAAGCGTCAGAAGTCCAAGTCAGCTCCCCTTCTGCAAGGAGGCCAGCGTGGCTGAACAGCTGGGCAACAAGCCTTGGAATTGTTATGGCCAAGGCAAACCAGGGTTTGAACCAACCCCGGTTTGGCACTCCGCAAGCTATGTCTTCTCGGCTCCCTGGCCAGGATTTGCTTTTCCTCCGGTCACTCTTGCAAATGCCCTTTTTTGGCGTTGATTTTGGGCTGGATCCTCGGCTCAGTTTGAATTTGGGGTTTAAAAGTCCTGTTGGCCACCCCGGAGCTGCCTTGGCCAGACGGGCAGCGACCGAAATCGAATCTCAGGGAGTTCTACGCAAATAGATCCCCATCGTCCCCAGCCAGCAAAGGCTGGGGAGGATGGGAGTTGGAATCCAATGCATTGAGAAGTCCATCCACCTACCTATACACGCATATATTTTATACACACACAGACACAAATATGTATATAGATGCACACATACAGACCAACCTATAGATTTTTTTTATTTATTTAGCCACCCCTTTTGCAGTGGTATCAGCGGCATATAAGTTTAATAAATTTTGCATGCTTTCCAAATGTTTGCTTTTTAATTTAGCTCTTCCCCGGTTTTGTGTGTTTATATGTATGCATGTGTGTGTGTGTATGTGTGTGTGTATACACACATGCAAAGACACATTTATGCATGTGTGTTCCCTCTCTATATATTTTTTTTAAAAAATTGCTCCCCTTGCCGAGTCGTCTTTGCAATGTGGGAGTCCATATAACTGGAATAAAATTAATCAATAAATATTTATAGCCATATTTAGAAGAAAAAAAAACGCGGTGGCGAGTCCGTTCTTCAACCACAGCACCTTGAGCGGAGCCTCCCCGGGCAGGAGCAGTCTACCCTCCCCAGCTCCCGCCGCCACCAGCCTGGTTGCATTCCGGCCTTGCCCGCCGCCGCCCTGCCTGGCCCCCACGCTGACTCACCAGCCGGCCTCTCTCCATGAGGTCCCGGCTGCACCACCCGGGCCGGGCGGGAGCGCAGCCGGCAGACTAGGCCGCGAAACCATGGCAACGCACGGTCTCGGCGTGCGGAGACGCCGCCGGGAGCCCTAGCAACTGGCCACGCCCCCTTAAAGAAACCGCTTCCCATTTCTTTCCGTTAGCCAATCGCACTTTCAATCAGAATAGAGTTGGAAGGGACCTTCGAGGTCTTCTAGTCCAACCCCTTGCTCTAGGAGGAGATCCTATTTCAGACAGGTGGCTGGGCGCAATCAAAGAACCATGTTTTGCCTAGCATGTGCTAAGCCAAACATACCAAGGCAAGCTAGAACAAAGCATGCAATTAAGTCCAGTTTCCGAATATTTTTTTATTATTCTGAACCTCTGTAGTGTCTTCCCTTTTCGTACAATTCCTCAAGTATCAGATTCCTTTTTCCGGTGAATTTTAAAACACGATCCAAGAAACTTGACAGTTATTCAGCTTGCAAACACAGGGCAACCGATTTTACCGCTGGGTCCGTGTAACAAATAAAACAGTTAACGTGGCTTGATTAGCCTGGGACGTGTCATGAAAGCATCGCCAGCAAACCATTTTAAGCAAGGCAGAGCTGAGCAGGTTGTGTGAACGCAGTACAGGAAGTCCTCGGCTTACGACCAGAAGTGGTATCAGAACTTCCATCACTAAGCAATGCAATCATTAAGTGAGTAGCACCTGATTTTATGACTTTTTTGCAACGGTCATTAAGCAAATCAGCCTCCCCCATTGATTTTGCTTGTCAAAAGCTCACTGGGAAAGTGGCAAACAGTGATCACGTGACCCTGGGATGCTACAACAGTCATAAATACATGCCAGTTGCCATGCGCCTGAATATTACCAGTAACCGTGGAGACGCTGCAAGGGTTTGTAAGTGCAAGGACCAGTTGTAAATCACTTTTTTTCCATCATTATCATAACTTTGAACAGTCATTAAACAAATGGTCATAAGTGGAGGACTACTTGTATAAAATTCACATTTCCTAAGGCATCAAGGTAATGGAAGATTTTAGCCATTCGAGTTTTTTCTTGCAGGGGAACAGGAAAAACATTAAGTTCAAAAAAGGTCAGATGGACACATTTCGGAAGAAAAAGACGAACATTGGAACATTGCTGGCCCATGAAACTCCAATTGATCTATTATCTGACCAGTTTAATAATTTTATGATGCCCAAAGTCAACAAGCCACATACTGGCCTAGAGACTCTCCTTATTTTGTGCAAACTGGCATAATTCAAGACGGAATAAGATTCAGAAATTGACTAGAATGCTTTTTAAATTTTCCTGAGTGATTTTTACCAAGGCAGCAGGAAAAAAAAATAATCACGAGAGGTTTTTGTCTGCCTGGTCACCAAAATGCCAACCCCAGTGATTGTACCAATCACACACCAGAACGAGTCACAGCTCGGGATGCTCCTGTTCTTTAAACCTTCCCACCAACAAGCAGCAAACGGGTCTGAAGACGTGCAAAGGAAGCATGAAGCTGTGTCAGATTTCACCTCCTTGACCCCAGTTAAAGAGGTCTCTGTTAACAGCTAATAGCAGCTTCCCAGTTTCTCCAGCTTCACCACCACCAGCTCCTAGCGGTTCTTAAATTTATAGTTGAGAAAGAATGGACTTTTATCCACTGGCAATTATTTTTCCACAAAGGCTCTGTGTTGGGATACCAGGTGGCTGACAATCTTTTCCTCAATCTCTACACCTCGGGCAATTTCCTCCTCCAAAAGGGACAACGGGGTTTCTGAATCCTTAGTGACCACGATCACCGAGGTTCTTCGCGTGTCCAGGGCGTTGGCGATGACCACCTGGTGATTGTATTTCGCCAGGGCCTGCCTGGCTTTCTCAACCAGGATCGACGGATCCGTTTCCAACTTGAAGGAAATCACGAATGCCTCAGGGGCCCATTCTTTAACCAGCGGAGACAGCATTTTGGGTACCATCTTCATGGTTATCTGCAACAAGGGAAGCAGAGAGAGCTTAGCAAAAGGCAGAAATTTCCTAACACTGAGGACAATTAACCAGTGGAACAACCTGCCTCCAGACGTTGTGGGTGCTCCATCACTGGGAGCTTTCAAGAAGAGACTGGAGAACCTTTTGTCTGGAATGGTCTAGGGTCTCCTGCTTGAGCAGGGGTTGGACTAGAAGACCTCCAAGGCAGGTCCTTTCCAACTGTTATTCTGGTGTCACCTGTTTTGGCCCCTCTTTCCAGCTCTCTCAGCCTTCCCCTTTCTCCTCCCAAAATTCTTCCCCTTCTCTGATCTGCCATCCTTACGAAAGGGCATCCCACACCATCTCCTCTTACCTGGAGGGGCCCGTCAGAGGATTGGATTTTATGTTCTGGCATCTCTGAAGGGGGGATGTAAAAATCTGACACAGCCGCTGCCAAGTAGAACATGGCGCTGGAGCCTGATGGGGCAGAGTGTGTGAAAAACAGAGAGAGAGGGAGAGGGAGAGAGAATTATGAGGTGGGTTGGGCTGAGAAAGAGGGACTAGCCCAAAGTCGCCTAAGAGAGGCCTAGAATTCCCAGGTACCTTGACCAACCGCATATAATTTCCATGTACTGCAGTGGTTCTCAACCTTTTCTTCACCACGGACCCCCTTTAAATACTTTTTGTGGCCACGGACCACCAAGACTTAACTCAAGATTTAAATATTTTTTTCAAGCCTTCGCGGACCCTGAGATATCGTCCCCCCCAAGGGTCTGTGGATATGTTGAGAACCACTGATGTACTGCATTTTTCTTACTGTAACAACGTTTAGTACCGTTTGCATGTACTGCGTATCCAAGCATTGTATTGGCCGAATTTGTACCTATTGAACTTACTGCCATTGCATGTTTCTATGCGTTGCATGGGCCGTATTTGCATCTATTGAACTTACTGCCGTAGCATGCTTGCACCCAGCGTTTGCATGTATTGCATGGGCTGTACCTGCAACTACTGCAAGAGCAAATGTTTGCATACGCTGTGTTACATTGCACCGGCGTGTTTGGGCATGCCTGGCTCGCACTCCCTCTTTTCCCGTCCTGCCTTTGCACGGGTTGCACGGAGAGGCCCTTGGCGCGTCTCCCTCCCTCCCTCGCAGGCACCCAGCGGGCCCTCACCGAGCGGGGCGAGGGCGCGGGCGGCGGCGCGCAGCAGGGCCAGGTACTCGGCCAGCCCGGCGAACTCCAACGCCAGGAAGGCTCCGTCGTCCCGGGCCCGGCCGTAGGCGCGCAGGGCGGGCAGCAGGGCCGGGAGGGCCCCGTCGCGCACGCGCACCGTCCCGTCCTCCTCGTGCACGCGCAGCAGGTCCAGCAGGGCCGGGCCCGGAGGCGGCAGGGCGCGCGCCCAGGGAAAAGCCGAGCGCGCCCGGTGCAGGAAGCAGACCCCGTAGCCGGCGGCCGCCAGACGCTCCGCCGAGGCCGCCCCGCGCCGCCCGCTGCTGAAGTTCTCCAGGAAGCGGACCGCGCGGGCCTCCAGCGGCACCTGCGTCCCGCCGGACGTCACCAGCGCCACGCGGCGCCCGCGCGCCCGCTGCGCCTCCGCCCAGGCCCGCACGCGACCCTCGGCCGCCGCCGCCTCCCGCTCCGAGGAGGCCGCCATCGTCCCGGCAGCCGCCATTCCTGCCGTCCCGCGCCTGCGCACAACGCCTGTTCTCCGCGGCTTAGTCGGAGAGGCTTTCCGTGAACCATAATCGGAAGAGGAGGGTCTTTCCGGCCAAGCGCTTCATTGCATATGCCGCTGCCTGTTGCGCCTGCGCGCCACGCCCGCCCCAGCCAGAGCGCTCTTCCGGGGACCATAACCGGACGTGGCTTAGTAAGATGGGTCTTTTCAAAGCATGATGGCCGCCGGCGGAAGCCCCGCCTCCCTTAGCAACGGCGCCCCTAGCAACGGCGGCGGGAGAAGATGGCCATGCAGACGGAATGGCTGGTGCCGCTGGCGCAGCCCCGGCAGAAGAAGCAGCGCTGCGAGCTCTGCCTCGGCCCCGCCACGGTCCGCTGCGCCGCCTGCCTGGTCACCTATTACTGGTGAGTGGCCGGCAGGCGGGGCTCCGTCCGGTGAAGCGCCCGGGGGAGGGGGGGGGGGTTGCAGCAGCCCTTGCAACGGACGGTTGGACAGCTGTCAATCTTCGTCCCTGTCAGGAGCTCCCTCAGATTGTATGCATTCAGTGTACATGAGCCAATGAAACGGGTATAAAACAGGCCAGAAGATATATAGATATATATATAACGTAGACATATACATATATGTGTGTGTGTAACTCAACAGTGAGCAAATAAAATAGATATAAAACAGGTCATAAAAATGTGACGGGTGTAAAAATATGCAAAATAGATTTTATATAATAATAATAATAATACGCGCAGGGCAAGATGGCCCAAAAGCACAGGTAATCCTCAAGCTTATGCCCAAAATTTCCGTTGCTGAGCGAGACAGTGGCTGAGTGAATTTTGCCCCAGTTTATGACGTCTCTCAACCCGGTTGTTAAGCAAACAGCTTCTTTCAGTGACGTTGGAACTTGTGAGTCGAGCACTAGCTATGTGTGTTTGCATGGGCCTTTTTGTTTTCTTGCCTAATAATACGGGTGGTCCTCAACTATCAGCCGAGGCAGCCCCGTTGCTAAGCAAGGCGGGTGTTAAGGCATGAGGTTACAGTCACGCCTGATTTTACTTATTTACTTTCTTCTCCTCTGGCCAGCGATGTGGACCACCAGAACGCCGACTGGATCAGCGTCCATGCCAAGATCTGCCGGCTGCTCATCCCGCTGCGGGCGGCTCCCCCCTTCTACACCTCGGAGAAAGAAAGGAAACTCGGGGAGGAGCAGAGGCGGAACCGAGAGGTGGGCTGGGTGATCCAGGGTACCAAACGCAGGTAGTCCTCGACTTAGGACCACCACAATCCAGCCTCAAAATAGGAGTCAGTGGCCAAGCGTCCAAATTCTGGCCACAGGACCACGGGGAGGCTGTAAGTCGTAAGGATGAAAATTGGTCCCAAGTCCCCTTTTTTCAGGGCCACGGTAACTTTGAAACGGTCACTAAACGAATGGCCGTAAGTCGGGGACTACCTGCACCACACCCAGAATCGACTGGAAGGGGGGGGAAATCAGCCCACCCCTCAATTATTTCCACCCCCCCCAGGTATTCCTGGCTGAAGTGACCTTTGAGACGGCGCAGAATTTCCTGCTGGAAGGCCACTACGAAGACGCCATCCCGGCCGCCCTCCACTCCCTCAAGTTCAGCATCAGCATCTACGGGCCCGACTCGGCGGAGCTGGTCCCCGTCTACCTGGCCTTAGCCGAGACCAGCTTGGGTGAGCCACGGGGGGGGGGGGCTTCTGAAGGGGGAGAGGGGCTCGGAGGGGCAGCCCTCCACCCCCTCACTTTATGACTGCGCCCGCTTACAATGGAACTTCCGGTTGTGGTCTTGAATGCTTTTAAAATTTTAATGGCAATACATGTTTTAAATTGTGAGCCGCCCAGAGTCATTTGCTGAGAAATCAAACGAAACAAGCGCATTAATATATAAATGATTTATTTCTTCCCCTGGAAAGATGGACTGGAGCTCAATTTAATAAGACTGCAAATCGCAGGAGCATGTTCACCGTTCTTTTCTGAACTGAGCGATGAATGTCGCTCCCAAAGTAGTTTGGATTTGAGGTTTGTGCATTCAGACCTTCTGTCTCCGCATAAGCCAAGATTCCTCGCTGGTTTCCTGTTACTTGCGTAACGTGGCTGCGTCTTGTTGGTTTTCCAGGCCTGGGGCACCTCTCCCAAGGCGAAGAGTATCTCTCCCAAGCCCAGTGGATTGTCCTCAAGAACCCCCACTGCAGCTACAACATTCAGTCCAAGCTGCATCGCAACCTCGGGCTCCTGTACGCCGCCAGAGGGAACTTCGACGACTCTTTGTACCACCTGGCCAACGACGTAAGGCTCAGCGGGCCGATGCAAGCGTTGTGGGTCTGTCTCTCTTTCTTGAGAGGGGTGCTTCAGAAGCAGCAGCCGCTCCAGGAGGGAGGGAGGGTCACAGCCCAAGGAAGGGGGACCCGAAAGGCAGACTCATTTCCTGGTTTATTAAAACCAGATTCAGAGGGACAGAAACCCTTCGTGGTTATGAAAATCCTTCCATGCTTGCCAGGGCCGGGCTGAGTCCTGAATCAACCTCAAAGTGGGTTTGCGTAACATGGGGAGGTTATTGAGAACTTCCTGCCTTCCCAACGGGATTGGAAGCAGATGGGAACTTCGATTCAAGCCCAGGGACTGCGTGCAGTCTGAAAGCACCCTCCAGAACAGACCAGGGAATGTCAGTAGGAGAGAATACTTGTAGCTCAGGGTGAAAACGTGGGTTCCTTGGTGTTCTCTGAGCTTGGAGGTTTCCCTGCAGACCTTTCATGATCCAACTAGCTAACATCATCAGTGCTAGAAGGGAGTGGGGTTTGCAGAAGAGGAGGAGAAGGACTGTGGGGTCCTTGGTGCTCTCTCAGCTTGGTGGTTTCCTTGCAGACATGTCATTACCAAACAAGGTAACATCATCATTGAGGATGTTACCTACTTTGGTAAAGAAACATCTGCAAGAAAACCACCAAGCTCAGAGAGCACCATGAATCCCACAGCCCTTTTCTTCTTCTTTTTCTTCCTCCTCCTCCTCCTCCTCCTCCTCCAATATACCTCACCACAGGTATATTTTGCGTGTTGCGCTTTTGGGACGACGAGCAACGTGGCCATCTCCGGAGGCTATTTCCACATGGCCAACATTTTCTCCCACCAGAATAAGATGGACATTGTGGATTCCTTGTATGCTGAGGTCAGTGGACACCCCTCTCACCCCCACCCCGACCCGGCTGGGAGTTTAGATGCAAGTGAGAATGAGTTAAAAAAAAACAATTTAGGGTTTATGCCACCCTAAAATATTAGGGGGGGCTGCCACCCCGCCCCCTTGATTAAATTAAAATAGCCCTCCTTATTAGATGATGATGATTGGAGCTTCCGGGTTTTTCCCTCCGCAGGTGGTCAGTCTCTGGCACGATCACTTCAGCCACTTCGTTGAAATCCAGTACCAAAAACTCATCACTCCCGCTGAGGTGGACCTGCTCTCTGTAGAAGACGGGAGAGAGGAAGACGTATTGGGTAAGGAGGCCCCCTCCCCAGATGGGTCAGGACCCACCTCTGCTACCCACCCTGCTGAGAAGGCCCTGCCCTGCGTTGATTGGAAGCATTTCCACCCTCTTCTCATATATATATTTGTTGGCTCTTTTTCTGTCATCCGGAGTCTCTGGGGAACCCCCCACCAACCCTTTCCCACCGTTGGGACCCCCTCTCCTCCTCCTCTTCTTCCAGATGAGAAGCAGCAGGCCGAAGCGACGGAGATGCTGAATTCCATCTTGGAATTCCGAGAACAGTCTCTCAGGCCACAGCCAGAGAAGGAAGCCAAACTGCTGCACGCGTTGGCCATGTTTCATTTCTTGGTCCATGATCTGGCAAAGGTAATTGAAGAAAAAAAAAAAAGAATTTTGTAGAGCTTGAAGGACAAGAGGGAGAGAGGCTGGAAGACAAAGGTGCCAGAAGAGCCCAGGCCAAGAAAATAACAGAATGTTGGAAGGGACCTTGGAGGTCTTCCAGTCCAATTAACCTCCTGCTCAAGCAGGAAACCCTGGACCATTCCAGACAAATGGCTGCCCAATCTCTTCCTGAAAGCCTCCAGCGATGGAGCACCCACAACCTCTGGAGGCAACTTCTGTTCCACTGATTAATTGTCCTCCCTGTCAGGAAGTTTCTCCTTAATTCCAGGTTGCTTCTCTCCTTGGTTGGTTTCCATCTGTTGCTTCTTGCCCTAACCTTTCAGGTGCTCTGGAGAATAGGTTGACCCCCTCTTCTTTGCGGTAACCCCCTAGATATTGGAAGACCACTATTCTGTCACTCCTAGTCCTTCCTTTCTCCAGACTGGTCATACCCAAGAACACGAGGAAACAGACACACCCTTCCTACTTCACAAAAGAAAGCCAGTGAGCACATTTGAACTTGCAAGATTCTCTTACTGAAGAACACAACTTGTGGGTCCCGTTTCCTTCCCAACCTTTGCTCGGCTAGAACAACCCCTCTTAGGAGAGATTCCGTCCCGGAGCCTTGCAGATGTTTGGAGAGCATTCAACTCTCTCCAGAGCCTGGGGCATCCCAGAAGCAGACGTGACTGGACTCTGAATATTTCATGCTAAAGCCTTTTGCTGAGGTCTGCAGTTGTGGCCCCTCATTTTAAAAGAGCCAAGCCAGGTTCCTCTCGGGCAGCAGAAACAGGCCTGGCACAAAATCCAGCCGTGGCTTTGTTGTGTTTTTCTCTCTTTCTGCAAAGGGCTTAACTTTGTTTACCCCGTTTTGTTCCCCCCCCCCTTCCCGGCGTGCCTCGTTGCAGGCGGACGAATTTGTGATGAGGGTTCTACAAACCGCAAAGGCTCTGCCCACCCGCGACCCAGGCGAGTCGCTTTACCACTTGGTGAAGCTGATCAAATCCAGAGAAGAGCAAAGGAAATAGCCCCTCGCAGCCCCCTCGAGGTAAGGACCAGCCCCACACCGCAGCCGCTCGTATTGTGCGTCCTTTGGCCGCGGGTCTTTCCGGATTTCACAAAACCAGCCTTTCTTAGGTCTTTGTGGGACGATGAAAGCCCCCTAAAAGAGAATCATTTGCTGTTATCCCAGGAGCAGGACTTAAATTTATTTCGGTTTGTGACCAGGCTGACAGTTTCCAGGGAGCAGTCAAAGGCACGGAACCATCTGTGAGGCTGTTTCACACTGTGTGGGGAAGGGGTGGACACATGCAGCATCCAGAGACCCCGCTTAATGGACTCTTCGGCCGCAGGGGATGTCTGTTACTTCTAATCATTCATTAAATCCGCGCTCCGATTGTCCATGTCATTTCAAACTGACCCAAATGAAGATTGTGCCCCCGGCGTTTCTCAGATGGTTTGATGCAGCTGGCGCGTGTGCAGGATTTCTGGCCCTGTTGATCACGAAAAACACGCTCCCCCGAGGGTCTCTGTGTCTCTCTCCATCTCTGGGGGGCGCTAAGCCCCCAGCTGAGAAGTTTGAAAGGATGTCCCCCTCTCAGGAACCAGGCTAAGGTCCTTCAGTGGGCAGTTCCCCCCTAACCATCATCCTGTTTCTTAAAATGAACTCTAGAAGACTCGGGGGAAAGATCACCGTCAGGAGATCTCCCAAGTCTTGTAGAGATCTCCCAGAGGATTTGATGCAGCTGCTGCGTGGGTGCAGGCACAGGTTTTCTGGTCCTGTTGATCAGGAGAAGCATGCTCTCTCAAGGGTCTCTGTGCTGGGTCTTGGGGTTTTTTCCATCTTTGGGAGGGGGCAAGACCCAGGTGAGAAGTTTGAATAACCAAGCTAAGGTCCTTCAGTGGGCAGTTCTCCCCTAACCACCATCCTGCTGCTTAAAAAGAAGTTTAGAAAACCAGCAACCTCTAAAAGACTTGGAGAAAAGTTCACCACCAGGAGATCCCTCCTTCCCCAAGTCTTGTAGACATTGCTGGTTTTCTAAATTTCCTTTTAAGCAGCAGGAAGATCTCTCCCCTCTCTCTTCTGAGGGCTTAACTGCCCCATTTGTGGTGTTTTTGAGGACTTTGTCTCTCCCCAAACATCCTGAATGATTGTCAAATTGGGGCGCGGCAATCACTTCCCAGAATTCCCACCCGGAGCTGCTGCTGCCTGGGGAATTCTGGGAGCTGAAGTTTGCCTCTGCCAGGTACCCAGACTCAAGCAGTTTCTACAATATTTTGCAAAAATATCCCAGCAGCAGCCAGATTGACAGGCCGTTTCGGTGATTCTTCCTGTCCCCAAGCTAAGCAACATCGCAGGACACACAATCCCGGGTTTTATTTTATTTTATTTATTTGATCCATACAAACTTGTCCTTTCTGGCTTTCCTTCCCATTGGCACTCCAGAAAGGAGCCCCCACCCCCCACCCCCCACCCCCTCGACATCACACAATAACACAGCAAAACACAAAAGTTAACGTTTAAGAAAGAAAAAAAAAACCCCTAAAAACGTAATTCTTTTATTCAAGTGCGGTTGTGTGTATGCCTTCGGTTTACAAACAGACAAATAAATAAAATATACATATATTATTAAATAGGCGCGTTTAATGGTTTTGCTTCAGGAATCTTCTTTCTTTTTGCAAACCTGTCGAGAACTAGCAAACACAAAACACGAAAGGCCGTTTTTTAAACCAGGTTGGCTGACTACTAGACTAAAGAAAAACCTAACATTATCAGTGCAACAGGTTCTGCTACAGTGCAGGTGAGATACCCTATATATAAAAAAATAAGTTTATCGTAGTCAAAGACAGCTCTTAACGACGGCTAGAGAAACTAAAACTATTCAAGAATACAGTCTTTGCAGGAAATACAGTATTGGGAACAATGCTATAACTTAGCGCACTGCCCACATGAAACAGGAACCAAAAATAAAAAATATACATACATAATAATATAAATATTTTCCAGTCTAGGAAAGCTAGGGAAAAGGGTGCAGCTATTCTCATTTTTTGTGGGGGTAGAACGGGGTGTTGAGTGAGTCCAGTTGCTGAAGACCAGGAGGTCGCTCAAAGACACAATAGAACTGTGTCCTCCTGAGCTCTTTTGCAGGGCGGGTGCAAGGAGGTTAATGGGGAGCTGGGAACAGATTTGGGTGTGTGTTTGTGTGTATTTCATTGTTGCCCCAGTGTATGACTTCTGGAATTGTTGGTTTTTGGAAAAAAGAAAATTTAAGTCAGTTTCTAGGGCAGAGAGGTCTCCTCCCTCTCTTCAGAGGCAGTCAGTTGGGACCGTCTTTGGCCAAGGCTGGGGAAATGTTCTTTCTTGAATCCAGGACCCCACGCCCTACGCCTGGCGGAGTCTGAAGGGAGACCAACCCCACCCTGGGCAGGAATCTGGGGGAAAGGATTCCTGAAAAGGGAGGAATTTTTCTCTCTCTCTCTCTCTCTCTCCCATTCTTCCTTTCATCTCTCTTCTCAGGGAAGATGCCTTCGGGCCACAGCCTGGCCTGGCCACCTACTGCCAGGGTGGAGCAGGTGTGGGAGGTCAGCAAGGGGGGTCCTCACAACTACTGGGGGATCCACAGGGCACCCATCGCTGGCTCCTGTCAGGCTTGGGCAGAAGGAAGAGGACACCAAGAACTTTGTTCCTGCTGGAAACTATTTTCTGTTGACTTTTAGAAAATAACCACTGTAGGCTGGGGAGAAGAACCAAGGGCTTAAATCTTGTTTCTGGGGAGGTATACTTTCTCACTCCCCCACCTGTAAAAAAAAAACAACCCACACCGTCCCTCTGAGAATGCGATTGCCACTCCTCAGAGGACACCCCTATCTTAGCTCAGTTCCTCTCCCCAACTTTTCAAAATGCTGGCCTGGAAAGCCCCACCCTTGGCCCTTCAAATCCAGTCTCAGTTCGTTTCAGAAGTTCCAACTTTTCAGTTTCCCCCCGTCTCGTATTTAACCGGCGTTTAATGGTATTCAACGTTTTGTCTCTGGCAACGCAAGGTTTTTTTTTTTTGGGGGGGGGGCAAAGGGGAGATGCTTTTTCTCCTTTATAAAACAAAGAGGAAAAAAGAATAGAGCAAGGATGGCTGCAGAAGTGCTATCTTCTCAAGGATGAGGCCACGAAGAGGAATCGTTGCTTCCGAACGCTTCTGACAATGTTGAAATCCTGGACTCGCCACCAGCTAAGGGTTCCTAAGGAGCTGCGCTGGGTTGGGTTCGTCAGCCGGAGACCAGGCGGTGGGGCTGGACTCGGGACCCAAATACTTTTCTTCGCCTCGGACCTGGCTTTGTAACAAGCGCATGGAGAGGAAGGGCAGGACAGGAGCGACACGGAGGAGATGCCCGCCCAGGTCCCAGGCTTTAGACTTGGGAGTCGGCACCCAAGCTGTGGAACTCATCCGGGGACTTGTCTCCATGGGCGGCTCCCCCTTGGCGGAACTCGGAGGCGATCTCGTCAAAGGTTCGGCCCTTGGTCTCAGGCACCTTGAAGTAGGTGAAGATGAAGAAGAGGACCAGCAAGATGGTGAAGATGATGAAGACATAGGCGCCACAGAGGTCCTGTAAGGGGGGAAGAAGAAGAAGAGGTATCACAGCTCTGCTTAGTGTAGAGTCAGAGGTGGAGTCAGCTGGAGGTGAATTAAGGGCGACTCAATCCGCCACCGCTAAGTCAAGAAGGTTGGGTGGACAAACTTCTCTTGAGAACTAGGAGGTGACATCTTGGTGGTAGAACACCTCTTTGAAGCAAGAAGTCCCAGGTTCCTTGATAATTCCCATTAAAAGTGGCCTCTTTTCAGGAGAACCTTTTAGTGCACCCACCCTCATATCTCTGCTGGCTTCCATAGTCTTTGTCTTGAAAGAGGTGAAAACCTAATTTTCAGAATCTTCAAAATATCTGGACAGTATGGAAATCACTATTTTGATACTTGGGAAGCATCAAGACTCTCATTGCCACAACTTAGCACCGATTTGGGGTGAAGAGGTATCTCCTCGTGTTAGACCCTCATTTCATTATACCCCACCCTCATCCTTCTCTGATCAGTTACCCATCCCCAGCAGACTCTTCTGTTACTTCAGAAGAGAGGGTCCCACCTATTCTCCAAAGCGCCTGAAGGCAGGACAAGAAGCGACGGATGGAAACTAATCAAGGAGAGAAGCAACCTGGAACTCAGGAGAAACTTCCTGACAGCGAGGACAATTAACCAGTGGAACGACCTGCCTCCAGAAGTTGTGGATGCTCCATCACTGGAGGTTTTCAAGAAGAGATTGGGCAGCCACATGTTTGAAATGATGTAGGGTCTCCTGCTTGAGCAGAGGGTTGGACTAGAAGACCTCCAAAGTCTCTTCTCTTATTCTATTATTCTCCCAGATAAGTAAAAGCAGCCACTGAGTTCCTCAAGAGCAGTAGAGATGGCAGTTGGATAGCTAGAGTGTCCAACTTTCAGTGTACAAAGAAGCAGGCCTACCCAGGCATCCTGGGTTGCCCTACTTCTCTCAAGAAGGATGGAGTAACGTAGAAGGGCCATGCAAAATTGAGAAGATCCCAAGCAAGCTTAGGTCCTGGTCCGCTTCTGATGAGAAGCAGAAGCTTCTCAAAATGTCCTGCTTCTGGGTCCCTTTGCCCAGATCGGCCCCTGGAAACTAATCATGAGGTCCCTCTCTGGTGCCGGTGCTGGGAAGAGCTCATCTCCACACTTACCGCCACATACTGAAAGCCCATCCCTACGATGAAGTTGGCGGTCCAGTTGGACAGTCCCGCAACGGCGATGGCAGCAGGACGTGGGCCTTGGCTGAACAACTCAGCCACAATAAACCAAGGAATGGGTCCCGGGCCGATTTCGAAAAATGCCACGAAGCCCATGATGGCGACGATGCTAAGATAGGACATCCACGGCACCTGAGTCTAGCAGAGGAAGAGGGGGGGAAAAATAGAATCAGGGAACGAACTTTTAATTGTATTTCCCATCACTTTTGGTGGCATTCTTGAGTTTTATTTTTTTGTTTTCTCAGTTCTTAGCTTCTTTGGAGACAAATTCCTTGTGCTTCTAATCACACTTTGCCAATAAAACTATTCTATTCTGTATTTTATTCTGTATTTATTCTGTATCCTATCCCTATCCCTATCCTATCCTATCTTATCCCTATCCCTATCCCTATCCCTATCCCTATCCCTATCCCTATCCCTATCCCTATCCCTATCCTATCCTATCCTATCCTATCCTATCCTATCCTATCCTATCCTATTCTACATTCTTCTAAGAATCGTAGTAATTCAATTGAATACAAATGCTTGGAGAATAATCAGCAGAATGGTGGACCCAACACCCACAATACAGCCTACTGTTAAGGAGAACATCTTCAGTTCTCCTGGTATGTTAGACTCTCCTTCCCATAATTTCCTGGGAAAGGATCAACTGTGCCAAGAATCGGGCATATGAAATGGTTAGGGAAACCATCAAGGTCCTCCTCATTTACTGTCATTTGATGGATCCATGTTTGCTACTCACCAGAAGTGCCAGGGCGATAGTCATGAGAACCGCACAGATGGCCATCCCGGAGAGTCCAATGAGGTGCAGCGTCCTTCGGCCAGCCCGTTCTACCACAAACAGCTTCAGAGAGAGAGAGAGAGAACAATGGAGATACATCAGCATGGAAACCGTGGAAGGTCCTCCTCAAAATCATCAGAACTTTGGGGAGACCACGCAGAGGAGTTAGAGGTCACGAATCAACTTTGAGGAAGTGGCTGTAGATTCAGGTTGTGCTCATGTGCACAATTATATTCTGTGGAAGCTCCTTGGATGAGAAGCGAAACGTCTTCAAAGAAAAACAAAGTCCAGTTGCCTTTTGAAAAAGCACCTTTGGGACAACCATGACTGGTTCACTCCATTGACATGGACCCTCTGAACTGTCTCATTTTGGTTCTGAAGATTGCCCCATTCCCTGCTCCAAAGGAACTTCAGGTACCCCCAAGAGAGAGGTCCCTCATGGCTGTTTAGGGACCCTATTATGACACCTATTGCTGTAGCCCCTTCCTCCTCTTTCCAAGTCCTTCCCTGTCCTCTCTCCAGGTCTGCTTTCTTAGCAAGAAAGCCCCCTACTCACCGAGACAACCGTGAAGGCTGTGTTGACCACTCCAGCCCCAATCGTGGCATAAACAGGCTGCTGCACTCCGGCTCTTTCAAAGATATCCGTGGAGTAGTAGAACACCTTGGAGAAGGGAGACAAGAAGGACAACGTCAACACAACTGACCTCTAAGAGCACTCAGTGGCCTTGTTGGGGTGCCGGTAGAGAAACGATGCTGTCTAGATGCAGAGAGGAACATACTGTCCCACTCGACGGGGTTGGTAGGACCTCAAAACCAACCCAACATTTCACCTCAGTTTCTCGCCAAGCCCCTATTTACCGCGTTGATCCCGGAAAGTTGCTGGGAGAGCTGCAGTACGACGGCAATCAAGAGGGGCTGGCGGTAGATAGGAGAACGGAAGAGTTCCAAGATGGTGACCTTCTTCTCCTGGAGCATTTGCCGGCTCTCCTCTTTCATCTCCTGAAGGTCTCTGCTGACGTCGGTCGTCCCGCGGAGCTTCTTTAGGACTTGAGAGAGAAACAAAGGATTCATAAAGGGAGAAATGGAAGACCTGGGCCAGCCAGCAACCCGAAAGAATTAAAACCCGCCCGTCTCGGCTAGCGGTGGCAACTTACCACTCTTGGCTTTGTTCTCCTCGTTGCGGTTAATGAGAAGGAAGCGGGGGCTCTCGGGAGCAAAAGGCAGCAGGATGCACTGGGCCAGAGAGGGGATGAAGGTGAACCCCAACAGCAGGGGCCAGAGGTTTTCGTTCCCCATGAGGAGGTCAATACCGAAAATCTGTGAAAAAGGAACACAGTTGGGAAGGTGAGAACTGAAGTCTAGGAAGCGTGAGGATCCCGGACCCGCTTGCTTGTCAAAAACCGGGAGGAGCAGACCCACACATTTTCCTAGAAGACAACGGTTCTCTTGAGGTTCCGTTCAGCTCATCACAGGCCTGGTTAGCCTAGGCCAGGGGTAGGCAACCTCGGCTCTTTTATGACTCATGGACTTCAGCTCCCAGAATTCCTGAGTCAGCATAGCTGACTCAGGAATCCTGGGAGCTGAAGTCCATGAGTCATAAAAGAGCCGAGGTTGCCTACCCCTGGCCTAGGGTTTACATTGAGATGGAGGGAGATGGTCTTTCCGGACTTCCCCTTTCTGGAGTTTAGTTACCCTAGGTTATCACAGCTCTTCTCCTCCACTGTGTTTTGTGTGGTGTGTGCTTACTTGTGCAACAAAGGCTACAACCCATTCCTGGATTCCTCCAGATAAGGCCAAGAAACAGGGTGGTTGTATCTGGTGGAACTAAGCCCAATGGGCAAAATATTTCCATCTTGAAACTCTGCAAGCTTCAAGAGATCCGCTACTGGTGGGAAAAAATGGCCTCTTCAGCCCGTCCGGAAGGGTTCAACCTTTCTCCTAGTTGGAAAAACTTCTCGGAATTTGAAACCCTGTGGGATTTTGGCGGGCATTTGAGTTGTGACTGTTACATTTTTATGTTGTCCTTCTTGAACGTTCGGTCAAGATCTGCAGGAGACCCAACGTGGACCTTCAGGGTCCATCCTTCCCTCTCAACAGACCCTCCCACCGAGAGTCTCTCACCTGTGCAATCAGGATCCCAACCACGACCCCAAGCTGATGAAGTGTTCCTAGTGCCCCCCTCAGAGCCGTGGGGGAGACCTCGCCCACGTACATGGGCACGAAGCCGGTGGTGAGGCCCGAGTAAATGCCCACGATGAAACGGCCGAGGATTAACATCTCAAAGGAGCCGGCCATCTTGGAGAAGCCCATCAGGATGGCCGAAACGAAAGCGAGAGAGTTGGACATCAGCATGGAATTCCTCCTGGGAGAGGAAGAGGAAGGACAACAACTGTCAAGGCCCCAGTCAGGATCAAAGGAAAGGAGAAGGTTGACCTTCTCAACCCCCTTCAGATATTCTCCATTTTCTTGGCCAACAGCAAAGGAGCAGCTTTGCAAAAAAGAAAGAAGGAAAGAAGAAAGAGAGAGAGAGAGAGAGAGAGAAAGAAAGGAAAGAAAGAAAGAAAGGAAAGAAAAGAAAGAAAGAGAAAGAAAGAAAGAAAGAAAGAAAAAGAAAGAAAGAAAGAAAGAAAGAGAAAGAAAGGCTGGCCCACCATCCATTTAAACAGCTGGATTTTTATCACTTATTTACAGCAGATTTGGGGGGGGGGGGCTCTCTAAATATCCTCCTGAGCCTTCACCCTCTCTTCCAAGGAGACCACCCTACTCAGCAGCTCTACTTTGCCGCCCAAAATGCTTTCCAAAATTTTATTTATTTTCCCCATGGAAAGGCGTGCCCAACTTGCTTCGATGGACACCTCATTATGACCAACCAGGTCTCAGATTTTAAGCACTGGGGTCTTTCCCCCGTCCCATTTTATATTTGAAGAGGAACATCCAACATCTGGAAAATATTGCTGCCCCTCTTCTAGCTTTGTCCTGCACACAAATGTGTGTGTTTCTTGGGTGGTTCCAGAAAAGATCTAGATGGAAGATCTTCGAAAACCATTGACTTTTAAGAAGAGACCGGACAGCCATTTGTCCAGAACGGTAGAGGGTCTCCTGCTTGAGCAGTGGGTTGGACTAGAAGACCTCGAAGGTCCCTTCCAGCCCTGTGATTCTCTTATTCTGACTTACCGTCCAAAGCGGTTGACAAAGAGCCCAACGGAGAAGGAGCCGACCATCCCACCGACTGAGAAGATGGACACGGAGAGAGACCAGAGAGTGGTCAACATGCCCGAGGTGATGTAGGCCTCGTATCGGTTCAACCATGTTTGGTTGTAAAATTCTTCTATCACCTGCAAAGAGGAGGAGAAGAAGGACTCTACTAGATTGAAACCACCAGTCAGACCTCCTTAAGAGGGATCCCTGTTGACACACAACCAGGCCAAAGATGGGGAGACATGATAGCAGTGCTCCAATATTTGAGGGGCTGCCCCAAAGAAGAGGGAGTGAAGCTATTCTCCAAAGCGCCTGAAGGCAGGACAAGAAGCAACGGATGGAAACTAGTCAAGGAGAGAAGCAACTTTAGAACTAAGGAGAAACTTCCTGACAGTGAGGACAATTAACCAGTGGAACCACCTGCCTCCAGAAGCGGTGAATGCTCCAACACTGGAAGTTTTTAAGAAGAGATTGGAGAAGCATTTGTCTGAAATGGTCTAGGCCGGCTTTCTGCTTAAGCAGGGGGTTGGACTAGAAGACCTCCAAGGTCCTTCCAACATTCTTGTTATTCTATTCTGCTCTGTTCTGTTCTCCTCTGTTCTATTCTAAGATGGCCTCGGAGGATCTCCATCCCCAGAAGATGTCTAATGCTCCAGGAAGCCTCCTGGGATCACTGATGTTTTCCATTAGTGTGGTTGTCGCCCATCATGGCAATGAACCTTGGACACTCTCTCTTCCCCAGACATTGCGTCAGCAACCCGCCATCTTTCAGGGCGAACTGTTGTGTCACCTGGACATCACGTTGTTGCTGGTGTTTTGAGTGAAAACATCGGTTGCTCAGGACAAGGAGAACCTGGCCTGGAAGCTTCCCGGAGTTGCCCCCGTGACAGGAGGACAAAGGGGCCGAGCATCCACCTCGCCTGGCGTAAGGCAGCCCCGGGGCAAGCTGACCCACTGCTTCTCCTGGGCCAAGGATTGTTTTTGGAGCCACCGACGCCTTTTTTCCGCCAGAGGGTGGCAGCGGCCCAGCTGGCCTGCCAGGGACGGGCACCTGGCCAAGCAGGTTACGGTGACCTAGAAGGAACCGAGACCTCAGAGGCCGGGTGGCTGCTGAGTCACCATGGAAGGGCTGACATGGAAGGGAGGGGACGACGGGGCAGCGACAGCCCTCTCCTCCTCCTCCTCCTTCCTCCTCCCTCCCATTCTCCTCCTCCTCTTCTTCTTCTCCTTCACAACCTTCTCTACTTCTTCTTCACCTTCTTCATCTCCTCCTCCTGGTCCTCTTCCTCTTCCTCAGTCTCCTCCTCCTTCACTTTCACCTTCATTCCTCCTTAACCTTAACCTTCTTCCTTCCTCTCCTTTTTCCTCCTCCTCCTCCTCTTCGGAAGTGAGCCCACACAATCTGTTGTTGTAGGCTCACCTCCCTTTGTCCTGCTTTCTTTTCCAGCAGGGTGTCCTTTTGGGTGTGTGTGTCTGTAAACACACCAAAGGGGACGGGTGCCGAGGATCAGGGTGAAAGCAGCATTCCACAGAGAGGGGTGTGGGTGGTCAAGGCAGCTCAAGTTTCCTCTTCCACCGAAGGAACGAAGCCCAGCCGTTCTTTGATGCTCCTCCAAACTCGGCTGGTTGGACCCAATCCTGCCCTGCTTAGCGAGGCTCCCCTTTAAAGACCCAAGAAGGCGACGCTACGTGCGCCTAAGGTGTCTTTGCAGAGGAAAACAACAGCAGCAGCCCCGCTAGGAGCGGAACAAAAAGTTCCAGGTGCTTTGGAGACTCAAAAATGCAAAACAGCCTGCCCCTCGGCCCCGTCAATTACCCTAAGCGCCCAGACCAGATTAGACGGCTCTTCCAAGGTCTCTCCAGACTTCCGTGTCGCTTCCCCCTGGGGGAGTCTTGCAAAGGCCGGCCGGCCGGGGATGACGCAACCTCCCAAGCCGTGAACTTCGGTCTCTCCTTGGCTGGAGGGCAGGCGGAGTCCCGGTGAAAGGGGACGAAGGAGGCACCTTCCCTGGGCCTCCACTCTTCCCGGACCCCTGACCTGCTCGCCCCACTGCCGGGTCATCGTTGTTCCCCGAGGTTTCGTTCATCTCTTTTTTTTTTGTGGCGTTTCCGTCTTCTTTTCCTGAGCTTCACCTTCTAGCTAAATCCACATGCTGTTCACTAGCCGGGGTTGTGTTGAAGGAAGGCGCCTTTTTAACACACACACACAAAGTGCTGCACAACCGCTTTGGGTAAGTTGCAACCGGCTAGATTGTGGCTCAAGAGAGCACACCTGGTTTTACAGTCCTCGTCTGAAGTTACAACAGACACCCCCCCCCAAAAAAAAAACTACTTACAACCTGGTTCCGGACTTCCAACGGTAACACATACACACCTACACAGCTACATGACCGCACCCTCCCACCTTTGGCAGCCAATCACAGTGTTTTGTGATCCCATGACACAATTTACGAAGTTTTGGGCAGTTGTGTGTTCTTGTGCTGTGCGGTAGTGGCTCTTACCCTCTGCGGTGCGTTGATTACGCCAGTGTTGTACCCAAACTGCAGTGACCCCAACACGGCACCCCCGACGGCCATCAACAACTGGGCGGTCATCTGTGGAGATGGAAGAGAGAGCAAACAAGAGTTATTCAGACTGGGGGAAACCTAAACGTGGAACGGGGCAGAAACTGGCGAGGCTGGGATAAGCCCCGATACTAACTGGCCTGGCTCAGGATGCGCGTTTGGCATCATTGAGTGAAGTTGGGTCATCGAGGCAGGAAGGAAGGGGACCTTAACCGAGACAGAATTATTAAGTCCAGGACAGCATTCGGAGGCCGTTCAGGCAGAAGCCCCTAACCAAGGGGGAGAAGCAACCTGGAACTAAGGAGGAACTTCCTGACAGTGAGGACAATTAACAGGTGGAACAGAAGTTGCCTCCAGAAGCTGTGGCTGCTCCATCGCTGGAGGTTTTCAAGGAGAGACTGGACAGCCACCTAGACAGTCTCCTGCCTGAGCAAGGGGTTGGACTAGCAGACCTCCGAGGTCCCTTCCAGCTCTATTCGGATCGACTGAAGCCAGTTTGCCCACAAATAAACCAGCTCTTTCCCCCCCCCCCGGCCTTCCCACTTCCCAGCCTCCTTCCCGCCCAACCAGGTTATCAATCGAGGGTTTGTTCGGGCTCTCGGCTACGAGACGTGACTGAAATCCCGGCAGCTTCCCCTCGCCGGCTCCAGGCCAGTAATCTGGGGATCCAATTCTCGGCAGCTGACCTAAGCGGCTTTGGGAGACTCTCACGGCCCCCAACAACACGCTCCGGTTCTCACGCTCTGTCCATTGTTGTGGCCTCCACTCGGGCAGCGGAGTCCAAAGGAGGAGGAGGAGGAGGCTGAGCTGGCAGCCTGGTGAATCAGATTTGGGGCAAGCTGCCCGCTCTTAGGCTGCTTTGCCGCTCTCGGCGCCCTGCTCGGGGGCCCAGGCCGGCTGGCTGTGGGACCAGGGATGGGGAAGGGGGATGCCGGGCCCCCCCTCTCCAAAAGAAACCTCTTCCCTGCTATTTGTTTTTCCAGGACCATCGAGCAGAATTTAGTCTTTTGAGTCCCAAGCAGCTTTGCCTGGCCAAACCACCCAAGAGGCTGACCAAACCCAGCAAGGACATGACCTCCGCAGAGGCCGTCCATGCGAGGATTGGCTGCAAGGCTACCTTTTCGTCAGTGTCGTCAGCGCGAACGGTCGCTAAATGAGGCCATTGGTAAACAAGGACTACCTGTAGAACTAGGGGCGAGCTATCAACTTAGCACTTGACCTGGCCTGTGCAGTGCACTTGGTTTACGACGGGAACCACAAATTATTTTATTCAATAAAACAAAACAAAAAAAAATAAACATTATTTTGTTCCACAGGCCATGTTTAAGCTAGTATTGCTTCATTATGGAGGCGCGTCCTCGGCTGCAGGCCTCTCTCAAGAGGTCCAGGGTTCAAATCCCCATTAGGCATGAAGCTCGTAGCCCGTTGGGGGGGTCACGGCCCACCAGTGAAGACAAGGGGTCACAAACCCATCATCCCCACAGCCGGCCCAGGACACCGGCTCGCCCTGCCGCCCTCGCCCCGACCAAGAATGCGAGGAAGGAGTCCCACAGGGAAGGGAGAGGCTGCAGTGGGGCTCTTGGCGTGGCCTCCGTTAAAGGTGGTCCATCCTGACCCTCCCTAAAGCCCGACGGGTCCCTGGCAGGGCTTCACAAGGAAGGCAGGGCCCGTGCGGCGGGTGGCGGGCCAAGCCGGACGAGAAGGAGGGAAAGAGATCTGTTTTGCCAAACAGCCTCACAAGGAGAGGTCTTGTCCAAGCAGGAACACGGAGAGCGGGGCAAAAATTCTGAAGAGGGTCCCACCCTTCGCCCAGATCGTGGGAAAATAATTCCTGGTTTTTGTCCGTGGCGCCAGAACAGCCGACCGGCTGACGCAACAGAGGCGGAGAAGCCAGCTCGGAAGGGATCCCGTCACGCGATTCACGGCAGCCGCAGCCGAACTGCAGATAACCTTCGACTTGCAATCGTTTGCTCACAGTTACAACAGCACTGAAAAAAAGCGACTTAGGACTCTTTTTCACACAACCTGTGGTCACGTGATCAAAATTCAGGCACTTGGCCACTGACTCATATTTGTGACGGTGCAGTGATTCACTTAACAACGATGGCGAGGAAGGTCGTAAAATGAGGCAACATACATTTAACCACTGTCTTGCGCTCAATTGTGGTCGTAAGTCGAGGACCACCTGTATGTAGCTGAAACAAAAATAATAAAATCAGAAAGAAATACACGTTGCTGGTGCAACCCATGGATAAAATGGCCACTGGGAAACTTTTCAGTTCGTACTTTGGGGGCTGCCTCCGCCCCACGCAACTCCTCCAGAATGCAGAATCCCGACTCTCTGTTGGTCTTTTGCAACTTTCCAGGAAGCCGTCAAGAACCCAACCTTTGTTTTGGTTACTGACACGTTGTCCCCAAAGGTGTGGTTGCGATTGCGACATCAAGGACACACAGGCACCTGCGAATTCACCTTTGTCCAGTCATCCCATTAAAGAGAAGACAGGGGCCCAGCTCAAAACCACACCATGGGGCAGAGGACAGAGGGAGGGAGGGAGGGAGGGAGGAAGGAAAAGAAAAAACTGGGAAGGAAGGAGGAAGGGAGGGAGAAAGAAAGAAAGAAGCAGAGAACAAAGAAGGAAGGAAATAAACCCAAAGCTCCAAAGTCCCCAAAAGTGAATTTTCAGAAGTAAAAAAAAAAAAAAGTTGTATTTCTTTGCTTAACAGCCTTCTGCCCCCACCTCCACCGCCAACACCCCCCTCCTCAGAAAGCCAGCCAGAGGAGAGAGGCCTTGCGCTGCTCTGCCTTGGATTAAACATACAAACCGAAATAAACTGGATTTTTTTTTTTTAATGAACCATATTCATGGCTGCCTGCTTAAGAGACGCCTCCCAGCCGCACCAAAATGAAGGAGAACACCAGGACTGGGCTACACAAAACTCCGAATTTGGGCAGCGGATTCCAGGGAGGGAAGCAATTATGTCGCTGGCCCCCAGCCAGAGGCGGACTCACACACCCCTCCCTCCCCAAATCCACCTCCCAGTTGTATAATACGCACAACCACAATCACATGCCCACAGCTTTGCCAAAGACCGAAGACGACGCATCACAATCCCTCCTGGCAAACTTTATTGCGATGGATTAACGCTTCGGGCTAAGGAGAAGGCGGTTTGTTGGGGGCCGGGCAGGTCCAGGTTCGAATCTCGCCTCCCTAGTAACAGATTTCCCCCCCCCCCCCAGTGAAGCAGCCCTGTATGACAAGGAACCTTGCAGGACGCAAAATAGCCCCAACGGAAAGATTTTGAGACAGGTTGTTGAAAGAGACACGTTGGAAGAAGAAGAAGAAGAAGAAGAAGGAAGAAGGAGAAAAGATGGATTTATTTGGTCTCCAAAAAAAAACTTTCTGTCAGCCTGCCTGTGTTACATTATTTATGGCTGTCTGGAGAAGAGAGTTCTTGAGCATGCAATGACTGCCTTCATGGCCTCAGGGGGAAAAACTTTGCATGGATTGCACAGCGCAACAGGCAGGGCATCTCAACCAACGAGTTCGCCCTATCTGCTTTGGGCGTTGGGAAATTTCTGCCCCAAAGACATCACAAACACACACACAGACACACACACCACACACACACAAACACACACACACCTGTTCGCTGCATTCAGACTATACAATACTCCCCTCCCCCCAACTAGGAACGGTTTCTTGCTTCGGGGAGTAATAAAAGAGGGGCCTCAAAGGTCATCTAGCCTCACCCCAGAGAGGAAAGGCGGATGTCTCACCGCAGGTAGTCCTCAACTTACGACCACAGGACGGTGATTGGCTCCGTTCCAGGTCTGCCTTTCGCACAACCAGTTTCCCTCCCCCTTCAGCGGCCACTTCCACCGCCCGACCCCCTTCCGTCCCCTCCCCCTCCCCGATTCACTTCAAAAGGCCCCTCGCCCGCCTTCAGACCCCCCTCCCTCTAAACCCCGGCTGCTGCTGCTACTGCTCAGAGCAGGCCAGGACACAACCCCGGCACAACACAACCTCTGCTCCATTGCAACACAACACAGGTCAAGTTTGCAACCTCTCTTTCCCCCCCCCCCGTTCCCCCGCCTGCGAGGAAAAAAACAACAACACACCACCAGGCTGCCAAAAACTCCGCAACTTGTTTGTTCAGAGCTGGTTTGCCCAGAAAAATTCTCCCCACCCTGCAATCTTCCGTCTGGCCTTCCCCCCCCCACCCCCCTCCGGGCTCCTAAATCAGCTCCACACTTCCACCCCACGACAATCGCAGGCAGTCCTCGGCTTACGACTGTTCGCTTACTGACCGAAGTTTTTTTTTGCACTTAGGGCCAGGGTCAGGTGATCAGAATTCAGACACTTGGCAACTGACTCGTATTTATGACGAGGTTCAAGGTCCCCTTTTGCGACCTCCTGGCCAGCAAAGTGAACGGGGGAAGACGGATTCACTTAAAATCAAAAAATGGGTCAGGTTTGAAAATCAACCTCTCCTACATCCACACACACACACCCCAGCCACGTAGCGCACCCCGGGATCCGAATTTGGCACCGTGGACCCCCTTGTGCAGAAACCTCAGTCCTCGGGGAGGTGCCTGCGTGAGCGCGCCTGGCCTGCGTGCCTCTCCCCACGTCCTCCAACCTCAGATTCCTGGCAGGGGGCTGGATGGGGTGGGGGAGGCCTGTCCTGGCAGCCAAGGAATGGGCAGCTCTGCCCAGCAGGTGCACCTTGACCCCGTTTGGCCTGCAGTGGCCATGTCGGAGAGGCCACTGCGCGAGGCAGGCAACAACAGTGCTGCAGGGTCGCCAAAGGAGAAGGGTCCCATTTGAATTTGGTCAATCCGTGGTTAAGGGAAGGGGAATAATAGAAGAACAGAATAGTGGAATAATATAAGAGTGGGAAGGGACCTTGGAGGTCTTCTAGTCCAACCCCCTGCTCAAGAAGGAGACCCTTTCTTACAGAATAGAGAATAACAGAATAACAGGGCAGGTAGGCAAGTAGAGAAGGGAGGGAGGGAAGGAGGGAAAGAGAAAGAAAGAAAGAAAAGAAAGAAAGAAAGAAAGAGAAAGAAAGAAAGAAAGAAAAAGAAAGAAAGAAAAAGAAAGAAAGAAAGAAAGAAAAAGAAAGAAAGAAAGAAAAAGAAAGAAAGAAAGAAAGAAAAGAAGAAAGAGGGAAAAGAGAAAGGATGAATTCCTCGTCCTTTGTCATTGTTTTTTTTTTAAAAAAAAAATGTTGAGATAAACATGCCTACACAGTGATGTGTTTTTGTCAGCCATATTTCAAATTGCGACTCCACCCAGGAATAATAATAATAAATTACTTAATTCTCCTGAATTGATCTCCCACAGCTCTGGTGAACTTTTTCTTTTTTAAAAAATAATAGTTTTTTTTTTTTAAATTAAAAAATTGTTCAGTGAAGCCAACTAGGCTTTATTAGAGCTATTAGGCCACCTGCAAAGTTGAAAAATAAATAGCAAACAAAAATAAAATTAAAATTGAGGGTGGTATTTTTTTTTTTTATATATAAACCAAGCACCCTATAATGCCAACAAGGCTGAACATCACGGAAAGAAGCAATTGCTACACCCCTCTGGAAGAGCCTGAGACAGGAATCCACTGAATCCAATGAGACTTTTGCTGTGCTGAGCCCCAAATAAGCCACATTATAGACAAGCAGCTTGGACTGGTGATCTGGATGCTGGCTGGTGAATAAGAGAACCTCCATCTTCCATGGCAGTCTACCTTCAAATGCCAGGCCTGTGCAGGAGAAATAGTAAGGCGACGGTGGGCACCAGGCGTGCTCTAGCCTATTAATGTTAAGTTCTTTCTAAATTTACTTGCCTGGGTCCCAAGAGAGTTTCTCCTAACTTTCCCCCCCCCCTGCCCCATCCTTCTAACTGGGGTGCAAATGGGTCCGCTGGGAGCAGAGACTTTTCCAGGGTGGCCCCTTAAGATGCTCACTTTCAGCACCATGGAGAGGGGATTCTCCAACAAAGTCACTTTCCCAAACCTCTCCCAAACCTTGCAGGTTTTTTTTCCCCACGGTACTTTTTTTCCTCTGCTGCCGTGGCGCGTGCAGTTTTTTTCCTCTCTAATATCGGCTCCACTCCGTTTCCATTTTACAATGTTGTCGCTACTATTTTTATTGTCACTGTCGTGGTGAGGTTTTCCGTTTTCTTTCCGCACCGGCTGTCCCCCCCATGAAAACATCAGAGGTTGAAATGCGCAGTGAGAAAACAACCCAATTCCTGCCCTGGTCATCTGCTCATTCCCAGACGCAGCCAGAGGAACCAAAAGGTTCAAACATGTGCAGAGTGCCTATTCCCGCAAAGCAGGTCAAGCAAAGGAAACCGTTTCTGAGTCAGCTTCTCCTTCTGACTCAGCCACAAACGGCAGTTGAAGTTCAGGGTGGTTAAAAAGTCAAATCTGAACAGGCAAGGACCAGACTCAGCCACGAGGCCCTAACCATGCTCTGCTTTTGGGGCTTATTTCCCCCCCCCAGAATTCCCCTTCTAGCATTTGCAGAGGATTCTGGGAGTGGAAGTCCACAGACCTCTCTCTCTCTCTCTCTCTCTCTCTCTCTCTCGTCCACCCACCCATCAATCCATATCCCCCTCCCTCCATCTTTCATGTATCTTATCTATCTCAGAATCATAGAAGCCTAGGACTAGAAGGGACCTTGGAGGTCTTCTAGTCCAGCCCCCAGCTCAAGCAGGAGACCCTATACTGTTCTGGACAAATGGCTGTCCAGTCTCTTCTTGAAGACCTCCAGGGATGGAGCACCCACAACTTCTGGAAGCAAATCGGTCCACTGGTTAATTGTTCTAATTCTCACGAACTTTCTCCTGAGTTCCAGGTTGCTTCTCTCCTTAATTATTTTCCATCCGTTACTTCTTGTCCTGCCCTCAGGTGCTTTGGAGACTAGGTGGGACCCCCTCCCCTCTTCTTTGCAGCAGCCCCTCAAATTTTGGAAGATGCTCTCATGTCGCTCCTAATCCTTCTCATTAGACTAGACAAACCCAATTCCTGCAACCGTTCTTCGCATGTTTAGCCGCCAGCCCCCTAAAATCCTCTTTGTTGCTCTTCTCTGCCCTCTTTCCAGAGTCTCAACATCTTTTTTCTATTGTGGTGACCAAAACCAGATGCAGCCTACCAACCGCGCCTTCCCTGACCCTCCGGGCCGGGCCAAAGCGCTGGAGCAAGCAAGGGAGGCACAATAACATCCATTCACCAATATTTATTATTCTCCTTTCTCCCAACAATGCCCCAAGGACAACTCCCCCTGGTCCCTGGGCCTCTGCCTAGCAGATCAAAGGCACCCCTATTGTCTCCCCAGCCTCTTTGAAGGAGCTGGAAAAAGGAAATTTTAAATACATATATTTATATATATATATATATATCCCCTTCGCTTTCTTCAAAATAGATTGTTTTGCTTCGGTTTCCCAGGCTTTGCAGAGAGCAGACTGGAGCACGGAGGGAGAGGGGGGGTGTCTGTTTCTTCCTGCAAGCGGGGCTCTCCTTCCTCCCCCCTGGAAAATCATACGCAGTGGCGTGCTCCTGACTGTCACGTCTGCCAGTAGCCGTTCCAAGCCCAGATCTCAATCCAGACTCTGCCAAACCTCCAGTCCGGCTCTTCACGGCCACTAGGTGTCCCCTCCCTGCTGGCCGGCTTTGTGGAGCTGAGGGCTGTGTGGTCTTGGTGCCGCACACACCATTTTTATTAACAAAAAGGGGTGGGTGGGTGGGCGGGCAGAGAGAATCGAGGCCAGGGAAGCAGAAGGTGCCCACTCCCCAGACCCCTCTGCGGCGGGCTCAGCCACTTGCAGGGGGGGGGGGGCTTCCCTCTCCAGCCCAGCAGGGGAGACCAACTCCAGCAATTAAAGCCGAAGGAAGGACTGGAAACAGCTGGATAAAAGGTCCTTTTGAGAAAAATGCCCAACAGCCACATTTGGAAACAGAGGAAAAAATGGCTTCAAGCTACAAGGAAGCCAGGATGTTTAAAAGGGGGGCTGCTCTGCTCTGGGGAAGCCCCTCAAAAGCGGACTGATGCCGTTTGCAAATTCAAAACAGAAGCAAAAGTCCCTCTTTAAGCAGCTCACAGAATAACAAGAGTGGGAAGGGGCCTCGGAGGTCCTCTAGTCCAACCCCTTGTTCAAGCAGCAGACCTTATACCATCCCGGAAAAAAATGTTCTCTTTCACACAAGGGTGAGGTCTGGCTTTCTACAAAAGCCCTGCAACAGCAGAGCAAAGGATCCAGTTTGGGGCGGTGTTGTCCCTGCTTTTGTCCTGCAAAAAAAGTTTTATTCTGCCTTCCTCATCATAACTCCTGTGTAAACCCCCCCCCCCCGTTTGCAGCTACGTTGAACCACTTCCTCTGAAGCTCGCACAGAACTTCAAATATCCTTTGATGGCAAGGGCTGCACTTGTTTTCAGTATTTTTTTTTAAAACAGGGCACAGGTGGGCCTAACATGGATGTCAGGGGCACACAGGAAAAAAAGACCGACTCTGTTCCCGGCTGCAGGGCTGAAGACCCTCTTTTCCACCCGGCTGGTGGTCCCGGCATTGAAAACCGACTTCAAAATAGCCTGCTGTAAAAAAAAAAGTTGGATTTCGGTGGATAAAGAGATCCAAACCTCCCCAACACAGGCAGGGGTTTGTCTCAGATCTGGGTTAGGAAAACTTTGCTGTTCCCCAACAAACGTGGTAGAATCAGGTCATTAACCAGCCAGTTTACTGGAGTTAAAAGACATCCTCCTTTTTCCGTCCTCCTCCTGCAATTTCACGCTTGGCATAACTTACAAGTAAAAATAAAACAAAAGGGAAGTCCCAGCAACTCTGAGCTTTAAACAAACAGCCTCTGAGCAAATATAACGGATGCTTTAAACCAGAGGTCCCCAACCTTTTGGGCACCAGGGACCGGTTCCGTGGAGAAAGGTCTTTCCAAGGATCAGAGAGTGTGCGATTTTGTCTGCTGCCTGCATCCTACGGGTGAGGCTTTGCTTGTTTTTGCGGACCGGTTGCTGGCATGCCACGGCCCGGTACTGGTCCATGGATCGGGGGTTGGGGACCCCTGCTTTAAACTCATTTAAATTCAGCCTTCTGTTGACCTAAACATCTCTGCTGATTCTTTCTTTCTTTCTTTCTTTCTTTCTTTCTTTCTTTCTTTCTTTCTTTCTTTCTTTCTTTCTTTCTTTTTCTTTCCTTTCTCTCTCTCTCTCACTCTTTCTTTTTTTCTTTTTCTTTTTCTTTTTCTAAATTGCCCATCTCCCTCAAAACAGGGCTCTGGCCATTATACAATATAATATTAACCAATCAATAAAACAACACAAATTAACATTAGAATTAAAAATTCAATTAAGGTTATTTTTTTTAAAATTGGCTTTTCCCTCCGTAATCTAAAAGCCCCGAACTCAGAAAAGGATAAAATACGAAAGTAAAAAAAAAAATTTTTTTTTTTTTAGTTGTTTGCAATGAGACAGGCCGCAAATAAATTTAGTAAGTAAAAAAAAAAAAAGTGGAAAAAGTCACCATCTCTGATCATGCTGTCACCTGAACAAGCACCGCACAGCGTAAAAATATCAGAAGCCTGCAGTAGCCCTTTTCAGATTAACCGAGTTTATTTTATTGGTTAGTGCAAATGTTTGCTTCGCGCCTCTGATCTCTGCCTGCCGTTTGCCAACTCTGTTCTTCTGACAAACGTTTTCAGCTTAATAAGCCGAACGTGTGGATACAGTTGGGGGTCCTGCTGGGGACCCCCCTGGCTTGCCAATGTTGGCGGTCATAGCGGGGGGATCGGACCCCCAGTCCAGAGTGACTATTCCCCCAGACTTTCCAGGGTTAGAGACAAACTGTACACCAACTTTAATCCCGGTTAGTCCTCTGTGGCTTCCCACGACCAAGCACCCCCTCAACAAACGAGCTGCCGAGGACCGGCCCCCGCCCGCCTTCTCCAACTCCTGCAGTTTCTATTCAGACGTGGGCAGGGTGTTTTTTTTTACATAGAGGAGAAAGTCGGGACGGGACGTCCCCACCAACTATGCCGCCCGAAGGGGCCGGACGAGGCGGGACGGCGGGGAAGCACCTCATTTCGGGAAGGGACGGCGGCGGAGAGGCTTCCCCGAGGAGAGCCGGCCCCGGGCCCCGGCTCGGCCCTTCCCCGGCCGCGCAACCCGGATCTGCCGCGCGTCAAAGCTGGCAGGGAGGAGGAAGAACACGCGGGAGGAGGAGGAGGAGGAGGAGGAGGAGGAGGGGGCCGCGGAGCGCTCGGCTCCCGTCTCCGAGCCGCTTTTTCCTTCTCGCCCTCCCAGCCGCGCTCCCCCCCTCCTCCTCCCCCTCCTCCTCCTTTTCCTCCTCTTCTCCCATCACTCCTTTTCTATCACTTCTCCTCTTTCTTTTCTTTCGCCTCTTCTTTTATCACTCCTCTCAATTTTTCTTTCTCCATCATTCCTTCTCTATCACGCCTTTTCTATCTTTTCTATCTCCTTTCCCTTTCCCTTCTTCTCTATCACTCCTCCTCCTCCTCCTCCTCCTCTTCCTCCCCCTCCCCCCCCCCCCCCCCCCCCCATCCAGCCGGGCTACCGGCCGAAGCCCGGCTCCGCTGTGGCTCCGGCCGGCGCCTGGTCCAGGGTCCTGAAAGCGGAGCCGCTTCGCCTGCCGCTTCCTCCGCATTCCCGCCCGGGAGGACCGCAGAGCGCCTCCCCGGGACGCCCCCGGCCCCGACCCCCGAGGCCTCCGCCCGGCTCACCTTCCCCTCCGAAGCCATGGCTCGGCTCGGCTCGGCTCGGCTCGGCTCGTCAAGGCGGCTGCTGCTGCTGCTGCTGGGGGGCGGCGGAGGAGGGCGCGGGGGCGGCTGCTGGGGGGCGGCGAGGCGGCTGCTTCTTCCCGGCTGCTCCGAGCGAGGCTGCGAGCGGCAAGACCGGCGTCCGGGGCCCGGCAGCGGCTTAAGAGGCGATTGGCCGGCGCTGGAGGTGTGGCGGGGGCGGGGGGAAGGTGGGGCTGACGCGGCGCTGACGTCACGCCGGCGGGGAGGGCTCTCCGGCCCGGGAGGCGTGCGGGATCGGCGCGGGGGGCTCGCCTGCCCTCCTCCCCCTCCCGGGCGGCAGAACAACGACCCCGTAGGGTTGGACCCCTTCCCGGATCGGGCCGCGCCTCTCCGTCCCGGAGGGGGGCTTTAACCCGGGTGGCAACTCCTGAGAAGCAGGGCGGATCCGCAACCTCCCTTCTTCGGAGTTAAGCTGGTTAACTCTTTTCCTCGGCCCCTTTAAGACTCGAGGACCACAATTCCCAGAATTCCCCGGCCAGCTAGGCTCCTAAGACCCATGGACGTCAACTCCCAGAATCCCCAGCCGGGCTTTCAGACCCCGTGGACTTCTGCCCCCAGAAGGGCTGGGGAGTTCTGGGAGTTGAAGTCCCCACGTCTTCAAGTTGCCGAAGTTGCGTCCTCCCTCCTGCCCGCCTACCACAATTTGTGGTGAGCGTCATACAGACACACCCGATAACCCTTTAATCGGGGATGACTCCTCTGTGGGAAGCGGCTGCAAGCGAGTCCGGCCCTTAAGAGACCCGATTCTGGCGGTTCCCCTTCCCGCTCGCCTGTCTGAAGATGCTCCCCCCTTTGCTAACCTCTCTGCCCTTTTGCAGGAAACCAGAGTCCCAAATCAGCTGAGCACCCCACAGACCCGATTCACAGGCATCCTACACCTTGGATAAGCAAGCCACAATTGTGGGTTTACAAAGGCGCCTCTTTTAAAACCCTGGCTTCACATTAAATGGGTGATCCGGAGCTGGAGGGGGAAAAAAAGCAGAAACTTTTGCCACCATCCTTTCCGGCATCTGCCTTGCAGAGAGGTCGCCCAGCATGGCCTCCCTTGCAGGGTTGGTGTTTACAAACAGGCGCACGTCATTTCCCACCCACCGGACTAACTTTGGTGACTAACAGCAACCAGGAATGTCAATTGACCTGGTGAATAATCAGAATTCTTGAAATCTCACCAAGGAAAAATCCCACCAAAGTTATCCCAGCCAGGGGCTGGGGGGGGGGGCTGCTTCCTTCTCCTTCCGGGCTCCTGGGAGGGTCACACCGGTTCCTATCACAACTTTGTTGTTTTGGGACCCATTGTGAAGCCCTTGCACTTCCTAGTTCTGGTATTTTTTTTCTTTTTAAAACTTTCTGATATAACTCGGCGTGGTTTTCCATTTCAGCCGATTCTGCTTAGCAATTATCCTCCAGTAATGTCAACAAGCAGGCTAGTTTGACAGACTCGTCTTCAAAACAATCTTGATTTCAGGTAGACCTCGACTTACGACCGTTAGCGACCAATGGGACAAAACTCACTTAACAACTGTCTCACTTAGCAACGGAGCTCCCTGTTTTTTATTATTCCATTTATAACATTATAACATTCTCTTTCTTTCTCTCTCTCTCGTTTTAGCACTTGTGATGGGGGGAAAAAAGGCTGTTTAGGGCTCCCTTCAAACCGAAGTTGAGAATTACTACAAAATTTCAGGATCAAGTGGAAAAATCCTCAAAAGACATCAGGCTGGAGGGCAAAAAAAACCTGACATGATAGAGAAAACAAGAACCTGCCTCTAACCATTTTTATCTCCTTTCGGTCTAGTTTCTAATATTTTTTTCCTCTGCTGTCGTTCTGTAACTGAGCTCTTTTCCTGACGAAGGGGGAAAATTTTGCAGCGTAAAAAATGAACTTCTGTTCATATTGCAAGCATGGGGCGGGAATTAAACCTGACAGTCTAATTTTAATTTAACCACCGCTACGTTTCCGCTTCTGTATCTTTCTTCTGAAAGTCAGAAGTTTAGTTTTTCGCTCTCTTTTCCTCTCTTTCGGCCTGCAAAGAGAGATGAAACTGCAGCACAAGGCGTTAGCCCGACTGACCGTATTCTAGTCAATAAATACATTTCTTCCGAACTTCCCTGTCTGACCTCGTGGGTCTTCCCGGAATTAAAAGGCAAGTGAACAACATCAAAGAGGAAGTGAGGCTTGGACCCTGCAGCAAGGCACGTTCTTAAAATTCTGCTGAAAAAGGAGAGGAAGTGACTCATTAACCTTGATCCTACCAATCAGTGAATTCGCTAGATTGTCAAAGTAACGCCTCTGGAGATGCCAGCAAGGCTGAACCAAAGGGTAAATCTATTTCGGCCAGAAAACCCTCGTCGTGTTTTGGAAAAAGGGAGGGAAGAACAGGCACGTCTCAGAGAAAGGTTCCACTGGTCTGCTCAGCTGTACAGGGAGTCCTCGACTTTCAACCGTTTGTTTAGCGACCGTTCAAAGTTACAATAGTAGTGAAAAAAAAGTGACTTTTGACTGGTCCTTGCTGCTGCAGCCTCCTTGCCCGCGATCAAAATTTGGGTGCTTGGGCAATGAGCATGCATTTACAGCAGTAACTTCGAACAGTCACTAAATGAACGGCCGCAACCCGAGGACCACCTGTGCAACAGGATTGCCCTCCAGACAGCTGTCGTGCCCCCCCTCTCACTGCCTCTTCTGCAAGCTTACATCCACAACTGAGCAAAAAAACCTCCATTGCTATGCAAGACAGTTGATCACAACCGTGGTTGTAAGTGTGAAACATAGTCCCCAGTCGTTTCTTTTCCAGTGCTGTTGTAGCTTTGAACGGTCACTAAATGAACAGCTGTAAATCGAGGACTTCCTGTCCTGGCTCCTGAGTTAGCCAAAGCATCCACAGGCAGAAGCTGAACACGATTTTTCTGGGAAAGGCTCCAAATAGTATTTAACAGCCGGTCCTCCGGTGACCTTCAGGACTGGGAGGAGGGGGGGCTATTTGGCCTGGGTCGGCCTGGGACGGCTGTCGGCAGCTCCCGAAAGGGATCTCCGCTCACCAGTCAATAGTCCGTGAGGAGGCCCATCTATTTGACTTTGCTTGCTGGAAGGTCGCAAAAGGGGGTCGCCTGACATTTTTGCAACTGTCATAAATACAAGTCAGTTGCCAGGCCTCTGAATTTTGATCAGGGAGATGCCGCAACAGTCCTAGGGGTGAAAGGTGATCTAACTTCAAACGGTCACTAAACAAACTTTTGTAAGTCAAGGACTGTCTCTAGTTCCCCCCCCCCCGCTTCTTGCTCAGGTGGGAACCACAACGTTGGAAGAAAGTCAACAAAGAAATTCAGGCCCCAACAAGTCTCCTGGTCAGGAGGCCTCAAGAGTCAGCAGCGGTTGGGATCGTGCAACCGATGTGTCACCTGGCACAATTCAGCACCGACAAGTCTGGGGTTGTGTCTGTGTGTGTGTTAGCATCACATGCCCGGAAAAAGATAACGCTGGTGGGGATCGTCTGGAGATTAAAAAAAATATATATGAAATTTCCTTTTAGGGAAGTAGATTTTTGTGACAGGCAAAGCTGTCATGTCCTGAGGGGGGAAAAATAGACTTTGCAGGAAATTTGACTGCGCGCAACAAATCCCTTCGGCATTTGATTCTGAAATTCCCGTTAAAGGAGAAGAGAATTTGGGCAAATTCTCATGTATCGTGAGGGCTGTTTTACTGCTTACTTGCGAACTGATGGGGGACGGGCTTCCCAGCCTTTGAGCAAATTCAGCCTTTTCCCTCCACCTTGGCAACTTTAAGAGGCGTGGACTTCAACTCCCAGAATCCCCCAGCCTTCACATGGGGTTGGACTAGAAGACCTCCAAGGTCCCTTCCAGCCCTAGGATTTTATGAACCCCGTGATCAAGGCAGGAGTCCATCCTGGTCAAGTGGCTGTTCCAGACTTTTCTTGAAAACCTGCAGTGATGGAGCACCCACAACTTCAGCTGGCAAGTTGTGTATTGAGGAGGCCTTACAGTTGAACACCGGATGTCCATGTAGATTTATCTGAGCAACATTGATAAGGTGCAACGAAGCCGCTTTGGTTTGTCTAACTTTTCCAAACAGGGTTTGTGACTTTGCAGGCTGGGCATCAACCGTTTTGCTGTTTCTTGCCCGTAATTCCCGCTACAAAGTCCATCTGTGAATCTCATCCTGGAAGGAAAACAAAACAAAACAACAGGACTGAACAAAACCAGTTCAACCCTGGGGCTAAACCTTATGCCAGAAAGTTATGGATTGTGTAATTGAGAGATGTCCAGGAAGAAGCTTTTATATATGCCACTCACTTGAGGGTTATTGTTCAAACTTTTCTTCGCTGCATTTCCCCCCCCCCCTTAATTAAGGCCAAAAAAAGAAAAAGAAACATCCAATTTTGTTAATTCTGCCAGGGCAGGAATCAGCTCCAGGCGACATGAGCAAACTTTAAATCTGCCCTGGCAGGAACTTAGCCTTGCTGGGAAAAATATTCTGCAGATTTTTGCAAGACTTTAAAATCTTCAATTTGTCTCCCGCCTGGTTTAGCGGGTCCTGTGAATACAGGGGGGCTTATTCAGTCAGTCAAAGCTATGCAAACCACCATTCCTAGTTTAGATCTGGAAAATGCTGCCTGCTGATGATAGCTCGTGGGTTGGTTCTGGGATTCCAGCAGAAACTGCTCATCTCCATAATGATAATAGCTATCAGTGTTGGTCTAAAACAAACCAATATTCTCCTGCCAACCAAGATATGGTCTGTCCTGCTTCAGGAAATATTTCAAGATCAAATTTTCAACCGGCTTCCTCTTCGCTTCTCTTTTTTAATTGCAGATTGCTCTCTTATGCAATGTTGATTTAAATATTTTATGTGTTTTGAACTGTTTGGTCTAATGCCAGGTTTTGATAGTGTCTGCAACCGACTTCGGGGCCTTTTAGCTATAATAAAATTGAGTTGAATTGAGCAGGCTACCTTCTCAGGAGAAAGTAAAAGGAACTCTGAATTAAGGAGATCAAAGAGAACAAACATAGAAAGGAAAACATCCTTCTGGCTGATGCAAGAGGCTGTTCATAGATCAGAAAGCGTGACTCAACTCATGCGTTCGTTATACGACCAGACTCAGCATCACGTGGACACAGGTGTAGCCCAGTAATGGAGATGCTGGCAGAATAACAAGAGTTGGAAGGGACCTTGGAGGTCTTCTAGTCCAACCCCCTGCTCAAGCAGGAGGCCCTATAAGATTCTTATAATAACTTGGCACTTGGCCTCTTTTATTAGGTCCATCAAGTTGGTGTCACCTCTTGGATACATTTTCTCCATCGTGATCCATCCCCAACCTAACCCTTCGGATCTTCCAAAGGTGCCCCCATTAACGCTTTGATTGAGTCCATCCACCTCACTGCTGGGGGTCTTCTTCTTCTCTTTCTTCCCATTGATCAATCGATTGATTGTTGATTATTAGATTGGAGAACCCCTTGTCTGAAACGGCGTAGTAGGGTCTCCTGCTCGAGCAGGGGGTTGGACTAGAAGACCTCCAAGGTCCCTTCCAGCTCTGTTAGTCTGTTATTTCCCCAGGATGGGGAATGGATAAAATCCATTTTCTTTAGAAAGTAAAAGCTAGAAAAGCAGCAGTGCCAAATAAAAGAAAGTAGGAGGGACGAGGAAAATCAGAAATTAACCACACCATTAATCGGATTGCGATCAGCGTGCCACCCAAGCCTGCGGGCTAATTCCAACTGCCTCTTTGCGGTGTTGTAAAAACTCAATTTAATGTGGTGTCCCTTCCAGTCTGCACCTCCTAAAATTTCAGATGCTTTAACAGCTGCGGGACCACTTGCTGATCCCCAGCTCAAAGATGCAGGGAGACCTCTTCCACAGCAAACCCACCCATTATTCCCCAAAATTGCCATGTCTTTGAAAGCACTCAGGCCTGGAAAAAACCCAGCCAAGCAGGATGAAACATGTCCGAACCCATCTGCACCGGGATTTTCTGCAGAAAAACACACCAGCTGCAGGCACCTTGGAAGCATCTGCCCACACCTGCAATCCGCACCCCAAAACAATGGAAAATTTGGCAGAGGTGAAATATCGGACGTGAAAATGGCTGAGTTTCCCCCTGGGGTGGCCAAATTCCCGTCTCTGGTGCAGAAGACGATCCCTTTTTCTGTAACAAAATTTCAGCTTAATCCGTAAAAGCTGGAATTGGTCTTCTGGGGAAAAAAAATATTTTTTTTAATTCAAAAAACTAACATGACGGGCTGTGGATTAAGCCCGGTGAGAAGCATTAAGAGGTTATCATGGTGGGATTGTCAAGATCCCACCCTTCTCTCTTTTGCTCTCTAATCCTGTGCTTCTCAACTTTGGGAACTTTAAGACGAGTGGACCAACTCCCAGAATTCCCTGGCCATAACACATTCCTTTTGAGGTGAATCCCTATTGCATGCCTGCTTATTCTCTTGTAATCCCTTTCTCTGCAATCTTTCCAATCTAGAGAGTGGGAGAAAAAAATGAACCAGTCATAGCTGGCTGGGGAATTCTGGGAGTTGGAGTCCACTCATCGTAAAGTTGCAACGGTTGAGAAACACTGCTCTAATCTCTCTCCTCCCTCTTCATCCCAACCTTTCCATCTTATCCTTTTTCTCGGGGTGCTTCTGATCCCCAGAAGGGCCCCCCAATTCTCCTCTCTCTCTTCTCCCTCCCTTCTCTCTCTCTTTCTCTTTTCCTGCAATTCTTCCCTATCAATTTTCCTTCCTTTTTGTTTGAGATGTTTCCCCTCCCATCCCCCCCCCTAAAATCGTGGAAAACTACGGGCTAGCCTCACCAAGGAACTTGAACCAGGCCAGCCCTTGGTTCAGGGTTAGAAAAAGTAGCTAGAAGGTTTTGCATGCTGAATTGCCAGCCTTATCAGTGACAGGCAGAAGAGTGAGGATTGTAATATTTTAGTAAGGAAGCACACAATTTCTTTATTGCCCGTTGCTTGTGAAGGATCACGTGTTCCATCACTGGAGGCTGTTAAGAAGAGACTGGACAGCCATTTGTCTGAAATGGTTTAAGGGTCTCCTGCTTGAACAGGGGGTTGGGCTAGAAGACCTCCAAGGTCCCTTCCAACTCTGGTATTCTGCTTTGGTTCTGCAAATGTGTATCAAAGCTGTGCCGACTTGTGTACTGGGGGGGCACTCTGGATTTGTGATGTATACCTCTTTGTGCTGTGCAGAATGAATAGGTTGCTAATTGGCTACGTCGCACCTGAGAAGGAAAAAATCCCACATTTCTCTGGGCCAGGAAATCAACCACTTATTATATACATTAAAGCAGAAATTTGCAAGTCTGATTGCACCATGCGTTTCTCCCCCCCCCCTCTTATAATCCAATGAATTACAGAATAACAGAGCTGGAAGGGACCTTGAAGGTCTTTTAGTCCAACCCCCTTTTCAAGCAGGAGACCCTAAACCATTCTGGACAAATGGTTGTCCATTTGTCCACTTCTTACCTCCAGTGATGGAGCACCCACCACTTTTGGAGGCAACCCATGTCTGATCTTCTTGGGGTGGTTATCTGCCTGTTGTGGACTTCACAGATGTTTTAATTCTGGCTGCTTTGCATATCTCCATCAAGGTCATCCACCTTACTTTATGCTCTCCCACATTTTTGGTCTCTGCAAAAAAAAAACCCAACTACGCAGGGAATTTCTCTGATCCTCACGCCCACAACTTCTTTGTCGACTGCACACACATCCAGCGTGTTGCAAAAATGTTGTTTTGTCCCTTTGTGCAGGAGGGCCAGGAACGGTGCCTGCCAGCAGCCCTTCCCCCACCATAGGCAAGGCCGGTCAGCCCCACTCTCTGGGCTGCCCTGGACACTTCCTCCCTCTCTGGTTTCCATGCCTACAGACCAGGATCTCTTGAGCTGGCCTTAGCAACCCACCAAGCCTGCTGCAGCTAAGTTTCATCTGCCTGGATGTTTCTCTTCATCTTCCTGTGAGCCCGTTACAAGCCGAGATCCTCAGATCTTAGAAGGAGGGAGCCACAGAAACAGCCAGGCACGCAATGCTAGGGCTGGGAGGGTCCCCTGAGGTCATCCAATGTGCCCCCTGCCCAAAATAAGGCCTGTTGAGGGAAGAAGGAAAGACTCTCTTAGATAAGAGATTAACAGAGAGACCTTGGAGGTCTTCTAGTCCAACCCCCTGCTCAAGCAGGAGACCCTATATACCAACTTCAGATAAATGGCTGCCGGGTCTCTTCTTAGAAACCTCCAGCGATGGAGCACCCACAACTTCTAGTGGCAAGCCGTTCCACTGATTAATTGTTCTCACTGTCAGGAAATTCCTCCTTATTTTGAGTATGGATCTCAGAATGCAGAATAATAACAGAGTTGGAAGGGACCTTGGAGGTCTTCTAGTCCAACCCCCTGCTCAAGCAGGAAACCCTCAACCATTCCAGACAAAGGGCTGTCCAGTCTCTTCTTGAAGACCTCCAGTGATGGAGCATAAACCATTCCACTTATTAATTGTCAGGAAATTTCTCCTTAGTTCCAGGTTGCTTCTCTCCTGGGTTAACTTCCACCCGTTGCTTCTTGTTCTGCCTTCTGGTGCTTTGGAGAATAGGTGGACCCCCCTCTTCTTTGGGGCAGCCCCTCAAATACTGGAAGATGCTGTCCTGCCACCCCTCGTCCTTCTCTTCGTTAGGCTAGACACCCCCAGTTCCTGCAAGGCCAACTTGAGTGGCACCAGCTTTCTGATGGACCTGCAAGGTTTCTGCTCCAGAGTCAGGAGACGGGAGGATTCGAACTGGGAAGAGACTCAACAGCCACTTTGAAAAGAGCCCTAAACGAAATTGCATTCAAAGGGGAACCCGGTCAATATCCGGGTACTGTGAACTTGCTCGATCAGGTTCCATCAACCAAACCCCGCAGAACAAGAGACCCGAGGACAGCAGCCGTATCTGACAAAATCACCTTATTGGCTATTGATTGGTGGCTTTCAGCCCGAGTGGAGGCAAAAATAGGTTTTTGCTATTTGCAAAGGTCGCCGTTCCTTCGCAGCGGAATTTCACCGGAATGTAGCCGGGCAGGCCTGGCATTTGCGAACGGACCAAACTCGGGGATTCAGGTCTGAAAATAGCAATTTAAAGAGCGCAGAGGAAATCCGTTGGGATCTGCACCTGTCCCTAAAAATAAGGGACAGACAGTCCTCGACTTAACAGCAGTTCGTTTAGTGGCCGTTCAAAGTTACAACAGCACTGAAAAAAAGCTGACAGGAGCGTTTTTTCACACCTATGACCGTTGCAGCGTCACAGGTTCCTGTGATCAAAATTCGGACGCTTGGCAACTGGCATGTACCTGTGACGGTTGCATATGAGTGGCCCACTCTGCCTGCTTTGTGGGGGGGGGAAGTGGAGGATGGGTTTTGCAGTCCCTCTCTGTAATTGCAATTATTAGCATACAAATACAGGTGAGGTCTCTACCCCACACCTGCAACCTGCATCCACACTGGGTTGTGCATTTTGTGGTCCCGTTTTTTGGTTTTGTTTCCAAGCTGCAGCTATCTGGCTGCAGCCTCTGAATCTTCTATCTATCTTCTCTCCCTCCCTCCCCCCCCCCTCATCTGTCTGTCTGTCTGTCTATCTAATTTCATCATCATCATCATCATCTAATTTCTTTAATTTATATGCCCCCCATCGTGTCCTGAGGTGATTCTAGCCGGCTCACAAACATTAAAACTGCCAGACATTAAAACAATAAAGCAAAATCTTCTACCCCTTCCGTGCCTTACAAAATTGTGCACAAAATTGTGTACAATTCAGGGGCCGTCAAAAATATCGGACCCCACCAGCCTTTGTGTCCACGCTCCCCGCCCCTCTTACCTCTTCTTCCATCCCGAGGCATCAAATCCTATCCAGCTCCAGATGTTTAACCTCCTTTTCCATCCATCTCTGTTGCAGAAGGAGACAAGGGACGCCGCCAGGGAGGAGGGGGTGGCGTCACCGGTGGGAACCGACACCTGCTGGGCTGGGTCGGTGTTTTGCTTTGGGAAAACGGCTGGTCCTAGCTGGAAGAGGAATGTCTGGTTTAAACCGTGTGGCTTAAGCCACGAAGGTCCCTGTCAGGCTTACTACACGAGGGAGAAGCCGCGATGAAACCCACATTTTGTGTGTCCACTTTTTTTTGTTAATTTATTCAGGGAATGTTGTTTCTGTCGTTGGCCAGGCAAATCGCCAGCCTACACAGGACGCCTCTGCAGAGCTATCTACGAAGCAAAGGACACCGGTGAATTCAGGGGCTAAAGTTCATTTCTTGCTCGACCGGTTCCCGGCATCGGTGGCAGAGTGGCCTGTCCCTTCCTGTTCTTGCATCAGGGATCAGCAAAGTCTGATATATTTTTTTTCTCCTTTTAGCTGGCCTGGCACCTGGCTTAAAAACAGGGCAAAGGAGCTCCTACCCGATCCCAGAAAGCTGCCTCCTCTTTGCAATCCACCCTGCTTAAAGGATGCTGTTGGGGAAGTGAATTTGGTCCAGATTAAGGACGTGGCTCCAGTGGCGTCAGGAGCAGGCACGGGACGCTTGCCCTGTGCTGGCTAATTTTAGCACCACCTCCTCGGTCCAGGCCCCCTTGGCATGGGGCTCCCTCGCTGGCACGGTGGGCACCCCTCCACGACAGAAATATCTTTGATATTCAAAAGGTCCCTCCTGTCCGGGTCATTAGAACAAATCATGCCAGATTCTTAAGAAACTGCAAAGCAAAACACGGCTTTCCGTTTTAAATTTAAACCACAAATAAGTTCAAAACAGGCAGTCCTCTTCATACAACCACTGGTTTAGTGACTGAACTTACAACAGTCCTGAAAAAAACCCCTCATGACATCTCCTTCCACTTATGACTGTCACAGCATCCCCAGGGTCAGGCGCTCAAAATCCAGGCGCTTGGAAATTCAGGCATGTATGCATGACGGCTGCACCATCCCAGGCTCAAGTGATCAACATTTGTCATCTTCCCGGCTGGCTTCCCACAAACAAGGTCAACTGAGGGAAGCAGGATTCTCTTAATGGCCGCACGATCCACTTAACAACCATGGCAACAAAAAATAATGGCTGGGGAATTCTGGGAGTTGAAGTCCACACATCTTAAAGTGGACGAGGTTGAGAAACTCTGAATTAGACAGGGGGCTGGACTAGAAGACCTCCAAGGTCCACTGGTTAATTGTCTCTCCTTAATTTCAGGTTTCTTTTCTCCTTGAATGGTCTCCCTCCGTAGAACAGGCTGACCCGCCCACCCCCTCTTCTTGGTGACCCCAACCTCTCAGCCAGAAGCCAGAGGCTTTGCTTTCTTTACCACAATTATTTATGTATTTAGTGTAAGACGACTACAGAGGTCACACAATCCCCACAATCCACAGCCAGGATTCGAGGTGAACCACGATCAGGAAAAGGGGCCGAGCCAGAAGACCAGGAGAATCGTAGGACTTTCCGACTTAAAAAGAAAAAAGGGATTGCAACCTCAAGCAAGGACGGCTTAAACTGCAGCACCAAAGAAGGAAGACAACACACACACACACACACACACAAACACACATTTGTAGCCTGGTTGGATTCTCTCCTCTGGCTGCAGCCCGCTCAGTCACTTGAGCTTGCCATTCTGGGAAAGGTCAGCCTCCACGTGCACAATCCCGCATGACAGCCAGGCGGGCGGCCAAGCGGCTTGTGGGGTGGGAGTTGGGGGGGGGGCAGGCTTTGTTGCAAGCTCTGTCAAAGGGGAGGGGGACACCGAGTTCCTTCGCCCCGTTTTAGGGGAACCTCAGCCAAATTTGGGGAAGGCTTTGCCTTCGGCAGAACAAAAGCAGGATTTGCCAGTGTTTTCCCCTGCTCTGGGGCCCAGCTTTTCACCATGGGGGGGGGGCACAAGGCCAACACCCCCCCCCCCCCCGGCATGGAATGGCCAGGTGGGAAGCTGGCAAGGGTGCAGGTGGCTTGGAGGGCAGTGGGGAGGGAGGGAGGGAAGGAAGGAAGGATGGGATTCTCACCCCTCTTTGAGCCACCTGCTCACCCAATCTGTGTGAAAACATCACCCTCCTCCTCGCCCCCCCCTCCCCTGAAATTCCCTTTGAAAGAAACTTCAAAGGCAGAGCCGCTCTCGTCTTCTCAGCACAGGGCCGGGAAGAGAAAACGCAGGGAAAGTTTCCCTAATTTGCGGTTTTCTTCCTTAGACCAGAAAATCCCTTTGGCATCTGGAGGAGCATCGCCCAGCCCTGGCCAAGGCCCGGGGAGGGGGGGGGGCTTGTGGGCTCCTGGGAGGGGCTCTGGGTGCTGCAACGGCTGCAGGTGTGCCCAGCTGTGCCCCGGCCCTGCCAGGCGTCGCAGCATCCGCGCCGGGCACAAAATCACTAAATACCAGCAGGGGAGTTTCTCCCTCCGAAGCCCACCTTCCCAAAGCACGGCCTGTCTCAGGAACTACCAGCCCCAGAATTCCTTGCAGACAGGTAGGAGGGAGGGGCAGCCGGGGGCGGACCCAAGCCTCCCCAGCAGGGATGGGGACCAGAGCAGGTTCTGTAGGCAGCCCTCGATTTACGACCACAATTGCATCAATAAGCAATGTGGTTGTTAAGGGAGTCATCGTGTGACCATGTTTGATTTTAAGACCAACGGTCATTAAGCGAATCACCCAGGATTTAAAGAGTCTGGCTTCCACTGTGGACTTTGTTTTGCTTTTTAATGAAAACACAATAACTTCCTTCGTTCCTTCCTCCCTTTCTTCATTCCTTTTTCTTCATTTCTTGGTTCTTTCATTCCTCGTGCCTTCGTTTCTTCCTTCCTTCTTCTCTTCCTCCTTGTTTCCCCCCCCCCTTTCCTTTTTCTCTTTCGATTTGTCTTTTACTCCACAAAAAGAATTCTCAATAAACATGAATAAATGCAAAAGAGAGTCAAGGCACAGAGGGAGGACCGAGGAACAAATGGCTGCTGGGGTAGGGGGGGTCATCTGAACGCTACCCGCCCTGGCAGCCCCTGGCCACAGAGGTGGGGAGGGGGGAGGGGTGTCCAGAAGCCACCACAACTTCGCCCTTTCGCCTGCCTTTCCGACGTTGCTCACAAGTACCAAACACCCCCAAGAAGGATTACATCCCACTCAGCTTTCGGCCTGGCTGGATCCCAGAATAGCCGCTGGTGGTTGCAGATAAGGGTCCTCCAGCTGGGCCGTCTCACCTCCGGGCTGCACGAAGCCTCCTGAGATAAGCTGACCTTCACTTGGGTGTCAACTGAGCGGCTGGGTCAAAGTCATTTCCCTCCCTCGGTCCCTGCTGAGCTCTCTGATGCCTCAAATCAGCCGCCCTGAACAGAACCATGAGCCCCCCCCGTCCCCCAAGGGGTCTTCTCCTCTCCCGCCTTCAAAGTCAAGAGCTGAGGGTTAGGTAGATCGGCCACCAAGCGCTTCTGTTTTTCCTTTTTGATGTTCTTGTTTTGGATCCCTAACCAGGTCTGGCCAGGACCCTGACCTTTCGTGGGGTGAAGAGAAGGTCCCGTGTCCCTCTTTCTTGGCTGGAGGAGGCTTCCCCGGGCCTCTGCACGGTCCCCACAACCCCTGGCATCACAAGCCACCAAAACGTCTCCTCCTCCTTCCCTTTCCCCTTCTCTTCCTCCTCCTCCTCCTCTCCTCCTTCCGGAAAAACCCTTCCCAGGCCATCCTAATTCCACAGTGGTGGTCTCTCCCCTCCCCCTTTCTCCCCCAAAAGGGACCCCCGGCCTCCAGGAACAGCCCCCCAGACGCTTCCGCGGCCAGGAGGGCACTTCAGAGGCTTTGGGGCCTCTTGAGATGGGGGGGGGGCTGGGCCAGAGGGGGACTTCAAAGAGAAACGGGCTCCGGCTGCCAAGAGGAAGAAGGACAATGCCCTGCCTGGGGGGGGCAGGGAGGGGGGAGGCCACTGATGGGGGGAGGACAGGAGACCCCCCCTTGATTCTCAGAAAATGTCCCTCCTTCCTGGCTGCCAACACCCGGGGCCAACTTCTGCAAGTTTCAGGGCTTCTACACTTTGGGTGCCAGGTTTTGCTGCTCTGGTGTAGGGGACAGATTCCCCTGGGACGCCCCTGGTTTACAGGTGGTCCTCGACTTACGATCACAAACCAGCCCAAAATTTCCATTGCTAAGCGAGACAGTTGTTCAGTGAGTTTTGCCCTCCTCCTCCTCCTCCCACCTCTAAAAACCACAATCCTTTCTGGCACTGATGACGTTACCTAGTTGGGTCATGAAACGTCTGCAAGGAAACAACTAAGTCCAGAGAGCACCAAGGACCCCAAGTCCTCCTCCTCCTCCTCGACACCCCAGCCCCAAAGCTTCGCCCTCTCATTACCCTGTGCTATGCCCCTGGATGGGGTCACCCTGGACCTGTCCCCGGACACGCCTTGCAAAGCTTCTCGCAGCCCTGGGGGGGGGGAGAACCGAAGGGGAGGAGATTCTTCCCGGGGGCAGAAAAACGAAACCCCCGAGAGGACCCCGGGACGGGCCCCTTGACTGGCATGCCCTCCGTGGCTTTGCTGGGGCTCTGCACGTGGCCGGGCCTCTTTTGTGCCCACAAAGGGCTGGAAACCTTTGTTCCCTGCCCGGCTGCAGACCCCACCTTCCTTGCAGACCCCACTTTCTTCAGAAGGCTGACCGGATGTTCGCAAGTCCCCCCCCCCGCTTGCTCATTTTTCTCCCCCCCCCTCAAAATCTCAAGGGAAACCTGGACGCGGTCAAGGCCAGCAGGCGGTTCCTGAGCTCGCTTCCTCCCGCCACTTTTGGGCAGAGACTGGATTTATTTTCAAAATAAACTCTCCCGGCTGCAGGAAATTCTGGGGCGAAATTCCAGGACCCCCACGGCCGTCCCGTCCAGGGAGGGGAAGGCAAAACGCCACAACCTGCCTTTGATGGAGGATGTCGTGTCTCCAGCAACCTAAACAGAGGCAGGATTTCAATGGCCTTTTGAAATGGGCCGTTCAAGGAATCCGGTGGGTGGCATTTCCCCCCCCCCTCCCAAGGTTTTCCCAAGGGAGGAGAAGAAGTTCAGAGCTGGCCTTGGACCCGTCTGTCCAGGAGGAGATAAGGGGAGGTTGGACTAGAAGACCTCCAAGGTCCCTTCCAGCTATTCTATAATCCCAGATCAATTAATCAGTGGAGCGTCTTCCCTCCAGAGGTGCTCCATCACAATTTTCAAGAAAAGACCGGACAGCCATGTGTCCGAAATGGAGTAAGGTCTCCTGCTTGGGCAGGGGGTTGGACTAGAGGACCTCCGGGGGTCCCTCCCAGAGCTCTTATTCTGTTATTCAGTGAGTTCCCCACACCGTTCGCAGAACCGTAGCATTACAAAACCTCCTTTTCATGGAACTGAGTGGAAAAAAGGTTGGAGGGGAAACAAAGAGCCTCATGGTTTTTCTGCCAGCCGCACATTGCAAGCGGGATTCGTCATCCCCCCCCCGCTCCCCCCCCCCACCGTTTGCCCTGCGCTCAGGCAGGCTGGCGGACTCTCCCTGGCGATGCCTGGGCTTCCACCTCTCACCTATTTTACACTTACGCCCCGAAATAGGCCTGGCTGATTTTTTATTTTATTTTATTTTATTTTGAATGGGTTAAGTTCGCCTTGGAACTGACTTCAGCTGTCCGTGAAGCAGAATAACTTCTTGGGGCGAAAATCACGCCGGCCAGAGCGAGCTAAATGTTTTATTTCATTTATTGTTTTAGATATCCTTTTTAACCTGTTTATTTATTTATTTTAACCCAAGAAAAAACATTTGTCTGAAATGGTCTAGGCGGGTTTCCTGCTCGGGAGGGGGGTTGGACTAGACGACCCCCGAGGACCCTTCCAAGTCTGTAATTCTGTAGTTCTTCGTTGGCTACCTCGATCCAGGGGGTGGGTGGGAGAAGACCCCCTTTCCCTCCCCCTTCTCTTTGCCAGCCCCCCCGTCTCCAGGCCTGGCGACCCTGGCAAGGGGTGGGGTGGGGGGGCGGCTGAAAGTTATTCCTGGGATCTGGGGAGGGATTTGAAGGGACAATGGCTCTGGATCTCGGCAAGAGTTTTCCCACGGCTGCTTCTGAACTGGAAGATAGAATAATAGAATAATAAGCGTCAGGATTTGGCAGGTCTTTCCTGATCCCCGTTTGCAAAAACGCAGGGAGATTTTCTCCTACCGCCCTCGGCCCGGGATAGTACAGGGACGATCCCCGACTTTGGAGCCCCAAATTTCCCTTGCTAAGCGAGACACACGAAGTTAATTTTTGCCCCGTTTTACAACCTTTCTTGCCACAGTTACTAAGTGAATCACTGCCAGTGTTAATAACACAGTTAAGAGAATCCGTCTTCTTCCCCGTTGGCTTTGCTTGTTGGAAGGTTGCAAAAGGGGATCACGGGACACTGCAACCGTCGTAAATATGAGTCAGCAGCCAAGCCTCTGAATTCTGACCACGTGACCCTGGAGACGCTGTGATTGTCATAAGCCCTCGGTCCCATTTTTCAGTGCCGTTGTAACTTTGAACGGTCACTAAATGAATGGATTGCAAGTCAATGACCACCTTGGGCGCGCGGGTTGGACTAGAAGACCTCCAGGGGCCCTTCCAGCCCTGTGATCCTATGATCTTGGGCAGGGGGCTGGACTAGGCGGCCTCGGAGGTCCCTTTCCATTCTGTGATCCTGTCGTTCCTCACCCCTTTCCCTGTTCTCTAAGACCCCGCCAGGCTCCTGAATCTCTTTGGAAAACTCACTCCATGTGGCACGTTCTGTCTCTACTACAGGATGACTGATCTGTTACTCAGCGAGTAAATATTACTCAAGGTCCACAATCCACCCTTTGGCCAGGGTGGAGCCTGCCCAGCCCAGGTGAAAATTCCTGCTCACCCACGGGAACCGCACCGTCTGAGCAAAGCAGCCCTTACTCCGAATTCTTCAGCTGGAGAGAAAGTGGGGTTTTTTTTCTCTTCCTTTTCCTGCAAAAACTCCCCCCCCCCGAACCCAGGGGGCGAATCTGGGGCGTCTCTCAATATTTTAAGTTTGTGTGTTTCCTGTTCACTGTACAGTTTAGGGCCAAATACTTCACAGGCAGTCCTCGGCTTACGACGACCTGTTTAATGACAGCACTGAAGAAAGGATTGTTTTTCACACTTATGACTGATGCAGCAGGAGAGGAACTGGGTCCCTGGGGTCTGAAAGCTGTTTGGGAATCCACTGACGGTGCAAACCGGAGTCGTCTTGGGGGGGTGGGGGGGCTGGCAGGGCAGCCGGGCTGGCTGGCCGGGAAGAGTCAAGCGGAAATGCTCAGCCTGGCAGTTTCCATTGTCGGTGGCCTTGCGAAGCGCATGGAGGAATGTGCCCACACAAACGGGGCTCTGGGGCTGAAAGCCCTGGCTGGAGGCGGGGGGGGGGCTCTGAAAACAGCCCCCTCCTTCTGGCTGGCTTGCCACACAATGGAGAACCCACTAAGGGAAGCAGCTGAACACTGGGAAAGCGTGCTCAGCTCCCTTCCTTCCTTCCTTCCTTCCTTCCTTCCTTCCTTCCTTCCTTCCTTCCTTCCTTCCTTCCTTCCTTCCTTCCTTCCTTCCTTTCCTTCTGTCTCTTTCTTTTCCTTCCTTTGTTCCTTGCTTTCATCCATCCCTCCATCTTTTTCCTGTCTTAAGACTTTGGGGAAAGGAGGCGTGAACGGAGCTGGCCTTTCTTTTATTCCTTGCCCCTTAATTACTTGAGAATTATCAGATTCTTGGCATTAATTCACTAATCCTGCAATTACAGAAACACACACAGACACACATACACTTGTGGATGGTGGAGGAAGCCCCCTCCCCCAGCTCTTGACCCTTTCAGTGGGCAGCAGGGGACTGCCAAACCCCCAAAGAGCTCTCTGGAAAGAATCAGGTTGCTGAAGCTTCACCTGTTGAATTACCTGCTACCCAACCAATACTGAGCATTCATTTGCAGCTTTGCCAGGCTGGTCAGCTGACTCTGGGCACCACACACATTGCATGTGCACACATGCACAAACGCACATACACTTGCACGCCTGCACACACACAAAAAGCCGGCAACCCTCTCTGACCCTTTGCCAAATTGCAAAAAAAACAAAAAACACAAACCCATCAACTTTGCAGTTCTACAACCATCATCCTCATTAACTCTGATTAACGTGAGGCCCCGTCTGGGTCGGCTTATGAATGGGGAGCCCCCCCCCCCAGCCTATTATGCCCCACTGCCTTCAGAGCCTCTCCCGCCCCCCCCCATCCTCGGAGGGCGGAAGGCAGCTTTGGGGCACTGTCTGGCTGCCAAAATCTGCTGAGATGGACAGATTTCATCGGAAATTGCTCAAGGACCGGGACGGGTGGCATTGCCTGGTGCCACCAGAGGGGACCCCGAGGGCGAGCAATTTGTGCCCCCCACCTCTTCGGCCCCCGTCCTGCAGGCCAGAGACACTCAGGTCAAAATCTAAGCTGGATTTCAGTGGCTGCGTCCTTGAAGAGACACATTTGCTATCTTCTGCTTCTCGTGTTCCTTTGCTATCTGTTTCTTTCCCCAAACGTGGGAGAGGCCGGCAGCTGCGTCCAGTTGGCATCCTGGCTTATCGGGTTGACCTTGAGCAGCCGAGCAGCGCCAGGCTCCGAGATGGGTGAAGGGTGCCCATCTGTGCGATGGTCGCCAGCCGGGCCCAAAGACAACGGGAGACCCAGATAAGGATAACAGGGTCCAAGACCCCCCTGCACCTGGCGTGGGACCTGGGGAAACTCCCCAACAGGGGTCTGCAGCTGGGAAGAGCTGCCCCCACCTCTGCTCCCTGCTGGGAGGGGGCTGATTGTCACCCCTTTGCAAAAAAAGGGAAATAAAAAAGGGAAAAAAAGGTGATTTTTTTTTTTGAAAGGCAGGTGAGCTCAAAGGCTACAAAACAAACCAGCCTTTGGCTATGAAAGTACTCTGGCGCCACCTGGTGGTCAGCCTTGGCAAGATAGATAGATAGATAGATAGATAGATAGATAGATAGATAGATAGATAGATAGATAGATAGATAGATAGATAGATAGATAGATAGATAGATAGATAGATAGATAAGATAGATAGATAGATAGATAGATAGATAGATGGATGGATGGATGGATGGATGGATGGATGGATGGATGGATGGATGGGATGGGGATGGATGGATGGATGGATGGATGGATGGATGGAGGAGAGGAGGGAGGGAGGAGGGAGGGAGGGAGGGGAGGGATGGGGATGGATGGTGGATGGATGATCGATATGATGGACGGACGACGGATGGATGGATGATGGAGGATGGATGGATGATAGATAGAGGATGAGATAGATCGATAGATAGATAGATAGATGGATGATGATGGATGGATGATGGATGGATGGATGGATGGATGGATGGATGGATGGATGGGATGGATAGATGGATGGATGGATGGATGGATGGATGGATGGATGGATAGGCAGGCAGGCAGGCAGGCAGGCAGGCAGGCAGGCAGGCAGGCAGGCAGGCAGACAGACAGGTGCAAATGCAATTGGGGGTCCATTGGGGGGGTCTTTGCACTGCCCCTCACCCTGCTAGTCCTTTGTAAATTATAAGTCAATTAAAAGGATCGTTTTTTAAATTCTTTTAGCAGGCTGTTAATTTCTGTTGCTAAGCGAGACCGTTGTTAAGTGAGTTTTGCTGCATTTTACAAACTTTCTTGCCGCAGTTGTTAAGCGAATCACTACAGAGGTTCAGTTAGTCACACGGTCGTTAAGCGAATCCGGCTTCTCCCATTGACTTGGCTGGTTGGAAGTTCGCAAAAAGGGGATGACGTGACCCCAAAGGGATGCTGCGACCGTCTTAAATACGAGTCAGTTGCCAAGCCTCTGAATTTTGATCCTGTGACCACAGGAGGTGCTGTGACGGTTGTTAAGTGTGAAAAACGGTCCCAAGTCACTTTTTTCCCGTGCCGTTGGAACTTCATGGAGTTACTCAATGAACTGTTATAAGTCGAGAATTACCTGCAGTCCTCAGGTTACGACCGTCACGGAGATTGCTCATCGTGGGCGTAAATGGGATCACCCACATAAGCGACGGGTCCTAAGTCCCCTCTATTCCGGTGCTGGACGGCCCCTAAACCAAACGGTCGCAAGTGAGGACTACCTGTGCAGGCGGTCATATGAACGAATCAGTAGGGATGCCCACTGCCTCCCCGCCCCGCCTACTCCGCAGGTTCGTTGTTGGGTAACAACGGCGGCTGCTTTTCCCCAGGGTTCTCCAACCCCTTCCCCTCCCCCCCCCGCCCGGTCATGCCTGCCTTGCCGTCCAGCTGCACCTCCACATCTGGCGCCCGCTCAGCCCGGTCTCCCCCCCCCCGCGCCTCCTTCCGCCTTTCTGCAGGCTCCCCCTGCATTTGCGCACCCCTTTGCCGCGCCTCCCCCCTTGTTCGATTTGGCCCCGGACTCTCCAGTCAGGAGGATGCGATGCAGGCGGGGACCCCCCCCTTCCTTGGTTGCTATGGCAACCGCCTGGGTCATGCCTGGCATTTTCTCCCCTCCTCCTCCCCGCCTCCCCCCCCCGGTGAGTCCCAGGCCGGGGGGGGGGGAGGCGGGCGGCTGCCATTGGCGGGGGCGCGCACGTGACGGCCGCTGGAATGAGCCCGGGCATTGCTCCGCTTTGCGGCGGGGGTCGGGCTGCGGCGCCTCCGGCTGGCCGGGCTGGCTGGCCGCTGCGCGGGCACCGGGAGGGCAGGTAAGCCCCGGCAGGGCGCCCGGGGGGGTGGGGAGGGCCGCGCCGTCAGCCGGGCTGGGCCGGCCCGGCGGGGGTCCGCGGGGTCTGCCGGGCTGCTGCTCCGGGCCTGGCACGACCAAGGCGGGCGGCGGGGGGGGTGTCATTAGCCAGAGGCGCCCCTCGCCCCCCCTAGAGGCGTCCGGACGGGACTGCCAGCTCCATCATCCGCTCCTCGGGCTCGTGGCACATCTGGCCGGCCGCCCTTCCGCTCCTAGCCGGGCATAGATTCCCGCTTCTTCCCTGGTGGGGACTCCGACTCCCATCGGCCGCGGCCTGTCTGCTGGAAGGGATGATGGGAGAGGGGGTCCCCATCTCTGCCCTGGGCGAGGAAACTCCCCCCCCTCCTTCGACCGAGCCGGTTTTGGCAGCGCTCCGCCGGGGGGGGGGGTTGGCACGAGCGGAAGGGGACGCGACCCCCTCCCCGATTGGCTTCCGTCCCTAGTGGGGGGAGGATGATGGGAGTTGAGGTCCAGAAAGCGGAGGCTGGCCAGATCAGCCGATGAGCAGCAACTGGGGGGGAAGGAATAGGGGTCTCCCCTCTGCAAAGGAAGACTGCTCTTGAACCGGGAGGCTCTCCATAAAAGACAGTGCTAGCAATCGGTGGAGGAGGATATTTGGAAGGGGGGTGTGAGTGGCTCCTGGGGAGGGCCCCAAATCTGCAGCCCCAGATTTTGTGGCCTTGTGCAGTGGGAGAGTCTGGAAGGGGGACTGATCCCCACCCCACCCCAAAAGAGGCTGCTTCGGAGATCCAAGGAGCTGCAGGTTAATAGATGCCCACTGACTTTTGCCACCTGGCCACTGGCATTTGGGGGTAGACACTGACTGACCCTGGAGGATTCATCCTGCCTTCCTAAGCCCAGAAGCTGTCCACAGCTCCCTCCAGCTTTGCAAAACCAAGGGAGAATCTTGAACCTTCTTTTTAGAGGTCTCCAGATGTGACTAACTACAACACCCAGAGTTCCCAGCAGCAGGGAATGAGGAGGGCTGTTGTCTCAAAGTCCCTGGAGGGTGTCAGAAAGATGTCCCTCTCTCAGTTCCCCCCACCTTCTGCGTTTTTCTGTTGCCTTTCCTGCATGGCATGTCTTGGGGCAAGGAGTTCCACTGATGAATATGCAACGGATGGGGATCCCTTTCTTGCCCGTGGCTGAACGGTGCCTCATCATTTGTTCTTTACCAGAGAGCCCCCATCCCCATGCCACCTCCTGAAACCCATGTGTGTGTGTGTAGGTTTGGTGGCTAACCGGAAACCAAGAATTTGCCCTTCCTTGTGTGTTGTGTATTTGTTTCAAAATGAGGCACAGGCCAACCGACTGGAAAGCCCCTCTTTCAAAGTTCTTTGTGTGTGTGTGTGTGTGTGTGTGTGTGTGTGTTTGGCCAGCTGCTCGCTCTTAGCCTCACCATCCCCAACCGCATCCATGTCAGGGCCCTCTGAAGGGGTTGGGACTACATATCCCAGGATTCTTATCCAGCTGGGGGATTGTGGGATTCATAGGCTGCTGTCATCATGAAATATTAGACCGGGGTGTCCAACCTTGGCAACTTTAGAACTTGTGGACTTCGGCTCCCAGAATTCCCCAGTCAGTCATGCCTGTTTATTTTTTCTCCCACTCCCTGGAGCAGAGAGATTGCAGAGGAAGGGAGCACAAAAGACTAAGCAGGCATACAATGGGGATACAGACCAAAATGAATGTGTTGTCGCCAGGGAATCCTGGGAGTTGAAGTCTTAAAGCTGACAAAATTGGACACCTCTGTGCTAGAAAGATTGGCTTTGAACCAAACATCAGAAAACAAGGAAACCGCAAGTAAAAAAAATAAAAACAAACAAATAGCAAAACCAAAATTTACATGAGAAATAGATACAAAGACTAAGCTTGCAGTGACACGTGGGATTAAATGAAACAGAGATGAGATTTAGAACCGGGGGGGGGGAGAATTTTTAATTTTTTCCAAATGCTTCCCCCCCCCTTTATGGAAAGCTAATTACTGTGCACCGAGAGACCACAATGAAGAACGCCGTGGCGCCTAGAAGACCAGTGCGCGGATATCCCAGCACCCACTTTGGGGACTGCGGGAAAAACATGGCTGCGAATTAACAAGGCCTTTATAAATATTTGGGTCTCTTGGGGTGGGGGTGGGCTCTTTGCCACTGGAGTTGCCAATGCAAAGCCCAAGCCGGAGACCCTAGACCATTTCAATCAATCAATCAATCAGAATAGAGCTGGAAGGGACCTTGGAGGTCTTCTAGTCCAACCCCCTGCTCAAGCCGGAGACCCTGGACCATTTCAGACAAGTGACTGTCCAGTCTCTTCTGAAAAACCTCCAGTGATTTTCTGGTTAGGGGACTTGGTTCGGCCGGCATGTCCCCTTTGCAAGGCAATTTAGGAACTGGTGCGTTGACTTTTCCTCTACCCTCACCCTGCCTGCTTCCTTTCGTGTCGTGCCCTTTCCAATTGTAAGCTTCCTTAGATTACTTTTAATTTTCCTTACGCAATCTAACGCTGACATCTTTGTGACTGGAGATCTGCTCAGTCCAACCTCTTTGTGGCTTTGGGGTATATATATGTATATATAGTATATATAAATACATATATATTTATGTCCAGGGGTGTTTTTATTCAGCATCTCCCTCCATGTTCTCATGATGTAAACAAAGGCAGAGACGCGGCATCTGGCTTGGATCAGGGAACTACGATCAATTTCCCCGATGTTTAATCATCATTAAATTGCAGTAGCAGCTGGCCAGGCCTGTCTGGAGAAGAGGCTGGCGGTCCGAGATTAAACGTGTTTTGCAAAATATACAGCCAGGGGCCCAAATCAGAAGTTGCAGCGTCCCAGGCTCACGTGATGGCCACTGGCGACCTTAACGTCTCTCTTAACAACTGTGGACAAAAATGTCGTCAAATCGGGCGCAGGGACGACCCATTTAAAAGCCGCCTCGCTTAGGAACGGAAATTAGGGCTAGCCATATCTCAGCCGGCGGGTACAACTTCCTCCTGTTTGTACCTGGCCTTTTTCGTTTTAAAGACAAGGGGGCTTCCACACGTGTGTGTGTGTGTGTGTGTGGGGGTCCTATGCCCACCCCCCAGCCTCAATTCTCCGACGAGGTGAGAATCCGGGGTGCCCCGTTTTTGGAGGAGACCGTGCCTTTTGCAGAGAGTCCTAGGATGGGATGATGGTGCTACGATGAAAAGCTCTCCTGAACCCACATCCGTTTATGTCTGGGGTGTGTCCCCCCCCTTTTATCTTCCCTGAAATGGCTAATTGGTATGCTAATGAACCCGCTGGAAACCAGCAACTCCCGACGACAATCAATACGGGAAGATTTGGCGCAGGCCGAGTGGCCAGTTAATGGAAGCCTTTCCAGGCGACGCCAGCCATAAAAATGAAACAATTAGGGGAGATAAATGGGCTGCTGTGGGGTGGGGGGTTAATGTTTCCTTATTCCAGCGGTCTGAATTAATACAGCCCCCCCCCTCGCTTTTACCCAGGTGGGCTTCCTCTCCGCGCCCCCAAAACTTTGAGGAATCTGCAGGCTGCTAGGTGGGTATTTATTTCTGCAAAACGGGGGTGCCGTGGCTGGGAATTGGTCTGAAATGGTCTAGGGTCCCTTGCCGGGGCAGGGGGTTGGACTATGAGACCTCCAAGGTCCCTTCCAACTCTGTTGTTCTGTCGTTCTGTCATTCTGCCATCCTATTGTTCTGCTATTCTGTTATTTTGTCATTCCGATATTCTGTCGTTCTGTTATTCTGCTATTCTCTTATTCTGTCTTTCTGTTATTGTGCTACTTTATTCTATTGTTCTGTTATTCTTCTATTCTGCTATTCTAACATTCTGTCATTCTGTCATTCTGCTATTCTGTCATTCTGCTATTCTCTTATTCTGTCATTCTATCATTCCGTTATTCTATCATTCTTTTGTGCTGTTGTTCTTCTCTTCCGTTATTCTGTTGTTATTATATTCTGTTAATTGATCTGTGAAGATGCCCATTTTTGCTGTGGGGTGGGCTTTTAAAGGGGGTGCCCCGTCTGCCAAGGGGTTTTGGTGGGTGGGGGTCCCGCCGCCCCCCCTTTGGCTCATCCCTCATCCATGCCCCCCTTGCGTGAATTCCCTGGCATGCAAATCCCCGTCTTGGTCTCTCGCAATAATGCTGGTGATGCCGCTTGGCTGACCGGCGTGATTAAAAAAAGGGGGGTGGGGGGAGAGAAGACCCCTCCAAAACTTATTTGCATGAAATACAGCAGGCAAAAAGGGGCCGGCCCTGATTGGCTGTTGCTAGGAAATGCCATAATCATCAGGAAATTAGTTCCCACCCGTCGCCCGTCTTTCTTCCCAGTATCTAATGCCGGCTGGGACTGAGCGGAACAAAGGCTTGGGGTGGGGGGGGATGAGCCCCTGAGACAGACCCCCCTCCCCAAAACTGGCTGTGCAGAGCCTCTGCAGCATCGCCTCACAAGCATCCCTGAGGGGGGGTGTCCGTGTGTGGCTGCTGGAATCTGCCTGGAGGGACGGGATCCAATGGGGGGTGCGGGATGCCCTGGAGCCCCCTTTGGGGGGTGCAAGATTGAGGGGCACTGCCAGGGGGGATGAACGGGGGTCTTGCCCCCCCCCTCAGCTACACCCGCCTTCTGCAAATGCCAAAATTCCTGAAAATGGCGGGGTCCTGAAGGTAAGGGACAAACAAGTGCTGGGGGGTTGGGGAGCAGGGAGTGAGACCCCCCCACCCTGTTTTCCATAATTGTCCTTATAGCAATGGGGATGGGGGTCTGTGTTATACTCTGGCGTTTTCTGAATGGGGTGGACTTGCTTTTTGGTTTATCTAAAATTATTGATCTAATTGGACTGGGCAAGTTTCTAGTCCTCAAGTGTTTTGTGGAAGCAACAGCCTCGCCATTGTGGAAATTGTCAGGTTGCGATTTTCCAAATCAAGGCACTTTTGTGTGCGTGTGTATGTGTTCATTGTGGACCAAGCATCGCCTAGCTGGGAAGGATTTAAACCTGCAAATGCTGTGGGTCTTAAGTGGGGCTTCCTTTCCAGGCAGCATCCATGAATGGTGGCTGTTGCATGTCAGGCAGGGCGAGATTCGAACTCGGGAGCGAAGCCTTTTTTCCTTTCCTGCAGGATCTGCTTGGCCGTCATTCCCCGGGGACCCTGCACGGTCCATCATGGAGAATGAGCAGATCCAGACTCCGCCGCCACTCAGCAACCCGGGGGCCACGAACACCAGCACCACCACCACGGCCCCCAGCAACAGCAGCAGCACCGGTGGGCGCCAGGCGGGCCCCCCCATCTCCGTGTACAGCGGGATCCCCGACCGCCAGACCGTCCAGGTGAGGGGAGAGCAGCCAGGCCTGTGACCGGGGGCCCCAGGTTTCTGGAATGAAACCAATTGCCTTCACAAGGGGGTAGACTAGATGACCTTTGAGGTCCAACTCAGCAACTTCCTAAAATGAAGTTCTTGCATACTCCTCAGCCTTCTGACAGGATATGGGGGGATTCCCTCTACCAGGTCCTTCATTTGCGCCCCCCCCATGGTAAAAGGTGGGGGGGCATTTCTCATCACCCCCTCCCCCAACTAACCTAGGTTTGTTTTTTTGGAGCGATCAATGGGGCAGAGAAGAAGGAAAGGGCCGAAAGTGGGGAAGTGTTTCCTGACTTTGGAGGCATTTGAATCAACGTTAGATTGTGACTCTCTGGTGGGGCTAGACTAGAGGATCTCTACGGTCCCTTCCAGGGTGCTGTGAGACCAAGTGTGATCTGGAGTTGCTTGGTAAATATCGCCCTCTAGTGGCCCTCCGTGGCCCTGGTGTGCATCCATCTGACAAACACAGGGGCTAATGAACCGTACAGAAGTAATTAAATAACATTAATTAATTAAGAAGCTGCCCAGATGACCTTATGGCCTTCATGCCGACCTTGGGGGGAGTCTGCCTCTCTGCTCTGCACGGTTAGAAAGAGCCGGGCAGGCCTGGGTACTTTTTATCCCGAAGCTTCTTTAAGCCAAAAAACCCACAATCTCGGCTTCTCTCTGCAGCGTGGGAACGGCGTTGTCGGGTTGCGGTGTCCCAAATCATTTAAGCCTTATTGGTTTCAGGGGGGGGGGGGAATCAAATTTAAGACAGGAGGGTTTCCTGCCACTGAAGAGATGGATATTGTGTCCCCTCAAAAAATCTGAGTGCCACTGTGGAAACAAAATACACAAACGTTGTTTAAGTAGCCTTGCCCACCGAGCATCAAGGATTCGTTTTTGATCCCCTGGCGCATGTGAGCATGTCAGGGAGGTGATTGATGACCCCTTTTGATAGCCCCCCCCAGGACCCCTTGCAAATCCCCTACAAGGTCAAAGCATTAAGACCCTCATTGAGGCTGGTTAACCTTTGATCTGACCCCCTCCTCTCCCTCCCCCCCATCTACGGAGAGGGGGGCAAGGAAGCGGTAAGATATTTAGGTAGCATCCCTTTCGTTGAATCCACTTTTCTCTTACGATTCCCGGGACTTTGACTCTTTTTGCAAGCCTGTTTACAAAACGCACAAGATTTCCAAAGAGTTGTGCAGCTGAACAAACCCGGACTTTCTCTGAGTTTCTTTGTAAAGCGTCTTTGCAAAACGCAAAGTTTGGGGTGCTGGAGAAGGAGAAAGCTGCCACCGCTGTGGTTTGCAAACCAGGGTTTACAATTTAGCCCTTTTTCAGCGCCGTTGTGACTGCGAATGGGCTGTGAGTTGTAAGTCACCGTGGAAGAATTGCAAGAGGCTTTAGGTCAGGTGTGGAACGGCGAAGAACACGTGTGTCACTTCCTTACTTTTTGGAAGACCAGCGAGAATTTCGGAGTCTTGAACAAGCCCTTGCAGGTCTGGGGCGGGGGTGGGGGTGTCTGTGGCCCACCGTCTCTCTGTGTTTGCTAACTTGTTTTTTTTTCTTCCCGGCCAGGTGATCCAGCAGGCTTTGCACCGGCAACCCAACACAGCCGCACAATACCTGCAGCAGATGTACGCCGCCCAGCAGCAGCACCTGATGCTGCAAACGGCAGCCCTCCAGCAGCAGCACCTGGGGAACAGCCAGCTGCAGAGCCTGGCTGCCATCCAACAGGTCTGTCGCTCCGGGGTGGGGTGGGGGGGGGGAGAGACCACCGAAAAAGGCAGGGACCAAATCTGTGGGGCGGGGGGAGCCCGCCAAGAAAGCTTTGCCTTCCTCTTGGGGCACCAACCCAAGTTGGAAAGGTGGGGGGCTCATTTTGGGACAGGTAGTTCAACCCTGCAGGCAGTCCTCGACTTTTACGACCACAATGGAACCTCCGTTGCTAAGCAGGCCGTTTGAGTTTTGCCTCACTTAACGGGCTTGTTAAGTCAATCCCCTGCAGTGCTTCAGTTAGCAACGTGGACTTGTCAGAAGCTCAGCAAAGGGGGTCACGTGACGACCCACCCCTCCCCCGGGACGCTGCGACCGTCATAAATACGAGTCAGTTGCCAAGCGTCCGAATTTTGATTACGTGACCCCCAGAAACGCTGCAGGGGTCAGTAAGTGTGAACAACAGTCATAAGTAACTTTTTCCAATGCCGCAACATTGAATGGTCAGTAAATGAAACCGTTGCGAGTCAAGGGCTAACTGTATGGGCTCAGCCAAAATTTATTGAGTTTCGTTTTCGTTATTTATTTATTAAATTTTAATAAGATTTAATAGACTTGCAGGAATGCTGCTTTTAACGTCGTGGTGGTTCCGCCCCCCCCCTTTTGCAGGCAAGCTTGGCAGCCAATCGGCAGGGCGTCTCCTCCGCTTCCAATGGGGCCACACAGACCCCCCCTCAGCAGCCCACGGTAAGACAGAGTCTGCCTCAGTTTCTCTGCGGTAGGAGGGCCCCCCCCTTCCCATAGACGCGGCCGGGCTCACTGACACGGTCGTCTCTCGGCCCAGATCAACTTGGCCACCTCCCCTGCGGCGGCCCAGCTCATCAACCGGGCGCAGAGTGCGAATTCTGCGGCCGCCACCGCCTCGGGCATCGCCCAGCAAGCCGTCCTTTTGGGCAACAGCAGCAATCCGGCCTTGAGTGCCAGCCAGGCGCAAATGTATCTCCGGGCGCAGATGGTAAGCGATAAACACTGTTATTCGCTTATTTATAATCCCAGATCAATTAATCAGTGGAGTTGTGGGTGCTCCATCACTGGAGGTCTCCAAGAAGAGACTGGACAGCCATTTGTCCAGAATGGTACAGGGCCTCCTGCTTGAGCCGGGGGTTGGACTAGAAGACCTCTTGAGGTCCCTTCCAATGCTGTGGTTCTGTGTCCTGTGTTTTGCTGGGCTTCAGGATCAGCAACGGGGGATCCATTTGCTGTGATTTTCAGGCCCAGCAGACAAGTTTAATGCAAGTAGCTAGGAGCCTAGGCCGTGCTGTTCCTTTGTCCCCCCAGCTCATCTTCACCCCCACCGTTGCCGCCGTCCAGCCCGAGGGGACCAGCAACGGCATGCAGCCCCCCACCACCTCCGCACCCCAGGTAAGAAGGGGAGGGGGCCGGGGAGCGGGGGCCAGGCGGACACCAGCCTAGGGAGACTGCCTTTCGAGCCCAAAAGGGGATCACGTGACCCCGGGACGCTGCGACCGTCGTAAATATGAACTGGTCGCCAAGCGTCCGAATTTTGATCCCCCGGCCCTGGGGAGGCTGCGACGGTCGTGCGAAAAATGCCACTTTTTTCAGTGCCTTCGAACAGCCGCTGAGCAAAAGCCGGCAAGCTGAGGACTCTTTGCAGCCGGACGTTCCTCCTGACCTGAGAGCCTCTTTGTGTTCAGGTGCAGAATTCGGCCCTCCGGACGCAGCAAGCGGTCAGCCAGGCGCTCGGCTCCACTGCCGGCCAGCAGCCGCCCCCCTTGGCCATCAAGCCCGCCCTGAATAACCACGGCGGCCATTCCTGCTTGGCCAGCCCGGCTGCCCAGCTGAAGGGCGCCAGGGAAGGCGGGCCCGAGCTGCTTCCCGAGCACCTGAGGAAGGGCGAAGGGGGCGGGGCAGGCGGCAGCGGCGGGACAGTGGCCCCCCTGGACGGACGAGGCAGCGGCCCCCACCGGACGGGCCCCCTCGCCCCCACCCACCCCCCGATTGCCCCAGGTGAGGGCGCCCGGAAGTGGCAGGGCCAGAGGGAAGGCTGGGTGGTGAAAGGACCAGGGGAGGGGTTTCCTTGGGGTTCAAGGCCCTCCCTCCCTCTTCCTTCCTTCCTTCCTTCCTTCCTTCCTTCCTCCCTCCCCCCTTCCTTCCTCCCTCCCCCCTTCCTTCCTTCCTTCCTTCCTTTCTTCCTCTCCTCTCCTCTCTCTCTCTTTCCCTTCTTTTTCTTCTCCTTTCTCTTTTTTCATTTTCCTTCTCTTTTGAGTTAAGCAAGCAAAATCATGCCTCTGCCTAAAAGAATGCGTGAGAAGGGATGCCGGTAGCAGCTTTGCTTCCCCCCCTGGGGGAACCCGGGCCCTCCTGATGGGGAAGTGATGGTCTTTCTCCTCCCCCCCCTTTTTTCCTGATTTTTTCCCAGCCTACCCCCCAGCCCAGAATCCATCGCAACAGCAGCAGCAGACTCAGGCCAAGCCCCTCCCGCACCAGTTTGTGATCCAGCAGCAGCTCCAGCCCAAACCCCCCCACCTGCCGGCCTTCAACGCCCCCAGCCCCGGCGCCCCCCCGGCCCACCTGCCAGCCTGCCGGTCTCCCACCCAGCACAAGCCGAACTCCAGCCAGACGTCGCCACGGCCCCCCGGCCCTCCTGCACTGGGGCTGCAGCGGACAGACGGACGTCCCGCCGGGTGTCCGAACCACACAACTCAGCACAAGTTCCAGCACACCTCGGCGGTCATCCTCCAGCTGCAGCCGCCCGTTGGGACGGTGTGTGTGTGTGTGTGGGCAGGGTGGAGGGGCATAACGTGTAGGGTGGGGGGTGCGTGTCTCTGCCCTTGACTTCCAGGGAGTTTCTGGCTTGGAATGTAGAGTTAGAAGGTCCCCTTAAGGTCATCCAGTCCAACCCCTGCTCCAGATGGATGGGTGGCTGCCCCATGCTCCTCCGGCCAGGGAAACCTAACCTGCTCTGGGTCACTGGTGCTTGTAGCTTGGGGTTGAGCTGGGGGGTCCTGGGTGCTCTCTGGGCTGGGGGGTTTCCCTGGAGACGTTTCGTTGTCAAACTAGGGAACATCAGTGCTGGCTGACCTGGTGATGCCACCTAGCTGGGTCAGGAGACGTCTGCAAGGAAACCACCCAACTCAGAGAGCGCCCAGGACCCCACAGTCCTCCTCCTCCTCCTCCTCCTCCTCCTCCTCCTCCTCCTCCGCGGACCCCACGGTTCAACCCCGAGCTACAGAGATTCTTTTCTATCAGTCCAGGAAGATTTCTTTGTGTTTTCGGACTCTCTCTTCTGATGCTTTCCTCCGCTCCTTCCTCGGTCTGCAGCTGCCCCTGGAGAGTCCCCGGAAAGACCCCGTCCCGGCTCTTCTCTCCCCCGAGGCTGCCTGCCTGTCTCCGTCAGCCCCTCCCAAACCACCGGCTTCCGAGGGTACCGGACCCCCGACACACGGTAGGAAATGCCCAGGCACCCCCTCCTTTCTCGGGAATCTGGAAAAAGTTACTTAACTGGGGATCACTCGGAGGAACCTCCCCATTCAGGGCAGTCTACCTGCAGAAGCCAGCACCCTTGGCTCTGAGGAGATTTGGACAAGGATTATGGGCTCTGATGGCCTGGGCTAAATGGGGAGGACTTGATTAGCCCAACACGAGCACACACCACGCTGTGTGTGTGTGCGTTGGAACTGAGACACACCTCGCCAGATTCCATGCTTGTGTATCATTGTGGTTCTCTTCAGGCAGTCCACAATGGACGCTCACAATTTCCATTCCAAGCAAGCCAGTTGGTTAAATGAGTTTGCCCCGTTTTATGACCTTTCTTGCTACGGTTGTTAAACGAATCACGTGGTCGTTAAGCGAATCTGTCTTCCCCCACTGACTTTGCTGGTCAGAAGGTTGCCAACTGTGATCACGTGACCCCAGGACGCTGCTCGAGCGTGGGGTTGGACTAGAAGACCTCCAAGGTCCCTTCCAATTCTGTTATTATGCTACTCAATTCCACGGCAGTCGCCAAGGACTCAAATTTTGCTCCCATGATGGGGATGCTGCAGCGGTTGTTAAGCGGTTGTTAAGTGTGAAAAATGGTCATAAGTCACTTTTTTCAGTGCTGTTGTGACTTTGAATGGTCACTAAATGAGGTGTCGTATGTCAAGGCCTGCCTATAATTTCCTTCCTTCCTTCCTTCCTTCCTTCCTTCCTTCCTTCCTTCCTTCCTTCCTTCCTTCCTTCCTTCCTTCCTTCCTTCCCTCCCTCTCTCCCTCCCTCTCTCCCTCCCTCCCTCCCTCCTTCTTTCTTTCTTTTTCTTTCTTTCTTTTTCTTTCTCTCTCTCTTTCTTTCTTTCTTTCCTTTCTTTTTTTCTCTTTGGGTTCCTTATTTTTTTAATACATGCCGCCCAAAGGCAAAGATTATGAATTGGGGGAGGGGCTTATAAAACTCTATTTTGGGCTCAATTGTGGTCGTTAAGCCGAGGACTATCTGCACGGGTGGGGGTCCTTGACTTACAGCCATTTGTTTAGTGACCATTCGAAGGGGTGAAATAAAGGGGCCGTTTATCAGGGAGGAGGGGGCCCTCGCAACCGTGAAAACAGCAGAACGGGGCTCCTTGAGATGCTCCAGCCCCCCCAAGAAAAACCGGGGTCCCCTTTGTCGTTCTTTTTGCAGCTTCCTTTCTCCTCCGAGCTGTGGGGGCCGCCCCTCCCCGGTCTGTGGGTGAGGAGGGGGCCAGGAAGCGTGGAAGCGGCTGCCTTTTGTCTGCCCTCCAGCCATTTTGGGGGGGAGGGGGGGCGGCTGTCCCAGAGACAATAGGGCTGCCCTATCCGGGTCACCCCACAGCTGGATCCCTGACCCGGCTTCCAGCCGCCCTTCACTCAAGTTAAATGGAGCGAAACTTCAGCGTTGCCCCCCCCTCGGGAGGGGTGACATCACATCTGCATTCTCTGGGGGGGGCTAGATAATCTGCATCCCCCCCCTCACCCGGCTGGACAATACCACTTGTGAGCCGCGGGCCTTTGTGCCAAATGCACGGGAGGGGGGGGTCCTGCTGAGAAGCGGGAAATTGGGGGGGTGGGCGGGCCACACAGAGGCACACCTGCCCCCCCCCTCCCAGCAGCCGTCTTTCTCTCCTGCAAACTCCCATTTCATTCCCCCCTCCCCCCCTCCAGCTGCTGTTTGGGGGGAAACACGAAAAGACATCTGGAAAAAGCGTGCAAAGACCGCGTTTCCCCCCCCCCCCGAGCCCCCCAACCGGTCGCATTTGCAACAAATCAAGTTAGGGGTTTTTCGTGAAACACACTTGCTTGGAAACGGGCGGCTGAATTTGCACCCGTGGCCACAAGACGAAAAAACAGCCCTCCCCCCCGCCTTCGGATTTCAAGAAGGCCAGCTGTCCTGGACCACTGGGGGGGGGGAAACGTATTTGAGCAGCCCCCCCTGTTGTTTGAAGGCAGAGGGTGACCTTTGACCCCCCCAAACATTGGCTGCTGAGTCTAAAACAAAGGAGATTCCAGCTCCCTCTTGCTGGGAATGTTGGGATTCGTAGTCCTGATGTGGGATGGACGTCATTTGGAGGGGGAGGGCAGGGACTACAATTTGGAAAGTTTTTGGGGAGGGGTCTGAAAATCAGGGCCCCTTTGGGGGAGGTCTGAAAAAAGCCCTGCCCCCCCCCCACACCCTCCCTCTGATTCCACCTGGTTCAAATCCGTGGGTGGGTTACAGACCCTCCAGAACTTTTCTTGGCTTTTGTTGCAGTGCAGGGGGGGGGGGGAAAGGCACCCAAATGTCTGTGTGTGTTTGTGTGTGTGTGTTTGTGTGCATTGTTGTGCGTGCAGATAAAAAGCCCGGCATCTGCCTTATGGCGTGCAATGCGGAAGGCGACTGGCAGGCGTAATAAGATTAAGCCCAGCGAAAGGGGACAAAGGGGGACGTAACGGCCGTTCCTTCTGCCGGCCTTCCCCAAAATATCTAAAATATAACCCCCCCCCCTTGTTTTTGTCTGGGCTGGAGCCACCGGCCAGCCCGCCCTGGGCCATGAGTCCAGCCCTGGCACTTGGGGAGGGGTCTTGCCGTCCTTTGGGGGCAGCCCACCTCGCCGCGAGAATCCCAGGCGATCGGAGGAGGAAGTTTTTCAGATAGGTGAGAGTTTCCCTTTTATTTTTTCTGCACAAAAGGGAACGGTCTAGGTGGGTCTCCTGCTCGAGCAGGGGGCTGGACTAGAAGACCTCTTGAGGTGCCTTCCAACCCTGTTGTTCTGTATTCTAATTGAGACCTCTTAAGGGAGGGATGGAGGAGGGTGAGGGGATTTTCCCCTAATTTCCCATCAGGAACGGTCTGGGGTCTCCTGCCCGAGCAGGGGGCTGGACTGGAAGACCCACCAACAAAGGAGAATGTTTGCAGACGTTTCATGACCCAACTAGGCAACACCCTCAGTGCATCACCTCTACTGATGACATTCCCCAGTTGGGTCAGGAAACGTCTGCAAGAGCCCCAAGAACCCCTCCCGGGAAGACCTCCACCTCCCTCCCGTCCAGCCCTCTTCCTCTAACTGGGACCCCCGTGTGGAGGACAGAGCAGCCTGACGACCCCTAGGAGCCGTTTTCCGCCTCCCCCAATTCTCCGGCAGGAGCGGGCTGGACTAGAAGACCTCCAGGGCCCCTTCCAAGCCTCTTTCTCTGCCAGCCTCCGCAACGTGAGGCTGCAACCGGGACCGGCGGGGAGGGGGGGCGAAGGGGGTCCCGGGGCGACCCTCTGGGCGGCGCGGGGGCCGGGCGTGGGGGGGGGGGCGAGGCGAGGCGGCCCCGGGCTCGGCCAATGAGCGCCGTGGGGGCGGGGGCGGGGGCGGGGGCGGGGGCGGGGGGGCCTCGGCCCGGCGCCTCCCCGTCCGGCTTCGCCTCCCTCGGCGCGGCGGGCGGCATTGTTCGCGCCGCCGCCCCGGCCCCGCCGCCTCGCCTCGCCTCGCCCCGCCGCCCGGGACGCCCCACCGCGCCTCCGGGGCTGCGGGCGGCGGCCGCGGCTGCTCCCCCCCTCCCCGGCCCCGCTCGGAGCGCGGATGGGCTTCTGCAGGTCAGGCAGGTGAGCCAGGCAGGTGAGGCAGGTAAGCGGCTCCCGGGCGGGGAGGGGGCGCCTGCGGGGCGGCGGGGGGGCTTTGTCCTCGGGGAGGGGGCCGCCCGTCTCCTGCCGCGGAGCCCCCCTGTCCAGGGGTAGCCTCCCCAGGCGCCGCTTGGGCCCGGGGGGGGCTTCCCCTCGCCTCTTTGGGGATGCCCCCGCGGACCCCCCTCCTTTCCGCGCCTTCTACCCCGGGGGAGACTGGGGGGGGGATCTGCGGGCTTCCCGGAGTCCCGATCAGGTTTTCTGCCCCGCGTGGGACCCCGGTCGCTTAACCTGGCTTGGGGGACCGGCTCCTTTGGGACTACAGCGCCCATGCTTGCCAGCCAGCCCTCTTCTGGGTCTGGGGTCCCGACTTAACGCGGAGGGCGCCCGGTTGCGAAACGCCTCCCTGGAGGAAGGGAGTTAGAAATGCGTGTAACAGAGAAACAGCAGTTCTTGGGCCGGGATTTGGACTATCACTCCCATCCCGGATGCAGTTTGTGTTATCTTGTCAGGGGCAAGAAGGGGGTGAGGGGTGTGACATAGTTTAAAATGGCCTCTGTGCTCAGGACCCCCTTTTAGATGGGGAGCATCTTGGCCCTGGAATCCTTCTAATGTTTTGGGACTGCGACTCCCATCGTGCTTTTCTCGAGCGCTCTCTTGGACTGGGAGTGCCTTGGGGATGGATAGTTTGGGTGGTAGCCAGTTGGGGTCCTCCCCCCCCCCAGCTGTGTTGTCTGTAAATCTTTCCCCTGGTTCGCCTAGCCCTTCACACAGCCCCCAAGGCCTAACCTGGGTTATCAAAACACCCTCGTGTTGACATTAGCCGGGACTTGCAAACCAACCGAACAGATGGTGTCCTTGTTGGTTTGTTGACTGTAACTGGATCGCTGACCTGAATGGTCTCATTTTAACACAGCCTCTCTGCCAGCCCTTTGCGGTAGGCCACCTTGAGAAATTTCACAGATTCGGGATTTCAGAAACGTCGTTTATTGTAGATTACAGAAATTTGCAAGTTTGTTTCTCTTTACTCCTCTTACACCCAGTGGGATTGTTTAGAGTTTCTTCTGCAAACTTTTTCAGTGTTATTTGTGTGAAACTCATGCTGGCTGGGGAATTCTGGGAATTGAAGTCCACACACATGCTCTCTGGGGAATTCTGGGAGTTGAAGTCTGCATATTCTGGCTGGGGGAGTTGTAGTTACACACTTTAAGGTGGCTGCAGTTGAGAAACGCAGCGCTACTGGGTTGGGGGCACTCTCCCCACAGTCCACCCTAGAGGCCTGGGGGGGGATCTCTCCCTTCCTGCTCAAGTGAGCCCCCCCCCCCAGCTGTGGAGCGCCCCTTCCCCCGGTTTGGTTTCCAAACTTTTTCCGTAAACTATGGTTCCTGGGAGAAGCCATCTTTCCTTCCCCTGCAAACTGCTAGGGAAGGAAACAGATTTTTTTTCCTGGTGACAAATGGAGCGTGTTCCTCCCCCCCTCATTGTGCAGCCCTCCACAACTTATCTCTCAAAGAATGTGAAGATAAAGTGGCTTTTGTGTCACCTATGAAGAAGCTAGCTGGGCCCAGAGGGAGGGGCAGCCGGCTCATCCTTCCTGCTCTCCCCCTGGCTGAGGTCTGCTTGGCCTTCCTGGATGAATGTTGTCAAGGCTTTTCTGAGTGCGATTCATGAAATATTTTCAGTGTGTGTCGGAAGGACTCTTGTTTCCAGGAAGTGGCGTGTGGCAGAGGGCGGGAAGGACACAAAGGCTGCTTTTTATGACTGTAAACAAGTCCTTTCTTTCGTCGCTTAGCAGATGTCATAGTGGTTCCCCTCCCCTCCCTTCCCTTCCCTGATCTTGGAATCAGTTTTGAAATCAGTTCCAGCAACCTGGAATTAAGGAGAAGCTTCCTAACAGCGAGGCAGAACGGCTTCCCTCCAGAAGGATTTTAAGAAGAGACCGGACAGCCATTTGTCAGAAATGGTAGGGGGTTTCCCGCTTGAGCAGGGGGCTGGACTAGAAGACCTCCAAGGTCCCTTCCAGCTTCTATTCTATTCTATCCTTTCCATCCCTACTATTTTATCTTCTAAGAGATTGCAATGAGAGAATTGGTTAAATGTCCCCAGTAACGTTAAGGGGGGGGATGAATTCCTCTTCTCTCATAAGAGACCCCCCCCCTTTGTTTTGGCAGTCATAGCCTCTGATAGGCCTTCAGCTAGCTGCCCAGATTCATTTTGATAAGGAGACGGGCGGCAAATAAATACTAAATAAATAAATGCAATGGGAGAACGGTGACTCCTGCGGAGATGCAGCATGGACCCTCCCCACTTCTCTGAGGAGGGGCTTCCGGTGGGAGCACCACATGGCTAGGAATTCCCAGTGGGGGTGGGCGTGATGGGTGATGGGTTTCCGTTGCTTTGCAAGCTAACTTGAATTTTCTTTGTGAGTCCAGATGGCGTCTCAAAGGAGGCAGGCTGGGTCTGATTGGATTATGGCCACGCTTGGGTGTGTGTGTGTGTGTGTGTGTCCTCCACCCTCATCTGGAGGGGTGTGGGGGGGGGTGTCAGAGCCCAGCCTGGGTGGATTTGCACTGAGGGAGCAGCAGGGAGTGTGCAAGTGGGGTAGCAAAGCCAGCTCCCCAAATCCTGAGCGTGAGAACAGAAAACCACAATAATTCCAGACTCACAGCTGGATGGGTGGGGTTTGTTCTCTTTGTGTTTGTTTGATTCGGTGGCCCGCCCTCCCTGCCAGGGCTTCCGTGCCACAGCTTCCTTCCCCGCGCATGTGCCCTGGTGACACTTCCGTTTTTTGGAGAACAGAAACAGAAGAACGGAAGAACCAACTTGGAAGGGGCCTCGGGAGTCTTCTAGTCCAAACCCCACCCCGTTTTGCTAGACTGAACTGCCTTTATGGAACCGCAGTTAATCCAGCCCTGATCCAAAACCTTGATTCTGGGTTATGCAGACACAGCCTCCCGCTCACCAGCCGGACTTAAAGTAACTTTGGGAGCTAAGTGGAATTGCTTGAACTCTGCCCTTGTGGTTTGCAACGGGGGGGGGGGGGGCTTCGTGACTCTTCGTGGTTTGATGAACAAACCACGGCTCAACCAGTTGAGCCCGGTGTGGGAATTTATCCGCCAGCTGGTGGTGGCTTCCCCAGGTGTAAATCAGAATGTTTGGGGTTTTTTCCTGGACTCCTCTGAGTTGGAAACCAACCTTGTTCCTTTTTTGTACAATAACAAACCTTCGGTGAAAACCTTGGATAAGATTTATGTGTGTTTTGCACGCATCTGAATTCTCGGAATAACTTAAAACTCGCTTTTAAGGATCAGTTTTCAAATGGTTACAAGGTTCCCTGCAGCCATTTTATTTACTTGGAGATATTCGGTCGTTAAGTGGGGATTTTGAACCTGGCTAATCAACTAGCCTTGATAGGGTATTCAGCATTCACACACCCGGGCATAAACTCTTGTTTAGAAAGCGTCTTTCTCTTGAGTTTGTTCGTAGTAGAGATGCACAGCTAATCCTTGACTTACGACCAAGCCTCGTTCTTAAGCAAGCTGGTTGTTAAGCGAGTCAAACCCCATTTGATGACCTGTTTTGTGAATCGTGTCATTAAGCAAATAGGTTCACCGCCTTGACTTACAGGCAGCCCGAAATTTCTGCTGCTAAGTGAGGCAGTTGTGAAGTGAGTATTGCCCCATTTTGCCCCATCACTCTTCCCATAGCTGTTAAGTGAATCACTGCCATTGTTCAGTCAATAACACAGTTGTTCAATGAATCTGACTTCTTCCCCATTGACCCCAGGACACTGCGACCGCCATAAATACGAATCAGTTGCCAAGCGTCTGAATTTTGATCAGGATGCTGCCAGGGTCGTAAGTGTGAAAAACGGTCCTAAGTCCCTTTTTTTCAGTGCTGCGAAAATGAACTTTTGTAAGTCGAGGACTACCCGTGTTTATAAAAATGATAAAGGCAGAATACAAATGAAATAAATGTAATAATTAAATGGGAAAAAAAACAGAATAAGCGAGTTGGAAGGGACCTTAGAGGTCTTCTAGTCCAGCCCCCTGCTCAAGCACGGTACGAACCGATCCCACCAGGGGGGTTTACTTTGGGGGTGCAACACAGATAATAATTGGGCTCTGTCTGACTTTGGGGTGTCCTCCAGATTGCCACGAGGCAAGAACAAGAACAGAGACTCCTCCAGAGGTGCAGCGGGCTCCCTACTTGGCGATCCTGCCGTTCTCCCTCTTCTTTTGGAAATCTAAGCAGGCCGAAGGCCAACTGGCGAAGCTCCGGCGGGGTGGGCAGCTGGGCGTCCTTTGTTGATCAAAGCTGCTCCCAGCATGCCTTGCAAAGTGTGTCTGCTGGCTTCTGTTTGTGAGGGTTGCTTGCGTTGCTGCGATGGGGAGGCGGGCGAGCTGGGAGTGCCGCGTCTCCGGGGCATTGCAAAGGCGGGCGGGCGGGCCAGCAGCCGGCCCTCTCATGCGCGTGTCGCCAGGCGACTTGGCGTGCAAAGAGTTGCACGTGTCACATCGAGGCAATTTTTTTTTCTGTTAAGCAGCTTGGAACAGATCTGGACTCTGCTTTTTGCAACATAAAAAGAAAGAAAAAAATGCTTCTTTTTCTCGTTTGCAAATTTGGGTCCTTTTGAGCAGAAAATTATGTGCATGCAGAGCATCGTAGCCATGTGAGGGTCAGTTCCTCGTTTTTACACAAGTCCTCGTGGATACGATCTGGATTCCTTCAGCGAAAAGCCCGTTTTCCCCCCCAGGACCTGGCCTGAATTTGTCTTGTTTACAAACGGCACTTTCTGCCCGTATAAACACCCTGCTTCAGACATCATGAGGTCCAGAAACCTGGGTGGTTTCATTGTTTTTAGTCATGCTTTGCAAGCCCAAGACTTCTTTGTTCTTTGCCAATCGGCCTGGAGTTAGTGCTGGATAATTTGGGTTATAGGCACTGCTTTTGGGAGAGAAAGAGAGGAAGAGATAAGAGATAAAAGACAAGTATTTGTAAACATTCCCCCCCCCCAAATATAGCTTTGTAAACAAGGAACACAACCACAGAAGCTGCATTTAGATCTTCCAAAGCTCTTTCCCTGAATGTCTTTAGTTTGTTTGATAAGTTGATTTCATTTATTATTTAGCCATTATTGAGCACATTCCCTGGTCTTCTGTTTGTTTGCTTTTATAAAAGCATTTACTTAATGTAAGTCAGCCATCAGAAGAGGGTATACGTCTAGCCATTCAGGCGGGAAGCAACAAACCTATTTTTCTGTGCTTTGGGTCCTTTCCACAGCCCCCTGAAGTTTCTAGTCCTCACTAGTTTGTTTGTCACAAAGCCCCTCCTTATCCAGAAATAACCATCCCCGTAATATCCAAAAATCCTGTAATAATTCTGGGGTTTTGGTGTTCTCTGAGCTGGGTGGTTTTCTTGCAGGCGTTTCGTGACCCAAACTAAGTAACATCATCAGTGCTAGTGCTCCTAGTTTACTAGCTAGTTTACTAGCCAGCTAATGCTAGTAGCTATTCGCCCTGAGCTATTAGCTCAGGGAGCGCCAAGGACTCTCTCAGTCCAGGTTGTGCTTGTTGTGTATCTGAGCTCCTCCGGCCTCTGGCGCGAGGGGCTGTCCAGCGTGGGTCTCTGGCGGGGGGGGGGGAGTCAGCTGTATGGTAATCAGGGCCGGGCGGGAGGGGCCGGGCGGCTCTTGCGCCGGGGGGCCTCTGCCTTTGTCTCCGAACCCTGCATCACGCCGGCCCCTCCTCGCTCTCCCCCCGGCAGAGGCGACCCCCGGCAGCGTTCGCATGCCCCCAGACCCCAGCAGCCCCGGCATGACATCAGGAAACGGCAGTGCTGCCTCCACCGTTCCCAGCGCCGTGCCCCAAAACGGGGAGAACAAGCTGCCCCCCCAAGCGGTCGTGAAGCCCCAAATCTTGACTCATCTGATCGAGGGGTTCGTGATCCAGGAAGGGGCCGAACCGTTCCCGGTACGTCTCTCTCTCTCTCTCTCTCTCTCTCTCTCTCTCTCTCTCTCTCTCTCTCTCTGCCCCAGCTGAAATTTTGGGGGGAGCTAGGGAAAATTGGGGTGCAGAATGAACCTGGGAAGGGTGGGAAGAAAGTGGGGAGCGCCTGGGGGGCTGTGGAGGGGCTGCATTTTGAGGGTGGAAGGGCGGCCTGGTGCTCCATACCTTCCTTGGGTGCGGAATGCAAAGTGTTCAGCCTCTTCCTTGAGCCCCAATTCTTGCGGGGCCCCAAATCCTTTTGGGGGGTGGGCTCTCTAAATACCTTGTCCTTCCCCGGCCAGGTGGGCCGCTCCTCGCTGCTGGTGGGGAACTTGAAGAAGAAGTATGCGCAGGCGGTCCTGGCAGAGAAGCCCCCGCTGCAGGAGACCACCACCACCACCGACTCCGAGATGGAAGACCCTTACTTGCAAGGTGGGTCTGGGGAAGGACAGGCGTGGGGACTCTGAGCATGTGCAGAACGCCTCTGTGATGTCTTTGGAGGGCTTGGGGGAGGAGCATGTGCAGAATGCCTCTCGGCTGGACACGGGGTGATGCCTTTGGAGGGGTCAGGCAGGGGAAGAAAAACCTTTTTACAAAGTTTCTGCACTTACATTTCCCCCAAGTTTGTTCAATTTCTGCAGAGGTTTCAACTGCGCATAAATTCGGGGGTTGACAGTCATTTTCCTTGAGCCTTTTAAAATTTGGGGGACAGGGGTGTTCCAGCATTGGGGCCCCTCTCTGTTCCTCCCTTTCCTCTCGAGCAACCGGTAGCAAACTGGCCCCTTTGCGCAGCCTCCAGGGACAGTGGTTGGATTCAGCCGGTTCGCACCACTTCGGCAGAACCGGTGTCTTCATTTTTTGTTGCCCAGGCCCAGAACGGACTTCCGGAAGCGGCATCCACGCAGAGAACCGGTTGTTCACCTACTGGAATCCCACCACTGCTCCAGGGAGGGGGTTTACTTCCTCTGGCCTTGACTGAAACGTTTTGCTCTTCTTCCGCAGAATCCAAAGACGAGCCGTCCCCCCCGAAGTTGAAATGTGAGCTCTGCGGCCGCCTTGATTTTGCGTACAAGTTCAAGCGTTCAAAGCGCTTCTGTTCCATGGCGTGTGCAAAGAGGTACCTCCGAACCCCCAAAACCGAAGGGAGATTCGGGCTCCGGAGCTCCCTTTGACTGTCACTAAACCCTAAACAGGGTCGAGCCTGGCTTAGATTTGGATGGGAGACTTGGTCTTCCTTCTTTGCAGCACCATATTAATTTCTCTGTCCCCCCCCCCCCCCCCCAGGTATAACGTGGGTTGCACCAAGCGAGTGGGACTCTTCCATCCGGACCGCAGCAAGCATCAGAAACCGAACACGCCTCCACACTGTCGACGCCGACCCTGCAAGGGAGCCCTTCCCCCGCTCACTAAAGAAAGCAAAAAGACGGTGAGCTTGGCGGGCAGGAAATTCGAGGCACTCGGGCTTCGGGGTATTTTCTGAAGAAAAAGAAATTCAGAATATATTCTGAAGTAGAGAAATTGAAAAGATTGTGGTTCTGTCCTTTTCGGTCTTATAGGTAGTCCTCAACTTATGAAAGTTCCTTTAGCGACCGTTCAAACTTACAATAGCACTGAAAAATGTGACTTATGACCGTTTTTCATACTTATAACCATTGCATCCCCATGGTCACATGAGCAAAATTTGGACACCTGGCAACTAATTCACTTAAGAACCATGTTACTCATTTAACAACTTCAGGGATTCACTTTAACAAACGTGGCAAGAAAAGTCATAAAATGGAGCAAAACTCATTTAACAAATTTCTCACTTAACAACATAAATTTGGGGCTCCATTGTGGTGGTACGTTGAGGGCTATCCGTAGTTCTGAGCTAGAATGGGTATGAAGACAACTCTCTCAATCTGGTTTGTGTCCTGTTTGGGCCCGTAGACACCGGCCTCCTTGCCACCCAGTTCAGCACCCATGGCGATACCCAGCTCTCTGCAGCTCGGCCGCGGAGAAGAGGACTCAAGCCGCTGCTCGGACAACTCCAGCTACGAGGAGCCTCTTTCCCCCATCTCGGCCAGCTCCTCCGCCTCCCGCCGGCGCCAGGGTGAGCGAGACATGGAACTGCCGGATGTCCACCTGCGGGACCTGGTGGGCATGGAACGCCACTTCCTGCGCAGCGAGCCCACTAAGTGGAACGTGGAGGACGTCTACGAATTCATCCACTCCCTGCCCGGTAAGCATCTGCCTCAGCGAACAGCCTCCCAAGAGGCAGAACCCCATCTCCTTGTACCACGTTGGGCCACTTAATTGCCTGTTAGAACTCCCCTCCCCTAAGGGAAAGGGTGGTTCAAGGACTTTTAGAGAACACTAGAAGTTAAACAAGTGCCCCAAACTAACCCTGTCTCAATTTTGTTAGGTTTAAGATGAAATAGACACTCTGGTTGTCTTCCAAGTTTTTGTTAGGTATAAGATGAAGTGGAGAGAAATCCTGGCGGGCTTGCAAAATTTTGTTACCCTACTCCATAGAAATGGAGTAACCTTCCTGAGATACGTAGGGTGATTTAGCCTCCCTCGAAGCCTGGACATCAATCTTTCGTACCCTGGTCGCCTCTTTTACGTCAAGAAAGCTGCCCGTCCTCCAAGTTGGGCTGCTGGACTTCCAGGGGATTGTGAAATTGCTGGAGGGGGAGTGAGTCTCTTGAGCTGATGGGATAGGTTTACCCCCCTTGCAGGCTGTCAGGAGATCGCAGATGAATTCCGCGCCCAGGAGATTGATGGCCAGGCGCTGCTGCTGCTGAAGGAGGACCACCTCATGAGCGCCATGAACATCAAACTGGGGCCTGCCCTGAAGATCTATGCCCGTATCTGCATGTTGAAGGACTCTTAGGAGCCGGGGCTGGTGCCGGGCCGTGATGGATGGACGATCAGCTTGGGGAAGGGAGGGGAGAGCTCAGGTGGATTAGGCCGTTGGGCCAACACTCCCTTTTCTCACCAGGTAACTTGAGCACAAAGAGCCCCCACTGACGGAGGGGACGGGGAGAAGAGACAGACCCCCGTCTCGATGGTCCGATGCCCTGAGGGCAGGTCCATGGGGCCGTGTACATATGAAGATGATGACATAGTAGTCCGTAGCTTCCCTTTGGACAACCCCACCTGCTCCTCTCCCTGCTACAGGAGGGGAGGAAAGTGGTACCTTTTGGGCAGAGAAGGGAGGGGGCCACTAGGCCCTCTACGGCCCCAGCCGCCCACCCCCTTTGCATTGGAAAAAGCCTCTTTGGAACCTCAAAGCCAAACAGGACCGTTGCCTTAAACTTTTGAGTAGGTATGTGTGTGTGTGTGTGATATTGGTGCCACATAGTGCACTTCCCCATCTCTCTGGCTCCACCCAGCCCCCTGCAGCTCTTTCGGGCTCATTGGGGCCCGCCCCAAAACAGCACCTCAGCAGAAATCTGGACAAAGCTCCCCTCCTCGTTGGTATGCATCCTTCCTTTCCGCTGTCCATCCTTTTTTTGCCCCCCCCCCCATGTTTGAAATTGGGAGTGGCCAGGTTGGAGCCACAACCATGGGCTGTCCTGGGCTCTCCCCTTCCCCTTCCAAAAATCTGTTTGGGAGGTGATTCCACGGACCCGAGACCAGTTCCCCGGCTGCCTTAAGAAACATTTTGAGTTTGTTGCAAGTATCAATTCACACACACCCCATTTGGAAAAAAAATAATCCACCAAGGGAGGGCAGGAGGGGCTGGTTTTCTCTCTGGAAGACGGGGCAGGCCTCAGGGGTGTCAAGAGTGGGTGGGTTCGCCTTGGGCAATCAGGGACGGAAAGGGAGGCAAGCGGGAGTGCAGCTGAGCTGTGTCCCTCTGTGGTCGCCAGTTTGCAATGCCTCATTTTTCCCGTGTGCTGGACACTCACCAAAGCCTTCTGGGCTGCGAGAAAAGGACTTTCTATTGTTTCTTCCATCTCCTGGTTTTTAATAAACATCTTTGGGAAAAAAAATGTCTTAAAAACGGGTCTTCCACTGCGCCTCGAAGGCTGAAAATATTCAACCCTTCAGGAACGTCTTTTTGGAAAAGGAGAGATGGAAATACCTGCTGTATGGTTTGTCATTATTTCAATTTTTTGCATGGGAAGATTTGGTTGTTTTTTGGAGGCCCTTTTCATTCTTAGTTCTGTTACAGAATTTGAAATGACTCGGTTCCTGTGAAGGCGCGGAGGATGTGGGTACCTGGACGTACCATTGGCTGCTGCTGAGACTGACCTTAGTCAGCAGCTCTGGGTGTTTGTGGATGATGGGAACTGAATCCACCATCTAGCAGGTGTCAGATTCCTCTACCCGACATCACTTCCTGTAACAACCTGCTCTCCTCTTGGTCCTCCAGGGGAATCATAACAGGAATTAACCACCCTGTTGATTGTTGTTTGAAATTACTGATTGGGTCTGCAGCCCATCCTGTCCTGGATAATGCTGCTCAGCTTCACAAAATTAAAAACACCAGTAAGGATAGTCCTTGACTTACGACTTTAAGCAGCTGTTTAAAATTATGACAGTGGTAAAAGGTTACTTGCTACTGATTCTCACAACAGCCATCAGTGTATCCTCATGGTTACGTGTTCAAAATTCAGGTGTTTGGCAACTGCCTTGTATAGGCAGTTCTTGACTTACCTTTCATTTAGTGCCTGTTGTTACATGAGTAACTATTTTTCACACGACCGTTGCAGCATCCGTATTGTGATCAAAATTCAGACGCTTGGCAACTTCCCTGTAATTTATAACGGTTGCAGTGTCCTGATTTGCTTACTGACGACGGATTTAGCTTAATGACTGCCACAAAAATAGGTTGCAAGAATTAGGCCGGTCACATGGGTGACTTACTTCATGACCATCATGGCTTATACCTGTAATGGGGAGGCTCCAGGGGCATCTCGTTGGCACACAGGTGCTGTTGACTAAGCAAGTCGCTTCAAGGCTTTTGTAGCTTAACGTTTTGTGTGTGAATGTAGACCATCAGCCTTTGCGGGGAGGGTCCCCGAGTTGCAGGCCCAACAGCCCCCCAGCTTTGCCCACCAAAAGGAGGAAGACCCTAAGCCAAGTCCAGCCCAAGATTGAAAAGACATTTTATTATTTGCTTTCCACAACAGAGAAGAAATACAAAGCAACTTTTAAAAAGTGATCCGTTTCTCATATATTGGTAATATTATTTTTAAATTTTTCTGAACAATGCAAACGGTGGCCCGGACAGTCTCTGCTCTTTCCATAACATGAGAGTTTTAGAAAGTGGGAGGAAGGATGTTCCCTCTTTATATATTTAAAAAAAATTCCTTTTTTTTTTTCATTAACAAGGGTAATAATTAGGGCACTAACTAGATGCTTCCTGGGCTTTTATATAGAAAAAAAAAAGATGTTAACAATATGTATAAGAGTCTTATTTACAGAGTTATTAACATGCCAAAAAAAAAGAGGAGAGGATACAATATTGAATATCATACAACATCAATTCAAAACCAAGAAAGAAGTATTTTTAAAAAGGGGGGAAAGGACCAAATCAGTATAAACAGCAAGAAAGAAACAAATTGCTTAAAAAAACAGCGACTTTTAAGGCGTAAAAATATTTTTTTCCTTTTTTTAAAAAGAAATAATTCATATCTTTAAAAAAAAAACGGGGAACGCAAAGGGATATTAGAGAGGTGGATTTTCAGTTGTGTTGGTGGGGAAGGGGTGGAGGTCTTCCTCCCCTTACCCTATTTAGACAAAAATTGAGGTGCGACTTTAAAAACCAGGCAAGAGAGCGGAGTTGAATTTGGGTTTGCCTGCAAAATCTTTGCAAGGGGGGGAGGGGCAGAGGCAACCTTGGTCTGGCCGTATTGTGTAGTTTTGGTTTCAGAAGGATGGAAGCAAAACTCCGCCAAGTATCAGTAATAGCATTTTTTTTTGAGGGTGGGGGAGGTTTGAAAAGCAGTCTCTGGCTATTTTTCTTGGAATGGGGTCTTTCCTGTGCCTCCCCCAAGGCAGAAACCAAGCCAGGAACGAGGAGAGGAAGGAGACAACCAAGAACGGAAGCTCAAGTTTCTCAACCTTGGCCACTTGGAAGACATATGGCCTTCAAACTGCCAGAATTCCCTGTCAATAATATGTTCTTTTTCATGTGTATTGAGGCCTGCTTACTCTCTTATAATCCCTTCCTCTGCAATCTCTCTGCTCTAGGAGGTGGGAGAAGAAAAACCAGACAGGGCTGGCTGGGGAATTCTGGGAGTTGAAGTCCACACATCTTTAAGTGGCCGAGGTTGAGAAATACTTGCTTTGGATGGGTTCTGGAGGCCGGCAGGTTGGGGATGATGTCAATCAAAGACCTGTCCAAAAATTGGATGGTTTTTTTGGGGGGGGTCAGATGCAAGATCTTTAGCAATGCCTCTTACAAACTAATGTGGTTGTGCCAGAGCCCACTTGCGTGTGGAAGAAAGGACGGCTTGGATTGCTATGGGGTGATCAAGCCCAGGGGTCCCCTTCCAACTATACAGGTAGCCCTTGACTTATGACTAGTTACTGCTACGGTGAACAGTGGGTTTGCTATAACAGCAGCGGCGTACACTTAATGACTAAGTTGTTCGCTTTCAACTGCCGTGGATGCTCAACGACTGCCGTGAAAAAGGTTGTAAAATTGGGCCAGTCTTGTGAGGTACTCATTTTACAACTGTTACGACTTAACGACTGCAATGTGCAGGCTCCATTAGAGTTGCAAGCAGGACCATCGGCACGCCTGAGATTGAAAAGCTGCATAATCGCTCTTTGTCTGGGGAAGACCACTTCTAAGGCTCTTGGATGATTTCCCCTCCCCCCCCTTCCGTAAGATAAATGAGTTCCCTGCAAGTTGCTCCTTCTCACCATGGATGGTCATGTTCTGTCCCTTAGGCGCCAACCAGGAGGCGTAGGAGCTTCTGTTGATGCATCTTCTGGCCATCTAGAGATGAATTGGAGTGACCACGAAGTTGGAGGGATGGACTTGATGATTGGGAGGAAAAAGAAATGGCCGTCCTCCCCCTTGAAGACTCACTTAGCCAGGTTGCACACCGATCAACCAAATACAATGGTTTTCCAATGCAGTGGGAATACGACATCCCAACCACCTAGCTGTAGCTTGGACATGGCTAAAATATGTGCATGGAACCAACAACCCCCTCCCCGGTGCATGTCCCCTAGAGCCGTGCTCTCTTTTGCTGCCAGGACAAGTGCCAACCTCTTCTTCTCTACATGACCAATTTCATCCAATGGTTTGTCTCGTCCCAACAGGCCACCAGGGTGTCAAACCTTTGTCTAATGCAGCGGGCGTTCCTGACGTATTGTTACAAGTGCTCTCGTTCTCCCATCCCCCCCCCCTGCCCCAACAGGTACAGGATTTCCCCACTGAGTTTTGCAATTTTTCCCAAGCTTTCCCTCTCTTGAAAAAGACCAGAGGTTGGTTCTGCTTTTTGCACAAGACGGTCCCATAATTCTCCCCGACGTTGTGCCAGCAATGCGTGTGTACGGGCTTACAACATGTGGCGCGTGGCATTGTTGCAATCCACCAGACTCTGCCTCTCTTCTCTTGATGCTTCTGGGGTGTCGGGTCTCCTTCCAATTTAGCACCAAAATACTTCACGGTACTGTCGCTTGTCCAAGGAGACCATGATGGCTTCAGGGTGGAGTCCAGAGGGATTGCGTGCTCCGTGTCAGAAGGACGTTAGAAATCTCTGTGCCAATGTTTTTTTGGGAGGGAGGGGAGGGAAAAATTAATCTGAATTGAGAAGAGGGAGGGAATATGGGGAAAACACCAGAACGCCGCGATCTCAGAAAACAGCGCTCCTGGAGAAGCGAGCGAGGGAGGGTGAAAGTGCTGTGGAATTGTCTTTGGTTGTCCCCAACATCAAAGAGGACATGTCCCCTCCACAAACATAGTCAAGGCCCGAGGTTGCTCAGGGGTGAATTGGGTGGGGGACAGATTTTTTTTTTTTGGGGGGGGGGATCTCTTGGTCCTCCTGAGCACAGTGCTGTACACTGTCAAGAAATCTGAGGAAACAGCACAGGGAGAGCACTACGGCTGTTTTGCATAATCCGAAGATCTCCGTCTTGCTCCCTTTCTCATTTCGGGCATTTGCGAAGGTCCGTCACGCAAGGGGAGGGTCCTCCTTCTTCTCTGCGTTTCAGATGAGGGATATCCGAACGGGGATGCCGGGGGACTCCGTCCTCTGAGGAGAGTGCTGGTTCACGAGGTGTTCCACCACCGTATGTTTTGACATGTGCTTCATCAGATAGGTCTCCTGGGGAAGGAGAGGACAAATATAAGTAAATATAAATAAACCATAATACGATTGGTTAACTGTGACTGGGCGGGACGATCTGTACCTTCAGCTCCCGGAAAGTCCTTTCAAATGCTCGACGCTGGGGCAGCCTCCCACTAGAGGTGTACCATCCAAACCCCAACCCTTCCCACTTGGTGCCTTCGAACCCCACCCCACATTTAAGGGTGGTGCTTAGGCAGCCATGACTTTTCACCTCTGCTTTGGGGCTTGGCGTTTTGTCGGAAACCACGCCGCCTCAATCCTGGCGCAAACCTTTACTTTGCTAGGACCTCTGCGGCCCCGGCTCAGAGGGGCCTACTTACTGAAGTATACGCTCGTCCACACATGCTGCAGCAGTAGGCTTTTGCGTGCTTGATTGCATGCGCCGAGAGGTGGATCTGGAGCGAAGCTGAATCTGAATATGCCCGGTAGCAGTTCGGACACTTGTAGGGTTTGTCTTTGTTATGCTGCCGTTGGTGTGACTGCGGGTGGTGAAAATGGGAGGAAAGAGAGTAAGAAACGGGTAAAGCGCAAATACAGTCCCATCTGCCTCTGGAGGCCGTTTTGCAGACCACCACCCTGCGACAGCAAAACTCCAGAGCTAGTGGTAGTCTACTAGAAAGCCTGATGCACTTCTTCCCACCTCCCTGAGCTGCAGCCAAATTGTCACAATTTGAACATGATACAGGTAATCCTTGACACACAACAGTTCGTTTAGTGATTGTTCAAATTTACAACAGCAGATATTTTGCATCCAAGTGGTGGCCTCAACTCCCCATGTATGTCTCTCACCGTCCCAACTTTTCCACTCACCTGGAGATTAGAGAGCTGTGTAAAAGCCTTTTCACAACCGGCATGCGGGCACTTGTACGGTCTGTCTCCGGTATGAATTCTGAAATGCATCAAGACAGAGGAATCAATTTCACAAAGCCGCCACACCTTCTCCACCCTGAGGCTCGTATTCTGCGCTGTGATTTTGAGGGACAAAAATTTAGATGATGGTGAACCTAAGACACACATGTCAAAGATGACATGCAATGGTTTGGGTGACACGCCAGCGTTCACCAACACCCAACAACTATTCTTGAAAGCATGTTCCATTCTTGCACAATTTTCAAAGGGTGTGAAGGATGCAAGAGATTGCAGTGGGCTCTTGGGTAGCTTCCAGTGTCTCCTTGTCCCCAGCTGGATTCATGAACTGTGTAGTACAGATAGTGTACAGTACAGGCTCTGATTGCACATTGCTGCATTATCCTGTGCTTGCAGCTCTGCCCCTCCCTTGTAACCCCACCTCTTCCATTTAACTCCACCCCTTGGCTCCCCTCCCAATGGCTCGAGCTGCCCCACTGCCCAGCCGGAGGGTGCCCCGCTGCGGTCGTTGACCTTGGTCAACGTACCAAAGGTCCCGAGGCCTCTGTGCTGGGTGAGCTGTACCTGGTGTGCTGCTGGAGGTGGGAGAGCTGGCGGAAGGACTTCTCGCAGTAGGAGCAGTGGTAGGGCTTGACGCCCAGGTGGATGCGCAGGTGCTGCGCCAGGTAGGAGGCGTTGGCAAAGGACTTGGAACAATGGGGGCACTTGTGCGGCTTGGCCTCGGTGTGCGACTTGGAGTGGATCTGCATCTCCGACTTGGTGAAGAAGGTAAGCGGGCAGACTTTACACCTGAGGAGCGAGGAAGAGGGGTTAGGGACACCGCCGAACCCCAAGCTCAGGGGGGGTGGGGCGCCACAACATGGATTTGACTCTGGCCCTGTGTGGACAGCCAACGTTTGATGTTGGAGGAGAAAATGCTGGCAAAAATGGAGGCTGAAATCACAACACATGGAGGACGACAGGAAGCTTCAGGCAGAAAAACAAGCCGGGCTTTGATCACTGGAACTCCCTGCCACAAGATGCAGCAACGTTACTTCCCCCATGGCTCCAGAACACGGAGAACCAAATCCACGAGGCTATTGGGATCCTTGTGGTGCCAGGAGGGCGAAACCCCCATTTTTAGAGGGATGTCCCACTTGGCCCGCCATAGATTTGGAGCAAGAGATAATGAGAAGAGTTTTATTCGTTGCTGGTTTTGAGATAGGTTGGGTCTGTGACGGCAACCTGTTTTATGTGTGGGCACCCGTTTTTCAAACCAAAAATAGTCAGGTACGACATGAAAATTTAAACACAACCACTTCCCGTTTTGAAACTCAACGTGGCAGAATAAACAGCACATTTATTTTGAGGTGCACCAGTGATCCTTAGACCCACCTGTACGTCTTCCCTTCTTTGCCGATGTCTCCTGAAGCTAAAATGGGATAGGGGACCACGAGGACCGGGGGTCCCGACGGGTTCTCGGCCTTGATCTTCTTGCGGCCTCGTTCGCTCTTGGGGGGCCCCAGCAGGCTGTGGCCCTGGATTGTCTTGATGGAGTCCAACAGTGGGGGGCTGGTGATCCCCGAGATGAGGGTGGGGGAGGAGGCGATGAGGTGGCTTTGACTGGAGGAGGTGGGCGTGGAGGGGGTGCTGGTGCCCGTCCCCGTATTGGATTCGGAAGTGCTGACGGCAGGAGTGCGGGACCCTAGCCCCAGACCTGCAAGTCGGGGGGAAAGAAGGCTAAGCAAAATCCTGCACTGGAGAAAAACGAGGCGTCTCCATTCAGCCCGCTTCTCCTCTCTTAATTTTTTTAAATAAACCACAAATTATAAACGCAATTCTCTTGTTAAAAGCAGTGCACCGATTTTATATCTGAAAATGTAAATGGGCACATTCAGGCCTACGCAGACCACAAAGAAGTTCTCTACAACAGGCGAGATGGCCAATATGGGTAGTCCTCAAGTTACGACCAAAACTGAGCCCATTTCTGTTGCTAAGCAAGACAGGTGAGTTTTGCCCCATTTTACGACCCCTAACCCTAACCCTTGGCACGGGGCACCTGGTCATCAAAACCATGAGGACTAGCGCCCATCCTTTTGTCTCCATACCTGTGACTGTGCTGGTGGCCGGGCGCGCGTGAAGAGCAACGTCCGGCTGGGGTACCGCCTGGGGGTGAAGCCCCGGGACCTGCTGGAGCTTCGGAATGGACATGATGGATGGGCTGCTCTCCGCTGGCGAGGGGGGAACCAGCAGAGGCTGCTGGGAAGACATCGAGGTAGGGGGCAAATGAGGGGGGCGGATCTTCTCCGCCATAAGCTGCTCCTTGATTTTGTTGATCAGGACTAAATTGTCCAGCTGCACACAAAAGAGAAGAGAGAACAGAATGACTAACCCAGAACGACCGACAATCGTGGCTTAAAAACGACAGGAGGCCAAGGAGCAAGGGGGTCAGACTAGATGAGCTTTCAAAGACCCCTGCAATTCATGCGTTTGACAGAGAGGAACCCTTAGAGGTGGTGGAGAACCAGCCAAGGCAAATTTAAGGACCAACAACAATTTGATAGTGAGAAAATGCTGTCTAGTCCTGATTCAACGCAACCGAGGAATTTCTGCTAAACTTTGGCTGGACTTCAAAGCTAAGTAGAGTCAGACCAGTTCATCTTGGTGTGGAGGCCACTAGGAGATCTTGGATGGCATAGTAGGAGAAAGCTTCCCAGAAGGACAGCACCAGGACCATGAATCTATGTGGTTGCTCCCCAGTGCTTTTATCCATATCGCTCTCCCATTATAATGGGAATTTGGAAGAAGATTTTAATATATATATATATTTTATATATATATATATGTATATATATATATATATATATATATATACCATTTTTCTTAACATACAGAAAAATAGCTGAAAGTAAAATAATTCAAGGGATGCTATTCTCTTTTCTAAAAATACATGTTATTCAAATTTTTAGAAGAAAATAAACACAAACTAATAAAAAAGCAAGAAGGAAGGAAAGAAGGAAAAGAGGAAGAGAAAGAAGGGAGAGAAGGAGGAAGGAAGGAGAAAGAGAGAAGGAAGAAAGAAAAAATAAATACATGTACAATTATGACATTATCTCTTACCTGGCGATTATGTAAATAAAAAAGCTCATTTTATTTTCCCACAGCAAGGAAAAATATCCCCCAGACTCCCACAGGGGGATCAGGCTTAATCCCCAAAGCCCCCTTGACTTGCATTCATCAATCTGATCAGGCCTAGCATTTCCAAACAGGGTAGGAAAAATTGACCCTCTCATGCCTCCAGCCAATCAGCAGGGCGAGCTTTGGTTCTTGAGGACTAGAAACTGAAAAAAAATAAAAATCTAACCGGTAACTGGGAGCCAAGACGTCGCGGTTCTTACCTGACTTGGCATGGTGGGAGGAGGTGGCCAAAAATAGGTGTTGTTAAAGCGCGGTTCCGCCATTCTGGAGAGAAAAAATAGAGGGGGGGGGGGGAAAGAAGAGGGTCAGGGGTCAGTTCACTTAACCGTCTTGCCTAGCAACATAGATTTTGGGCTCCATTTTGTTCGTAAGTCGAGGACTGGCTATTTTTGGTCCAAGGTCAAAGAGAAGCAGCTAAATTATATTTTTAAAAGACTGGTTAACACCACAAGCCTCTTTTAAACCTGGTTTCAGATAAAAAGCAAGAGAGGAGCATCGCACAGGAACCTTCACATCCAAAACCTGACAATGGGAAGGAGACCAGCGCCCCCAAATTAGTGGCACCCCGAATCCAGGCCTCTGAATGGACAAAAGGACTGGTTTTTCTTTACTGGTGGAGTTGGGAAGGATTAGAAAAAAAAAATCCCCTGTGAAAAACAAACAGACTCCAATCTTCCAATCCCACCAAATTCTAACTCTCGCAGGTAACCTAATATATATATATGTATATAAATGAAATACTCACACAAAACAAGGGGGTGTCTGCTCTTGGACCCACTTTTAAACTTTTCCCACTTTGCTTTGCTAGTGGGAAATTCAAGGCAGGGAGAAATTGGAAAACGAAATCGCAACGCTGTCAAAGAAATGATTTTTTTTTTGGCAAGAGACACAAATTTAGAAAGTTTTCCCTGTTTTGCAGTTCCTGATAAAACTGCAACGTCTGTCCAAAACTCCCAAGCAATCTCCCAGCAATAACAACAACCACTAAACAATCAAGGAGACGAATTAACTGCAGCGCTCGTGGATTAAACGACGCAATTAAATAATTTCAACTGAGAAAAGACACTTCAAATCAGCACCGACTGCCGGCTAGAAACCTCCTCTTAAATGACGGCAAAGAAAGTTTTGACTGTTTGGGGTTGGAAATGACAACACCGTTGTTCACAGGACCGGTTGCAAATGCAGGTGAAAGCCGAAGTGATGTGTACAATCATTTATGTCAGTTTTTATTGTGGTGGGATGTTGCAGCGAACACTTGAAAACCCGCCAGAATCTCTCACCGCTTTGTCTTACACCTGTCTAAGCCAAAATGCACCCAGATTTCAAACGGTTCTTTTCTCCCGCTTTCCTCTTTCTCTGCCATCTTTTCTCGATCCTGCTTCCCCCCCAACCCCTCAAAGACCTGAATCTGTCTCCTTTTATAATCCATCATCCACACTGCGAACCCAGCTCCAGTTTGGGCGCCACCCATTCAGCAAGTCGTTCACCAAGAGGCCTTCTTTGAATCCCGACTGTTCAAACTGTCACAGCATCCGAGGCACGCAGAAACATCCTGGTCACTTTTTTTTAATGGCGTCACTTATCTAGGGACGGTTGGGGTGAAGAATAATTTGAGGTGGGCAGAGAGAAAAGGAAGGACGGCGTTTTAAAAGAAAGCAAACACACTGAGGATGTTCCCTAGTTGGGTCATGAAACGTCTGCAAGGAAACCATCAAGCTCAGAGATCAACCAGGACCCCACAGTCCTCCTCTTCTCCCTTCAAACCCCCCTCCCTAATAGCACTGATAATGTTACCTAGCTGGGTCATGAAACGTCTCTGCAAAGAAACCACCAAGCTCGGAGAACACCAAGCATCCCATAGTCCTCCTCCTCTCCTCCCCCCTCCTAGCACTGATAATATTACCTAGTTGGGTCATGCAACGTCTGCAAAGAAACCACCATGCTCAGAGGGCACCCAGGACCCCACAGTCCTCCTCTTCTTCCTCCTCCTCCTCTCCTTCTAGCACTGATAATGTTACCTAGTTGGGTCATGCAACGTCTGCAAAGAAACCACCATGCTCAGAGGGCACCAAGGACCCCTCACTTAATCAACCTGGGTTAGTGGACGCTGACTTTTCAATCCATCCAAGCTTCTGCATTGACCTTCAGAAGGCGGAGAAAGCTGCCCCCGGGGGGGGGGCGGGGTTGTTTTTTCCCCCCCAAGAACCAGCAGGGCCGACAAAACTCCCCTGGACAGGACCGTCTGCAGGCCGATTTTCACAGCTTTCCCTGCTTTCTCCACAGCTGAGAGTCAAGAAATGGGGGACAGGACCCCCTCAGCTGGCCACGAAGCCCCAGGCACCTGGGGAAGCAAGACCGGCTGGGACGGAGAGACGGGTCTGGCCACCGCCGGGTCCGGCCGCAGCCCTGCAAGAAGGGAAGACGTTAACCGCACTCAGTACTCACGGAGCGTCTTGAACCCTGGCGAGCAGGGTGTTGCTGTGCACTTCAGACCGTCCCTTCTGGTGCAGGCAGGGACAAGCACCGGCCGCTGGGTTCAGGCCGGGAGGGCTCCCCGGCCTCCGCCAGATCCTACCCAACTGCCGTTAACACAAGCTACGGCCCCTGGCATGGGGAGGCTCTGCCTCGGAGGCCGCCCGGCCTCTCGCCTGGCTGAAATAGAGAGAAATAACAGGTTGTTCACACAGAAACGGCGGCCGAGCGCTGAGCCTGGGCCCGGGCAGGGGATGGAGCCTCCTGTGGCGGGGCAGTCTACCTCAGAAGAGTCCAAGGGCACCTGGGAAGAAGCCTAGATGCTATTCTCGATCCGAGTCTCTCCGGTAAAACCTTAGCACGTGTTCCTGTCACACAATAAGCCAAACCTGGTTCACCTGGGTTAGCTAGTCCTAGAGCTACTGGGGCTTCTGCAACGGAGCAGGCAGGAAGCAGCCCGGAGGCTCCCAGCTTCCAATAAAGAGTAAAAAAAAAAGCAAGAAAGGAAAGAAAATGGCAAAAATGCAGAAAGAAAGAGAGAGAGAGAGAAAGGAAGGAATAGAAGGAAGGAATAGAAGGAAGGAATAGAAGGAAGGAAGGAAGGAAGGAAGGAAGGAATAGAAGGAAGGAATAGAAGGAAGGAAGGAAGGAAGGAAGGAAGGAAGGAAGGAAGGAGAAAAATAAAAAGTTGTTTCAAATTTTCTTTCCAGCAAATATAACAAGTACAATTATGTCCTCTGGACTTACATACATAAATGTAAAAGACAGACCTAATTCAGGGTGCTGAATTTCCAAGCAGGCCAGAGAAAATCAACCTGGCTTTGTGCACTGTGCACGTGCAAATGCCCTAACCAGGTGTGTGAAGGCTGATTCCTCAACATGCTAAACCTAAACCAAGTTAAGAAACCCACCAGCAATGCCCCAGCAAACCAAGTTAACAGGAAGTCTCTGTTTTGCCAAACTTTCTACTCGAATAGCAGAGTTTCAGGCCAACAACCCCTTGTGTGAACTCGGCTATGTTTGTGTACGCATTTTTTTCCTGCAAGCTGTGATGCTGGGCAAGACCCCCTTCCTATCCAGGGGAAATAAATAAGTAAAACCTCCTTTGTTATGGCGGCGAATCAGGGAGGCATCAGCTTATGGGGGCTGCAGAAATTTGAGGGCAATGAAAAGCTAGCAAGACAGACAGGGGAAGACAAAGAGATGGGAAGACAGGACTAGAAACACAGCCGCAAAACCCGGCTACGAGGGAGGAAAAGTACAATTCTGGAACAAGCACCTTGCTTGCTGTAAAGCACAGAAAGTCCTCAACTTATGACCACAACAGAGCCTAACATTTCCGTTGCTAAGCAAGACATTTTGTTAAGTAAGTTTTGCCCATTTTATGACCTTGGATTCATTTATTACACTACACCATAAATTCTGTTTTATACATCTCAGTGGTTGAACCAATACATGCTCTTTTTAAATTTTTTGCTTTGCTTCATTAAAGAAATTAAATAAACAAGCAAATTAAACACACCTCCTTTGATTTAAGACCACAGAGGGGGGGGGGGAAATCCCCTAAAATTCACATCTGCAACTTTGCTGAAAAGTTTATCACCTTAGTAGATAGTAGGGAAAACAAAAGACTCAAAACAGATTGGGGTTAGGGGGAAAAAACTCAAATTTATCTAATAAAAACATTACAAATCCCTCAAGACTGCAATTGTCTGATATTTGCAGTTCTCCAAATGAAAATCAGAGACACCGGTATGTATATCTGAGGGGAATTTTCAAATGCACATGTTAGAATACATATATTTAGATATTTCTCCAGGTTTTTCCCCTCCCATCTTACAGGGAGCCCTTGACTTATTTTGTCAGGTACAAGGCAGATAGATTAGTCTTTCTCTAAATGTAGGATACGTTCCATCAAACCATATAAAACTGAATAAAACGGAACCAAATACCTGGAAAGCTTTAAGACAGGGGTCTCCAAACTTGGCAACTTTTAAGATGAACTTCAAACTTCCACAATTCCTTGGCAATAACACATTCCTTTTGATACGTATCCCCACTGTATGCCTGCTTACTCTCTTGCGGTCCTTTCCTCTGCAATCTCTCCGCTCTAGGGAGTGGGAGAAAAGAAACAGGCATGGATGGCTAGGGGGTTCTGGGAGTTGAAGTCCACAAGGCTTGAAGTTGCCAAGTTTGGAGACCCCTGATTTAAGAGATGGAAAATTAATTTGGTTTCACGTTTAAGCCACAATTAGTCATCCTTCACTAAGGAATGTGGAACACAAGCTGGCTGGAAAAACAAAACTCACACCAGAGACAGAATGGACACTTCCTCTCCGGCCTCCTTCCCAAGCTTCCAATTTCCCAGTCAATTGACCTTCTTGGTGTCCTAATTTCAGCCTGGTGGGGTCCTCGTTCAAGACTCTTAGCCTCTTCAGAACTGAATCAAAGAATCCTAGAGCTGGAAGGGACCTTGAGGGGTCATCTAGTCCCACCCCCTGTCCAAGGCAGGAGCCCTTATACCAGCCCAGACAAACGGCCATCCAATCTTTCCTTGACGGACCAGCTTTGAAGGTGTGTGGCTTAAACCCAAGCTCTCCAAAACACAGGCCAGACTTCAGAAATAAAGCCACATTTTTAACCCCGAAACGCAGCTTAACAGCTAAACAAACACGGTTAGGGCAAGCGAGGGGTCCCTCTCAGCACCCAATGCCTCCAAACTATGCTGAAGCCCCCCAAAATTGCATCAGTCACAGTTCACCAAACCCCATTCCTGCTTAAAGGAAAGAAAAAAAAAATTGCAATTACTGTTAGTCCTCAACTTACCACCACAATCGAGCCCAAAGGTTTTGCCCCATTTTACGACCTTTCTTGCCACAGTTGTTAAGTGAAACACTGCCATTGTTTCAGTTAGTAACCCGGTTGTTAAGTGAATCCGATTGTCCCATTGACTTTGCTTGTTAGAAGTTTGCAAAAGTGATCCCGGGACACTGCGACCGTCATAAATACGAACCAGTTGCCAAGCAACGGTCATAACTATGAAAAACGGTCCTAAGGCACTTTTTTTCAGTGCCGTTGTAACCTCCAACCGTCACTAAATGAACAGTTGCAAATTGAGGACTGGCTGCATTGTGTAGCATTTCGGATAGACCAGCCATGTGGAGGGTTTCCTGCCCTCCATTCACAGCCACCTAAACTGACCTCTTTTTATGCAGGAAAAAATAAACAGAGAAGGGACCCCCAACATCCCCCCCTCTGCCCCACAGCCCCAAACTTCTGCACCCCAAAAATTTCTCCCCCTCCCTCCAGGCCTGGAGTGGCAGGGATCAAAAACCTGAGTTTTAACTGGAGTTGGCCGCTAAGAAAAAGAAGGAATATTTCAGATTATGGACGGAGACCCCCACCCACCCACCCACGCTGCCCCCAAACTGCTGCAAAATAACACGAACAAAAGGAAATACACACCAAAACACAAACACACCTCCTGGAGATTACATGCAGCAAGTGGGGGGGAAAGAAGAGAATTTGCACCATTTTTTCCCAAATAGCCACAGCGCGCACACACACAGTCATCTTAGCCCCCCCCTCAAGAAATTCCTGCTGGACCCCTCTCCCCTTTCCTGCCATCCCAGGCAAACAAACTCCGATATTAACCGGGATACATTTTATACACCCAGGATCGCATAAGTCGGGAAAAGACGAAGCCTCCCCCATAAACGCACATATATATTTATTTCACACAAAGCCGAACCCTTCGTTACAAGTCCCAAACCCCTGAAAAGCACAGGAAAAACAACACAAACACACCTGGGAGACGAATCGCCCCGTTTGTTTAAAAACTCACCCACCCTGCAAAAAACCCCACACATTTAACCGTGCAAAAACTTCCCCGGATATTTCTCAGCAAACGTGGCATCGTTCAATATATATATATATATATATATATATATATATATATTTGCAGGAAGAAAGGAAGGGAAGAAAAACGCACACGGATCCCCACCATTTTGGAGCAAGAAAGGGAAAATAAAATAAAATAAAATAAATAAATAAACCAACCAACCCCCCCAGCCAGCCAGCCAACTAGACGAAAAGATACATTTTGCATTTCCTGTGGCTCTTTTTTCGCCCCCCCCCCCGCTTCCAGTCTGGCTTCTCCTGCGAGCGCCGACGCGGCCGGATCCCACGCGCCCTCCCCGACACGCGTGGGAAGAAAGAGGAGGGGGGACGGGGGAGGAGGAGGAGGAGGGGGGGCTCCGCGACTCCCCCGGCGACCCTTCCCCGATCTCTGCGTCCCACGCCAGGCGACCCGGACGCCAAAGCGGAGCAGGACGCAAAGCAGAAGAACTCCGCTGCAAATTGGGGAGGGGGGGGGAAGGAAAGAAAAATCAGATTTTTTTTCCCTCTTTGGGGATGGGGGAGGAAAAAAAGCCCCCCAAAGGCGCCCCCCCGGCCCTCCTCCGGCGCCCCCTCGCCTCCCCTTCCCGGCCCGCCTCCCCCCCCCCGCCGGGCCAGTTTTGATGGAAAATCGCAGACAAAAGAGGGCAGAAAAAAAATGGCAGCCAGTGTTATTTTTAAAACAGGTCGGGGACGCCATATTCTGCAGATCTGGGGGGGGGAAGGGGAGCCCGCCGGCCCAGAGAGCCCGGGGGGGGGCAGGGGAAAGGGGGCCCCTCCCCACAGCCCCCCCAAAGGCAGGGAAGGGGAAAAACCAGGGGGGAGGAAAAAAAACCAAAATTGGGAAGAATTCCACCTCTTCTCTCCTCTTAGCCATCGTCTCTCATTGCTTTGGGGTCGCTGCTGGCCGGAAGGCTGCGCCAAAAAGGGGCTCCCGGATCAGCATGGTGGGTTTTAAGGATCTGCTCTCTCTCTCTCTCGATCCCCCGATCGCGGTTTTTGAATAGCCCGGCTTTTTATTTATTTAAAAAAAAAAAGCAAAAAAAAAAAGCGAGACTTCCTATGCGAACAGACATGCTCGGCTTGCAAATCGCCCCTCCGCCGCCAGCCGTCTGCAAAGGGAAAAGGGGGCGCCCCCCCCCGCCTCCCTCTTTCTCTCCTCCTCCTTCCTCCGGGGAGGGGGCCGAGAGGAGACCCCCACCCGAGCCAGGCTGGGCGGCCCCGCCAAAGCACGCAGCAGCCTCCTCTTTTGCAAACGCCCCCCCTGCAGGAGACGGAGACCCCTCCTTCCAGGAGAGCCCCCCCCCACTCAAGGAGAGACACCCCCCCCCCGCTTTCCTCCTCCAGCCACTGACCTGCACAGCGAGAGGAGGGGGCGCCGGCAAGTTTGCCCCAGACGGATACATTTTTCCAAACTCTCCTCCTTCCGACCCCTCCCTTCCCACGCCCCCCCCCCTCGCCGCCTTCTGGAGTTCAAGAAGTCAGAGAAGAAATAAGCGCTTTGGCCAGGCCGAGTCCCTTAGACGGAGGAGGGGGCTCTGCAAAGAGGGAGGGGAGGGCTGGGCGTTATTATTTCTCAAAAAAAATCATCCGTTCAGGGGGTTTTTGGGGGGAGGGGAAGAGCGGGTGGTGGGTTTTCCCCCCCTCGGCCCCCCCCGTCTGAAGGTGGGATGGTACATCTAGCGTTTCCCCCCCCCTTTTGCTGGGTGGTTAGTTCAAATCTTCCGGGTTGGTGGACAGTTCACTTCTGGGTCCTCCGCAAGGCTCGGGAGATCTGGGTAGATCCCTTAAAAGAGGGGTTTACTTAAAAAAAAATCTGCCCCCCCCCTTTCAAAACACTTTTGAAGTTTCCAACTTTACAGGAGAAGGAGAAAAGGGCAGAAGGTTGCAGCCAAGAAAACACAGGGGGAGGAGGGGGTGAATTCTGGGTGGGAGGGGCCAGGAAGGGGGGGCAGTCACCCCCACCTTTGCACATCCAGATTTTGCAGAGTATCTAATAAGAGGCCGAGGTGGGCGGGGCTTCTCTTTCCACAGGCCTGCTGGGGTGTCTGCATTCCTGGGCTGGATTTTGTCACGCCCCCCCCCCAAATCCTGCAAATAGCAGCCTCAGGAGACCCTCTGGATTGCTGACCCCCAGGAACCATGTTTTCTGGCCCCTCCATTTTTAATCCAGCCCCCTCCCAAGTTAGGAGGGATGCTGACCGGAGGGCCTTGGCAGCAGGCCAGGAGCAACAAGGGAGGGGCCCTCTTTGCAGCCCACCCCTCTTGCATGGCAGGCTGGCCGGCCTCTCCCCCCCCCCACCCCGCCCAGGGAGGGGAGGCCTTTGCTTGCAAAGCTATGTTTGCAGAGCCTTCTCTGCACAGCTGGAAGGGCAGGGAAGGGGGGGGGATAAGAGGCCAAATGACCCCCCCCCCTCCCATTTCCTCCAGCATGGAGAAGGGAGGGGGCTGAAAGTGGGTCTGGGTCTCAAGGGGGTCCGTCTCTGCCCCGATTCCAGAGCTCTCCACACACATGAAAACTTTTAAGACTCGTGGACTTCAACTCCCAGAATTCCCCAGCCAGCATGGAGACCCCTGCCCAGCTCCATCTGGGAAGCGGCTTGCCCCCCCAGCTCCCACAACATAGTTTTAACACTGGGGAATCCCAGGGAGTTTGCTCCAGATTCTTGTTGGCCGCTTTGCATTCCTCGTTTCTTTAGCAGCTTGCTCCCTCTTGCCATCCCATAATTGTCTGCCTTTCCCTCTGCAGCTTCGCCGCCCGGCCCCTAAATTAAAAATAAATGCTCCAATTGAAATTGCAGGTTCCGAAAAGGCTGGGCACTGCCCTCCCCGGTGGATGAACTACCGGAATTACAAAGGCTCTCGATTGCTGCCCTCCCGTGGTTGTTCTGGACTATTGCAGCTCTAGAGGGCAGCCCTCTGGTGGTGCTTTGGGGCAATTGCACCCAGCAAAGGACAGTTTTGACCAGCTCAACTTGAAAAAGGCCCTTAAAAAAATGATTGTGGTCAGCTTATTATTACCATCTGCTGTTTTGCTCTACAAGTAGCCAAGGTGCACAACAAACTTTTAAAAGGGATATTTCATTTATGATATAAATATTAAAACATGAAAAGGCCATTCTAAGAGCCAAATCCTGGGGCACACCAGAAACAAGCCCATAGTATGTCAGTGTTTTGGGGCACGCTGATTGAAAGCCACTGTCCACTGACTCATTTTTTCCTTACTGGGTGTGACCCCCAAATTCGCTGCTGGCTGTTAACACAACAGGTGAGGAACGCCAGCTGAGGCCTGCTCTGCAGGGCTGGCGCTGCCTGCTCTCCTCCACCACCCTAGGGCTGCCAATTGAGATTTAGGCACTGCTGCTTTATCCCAGTTCTTTCATTGCTGAACAAAAGTCACCAGAACTGAGATTTCAAACATTTTTTATTTTGGGGGAGGGATTATTGGTGCCCCAAAGCTGGGGATTCAGACAGCTTTAATTTCCAGTAAGATTTGCTAGCCCAATGCCTCATGTTTGGAGGTGTATTTTTACGGGGAAATTCGGATTTTGAAAATCAGGTTTGTTTCCCTACAACCTGGAACGCAGGCAGGTGCTCTTTCTGAGTTTGCTGGTTTTCTTGCAGATGTTTCATGACCCAACTAGGTCACATCATTGCTAGAAGCCAGAAACCAACTCTCTGCTAGCACCGATGATGTTACCTAGCTGGGTCACGAAATGTCTGCAAGAAAACCGAGCTTAGACACCAACAAGGACCCCACAGTTGGGAGGGAGCAAAGGTTGGTGGCTATTTGGGACACCCCACCCCTAAGTCCCAGGGCCAAGCTGGAGAAGACACAGCACCCCTATTCTCCCGGAGAATCCACATTACAGAGAAGGGGAAGGCAAGAATGTGATAGGGGAAAGCTACCCTCCGGTGATTTTTTACTGAGGTTCCTTCCCCCCCCCCCAGGACATTCCCCCATTTCACCTGCACTCAGGGAGACCACCCACCCACCCGCCCCTTTCCCATGGAAGGAACACAATCACACAGCACAGCAAAATTATAGCCGCAGGGAAGAATCAGTTGGCGAAAATAACTTCGCCCGATGCGCCGTCATTGGCAAGGGACCAAAACTGACCACCCCCCATCTGAGTAGGGGGATTAAAGCAAGCTAAACGTCTGAATCTCTGAGACCCCAAATTCATGCAGCTTAAAATAGCTCAGCGCTTCCTGCTGTGGCGAACGAGCCGAGCGGCGGGACCCCCCCCCCCCCCCCAAAAAAAAACTTGTATGAAAAGTCCCGGGTGGAGCCCCGGGGAAAACGGCCGAGTGAGGCGTTTGGCCAGCCGAGCTTAATGAAGGAGGGTGAGGAGGGAGGAGTGGAGATCCGTCTTTGAGGGGTAAAGGACTTTTAAGTTCCCTTCTGCGTCCACCACCCGGACCTGCTCCAAGACCACGGGGGTGTTTGGGGGGCCGCCTTCTGGCACGAGGATTTCGTGATCCGAGCCGGCTTCCCCGTCTTTGTGGACTCCGGTCAGCTTGTTCAACTCGGCCATTTTCTGCAATTCAAAAACAAGGAATAACCGTCACAATAAAGGAGATTATTTAGTTTCCTGAAAAGGACAGAAATCCCAGAAGGTGGTCCCAGCATTTATGACTGTTTGCAGCGTCCTGCTGTCACCTAGCCATGATTTATGACATTTTTGCTGACACCAGTGTTTACTTTAAGATCACCACGTTTGCTGCAAAAAAAGGCCGTAAAATAGGCCCGGTCACGTGACTGACTTGCTTTACGTCTGTCACGACTTTAAACTGGAACTGGCAGGTTCCATTATGGCCGTAAGCTGGGGACTACCCGTGAACCTGTTATTAGGCTGGGTGCACGCCTTGTGGTCCCAGCGGTGGGGTGCAATTCCTGACAGCCCGAGGCCCATGGTTCCCAGCGCTGATGTGAGAGGCGGGGAAGGGTGGGGGGGGGGGGAAGGAGGACGTACCACAATGAGGGTGTCCATCACATCTTTGCACAGCTGGAGGCTCATGCCGCTGGTCACTTCGAGAAGCAAATTGGTGGTGGTCTTCCCAAGCTTCAAAAGACCAAACGGAAACGTGAGCAAAAACCATCCCTGCATTTACAAGAAGTCCTTGACTTACAGCTATTCATTTAGCGACCGTTCAAAGTCGCAACAGCCCTGGAAAAAGTGCTTTTCAACCAGTCCTTGCACTGACGTTGCTTCGGCTTCATGATCACGTGACCCAATTCAGGCGCTTGGCCACCGGCATGAATTTATGAGGAGGATTGTGGGGTTTTGGGTGGTCTCTGAGCTTGGTGGTCTCCTTGCAGATGTTTCATGACCCAACTAGGTGACATCATCAGTGCTAGAAGGGAGGGGGGTTTGCAGAGAGGAGGAGGAGGACTGTGGGTGGTCTCTGAGCTTGGTGGTTTCCTTGCAGACATTTCATGACCCAACTAGGTGACATCATCAGTGCATTCAAATCGCAACTGTGCTTGTAAGGACTACTTGTACTATGTTTCCTCCTAGATTACAACACATTTACACAAGGCTGGCTCGACTGTGACTTGCAGACTGAGGAACTGGTCTCAATATTGCAGGAATCCCATCCCCTCCCCCACCCGCTGCTCCGTCAAGCCCCCTCCTCACCTTTGTTTTCTCACTGTTCGTAATAGGAGGGAACGAAATCACGGCACCTTCGGCATCAACCAGGCAGGGGTAATTTTCTTTCCCATCCAGGAGCTGAAGGTACCTGCCAAAATTGGAAGGAAGGAGGCCCCCGTTATTAGGACACTATTACGGTCAAATAAAAACAAAACAACTTGGAAGCACAACTTTTTAAAAGATAAAATTAAAACCTGCACGATGCACCTCTAAAAGTACCAGCCAAGGGGCAGGTCAAAATACGTTATTTAGGAATTGAATTGAATTGGAGCCACAAGAGGCTTCGCAACAGGGCTTGGGTTTTTCAACTCCTGTCTGGGTTTTTACTTTATTTTAAAATGTAAGGAAAACAATTTTTTTCTATACATGACATTATACGGTGTGTATTAAATAGGTGAAAATAATTTAGTTTAAATCTAAATTTTAATGAACAATTTGAGTTTGAGCACAAAATCTTTCTTTTAGGAAAAACCCTGCCAGGAACCCTGTTTAATCTACAGATGTGGTAACTCTTGAACCCGTGCTCCACCCTTTTTCTCCCCTGCCTCGAACTTATGACACGCACTTGTACAATCCAGAGATATTCTGTCTTTTCTTCTGCTTCCGTTGCTCCTCAGCTTCGGCCTGCAACTGGCGAAGGAGGTCGTTGGCCTTTGTCTCCTTCCGGCCCAGGGGGACGATCTGAAAAACAGGAAGCATTACGAGAGGTTTCGTCACATCGGTTCCAAAATGGGCATGATCTCAGGCAGCTTCGGAGAGAAAGACTGAGGCAGAAACAGACAACTTATATCTGTGGGGTCCTGGATGCTCTCTGAGCTGGGTTGTTTTCTTACAGATGTTTCATAACCCAACTAGGGAACATCATCAGGGCTAGCATTGATGATGTTACCTAAATGGGTCCTGAAATGTCTGCAAGGAAAGCAAGCATGCTCAGGGAGCACCAAGGACCCCTCCTCCTGCTCCCCCTCCTCTCCAGAAAACCTCTGCTGGAGCACAGCCCACCTTCAACTCCTCTGGGGCCCGAGCTTCGTAAGCAAGTGGTCCTTTCACCAGCTGCAGGTCATGAGTCGCAATGGTGGCAGCTGTTCGTTTCTCACAAAGGTCCTCATGGAGTTTTGTCTGTTTGTGGGATTAAAAGAAAAACAGCTTTAGATTTATTTTGAACTATTCCTTATTCCTGCTCCTAACGGCTTAGTGTCCTTTTCGGAGCCCCACCTGCACAGAGAGGAACCTCTTCAGAGCATTGCCAGTGCTGAAATCCATGCCTTTCACCACACAGCACACGATGTAAGGGCGGACGTCTTTCGCACTGGGGCCAGCTTTCACCACCAACGGCGCTGGGTTGTCGGAGATGTGAAGAATTTTCACAAGCAGTTTTTGGGCATCTTCCAGTTCGTCATCGCTGCCCGTTTTCTTCTTGTTCTTTTCCCGCTTCTTTTTCCGGCTTTCTTCCCTCTCGGTGCCACCCTCCTGTTTGCCTCTCCCTCGGCGCAGATACTCCAAGATCGATTTGGTCTGGCAGCCGTTCACCATCTTCTCCAGCCGTTTGTCCTTGAGGGCGTTGCCTTTCAGGTTGACGTCCTTCAGCTTTGGGCAGTCGGCCAGCTCCGCTGGGATTTCGGAGAGCTTGTTATTGGAGACGTCCAAAGTCTGGAGAAAGAAAACAGAGCTAACCGTTTCAACCAAGGAAAGAGTGCAAAAGAGAGCAAATCCCTAGACCAGGGGTCTTCAAACTTGGCCCTTTTATGACTTGTGGACTTCAACTCCCAGAATTCCTCAGCCAGGCCCCTGCTTGAGCAAGAGACCCTCTGCCATTCCAGACGAACGGCTGTCCATTCTCTTCTTGAAGGCCTCCAGTGATGGAACATCCACAGCTTTTTAAACCGTACCACTGATTGTTTTCACTCTCAGGAAATTCCTGCTTATTTTGAGTATGGACTTCAGAATACAGTATAACAGAGTTGGAAGGGACCTTGGAAGGTCCTCTAGTCTAGTCCAACCCGCAGCTCGAACAGGAGACCCTATACATATGTATGCCTCTGCTTTGATGGAGAGTGTGGGGGATCTACCGGCGCCGGCATCCCCTCCCGCCTTGGCTCACCTTCAGCCCAGCCAGGCGGGCCACCTCGGCGCCCAGCACTTCCAGCTCGTTCCCGGCCGCCTCCAGCAGGCCCAGCAGCGGCAGGGGCAAGAGCGGCGGGCCGGGACGGCGACCCCGCTGGGCGGGCGGAGGGGGCGGCGGGGTCAGCATTGTCCCCGGGAGGGCCCGCAGCCGGTTCCCGCCCAGCAGCAGCTCCTGCAGCGCGGGGGCCGAGCGGGCCAGCCCGGGGCCCAGGCCGCGCAGCCGGTTGCGGCGCAGGTTAAGCACCCGCAGCTCGGGCAGGGCCGCCGCCTCCCCGCCCGCCTCCTCCTCCCCGTCCCCGTCCAGCCCGCCCAGCTGCGGCGGAAGCGCCTCCAGGCCGTTGTCCGACAGGTCGAGCGAGCGCAGCGCGGCTGGGAGCAGCCGCCCGGCCAGGGAGAGCCCCGCCGGGCCCAACGCGCAGCCGGGCAGCGCCAGAGCCTGCAGGCCCGAGAGGAGGCCCAGCGCCGCACCGGGCTCGCGTAGCTCCGGGCAGCCGCGGACCTCCAGCGAGCGCAGCGCCGCGCCCAGCTCGCCCAGCGCGGCCGGGAGGCGACCGCCGGCCTCGCGGACCCGCCGCTCCAGCGCCTCGCCGACCTCCAGCCGCAGCTCCCGTCGCCCGCCCGCCACGGCCGCCGCCAGCTCTGGCCAGTCCTCCTCGGCTTCCCCGGGCGCCGCCATGTTCGCTCGCTCCGCCGGCCGCTTCCGGCGCGCGCGGATGACGTCCTCTACGGGGCGCGCGGATGCCCGGCCCTCTCTTTCCCGCTACGTCACGCCGATTCCCCCGCCCCCGGCTCGGCTTCGTTTGCGCAGGCGCCGAGACATTTTAGGAGCGGCGTTTCTCAAGCTGGGGCTGTTTTTTAAGATGGGCGGACTTCCTGGCTGAGGAATTCTGGGAATTGAAGTCCCCAAGTCTTAAAAGTTGCCCAGTTTGGAGACCCCTGGATTAGTGGCATCAAGGAAGTGCCAAGCCCTACACGGACCTTCTCCAGGGTTGTGTGTCCCAACTAGGTCTTCTAATGGTGCCTCCGTCCATCATAGTCTATTTTGGGTTAACCTAGCTAGCATTGATCCCAAGCAAGCCCATATAGACCTTCTCCAGAAGGATCCGTCTCCTACCTGGTCCTTCAGGTCTTCCAGTGGCGTCTCCCTCCTCACTGCTATAACTGACTCTGTCCACCTTGTTGCTGGGGATCTTCTCCTGCAGGGTCCTCGGTGCTCTCTGAACTTGGCTGTCCTCTTGCAGATGTTTCACGACCCACCTGGGGAGCCTTCTGTAGATTCATCTTCATCAGCACTGAATCTGTTCCCTGGTTGGGTCATGAAACGTCTGCAAGACAACCACCAAGGACCCCCGTCCTCCTCTTTACGGACCACCCCCTCCCTTCTAGCATGGGTAACTTTACCTAGCTGGGTCATAAAATGTCTACAAGGAAACAACCAAGCTGAGAGAGCACCAGGGACCCCTCAGTCCTCCTCTCCTAGCACTGCAGAGGTTAGCTTGTTGGGTCACTGCGTGGACAAATGGCTGCTGTTTTATAGGCAGGAATTTCACGTTTGCTGTTGCTTCCTTCCTAGGGCTGAGAGGGAGGGACTGGCCCAACTTCACCCATCTGACTCTGTGTCTAAGTGGGACTAGAACTCACGGTCTCCCGGTTTCTAGCTTGATGCCTTAAGCGCGATACCCAAATGGTTCTAAAACACCAATTTGTAATCTTCCTTTTGAGCCCAGAATGATGCAGCAAAAACAGTAATAAAAAAAAGAACTGGATGAGCAGAAAACAGACGTATAAAAAGGACCGGACACCCATTAGCTGAAATTCAGAGCTTTATTATCAGTTAAATACAAACAGGAGCGTAACGTGATTCTACGTAGCAGGGTGCCGGCAGAATGCTGGAGTCAGACCTGCTATCCAGCTTATTTGCTCTTAAAACAGTCGGAATAAAAACGGCCCCCATCCCTCAAGGACTTAACCGATTCCTTTGAGGTAGGACTCCACTTTGGCGAATGGAAAGGATTCCCCCCCCCCAAATTGTGCTTTTCAAACTTTGAGACGGGTCAGAGATTTCCACACAAGGCCCGCAGATGATGGGAGAAGGTAATTTTTGATTTTCCATTTTTCCATAATCTTTCTTTCCCAAGCGGGTTCACAGCATAATAGAAAGTGCTCAAGTTACAATTCCTACATGTGGACCCCCCAACCCAAGACAAAGTGGCTCGGCGGAGCCCCCCCAAATCAAATCATAAACCCTGATCTTCAAGGAGTGCAAGTGCCCTTTAAAGAAAGGAATGCTGATTTCCTGCAACCTGGTTTGTTTTAATAACCCTCTTAAAATAAGATACTTGCCTGTCCTGAGCAAATTAAGATAGGATGGGGAGATGGTATAAGGAGACTTAGGTATCTGTCAGAAAACAATGTTTTTTCCTATATATTGATGCATTTCAGAAACCTGTACATAAGCCCTTGATTAAGACTCCTCAAAAAGAGATGCAAATCCATTTGTTTAAAAAAAATGCATTTTTCTAAAAAAAAAAACAAAAAAACCCGCTGCCCGTCTTTTCAAGTGAAGTTTGGAAGGATAAGACCAAGAACAGTTTTTTCTTTACTTGATTAGGATTCTATGCATAATTTCTACTTTCTTTGCTCAGTTGCTTATAAAACCTTTCCTGCCTTCAAAAAAGGGAACTGCTGATTATTTTTCTGGATGGGCCCGAGAGGGCTGCAACCCTGAACAAAGTTAACTCCATTCTGGTGACTTTCGGGACATCACAATGAACCCACCCAACTTCCGCTCCTTGAGGCATAAAAAGCCAGAATAATGCCAAAAAGAAACCTGCATTTTTTTTTCTTTTTGAGGATTTCACTGCAAGGAAAAACTTTCAGATTTTGCTAGGCTGGGCAATGGGGAAAACTGGACCCTTAGGGTCAGGAGTTGGCTGGCATTGCCAAAAGGAATTGGCCATTCGTAGGTTTAATTTTTACTCTGCAGGACTTCGTTTGGCCTGCCTTCCAGGGGAGGAGTGTGGAGTGTGTTGAAAAGCCCTTTAATGGTGTCCTACCGTTAAGCAACAGACCTTACAAATTCTGACAACTCTACTATCTGCCTGAGATAGTAGCTTCTGATCTACTTTCTGCCTTGGTTTTAATTCCTCACCCAGGGAATATTTATTGATTCGTTAAATTTACACGCCGCCCACCTTACGGGTGCAATCTTGCGGTACCCACGTTGTAGCTGCTCCGTCACTGGAGCTGTTTAAGAAGAGACTGGACAGCCATTTGCTTGGGATACTATAAGGTCTCCTGCCATGGACAGAGGGTTGAACTAGAAGACCTCTAAGGTCCCCTCCAGCCTTGTGATTCTATGTTTGAATCAGATGGAAGACCGTTAAAGAGAGAAGCAACCTAGAACTACGGAGAAATTGCTTTGTTGTGAGACCTGTGAAGCAATGGAAGAACCTGCCCCCAGACCTTGTGGGTGCTCCATCCCTGGGGGGGGGGGGAGTCTTCAAAAATAGACTAGACAGCCATTTGACTGGGTTGGTATAAGGTCTCCTGCCACGGACAGAGGATTGAGCAAGAAGACCTCCAAGGTCCCTTCCAACCCCGTTATCCTATATAGATATTGAAGTGCAGCAGTTGTAAATAAGAGGCGGGGGGGGGGGGGCGATTGGCAGAGGACAGCCCCTTTCAGACCGCTACTGGGGCCCCACCGCAAGCCCTCCTGCGGCGTAAGAAAGAGCGCGTGGCCCCCAGGAGGGCAAAGAAGGGATCGGCGTCATCGCTTTGCATACGTTCTGCCAGTGTTTTTATTCAACCCTCCTCGTGGGGTGGGGATTTTGCTCCCCACCGTGGGCGACCGCAGCTTCACTCCCAGGGGCCCCGACCGGTTCAGGACGGTTCCGCCAGCCCGGCCTGCCCAAAAAAAAAAGAAAGAAAAAAAAGAAGAGAAAAGGGTGTGTTTGTGTGTGAATTTAACACCCCTCTGAGGAAGAGATGGGAAAATAGGAAGGGGAGGGGGGGGCTGCTGTCTCCACCATTCAAAGTCTGCTGCCAGTGATGGGCGGGGGGAGGGGGGGAGCTGCAATTGCAGGCAGCCCTCAGCTCAAGGTCCGTAACTCGAGGACTACCTGTAAGTACCTGGGGGGGGGGCTAGTAAGACACGGGTTCCCAGCCGGAAGTGCCAGGTGTACGTTTGGCAGCCCCGATTTCTGGGGAGAAATGAGGGCACCCCAGTTTATGAGGGTGGGGGGGGGAGAAACACAAGGGGGTCTTTACCGGTGACGGTCTGCGTGGGCAAGCTCTTGTTCAGGGAAGGCGTGCGCCTCGGGTTCATGCGGCAGCCGTCTTTGCCCATCAGGTGCACCTTCCAGGCCTGGGGGGGAGGGGGCGAGTGGGGGGGGAAGAGAGAGGGGGAAAAAAGGCTCAGAGGGTCTGAAGAAGGAGGAGGAGGGGGATCAGCGGACGACAGGCTGGCAACCCAGAGTGGGCGCGCCACTGCTGGGCGGCAGTGGGACCTCCCCTGGTGTGCTGGGTTGTCCCATGGCCCCTTCCCCTCTTACACTAAGTTAACCCTTGTCCTTGGTCATGTAGGACAGGAAGAGGACCCTTCCCCGGTCCTCCCCCCCCACTCCGTTATCCTGAGGAGCGACCCCTCCCTCTACGCCCCCGCAGCTCTCACCTCCTCGCCCGGGGTAAAATTGTCGTGGCATAACGGGCAGCGGTTGGCCACTTTCTCAGACTTGGCCGCTGGAGAGGAGAGAGGGGGAACGTCAGCCTCTGGGGGAGGGTCCCGGAGGCCCAAAGGGTCCCGTGCGGAGCAAAAAGGGGAGAAAGAAGGACTGACGGTTGCAGGATCTCCCCTTGACGTGCCGGGCCAGCTCCTCCTTCGGCAGGGCCTCGCAGCAACGGGAACACTTGGCAAAGCTGTCCTTCTTCTCACACTCCGTCAGCAAGTGTTCGGTCAGGCTGGCGATCTCCACCACCTGCCCGGGGAGGGGGGGGGGAGAGAAGAGGTCCTTGGCCTGAGAGGATGGCGAGATCTGTGTGTGTGTGTGTCTCCCCAGGCTGGCGAGAGAACCCCTTGTCTCCCCCAAAGAAGCGAGGCCAGCGTTCCCAACCCTTTGGGGCCAGCTCTCTGTTAGCAACTAGCCTGGACTGTTTTGCAAATAGGTTTGGTATTTTCGTTTTGCAAAATGAATACGGCAGAATAACGAATGAGCGGAAGGGCTTCCCCCCCCTCCAGGAGTTGTGGGTGGTGCCCCATCGCTGAGGGTCTTCAAGAAGAGACCGGACAGCCTTTTGTCCTGAATGCTCTAGGGTGTCCTGCTCGGGGAGGGGGCTGGACTCGAGAAATGGCAGTCGAAGCTCTCCTTGAAGCCTCCAGCGATGGAGCACCCGCAGCTCCAGGAGGGGAAGGTGGGAGGGCTCACCTGCTTGCAGAAGTCACACCTGGTCAGCATGGGGCAGTGCTTCCAGTAATGGAGGTCCAGCCCTTCCTCGGTGAAGGATTCATCTCTTTCCCCACAAAAGATACAGAGGCTGGCGAGGAGGGAGAAGAATAAATTAAGGCCCAGGAGCTGCTGAGGCCCTTTTGGAGTCAGGATCCGAAGGAAGGAAGGAAGGAAGGAAGGAAGGAAGGAAGGAAGGAAGGAAGGAAGGAAGGAAGGAAGGAAAAGGAAAGAAGGAAGGAAGGAAGGGAAGGGAAAGGAAAGAAGGAAGGAAGGAAGGGGAAGGAAGGAAGGGAGGAAGGAAGGGAGGGAAAGGAAAGAAGGAAGGAAGGAAGGAAGGAAGGAAGGAAGGAAGGAAGGAAGGAAGGAAGGTGTCAACGCTGTTAATATGGGATATTATTGCATTGACAAGATATGCAGAACTGTTTGGTATTTCTGGAGTTAAATCAGATGACAGACGAAGGGAGGAGAATTGTGAAGAAAGCGGGAGATTGGGAAGGGAAGTGAATCTTTGGCTTCCAGCCTAATTGGAAGACGTAAATCATGACAGTAAAGTAAGGGAGGAGTTAGCAAGATAAGACGCCAGCCAGAGAAATCCAGATTCTGACATCCGCTTTGTAATGTACCGAAGGGTTGTAGCAAAACTCCTGGCAAGGAATGCAAAATAAAGAAACTAAAACAGAGAATAATGTCTCCGTTTTCAAGGATTGTTTCCTCCTTCGGACCACAACAGTAGGAAGGAAGGAAGGAAGGAAGGAAGGAAGGAAGGAAGGAAGGAAGGAAGGAAGGAAGGAAGGAAGGAAGGAAGGAAGGAAGGGAAAGGAAAGGAAAGGAAAGGAAAGGAGGAAGGAAGGAAGGAAGGGAAAGGGAAAGGGAAGAAGGAAGGAAGGAAGGGAGGGAGGGAGGGAGGAAGGAAGGATCCTTACGTTCCCACAAACAATCTCAAACCCAACCCATCTTGAATTCTGTTGACTCTTATCTAGTGCCAATTTTACTGCTGACCACTGCTGGACGAGGTTCTGGTGGGCAGGCATGAGCAATAAACCAGCTTAGCTTGAATGTATGGTTTGTCCACCCAGAAGGAGGGGAAGAATGCTCGCCCCCCTTAAAGGCAGGGAGACTGGCCTTACTGCCTGCCGGCCATCCCGTCCCCAGGGTCGGGCCGGCCCCACCAGTGACTTACTTGTCCAGGTAATTGGCAACCGATGAGTGGTCATCCAGGGGATCCGCCGGGACGGGCTGGGCAGCCTTCTTGGACGACTTCTGCAAATCCCTGTCTTTTTCCTAAAAAGAAATTAAGGAAGTCAAAAGCAACAGAAAGGCCGGACCTTTGCAGACAGCCAACTTAATTAACGGGGCGGAAAAGGGGGTTCCGTCGGGTACCCCTGAAAGCTGCGTGGCAGTTGACAATTTAGGGCTCCCCTGAGCAACAGCAGGAGCTGCCCTTCTCAGGCTGACAGCCCACAGATATGCTGGAGGGCAACATCTGGCGAGACCCACGCTGGCTGGAGACGATGGGCGCTGTGTCAGGCCGCCTTCGATACCGCTGGATTACCTTGTCGGCTTGGGCGTCCGTCTGCATCTCCTTCAGGGCTGCCACTTGACCTTGCAAGGCCTTGATCTCATCTTTCTTCTCCTTCTCTGCTTCCTCAGTCGCTGACTTCTTCTGGGCCTGTTCAGACAACCGTGGAGCCCCTGAGCCAGCATCAGGCACGGCACGGAAGGCTCCTGTAGAATGAGGATCCTCTCCTCCTCCTCCTCCCTGCACCCCCCCCTTCCTTCTAGCACTGATGAGGCTACCTAGCTGGGTCATGAAACGTCTGCAAGAAAGCCACCAAGCTCAGACAGCACCAAGGGCCCCCTGTCCTCCTCCATTCACCTAACCCCACTCCCTTCTAAGACTGACGATGTAACCTAGCTGGGTCGTGAAATGTCTGCACACACTTGGACCTCTAAGAACGGGGCCAGGGCTTTTCAGAATGAACCATGCAGACCCGCAAAACACCCACACGGGCACAAAACCTCCCTGGGACGAAGGTCAGAATCCTTACGGAGGCTCCTCCCTTACTTTGAGCTCAGCTTCGGTCAGTCGGCCGTCGATCTTAGCGAAGCCATCGAACAGGGTCTTGTACAGCACATTCTTCCGGGTGTTGGCGTCGTCGGGGGGCAGATAATCCAGGATGTTGTCTCGGTGCTGCCGATACATGTCCAAGATGATCCGGAGGGCCGTTTCCCGCACCTCGAAGACACGGTGCTCCAGAGCTCCTGTGGCAAACTGAGAGCGAAAAGCTTCCCGATCAGGGTCAAAGGTGAGCATCTAGCAAAATCATTTAGGACCTGGAGCGACAAGAAAAAGATGGCCGGGAAAGGGGGGGGGGGAGAGGCAGGAAGACACGCACCCGGGACCTCAAGATATGCCATAGTGATGTGGTAACCAAAGTTCCTCAACCCTGGCAACTTGAAGATATGTGGACTTCAACTCCCAATTTTAACGCATTTCTTTTGATGTGGTATCCTCATTGTGGCTGGGTTACTCTCTTATAATCCCTTTCTCTGCGATCTCTGCACTCCGGTGGATGGGAGGGAAAAAAAATGAGCATGCTGGCTGGCTGGCTGGGTGGGTGGGTAATTCTGGGAGTTGAAGCCCACACATCTTCAAGCTGCCAAGGTGGAGGAACAATGGTTGTAAGTGTCCCCCCAAAAAAGAGATAGAGATTTGGTTGAGGTGGGATGCAAAAGAATGAAAACAGAAAGCCTGCGTTACATTTTACAGGAAAAGTCCTGTTATCTGGCTTAAATCTGAGAACAAACTGTAGGAGGTTATAGGACCCCAGAGTTCTTACTCGCATGACGTTATCGACCGTGAAGCCGGAGTTCTCGGTGCCCAGCTGTTTCAGCAAGCGTTCCACCAGCTCCACCTGGCTCATGGCAAGGTGTGTGGGGCAGTGGGGTCTCAGGGGCTGCACCAGGTGGATAGGGATGATCTGCAGAGGCTTCACTTCGTTGCAAAGGGCCATCTCCTGCAAAGGGGCAAGGCAGGTTACTGATTGGCAGGAGGCAGCCAGGTTTTCCTGAACTACGAGAGACTTGATCTCATAAGAAGGTTTATTTGGGATGTACAGGTAACCCTCAAAGGTCTCATTTCTTTTATTTATTATATACAAGCCGACTCTAAGCGGCTTACGACATTAAAATGAAACCATAAATGTATGAATAAATGTATGAAATCGCATTGGAATTCATTTCATTTTTTCATTTTATTCAGAAAATCCAAATACAAAATCCAAAATGGAAAAAAACAAAACGTTAACAGAGAAAAAAACTAGACAAGGACATTAAAAAAAAAATAATGTGAATTTTTAAACCACATCGAGATTTCAGTAAAAGGCAAGTCTCTGGCCACATTACGGATGGAACGTCGGCCAGAGTCGCCATCCCGCAGAGTTCCCCTGCAGGTAGACTCACCTGGATGAAGTTGGCGGAGGCCATTCGCAGGCGGGCCGAGGAGTCCCCCGTGCGGGAGAGGAGGTTGGGGAAGGTCCTTTCCAGGCAGAAAACGGTCTCCTGCTTGCCCAGTTTGTGCTTGGGGATGTACTGCGTGACGCTCATTTTCAGGAGCTTCAAGGAGGCGTGGAAAACCTGCCGCGTTTGAAGAAAGAAGGACAAGAGAGCAGCAACACATAACCATCCAGGTGAGTTTTGAAGGAACCTCAACCACCTGCTTTTCTTCCGAGTGTCAGCTGGAAGCGGGACGCAGGAGACCGGGGGGGGGGGCAGAACTTTGGGGAACCAGAGGGGTGGGTGGGACAAACAGCCCCTATCCAGGTGACCCCAACCCTCTCGGCCTCCCGGTTTTCGCCTTCCCTCACCGAAGAGACGATATCTTTGATGGCCCTCACGACGAGGAAGACGGCTCCCCGGAGCATGTTCTTCAGCTCCTCCTTGGGGGTGCTGGTGGGCGCCTCGGTCATTTTCTTGTAGATGGCCAGCAACGAGTCCTCGCGATACGACCAGGTTTTGGAATAGGCGCCGGCCACCTGGGCAAAGCAAGGCGGGAAGGAAGGAGAGGGGCCTGGCGGGAGACCGGCACCTCCGCCCAAGACGATAGCTGCCCTCCCACTGGCCGAGGACGGCTCCTTCCCTCGCTTCTACAGGGAGTCCTCCACTTACAACTGTTTAGTGTTTAGTGACGGTTCAGAGTTCAACGGCCCGGGAAAAGCGAGCTAGGGCCGCATTTCGCACTTACAAACCCTGCAGCGTCCCCGGGGTCACGCGATCGAAATTCAGACCCTTGGCAACTGGTTCATATTTAGGACGGTTGCATAAAGGGGATCACGTGATCCCCCTTTTCGACATTTGCGACCGAAAAAGTCAATGGGGAAGCCGGATTCCCTTCGCAGCCATGCTAGTTACTTAACATCTGCAGGGATTCCCTTAAGGACAGTGGCGAGAAAGGTCGTAAAACGGAGCAAAACTCACAAACGTCTTGCATAGCAACAGAAACCTGGGACCCCACTGTGGTCGTAAGTTGAGGACTCCCTGTTCAGGAGAGATCTCCTCTCCCCGCTGGTGGCTGTGGCTCCCTGTGGGTGCCCTGGGTCACCCCGTCCCGTCCCCCTCCCGTCCCAAAGCCCAAGAGCTCCGGACACCCCTCCCTGACCCTCGACCTCCTCCCTCTTTACCAGCGTTTCCCCGAAGACGTCGATGGAGGTGCTGGCCTCCCGCAGGGCCTTCTCGGTCAGAGGCTCCGGGTCGCCCACCGCCCCGCTCCTGGCCGTGTCCCCGGGCTCTTCCTCGGTCACCTCGGGCTCCAGCAAGGGAAAGGCCTCCTCCTGCTGCCGGCGGATGGCCGGGAGGGGCCGCTCGTCGTAAGGTAAGAACTCGACCTGGGAGAGAAGGGCCTGGTGGTCAAAGCCGGCGGCCGTAGAGCGTCCCTCCTCGGTGTGAGGCCCTCCGGGGTGCAGCTCCCAGAATCCCCCCCCCCAACGGCACTCTCGAGGAGTGCTTGGCAACCAACGTGGGAAGGGGCCCTGTTTGCACACAGCGAGAAGGGGAGGGGAGGTGGGGTTGTGTCTAGGGCTGGAGATGTGAAGGTAAGGAGAAATTTGTGGGGAAAGGTCCCCCCTGGAGAATTTTGGTATTTGAGGAGAGGAAGAAGAAAGGAGATAAAGAAGGAAGGGTAAAAAGGAAAGAAGGAAGAAGAGTAAAAGATAAAAGAAAAACAAGAGAGAAAAGGGAAGGGAAGAGGAGAGAAGGATTAAAAAGAGTGAAAGAAGAAAGGATAAAGAGGGAAGGAAGGGCAAGAGGAAGGAAGGAAGGAGAAAAAGAGAGAAAGAAGGAGAGAGAGAGAAGGAAAGAGAAAGAGAAGAAAGGAAGAAAGGAGAGAGAAGAAGGAAGGTAGGAAAGAGAGAAAAAAGTAGGGGAAGGAAGGAAGGAAGGAAGGAAGGAAGGAAGGAAGGAAGGAAGGAAGGAAGGAAGGAAGGAAGGAAGGAAGGAAATATTCTGCTGGACCGGACCCTGGGTCTTGGGACCGGGTTCCCTTCCCCCGAAGGAAAGCCCAACCTCCTCCCCACCACTCAACCTCTGTGGTCGGAAGGGGCGTGGCTAAGGAAAGGGGTCGGGAGAAGCAGGACCAAGAGTCGACCCAAACTTACACTGATCTTCGGGAAGGCCTCTGCAGCGTTGGGAGCCGCCCGTGCCAGCGGGGGAGAGAAGGCCTGAGAAGGGGCCGGCTCAGGCGAGGGGACTTCGGGGGGCTTCTCGGGGGGCAAGGAGGCGGGGCTCTCCGGCTCAGCTTTCTCCCGCCAGGGGGACGGCAGAGGCTTCTTCTGCTGGAGGGTCGTGGTGGGGTGAGCCACAGGCTCGAGTGGCAGGTCAGGCAGCCGCCGGATCTGAGTGTATAAGAGAAATTCGTTTGTTCGTTCGAGAGCGGAAAGATTGCAGAGAAGGGGATTAGAAGAGAGTAAGCAAGCCACAATGGGGATACACATCAAAAGGAAAGCATTAGAGTTGGGAGTTGAAGGCCACACGTCTTCACCTTGCCAAGGTTGAGAAACTCTGATCTAAAATAACTACGGGCCTACAATATCCTACAAATCCCAACCTCCGACCTAGTCTTGGGAGAGAAGAACAGTTTTTAATGGGGGTGGTTTTTTTTAAGCGGGTGGGGGTCCCCAAGGGTCAGCTTCCAGAGGCGCTTAGGGATTCCTTCCCGGGGATATTCCACTTACAGCGAGATCTGGGTCCAAGAGGTTATGAAGCTCCAACTGCTGGTAGACCTTGACACGATAGTCTTCCATCTGCTGCTTCTTCTGCTTGGCCAAGTCGTAGTCCTCCCTCTTGACGGCACACCGCTTCTCCACCTCGTAGCGTCCCAGCCGCTCCCCGACCTGCAACAGGAGCCCGGAGTGGGGCAATTGGTCATAGCAGAGAAAACCTCTAAAGCACAGAGCAAATGAGCGCCCGAAATGTCCAACGGAGAAAATTAACAATTAAATGAGTGGATTGGGTATCGCTGCCACAGCCGTTCATCCAATGTACACGCCAAGACAGGTAAAACTAGACCAATCTTGGTTTAAGGAACCCGGGTACCCCGGTCCAACAAGCAGAACTTTTGACATTCAACAGGGTTGGTTCACGCCCAGAAGGGAACAATCCTTCACCAATTTTGCGTGTCCAAGAGAACAAGAAAGGAAGGACCCTCACGGCAGCCGAGTCCCTTTCCACCTCTCCCTGCGGGACCCCTTCCCCGCCCTCCCTCGGCCACTGCTACCTTCTGCAGATCTGCGATGGCTTGCTTGAGCTTCTTGGCGTGATCGTAGTGTTCCTGGCGCACCGCTTCGTGCTTCCTCTCGTCCAGCTTGCGAATGATCTGGGCCACTTCCGGATCCTGGTACATGTCAAAGGCCAGATCGTCCAGCGGAGAAATGGCGTCGGCCTTCCTGGAATGAAGGGGAGAATGGCAGTTTGGGACGGCGCCATGAGCACATGGTGGGTGGGCGGCTGTTGGAAGGAAAATGGCCACGGAGAGGCTTCCCAGTTAGGCCGTCCTCACCCAGGGTAGCTCCCGTCCAAGGCCGAGTCATCCGAATTGCTCCCTAGATAATGGTCAATCAGCTTCTCTCTGGAAGACTTGAAAACAAAACAACAACGAATAGAATTTTTGGCTGGAATGGGCACAACGTGGGTGAATGACAGCAACACTTAAATATATAACAACAACAACAAAAATAGAGCTGGAAGGGACCTTGGAGGTCTTCTAGTCCAACCCCTTGCTCAGGCAGAAAACCCTATACCATTTCAGACAAATACAGGTAGTCCTCGGCTTATAACAGTTCATTAGTGACCCTTCAGTTACAACAGCACTGGAAAACGTTTCTCCACACTTATCACTACGGTATTATAGCATCCCCACAGTCAAATGGTTAAAATTCGGCCGCTGGGCAACTGACTCGTATTTATGACGATCGCAGGTAGTCCTTGAGTTACGACCTGTATATCTGTATCAAGGACCACCTGTACACCTGCCTACAGGTGGTCCTTGAGCTAACGCCGTAACGGAGTCTGCCTATCACAATTACTGTATAACTCGTGGCGGTTGCAAATCTTCGCTTCCTTGGGGGGTGAAGAGGAAGGACCCTCTTTGCATTTTGCTTTCCCTCCCTCCAAATTTCCCACTCACCTGGCTGTTCTCAGGGCTCAAATCTGCAGGTTCCCCAATGATATTTATTGCCACAAGGGCAACCTGGAAAAACAAGAGAGACCCAGTTGGGAGGGTCTTCTGGGATTCTGGGAAAAAACACCCCCCCCCCCCAGTTTACCAAAAGTGTCAGAGATTAAATTTACAGCCAATTTTTTTTTTTTTTTTTTAGAAAAAAATCTTCCTCAGGATCAAGAAGGTAAGGGACGGCTTTTTTAATGTCATCAAGCACAGCTAGGGCAATTATTCTAAGCTGCTCCCATTGGATTTGTTTTACCTGGCTGTACAGATTGTACCGATTGGCATAGTTTTTGTGGAAAGTCAACTTTAAATATTGTCCGACTGCATCCACGTAGACGGATTTCAACTCCCGGGCCCGGTAGCTGGTCTTTTCGTTATCGGAAAGGGAGACATAACTGTAGAAGGGGGAGGGGGGAAGAGGTTTAATGCAGATTATATTTTACAAGTATTGTGAACCCTTTGGCTCTGCTGGATTATCACCTGCCTTCAAAGGCTCAATATTTTTCTCTTTTAAGAAAAAGGTGCCTGGAATGAATTAGTCAGCTGCCAATACAGAAGGTTTGTGTGGGCGTGTTTAGGGTCACAGACACCCTAAATTTAAAATTATTAGCTTGAAATCCTAAGCTATCCACCAATTCTCTCTCAAATTCCAGAGGAAAGGAGACCAAGCAGAGGGTCAGCCTGTCAAACATGTCTCTTAGGATCTGCAGCTGCGTATTTGGAATTGCACCTTGCTTTTATAGTTAGTTTGATCTGGAATCAGCGAGGGAGCCGGGCAGCTCCCAGGTGCCCACTGACCTCCCGCCTCTGCTGGGTGACCCCTGAGGGACCCCTCAGGCAGGAATACCGACACAGCTCAAGGCTCACCCCAGCCTCTGGAATCGTTCCGATTTATAGGGCGCAAAATAATCGGGCAGGTTTTCGCTGATGTAGAACTCGATTTTGCTGGAGATCATATACTGGTGAGCCAGGAGCTGCAGCTTTCGAATTCGGCACCGTTCCACCATCTGGAGGACTATTTCTTGGGGATACTGGCAGAGCCTGAAAATAAAGAAAAAGGGAGGTCTTTGACTTCCCATGCCAGGATTGAAATGGAGGGAATATTATATTGCACTCAGCGACCAGGGGACGGAAGGAAGGAAGGAAGGAAGGAAGGAAGGAAGGAAGGAAGGAAGGAAGGAAGGAAGGAAGGAAGGGAAAGGAAAGGAAAGGAAAGGGAAGGAAGGAAGGAAGGGAAAGGAAAGGGAAGGAAGGCAGGAAGGAAGGAAGGAAGGCAGGAAGGAAGGCAGGAAGGAAGGAAATATCTAGAAATATTTAGAATTTCTCGGGGCCTGACCTTGATGACCTCCATCCGTTGACCGTTGGCGCGTGAACCATCAGTTCCTTGGCACTGAAGCCATCCTCGTGTCCGGATGAGCTTATAACAATAAACCCAATTTTGTGTGGCATCCTGCCCTCTTGTGCTAACTGGGAAGAAAGAACAGCCAGGTTTTTGCAAAAGAACAGACCTCTCATCAGCAAAGAAAGCAGCGTTTTAACTTCATGCTCTGAACAGTTCGCCTTGACTGGCTCCGCTCGGGCCCGGCGATGCCTCCCCCGCGTCCCCGCTAAGGAGAGCCATAATAGTAATAAGACAACCCCCCCCCCGCTTTCTTAGCCCCCTCCCCGCTGTCCCCATCTAGTCGCGGGCAGTTCCACCGGCCCCTGTATCCGGGAGAGGCCCCGCCCCTTCCCGCCCGCCCCAAGGGTGTCCCCCCAACCCCCACGGCTGGAGGGGAGCCTAAGAGAAGCCCACCCCCCCTCGCCCCCCTGGCCTCCTACTTTATTCCGGCTCCATCACTAGGGCCTCTGTTGCCCTAGCAACCGCTGCGACTCGACTGCGCAGGCGCGAGCGCGGCGGGACAGTGACGGCCGGCGGGAAGGGAAAGACGAGCGAGCGAGCGAGAATCGGATGCTTCTGACGCAGCTTCCGGTGACGGAGCCGCCCGGCCAATCGGAGCGGAGGAGGAGCCGGGTGCTGTTTCCGGCGCAATGGCGGCCAAGGCCTTCAAAGTGCGGACGGGGCCCGGAGGGCACAAGTACGGGCTGGCGGCCAGGAGCCTCCCGGAGCTGCTGCGCAAGGCCTGCCTGCTGGAGGTGGGCGGGCGGGCGAGGCGGGCCGGGAGGAGGAAGAGGAGCGGATGGCCGCCGCCGGGTCTCTGCCCGAGCACCGCTTCCCTTGACTGGCTTTTCCGCTTCCCCACAGCCGCCCTCGGTCGCGGGCTGCCGGCTCGGCCGCTACGAGGACGGCGTCGAAGTCAGCGAGGAGGCTTTCCGCGCCCTGCCCGAGGACGCCGAGCTGATCCTGCTGCGCCCCGGGGAGGAGTGGAGCGGATGTAAGTGGGGGACACACAAACACGCGCACACACACACAACCCACAACAAGGCCCCTGCCTCTTCTTCCACCCAGTCCCAAGTAGGGTTGGTTTCTAGCGCTGCTAGAAATTTAGAAAAAAAAACTTTGCCTCGATGAGGACTAGCGCCTTGACCGTCTCAGCGAACGCCACCCTGAGGACTAGCAACTTGATGTACAAAGAAATGTGCAAACCTCAAAAGATTCTTTTATATATACGTATACATATGTGTTATACATGCATATAAATACACATACACACAGATTGTCATCCACCTGCCAGAAGGAATAATTGTTGTTTTTCCCCGCTCCTTTCCTCCCTGCAGACGTCGGCGAGATCGAGCGCTTTCTGAGCACTTTTTCCAGCTGCTCCTCCGGCGTCGTCCGGGCAGCTCAGGGGCTCCTGTCGGGTGAGGAGGCTCCTAAGAGGTGCAGGTTGCTGGCTGACCTGATTCAGAACCTCAACGAAAATATTTCTGCAGAAAGTAGGAAGGAAGACGAGACGTGGTTTGAAGGTCAGTTCTGAGCTGACGTTTTCTGACTCTGCCTGGTCTATGGGTGAAAAAAATGCTCAGGATGTCAAAAGAGTTTTGGGAAACACAGCCTTAAGGACTAGAAACTTGACAATCCCACTCAGGTTTGCAGTGTTTCCTACTACTGAGGCTCCAAGAGCCTTTTTGGGGAAAGCACTGATGGAATTCGTTTCCCACTATTTCTAGGGGTTGAATCTCGGTTTAAGACCAAGTCCAGTTACATGCGCCATAGTTGTGAGAGCAGAATCCGTGGATACATGAAAGAGGTAAAACTCTCTATCCAGTCTTTCTTTTGATCTTAGATTCTTGGAGGCAAAGTCTGCCTTCACAATACCTACCATACTAACAAACCATTGTTTATGCTTTCACCATTCGCACCCAGGGTTTGAATTGGCATTTAATCTATCAGGTTTCTGCTCGGTTTGCAAAAATCACTGTGAAGTTTGCTTTTGGGACCGGACTGGCAAGGAAGCTCAATATCTTAAACATCTTTAAAGCTTGTGTTTCTCCCGCCAAAGGTTGGGGCTTACATTTCTGCTGTCCCTCCCGCCCTCCAAATGAAATTCAGCGGGATCGCTGAAGCCATGCTGGAGAAACTGAAGTTGGAAAAATATAATGGCTTTTATTTTGACCGGAAGGAAGAGACCAAGTGCCGTCTCTGCACCCCGGAAGGCTGGTTCTGTTGCCAAGTAAGTTGCAAGAAAATCGAAGCCAATGGACGAAGCAAAGGCATTAAGCGTTTCTGCTTTCCTTTCCGAGTGGCTTTGACTGGTTCACCCTTTCCGAAGTTGAACCTTGAGTCGGGCATCGCAGGAAGTGTGGGGAGAGGGAGAGTCTTTCAGACAGGTGCCCACCGGCACGTGGTTGGCTTTACATAAAGGCAAACTACCCCACATATAGTGACGGTGCCAAAATAAAACCTACAGACAGTTTTCGGCTTACAACAATTCATTCAAATGGTCTTGTCCCTTTTTTCAGTGCCGTTGACACGGTCACTAAACAAACTGCTGTAAGTTGAGGACTGCCTATATTCAGCTTTGTGTGCCCCTTGGCTGCAGGGCCCCTTTGACACTGAAGACTGCTCCCGGAGACACTCCATCAACCCTTACGGGAACAAAGAAAGCCGAATCCTCTTCAGCACCTGGAACCTCGACCACATGTGAGTCCTGGAACACAATCTCCCCCCCTTTTTTTGTGGCCAAGGACCCCCAAGACGACTCAAGATTTAAATCGTAACGTTTCTTAAAGCCTTCGTGGATCCCCTGGGGCAACATTGCGGCCCCTCAGAGGCCCGTGGGACCACAGGTTGAGAACCGTTGATTTAACACATAAAAATAAGCATGTAGCAAAGTTTGTTTGTTTTTTTTAAAAAAAGGCTAGACCAACTCCAGAAGGGAAGTTGAATAGCTTTGCTTTGGCTGGGAAGGGACTCCATGGGTCTTCCATTTTTGAAACCGCAGCTGAGTAATTTCTGTAGCCCCTTTATTCTGAATTTTCCTGGCCTCACACAGCACTGATTCGGCGCTAGTCCTCAAGATGTTATAAATACCTTGCTTACTTGACATTCTTTTCTGTTTCAGAATTGAGAAGAAACGGGCGATCCTTCCCACCTTAGTGGAGGCCGTGAAAGGCTGCGACGGGAAGGAAATTGACTGGGAATATTTTTACCGGCTCTTGTTCACCACGGATAATTTGAAACTGGTGCACATTGTGTGCCACAAGAAAACGGTCCACAACCTCGGCTGCGACCGAACAAAAATATACCGCAAACGAAAGACCGGCAGGAAGAACAGGCTTCTTTGCGGCCACACCCCAAGCCCCCGGGTTCAAATGTCGAAAACGAAACAAAAAACCGACGCCAAACTTTCCAAAAACAGGACAATGAAAAAAAAACACCCCGTAGCCAGCAAGGGATCTGCTTAACGGCTGTGCCGTTTGCTTAACGACTGCTGTAAAAAAGGTTGTAAAGTCAGGTGGAATCATGAGATGACCTGCTTTATGACCGTCACCGTGAACAAAATTGCAGGGAATTATCTGTCTAGAAATTTTGCCTGGCCACTTCTGTTATTTAAATGATCGTTTTTACTCCATTCTATTTTTTTAAAAAAGACTGAAAATTAAAAAAAAAAAGATTTTTTAAAAAATTAATTAAAAAAATGATGATGAATATTGTTGTTTTTTTCTTACCTTCTTCTATTCATTAAAGGCCGCAACCTGGTAGCCACCTTGACCACTGCTGCCATCTTTCTTTTGGGCCCTGCTATATATGACAGTCCCTTCCAAGCCTAGCAACTCCATTGCGAAGCTTTTTTCAGCTTTTTGATTCCAGTTTAATCTCTTAATTGCCCAAGGATCATGTTCAGTGCTGTGTTTCCTAAGAATTTTAAACAGTAGGTCAGGGTTGAGGTAGGAACGGCCATCTTTAAAGAGGGTAAGCCCACTTTTCCTCCAGGATGGAACGTAGATGTAGGTAGCGAGTAGAAGGATATGCCTGCATTGAGTTTGCAGGTTCAGATGGCCCTTCCTTTCATTTTTTTTTTTTCAGCACCAACTTCAAATTTTTGCTAAATGGAGGGTCCTAAATTGAGGACTGCTGCTTATACTTCTCTAACCGGTCTACCAATTTGCTGTTTGGGGAAGTGTTCCACCCTGCCGGGTTGTCGTAGACTTCTCCTTCTAAGCCCCAACACCCCCTTTTTGCAAAACAGCCTTGTGGTCGCCTTGGCAGAGGTTTTTGTGTTGAAAGAGCAAAAATCAATAAAAATGCTATTAGCAAGGATTTGTTTTGCCTTCCAAAAGTCATCGTAGAAATTGCTCTATCCTCTTTTACAAGCAAAGGGGGGGGGGGAGAAATATCCAGGAATGAAGTCATTCTCTCCCTTGTGAAACGTTTATAATTGAGAGATGCTTTTAAAAAGCTGGAAGGGACAAAATAATAATAATAAAAAAACTCCAAAGGGAACGAAGAAATGCAAACTTGGCTGATCATCAAACATCGGCCTGGCCTCGGTTCAGTCAAGAGCTGAAAACGAGGCTCTTATTTCACCGAGAAAATAAAACCAGAACATGGGAAGTAGAATGACAGGGCTGGAAGGGACCTTGGAGGTCTTCTAGTCCAACCCCTGCTCAAGCAGGAGACCTTATCCCATTCTGGATAAATGGAGGTGTTTTGAAATTAGGGTTTGCCAAGAACCATGATGGGAAGCATGAAGATGGTCAGGTATCTTTTACCAGCAGGTGGCAGCCATCGCCCAGAAATGAAAGGGATGGTTCCCCCCCCCCCCTTCCAGGTCCTTTTTCCTAGTTTAACCTAACCTTCATCCCTCCTTGGTCTCTGCCCATCTAGACAAGCCAGCATTACATCTTGGCTAAAGAAAACCACAATGAGGAGCGAAGAATGTCAGGACAGACACACGGAAGGCTTCCTTCCTTCCTTCCTTCCTTCCTTCCTTCCTTCCTTCCTTCCTTCCTTCCTTCCTTCCTTCCTTCCTTCCTTTCTTCCTCCCTCCCTCCCTCCCTCCCTCCCTCTCTCCCTCCCTTCCCCTTTCCTCCCTGTTCTCCCTCTCTCAAAATAATCAAAGCTCGTTGATTTCCCTAACCTAATTCCAAGCCCCTCTCTTCTATATTGGGGAGATGTCACGACGCTCCTTGTGGGGGAGCCCTCTCGCCCTCTTTCAGACCAATATAGCCTTTCGGCCACCCCTTCCCTGCAGGAGAAGCCTCTCAGGAGCCATTAAAAGGGACATTCCCTCTTTGGCCATTGGACAATTAAAAAGAGACACGGGAGGTGAGGTCTCCAGAAGGACTCCGGTGCGATAAAACCCAAATTTTTGGACCCTGCTGCGAAGGGAGATGCTGATTTTTAAGGCTCTCCCTCATACCTTGGCAGGTGTCCCCTCCTTTCGCAGAGTGCCAGTTTAGGGGGTGCCCCGCCTGCAGAAAAGAGCAAACCCCTTGCATTATTTACCGGCAATTTCTTTGGGGAGTTGGATGCACACGTGCAAACAGCGCCTGGTCCGGCAGTGGGCAAGGCGCCTGTTTTACAGCCGCCTCATGAAAAATGAAGAGGCTGGGCTGGTTTTGGCGAGTGAAAATGACTTAACCCTGTGTAAAAGCGATGAATATTTGATGCTGGAGTTTATTAAATTTCTACAAGCATCAAGCTGAACAGAACGCCGTGTACAGATTTTCCTGAGCTGGAGCGAAGGGACGATAGAATCAGGGTTTACAGATTGTCTTTGACTCACAACCAAAATGGGACCCAACATTCCTTTCACTAAGTGAGGCATTTGTTAAGGGACTTTGTTAAATTACTTAGGACCGTTTTTTAGCCCTACGACAGTCCCAGCATCCCCCGTGGTCACGTCATCAGAATTCAGACACTTGTCAACCGACTCCTATTTATGACGGTCGCAGTGTCCCGGGGTCATGTGACTGCTGCTGTAACTTTGAACCATCGCTAAAGGAACCGTTGTAAGTCGAGGACTTCTTGAAATAACCTGGGATTAGAGAGACAAGCTTTTAATCACTTTGGGAAATTTCAAAGACTTAATTTCCCCCCGTTTTGGTGGGCATGGAGGGAGGGGGGAGAGCATGGCACGTTATACCCACCATTCGCCCTAATTTTCCTGCAAAACAACCTGCCGAAGCCAATTTGGAGAACGACTCCGGTATAAAAATCACATTTGGCCAGTCCAGATGGCTGAGGTTATAAATTTTATTCTGTTTTTATTTTTTTCACCCCCCCTAGGTTATATACCATCCCGTCCTCTTGGCTATTTCAAATAATGGCTTCCTTCATCTTACTTCTCATAATATATAATGCCTCGTGCTGCTGCAACGGGATTGCCAGGCTCATTTGTCACACAGACCTCGCTGTGTGTATGTGTGTGTTTTGTGCCTCTTGTTTTTCTGCAGAGCCATCGAGCTGCATTCAAACCTTCCTCTAATTGCAAGCACATAAAACCTCACATTTGCAGCTTGGATCCCAGGTTTTCCTTCCGACACGCAGATATGTTCACGGCAAACGTCGGATTAAGGCAGGTGACGACTTGGGAAGGAAGGGTGCAGGGCCCCCGGGGCCCCCGTTAATTTAAAACAAATTGTCATCTGTGCAAAGGAGTGGGTTTTCCCCTCTGTGTCTGGGGCGGCAGGCCTCCCTTCCAATTAAAATGGATGTGATCGATCTCCGGTGTCGGTGGAGATGGTTGGAACCTAATAAATGACTGTGTTTTCCTTTCCTGAAATTATTTTTGGGGGGAAAATGAAGAAAAGGCTTGCTTAAAAGTCCGATGGCTTATTTTTCCTCAGATGCAAGGTGGGGAGGTTTTAGAGATTGCTTGCCTTCCAGACCGGGAGATAGCCAGCCATTTTTCTCCTCAAGGTGTCTAAAAGGAGATGGATCCATTTTTTTTTTATAAATTATACTTTCCTAATAAGTGGCAAATTTTCCTCCTCCTCCTCCTCCTCCTCCTCCTCCTCCTCCTCCTCCTCCTCCTCCTCCTAAAAACCCCTTCCAACACTGATGACATTACCTAATTGGGTAATAAAACGCCTCCAAGGAAAAAGCCAAATTCAGAGAGCACCAACGACTCCTGGCCTCTGCCTTCTCCTGCAGTGAGGATTCTGCAGGATTTTGATTAAGCTGCCTTGCAAAGAGAAGAGACTCGCTTTTGAGAGCCGGTGTGCCGAAGGGACCTTAAATATTGCAACGACCTTCTTACTTCGAAGGAGGCCTCCAGAGGGGGACTTTAAGGACGCCTTCTCCAAAAGTCTATTTTTTTCAAAGTGCATCTCTGGCCCAAAATGTCCAGAAACAGCCACCGAGAACCTATTTAAAAATGTATTTTAAAAAACGCCTTCCCAAAATAGACGGCGGTGCAAACAGGATGAATAAGGGAATCCTGGCCAGTAATCGTTTCAGCAAGAGGTCACTAATGGATTTCAACCAAGATTCGGTTGGATAAACTGTTTCAGCTAAAAAGCTTTCCGTTCGAGGCTTCAGGTCACAAAAACGCTACTCTGGGTACTTGTTTTTCCTGTCCTTAAAAACCGGTCCAGGGCTTTTAATTCTCCATTTAATTCTGATTTTCTTTTGAGGCTTTGTCTCCGCGGTGAACTTCGTATAGAAATTTTGGGGCTGGCTTCTGATCTGATTGACTTGGATTTTAAATCCTGGGCACACAACCTGAACACAACTGAGTAGTTTTCTGCAACAGTAGACCCGGGATCTCCTTATCCTAGATTCGCAAGGGAGAATTTGCTCAGGGCAAGAAGCCACTTTAAAGTTTGGCCTGGATATCAAAATGTTAAATTTTGACAGGAAAAATCCCCCCTTGGTTAATACATGACACGCAGGCTGACAGTCAATGCCAGAAGGATGCAAAGTGTTTGTGAATAAATAATAAAACGAATGCAGGTAGTCCTCAGATTATGGCCATTCCTTTAATGACCGTTGAAGATGCAACAGCATGAAAAAAGTAACTCTTGAACACAGGGCTGGACTAGAAGACCTCCAAGGTCCCCTCCAGTCCTATGATTCTATGTTCTACAATTGAGCTTACGTTCCCTATCCTGTTTTCTTCCTGCAAAAAGGTAGACACAAGTTAGCAGTTGTCCAAGCTAAGTTTTGTTCCTCTGGGGATGCCCCAGATCCATTTCACTCCAGATTTTCGACTTTGTAAGGAACCACACTTCAGGATTCTGTGTGAATGTTGCTTGTTGGGTTTTAAGGGCAACTGGGCCATTTCTTTCTCCAGAAATCTGCTCTTGTTGGAAAGTTGTCACTTCCTATTACGTCGACTCCCTTCCCAGCTCCGCTCGCTTCCTCTCTCTCTCTCTCTGGAACAATTTGCCAGATCCTAAATAAACTCATCAATTCCATGATCCCCGATAAATCTTCATTACCACACACTTCAGCGGCTGCTCCAAATGTTTCTCCTCTGCCTTGATCAGTCCCCAATTGACTGTTTATTTGTGCTCGGATTGAGGAGTTAATATTTTACCTCTAGTAAACCACGCACCCTAGATTTTATTATGGATTGAAAGGGGGGGGGGGAAATCCCACCAGGAGTTACAGACAGTGCTCCATTTACAACAGTTCGTTTAGTGACCGAAGTTACGACAGCCCTGAAAAAAGTGATGGATGACCATTTTTCACACTTATGACCATGGCAGCCTGTGATCAGAATTCAGTCAGCTTGGCAACTGACTCATATTTATGACGGTCACGTGATCCCCTTTTGTGACCTTTTGGGTCAATGGGGGAAGCAAAATCCACTTAGCAAATTTCTCGCTTAGCAGCAAAAATTTGGGGTTCAATTGCGGTTGTAAATCAAGGACTCCCTCTACATTTAGAAATACCTCTGGCTTATTCAGGACCTTGGACAGCTCCACAAGGTGGCAAGTGGCCTGCAAACCCAATCCCTGGTCCATCCTTGTTTTTTCTGCTCCAAGAGACCACGATACAGGCTGCCCTCGACTTAGGAGCCCGTAATTGCTAAGCCAGACAGTTGTTAAGTGAGTTTTGCCCCATTTTACAACCTTTCTTGACACCTTCGTTCAGCAGATCCCTGCTGTTGCTAAGTTGCTCAGTGAATCTGCTTTACCCATCGACTTTGTTTTGCTCCAGAAGTGGATCGCGTGACCCTGGGACACTGCAGCCGTCACAACAAACCAACCAACCAACCAACCAACCAACCAACCAACCAACCAACCAACCAACCAACCACTGGACATTTCTGGCCGTATGGCTGTAATATACGGATTTGATGAGTCAGTCGCCAAGAGTTTGAATCTTGACCACGGAGGATGCTGCAATGGTCCTAAGCATGGAAAAACAATCCCACATCACTTTTTTCAGTGCCCTTGTGACTTCGAACGGTCACTGAACAAGCTGTGGTAAAGGGAGGACTATCTGTAATTCCTGGAGGGATTGTGGTCAGTAAACAAAGTCGAGGACTTGCCCTTTGTTCTCGTGACTTCAGGGAGGCTGCGAGGGTCTTAAGTGTGACAAACGGTCCCGAGTCCCTTTTTTCAGTGCCGTTGTATCTTCGAACGGTCACTAAATGAGGGCTACCTGAAAATCTATTTCTGTTCCTGATCCATACATATATTTATATACTGTAGACAGTTGTCCGGAGTCTTTTGGTCCACCCTTCATCTCAATATCCACAAAAACTGGACCTTTGGAAGACAAACGGCGTCTCTACTTCCTCCTGGCTGTTTCTCCCTCCTCTGTGAGGCGCAGCGAAAGCCACAAATAAAAACCTCACAACTGGGGAGCCTGGAAAAGGTCAGAGTCATATTTCAGAGTCCGTTTGGCTTTTGATCTTTCCATCGTCCTTCTTTCTCTTTCTTTCTTACACTGCACTAAGTCTCCAAGAACGCCTTTCGTGAGCTCAAGGTGGGAAGGCTGAGCATCTTAATGCATGCCTTGTTTTAAGCTCTGGGTCGTCCTTGATTTACAACAGTCCGTTTAGTGACCGTTCAAAGTTGTAACGGCACTGAAGAAAGTGATTTAGGACCGTTTTGTACAATTATGACCATCGCAGCATCTCTGCGGTCACAAGGTCAAAATCCAGACGCTTGGCAACTGACTCGTAGTTACGACGGCCGCAGTGTCCCCTTTTGCCACTCTATCCTGGCTGCAGCCATCGGAGAGGAGCAGAAGCTGGCGAATGTAGCTGGGTTAACACCCAATATCTTCAACCCCCCAGCAAGCCATCCCACGTTCAGACGAAGCAAGCTTAGGGTCAGGCAGGAACGCAGCCGCCGGATCAGAGGAAGCCTCTTCACACCGCGCAGACTCGGCCCTCTTGATTGACGTTGCCTCTGGGTGTCTCTTTAGCAGGCAGCAGCCCCTGCTTTCGGGGGATTTGGCTGCTGCAGCAGAAAAGTCAAACCGCATTTGAGTCAGCTCCTTTGAGCATAACGCTTGCTGACTCCAAACACATTCGTGTCGTTTTCTTAGCAGCGAGGCAGAAGGGGCTTGCCACGGCCTATTTCCGGCACTTGTTTGACTTCCCAATGCAGGGGGTTGTTTTGGCCTCCCCTTCACGGACGAAGCAGGCGACATCTGGCTTAGCTGCTCTTCAAGGCCAGCGGAGTTTGGTTGATATTCCCAAGGAGCTGGAATATATCAAAATATTATCCCTTCCTTGCTTCCTTGCTTCCTTGCTTCCTTGCTTCCTTGCTTCCTTGCTTCCTTGCTTCCTTCCTTCCTTTCCTTCCTTTCCTTACTTACTTACTTACTTACTTACTTACTTACTTACTTACTTACTTATCTGAGCTCTGTTTTCCTGTAGACATTTTATGACCAAACTAGGTAACGTTATCAGTGCATACCCCCCTCCCTTCTAGCACTGATGATGTTAGCTAGTTTTGTCAAGAAAACCACCAAGCTCAGAGAGCACCCAGGACCCCACAGTCCTCCTCCTCCTCCTCCCCCTCCTCTCCGCACACCCCCTCCCTTCTAGCACTGATGATGTTCCCTAGTTGGGTCATGAAATGTCTGCAAGAAAACCACCCAGTTCAGAGAGCACCAAGGATCCCACAGTCGTTCCTCCTCCTCCTCCTCCTCCTCCTCCTCCTCCTCCTCTTTCTCTCCACACACACCCACTGATGATGTTCCCTAGTTGGGTCATGAAACATCTGCAAGAAAACCACCCAGCTCAGAGAGCACCCAGAACCCCACAGTCCAACCCTGAGCTACAAAGATTCTCTTCCTTGTGGGGCCTTTTTGTACACACTGCACCACAATACAAGAATCCCATCAACCTCTGTTGCAATGAGACACAACTTCTTGCCGTTTGCCCCAACCACATCGGTGTGGAGAGCTCCCCACCCTTGACTCAACCCCTGAGTCCGAATTAAAGCTCTCTTTTTCTGCAGAGAGACACTCAGCAACTCTGCAGGTCACTGGGTTCACTGCCAAATTGCTTTCCCTCCCCTGACATCCCATCGGATCTGTGTCGATCTGATTCGGCCCATTATTGTGTGTCCTGCACTCTGTTATGGGAGAAGATGGGCCTCCCCCATCCCTGGCGTGACGTAGACCCAGATATCGGAGGAGAGGAAGCCGAGCGCCGTGACAAAAGGCCTCAAAAGCCACTCGCTGGCACGCGTGACAGTTCATACCCACATAAGTAATTGTTTCCACCCAGCCCCATTATGCTTAATAAATAATTAAGCCCTGGGGTGAAGTGCCCTCCTTCACAACACCAAGCACAAAGGGCAACCGGCCCAGGAGACGGCAACTGCCACACGTGCACCAGGGACTTGCGAGGCTCTGCGCACACCCACAACGCCGGCTCCCTCTCCCTGTGAACGGAAGAGTGCTTTGACTCCCATTGTGATGACACAATGCAGAGGTGATATTTTCGGGAATCGGCCTCCACATCTCCCAGAACGGAGCAGCAGGAGGAGGAGGAGCAGGTGTTGCTACAAGAAAAATGCTCTAAAAGTGAACATACTACGTGGAATTTTCCTCCAATGGGATTTTTCCGTGTATTTTACCAGGAAACATAGATAGGGCAGGCTAGAAAATTCAGTGCCCTCCTAACCATACCGAAGTATTCCGGTCACTAAATGAAGGTCGTAACTTGAGGACTACCTGTAGCATGCCAGATCAACAGGATTAATTCTTTTCAATGGGACTTTTCCTTCCTTTTATTGGGACCCCAGAGGGAGAATCTGCAGAGTTTTGAAGTTTCCTGAATTTAGTGAGAAAGCACCATAATAAAATGCAGGAAATTAGAACTAAGATGGTAACCGTGAGGTGTTTTTTTTTAGAAAAAGCATTAATGGTGTTGCTTTCAAACAGCGGCGGTGTGCAGGTACAATACTTTTATTTTTAAGAATAAAAGTGCAGCGGGAAGCCGGGGAAAAAGGCATAAAATGGCTTTTATTCCTTCCTCGTTTCTATAACTCTCCAACTCCCCAGGGAAGCCTGCGAGGTTCATGTTTGCAAGTGGGTTTTTTCTCCCCCATTTAAAATTTGAATGTGCGGTCATTCTGCGGCCCCCAGAGTGGTTAACAATAACATTTGGCGTGCCTGGGTTGGTGTGCATATATATTATTCCGTAGTTTAGATTTTAGATTAAATTTTAATGCCTGTAATTTATTTGGTTTGGAATTTAATAACAATGTCTTGTTTTAAAATTTATGGGGGTTGCCTGTAGAATACTTGAGCTGCTTATTCCGGGCTGGTTATTTTCCCCAAAACTTTGAGGAGGGGGGGAGGAGGAAAGGCAGATTATCCCCCCTCCCATCACCAAACCAGAGATAACACTTGATTGTGTGTTGTTGTTGTTTTTAAAAAATAAGCATTAACAATAAGATAACAATACATTTAATAAATGTCGGGATTTCCAACAAACTGACTTGGTCCCAAATTTTTGTTTAATACGCCTAGTCCTCAACTTACCACATAGTTCATTTAGTGACTGCTCGAAGTTACAGCAGCCTGAAAAAAGTGACTTAGGACCGTTTTTTACACTTACGACCGTTGCAGCCTTCCCCGTGGTGACATCATCAAAATTTAACTGCTTGGCAACTGCTACGTGTTTATGACGGTCGCAGAGTCCCCAGGGGAATCACGCGATCCTCTTTTGCAACCTTCTGCCCGGCAAAGTCAAAGGGGAAGCCAGATTCACTTAACAACCGTGTTGCTAACTGAACAACTGCAGTGATTCGGTTAACAACTGTGGCAAGGAAGGTTGTAAAATGGGGCAAAAGTCAAATTTGGGGCTGTATTGTGGTCGTAAGCCGAGGACTCTCTGTAACTGAGCGTCGGTCGTACACACATCTAACTGAAGATGGTGAGTTCCTTCCTGGAACTCCCACCCATAAACTGGAATTTGGGTGAAACTGAACAAAACCTCTGTAGCCCCGTGGTTAAATCTGGGTTAAAATCTGGGGTGCCCGTGTAAACCCCACCGAGACTTTATTTTCATAAACTGCAGCCCAGGCAGCGAAAATAAAAGCCGCACCAACTCTCAGGAGCTTTAGATCAGACCCACAAAATCATTAATCGGCCAGCAGAGAAATAGAGAGACACAGATTGCGATCAAAGGAAAAAGGGAGCGAAGCAACTCTGAAACAGAAATAAATCAGCTCCGGTTTATGCTTATCCGTTGCCTGCCAGCTTTATCGGACTGCCTCCTGTTCTGCCAGAGCTCTGGGGCAGAAGGTTTGAGCCCCACAGTGGAGATTTATTTAGCTCTTTGCAACATTTATACAGTCAGGAAATTGTTATCAGCCTGCCTCTTCAACAGAACAGGGGAAAGAAAGAAAAAAACAGGTGCCATTTTCTGACTTAAACCTGGCCTTCTGCTTGTGACGAGAAGAGGACAATAAGGCTATCTCTCTCTAAGGATGGATTTCCTTGACAAATCTCTCTCACTCTCAGGTATGCTGCATCACCAGAGGGATACATGATAGGGGTGATAGGATGGCATCTTCCAATATTTGGGGGGCTGCCACAGAGAAGAGGGGGTCCAGCTATTTTCCGAAGAACCCGAAGGCAGAACAAGAAGCAACGGATGGGAACTAGCCAAGCAAAAAAGCAACCTAGAACTAAGGACTAATTTCCTGACAGTGAGAACAATCAATCGGTGGAACGGCTTCCCCCCAGAGGTTGTGGGTGCTCCATCACTGGAGGTTTTAAAGAAGGGATTAGACAGCCATTTGTCCAGAATGGATTAGCGTCTCCTGCTTGAGCAGGGGGTTGGACTAGAAAACCTCCAAGGTCCCTTCCAGCTCTGCGATTCTCTTATTTATTGGGCACCATCTTTGCCCCCTGGCATCCTTGTGGGCCCTCTCATCCTCCCAAGCAACTTCTGCCAAAATACCAGATTTTGAAGACAGCTCGGTCTTTCCCTGAAGTTTTGATTCATAATTCTGGTTTATCCAAAAAATAAACCTGCTGACTTGACCATCTTGCCTTGCTGTTTGAAAAGACAAAACTCTTTCTTTTTGCTTAGCCGTTATTAAACCAACGCGTTGTGGCTTTTGAAGAGCCGAGGCTTAAAGGAGAAGCCTCGTCATCAGAAAATGCACCTTGTGTTGACCCTGGCAGGGTGGTCCAGGTGAACGGTGAATCCTGGGGCTTTGAGGAGGTCAGCCAAACCGACGATGCCAATAGATCTTCTGTTTTTTGCAAATTGCACTGCAGATCTCCCAAGTCCTGGATGGGTCATTTTTGGCTGTCACTGCAATTCGTCATCTGACGCCCAAGCGAAGGGGTCTGGTCAAGCGGTGATTTTTCTCGCAAGGCCTGTGAAGAGGGACATCCTTGGGGTCAAGACGTTAACAAGGATAATGCTGGAGTTAGCCCCGGGCCGAGCCCTGCGTGGGAGAATCAGTATAAGCTGCAAAGAGGGATAAAAGGAGCTTTGGTGATCAAGAGAGGTGGCTAGGATCTAAACAGGCACTCTGGGTGTGTATTTATGCTGATCCTAGTGGAATTCGCCAATTCGCCAATGGAACGGTTTGCCTCCAGAGGTTTTGGGAGGTTTTCAAGAAGAGGCTGGACAGCCACTTGTCCAGAACAGTATAGGGTCTCTTGCTTGAGCAGGGGGTTGGACTAGAAGATCTCCAAGGCCCCTTCCAACTCTGTTATTCTATAATCCCAGATTAATTAATCAGCGGAACGGCTTCCCTCCAGAAGTGGTGGGTGCTCCATCACTGGAGGTTTTCAAGAAGAGACCAGACAGCCATTTGACCAGGATGGTCTAGGCCAGTGGTGGCGAACCTATGGCACGCGTGCCAGAGGCGGCACTCAGAGCCCTCTCTGTGGGCACACGTGCCATGTCCCGGAGATGGCGAGGGACTGGCCCCCGCCGCCCTGGCCCCACCCACCCAGTATGCCATGACCACCGTGGCCACGCCCACCTGGCACCCGGTGATAAATAAGTGGGTTCTGGGTTGCAATTTGGGCACTGGGTCTCTAAAAGGTTTGCCATCACTGGTCTAGGCTAGGGCAGGGGTCTTCAAACTTGGCCCTTTTATGACTTGTGGACTTCAACTCCCAGAATTCCTCAGCCAGGCAGCCTGGCTGAGGAATTCTGGGAGTTGAAGTCCACAAGTCATAAAAGGGCCAAGTTTGAAGACCCCTGGCTAAGTGGGTCACCTGACTTGATTCTATGACAACGGGAGAGCTTTTGCACAATCTCATGTTGTGCCCCAGTGATCGGGCCTTTTAATTCACTTGCAGGGTCTTCTGCGGCTTGAGGAAAACGTTCTTTTTCTCCAAAGCCGTGGAAAGCAGCAGACCCCCCCACGCCCCTCCAAGGGTTACTCGCTGCTCTGCAAAAAAGCAGCCCCAAAACGAACAATCGCAGGGTCTGATTACACCGACTCGTGGGTGACATGATCCGTAAAGTGGGGGGGCGATAAAAGCCTGTACCCCATCATTACAACCCCGAGGCAGAGCGCTTTGGGTGACGCAGGGAGAATTAAAACAAAGGCCTCTTTCCCAAAAAAAAACGTGGAAATCTCTCCACGCCTCTCTAAATTACAGCAACAAAAGGCAACAGCAATTACAGCTTTTGGAGACCTCTCCCAGTGTCAGGGCACAAAAGCCAACAAAATGAAATGATTTAAAAAGGAGGGTCGTTTGGCTTGCTTGGAAAGTGATACTCTCTGGAGTTCCTAACACAAGGAAGAAAAAGGGGGAGCCAAACTATTTAATCCATGCTGAGTTTCTTCTTATACATTCCTTCACACTCCGTATTTTCAAGTTCCTATTATTGGGGTTTTTTTTTTCCACTGCAAAGGTCTTATTAAAATTGCCTTAGCACAAATCGTGGGCGCTCTATCGCTGGAAGTTTTTAAAAAGAGATTGGACAGATCACCTGTCTGAGATGGTATAGGTCCTCCTGCTTGAGCAGGGGGCTGGACTAGAAGACCTCCAAGGTCCCTTCCAATTCTATTCTATTCTATTCTATTCTATTCTATTCTATTCTATTCTATTCTATTCTATTCTATTCTATTCTATTCTATTCTATTCTATTCTACTCTACTCTATTCTATTCTATTCTATTCTATTCTATTCTATTCTATTCTATTCTAATGTTAGTTTAGCATAGATTGCTGGCGGTTAAAACGTCTCACCAGCAAGTATAGAAACGCATGAGTGTGGAGCTAGGGTGCGCACAAATGGAAGGCACACTGAGTTGTCTTGTGAGAGCACAAGCCTGCTTTGAAAGTTTAGAATTTGGGGAGAAATCTGTTTTGAGCTGAAACCAGGGATTTATCAATCCTGCTCTTGTACATCTTTGCTATACTGAAGAATTTGCATGCTTATAAATCTCTCTCTCTGTCTGTCTGTCTGTCTATCTATCTATCTAATCTCCATCCATCCATCATCATATCCATTCATCCATCCATTCTCCTATTCCCTTCCTTCTCTCCCTCAATCCATTGTTCTGTCTGTCTGTCTGTTTGTTTGTCTGTCTATCTATCTATCTATCTATCTATCTATCTATCTATCTATCTATCTATCTATCTATCTATCTATCTATCTATCTATCTATCTATCTATCTATCTATCCATCCTTATCCATCCATCGTCATATCCATTCATCCATCCATTGCTATATTTCCTTCCTTCCTTCCTTCCTTCCTTCCTTCCTTCCTTCCTTCCTTCCTTCCTTCCTTCCTTCCTTCCTTCCTTCCTTCCTTTGTCTGTCTCTCTCTCCATCTATCCATCCATCCATCCATCCATCCATCCATCCATCCATCCATCCATCCATCCATCCATCCATCTATCTATCTATCTATCTATCTATCTATCTATCTATCTATCTATCTATCTATCTATCTATCTATCTATCTATCTATCTATCTATCTATCTATCTATCTATCTATCTATCTATCTATCTATCCATCCATCCATCCATCCATCATCCATCCATCCATCCATCCATCCATCCATCATCCATCTATCTATCTATCTATCTATCTATCTATCTATCTATCTATCTATCTATCTATCTATCTATCTATCTATCATCCATCCATCCATCCATCCATCCATCCATCTCTGCAGAAACGTGTCGGGCTGAGAGCAGATTCACACACTGCCTTTCACTGAAGCAAAGAAGTCATCCTTTAAATAGCCCAAACAACTCCTGTATTTAAGTCTGAGCACAAGTTTAAAAAACAAACAAACAAACATGGGCTCACCCATAAAAAGAGAAAAACCTCACAGAGTCAATAGACTCGTTTTTTCAGAAACTGAGCAATCTTTTTCATGGGGACACCCCCCTCCCCATTTTTTTCCCCAATCAATTTTGTCCTGGCCCTCGAGGGCATTAAGAGATATGGAAATGATAGGGTGTCACAGGAGGCATTTTTCATTGTCCCTTTAAATCAATTTTTGGCATGTTTTAGAAACTGCAATAAGTGCATTAGGCCTGCTGCATATTTAATGCTTGTGTTTTAGTCTTTTGGCTCAAACTGCAGAAAATCAGCGTTGTATAATGATTGGCTTGTTTTTGTCCTATTTTAACCCGCAAACAGATGCAATGTTTCTCGTGGTCTGAAGCAGTGGCAGAAAAATAATAGGGAAGAAGAGGAACTCGCCCTTTCTCAAATAGAAAAACAGCACGGGAACTTCTTGTAGAGAGAGCTGATGGTCAGGGAACTGGAAGGCTAGTTAAAAAGTCTAGAAAGAGTGCAGAGAAGGGCAACAAAAACGATGAAGGGTCTGGAGACTAAAATCTACAATGAACAGTTAAAGGAAGTAGGTGTGTCTAGTCTAAGGGAGGGAAGATTGGGGGTGACAGGACAGCATCTTCCAATATTTGAGGGAAGACGGGGCCCACCTGTCAAAGGGCAGGACAAGAAGCAAGGGATGGAGACTGATCGAAGAGAGAACCAACTTAGAACTAAGGAGGAATTTGCGACAGTGAGAACAATTAATGGGTGGAACGGCTTCCTTCCAGAGGCTGTGGGTGCTCTTCAAGAAAAGATTGGACAGCCGTTGGTCCAGGATGTATAAGGTCTACTGCTCAAGCAAGGGGTTGGACTAGATGCCTCCAAGGTCCCTTCCAACTCTGTTATTCTGTAATCCCAGATGAATTTACCAGTGGAACAAAGTTGTGGGTGCTCCATGGCTGGAGGTCTTCCAGAAGAGACTGGACAGCCATTTCAGCAGGATGGCATACGGTCTCCTGCTCGAGCAAGGGGTTGGACTAGGAGACCTCCAAGGTCCCTTCCAGCCCTGTAACTCTATCTTTATGAGAGTTGGGTGTGTCTCCAATTCACCCAGACCGTTCTTGCGATCTTACCAAGAATTTGGGAAGCAATGGAGGAGAACCCGTTGCCCCGCTTGGCATCCGGTGGCGTGTAATGTGATAAAAAGGCAACATTGCTCATGACCTCAAGCGACCTAGAAAGAAATCAAATCTGTTGCAAATTCATTGAGCATAAAAGGGCACTTTTTGACATTTTGGAGCGCCGAGCGTTAAAAAAAAAAAAGAAAGAAAGAAAGAAAGAAAGCAATCCTAACGTTCCTGCTCAATCATATTTGTATTCCCCCGGCCCTGGACGTTGCCATAAAATGCCACGCTGGTTATGAATGTTAATGACGCTATTAAAAACTGGCCTGGGCAGCCAGCATCGATTTCCGGAACAAATGCACATTATTTAGAGGCGTCCGAAATAAAAATGAATGGCAATAATAAATTACAAAAAAAAAACAACCCAAAGCTTCTCGTTGGTTTACAGGATGCCGTTTTTGTCAGGAATGTACAGGAGTCCTTGATTTACAACGGTTCGTTTAGTGACCATTCAACGTTCGCTTAGCGAACTGCAGAGATTTGTTTAACAAGCGTGGGAAAAAAAGGTTATTCAGGTTTTTCAAGAAGAAGGAGAAGAAGAGACTGGACGGCCGTTTCTCCAGAATAATAGAGGGTCTCCTGCTTGAGCAGGGGGTTGGACTAGAAGACCTCCAAGGTCCCTTCCAGCTCTATTTTGATAGATAGATAGATAGATAGATAGATAGATAGATAGATAGATAGATAGATAGATAGATAGATAGATAGATAGATAGATAGATAGATAGATAGATAGATAGATAATGGATGGATGGATGGATGGATGGATGGAAGGAAGGAAGGAAGGAGGAAAGAAAGAAAGAAAGAAAGAAAGAAAGAAAGAAAGAAAGAAAGAAAGAAAGAAAGAAAGAAAGAAAGAAAGAAAGAAAGAAAGAAAGAAAGAAGGGTCTCCTGCTTGAGCAGGGGGTTGGACAAGAAGACCTCCAAGGTCCCTTCTAGCTCTATTTTGATAGATAGATAGATAGATAGATAGATAGATAGATAGATAGATAGATAGATAGATAGATAGATAGATAGATAGATAGATGGATGGATGGATGGATGGATGGATGGATGGATGGATGGATGGATGGATGGATGGAAGGAAGGAAGGAAGGAAGAAAGAAAGAAAGAAAGGAAGGAAGAAAGAAAGAAAGAAAGAAAGAAAGAAAGAGAGAGAGAGAAAGAGAAAGAAAGAAAGAAAGAGAAAGAAAGAAATGGTCTAGGGTCTCCTGCTTGAGCAGGAGGCTGGACTAGAAGACCCCCAAGGTCCCTTTGATGCCATCATTCTAATTTAGAGGTGGGTTTGAGCTAGCTCACTCTTCCTCTTTTCCCCAATCTGCCTTTTTGCACAGGAGAAAACTGAGCTTGCCTTTTCCTGGAAACTCACTTCTCCCGCAGTCCGTCTTCAGGACAGCCCGGCCCCCGCCCGGCCCCTGCTCCACCCCAGCCTTTTGCTGACCCGCGTGATCTAACGATCCGTGTCTCCTACCCAAATGCAATTTTCTTTGCAATAGTCGGTGCTTCGGGGCAAAGGAATAAGACAATAAGAGTAATTTGCTGGCAGAACAGTTGATAAAAACTCCCGTTATTGCAAGCTATAAATTAAATAGGGACACATTTCTTACCTTTATTTGGTGCCCAGGGAACAATATCTACTCAGGACCAATTCCGAAGAGAGCTCAGGATACGGAACGATCCATCAGCACCTCACCGAGGAGCCCATAAAAATTAAGGGATAATTTTTCAGCTTGATAAAAGGGAAGAGAATGACAAGGACCGAACAGTTCCTTGCCCCCGAGGACTTGCGTGTCGATGCCAGATGGAAAGGGTGCTGTGTTCCCCCCCCACCCCCGTCTTATTTTTAATTTACCAACTCTTGTAAATGACAAATTAAAGGCCACATAGCAATTCTGGGATAGCCTGTGCGCATTACAGCTTTGCTGCTTTGGAAATAACAATAATTTGCTTAGCAGAGGGAACATTTAGAGGGAAGACGGATGCCTCGTCTTAAGGGCGAACTCAAGTTGTGGTGCTTTTTTGTGTGAGGATGTAGGCTGAATACAGAATCTGTGGCAGCTCTCCTCTTGAGAACAAATGTTAGAGCTGGAGTCAATGACAGAGGACCTACATGGTGGGCAGGATCCATTCTTCTAAGAACAGAGAGATGAAAGGGAAGGGTTGAGGACCACCAACAATGGTGGGCAGCATCCATTCTTCTAAGAATGGAGAGATGGAAGGGTTGAGGACCACTAACAATGGTGGGCAGCATCCATTCTTCTAAGAACGGAGAGATGGAAGGGTTGAGGACCAGAGGAGGACCTTTCGCGGTCTGGCTCGGAGACTGGAAGTCTTTATGACCAGGTGTTCACCAGCCTTCCTTGGTCTTCTGTCCTTCATCTCACCTGGATCAGGCCTTTTCACCTCTGTGCACCAGAAAGATGATCTTCACAGGCCCCGAAACGAATCTCTTCCGGACAGATGACAGAAAACTAATCTGGGAAGCGAGATTACTCTCCTGAAGGTGACTCTCTTTTTGCCAAAGAACGACAAAATGTCTCTCATCCTTAGCCAGCTTCGCCGGAATCCATCAACACTTCTAAACCCCATTTCTCCGGGGTTCAGGGCAGGCGAAGGTGTGATGTTAATCCACTTCTAATGCTCTATAACCACCATAATCTGTTTTGGTGTGTACTGGCTATCAAACTCTCTATCCTTTTTTGAGCTCTCTCCATTATTTTCCCTCTGATCTCTCTCTCTCTCTCTTTACAATCCACCTCTGTTCCCTTCTCAAGCTAATACGCCACGCAAGCAAAGTGGCAGCCAGCCAGCCATGAAACATTATGCCAAAATAAAATTGTTAGTCGAGAAGGTGCTGCAAGAGAGATTGATTTTTCCCCCTTCTGTTTTTCCCAGGGCTGGGAAATATTTGAAAGACCAGGATGGATTTATCCGCAGATGGCAGCAGTTTATTGTTTAGGCGTGGAAGCTAAGCAGAGGCAATTTGGTGTGGGTCTGGATGAGAGACCACCAAGAAGAGCTAGAAGCTTGATTGGGAAGTTGAGGATCATACAGTGTAGAATGACAGGGTTGGAAGGGACCTTGGAGGTCTTCTAGTCCAATCCCTTGCTCAAGCAGGAGACCCTAGACCATTTCAGTCAATCAATCAATCAATCAATCAATCAATCAATCAATCAATCAATCAATCAATCAGAATAGAGCTGGAAGGGACCTTGGAGGTCTTCTAGTCCAATCCCTTGCTCAAGCAGGAGACCCTAGACCATTTCAGTCAGTCAATCAATCAATCAATCAATCAATCAATCAGAATAGAGCTGGAAGGGATCTTGGAGGTCTTCTAGTCCAATCCCTTGCTCAAGCAGGAGACCCTAGACCATTTCAGTCAGTCAATCAATCAATCAATCAATCAGAATAGAGCTGGAAGGGACCTTGGAGGTCTTCTAGTCCAATCCCTTGCTCAAGGAGGAGACCCTAGACCATTTCAGTCAGTCAATCAATCAATCAATCAATCAATCAATCAATCAATCAATCAATCAATCAATCAGAATAGAGCTGGAAGGGATCTTGGAGGTCTTCTAGTCCAATCCCTTGCTCAAGCAGGAGACCCTAGACCATATCAATCAATCAATCAATCCAATCAATCAATCAATCAATCAGAATAGAGCTGGAAGGGGCCTTGGAGATCCCAGATCAATTAACCAGTGGAACGGCTTTCCTTCAGAGGTTGTGGGTGCTCCAACACTGGAGGTTTTCAAGAAGAGACTGGACAGCCATTTGTCCAGAATGGTTATAGGGTCTCCTGCCTGAGTAGGGGGGCTGGACTAGAAGACCTCCGAGGTCCCTTCCAGCTCTGTTATTCTTTCCCCACAAATCCATGGTGTCATCATCCACTTTTTCCAAGTGATTGATCCGTTCTTTGTGAGGTTCCTTCCTTTCATTAGTCCTTCCTTCAATCTTCCCCATGCTTCATTAGCCTCTTCGCAAGTAAAAGCAGATTTTTTTTCTCTTTGATGTTGAGTGCTACAAAGCAGAGGATAATTTATTTTATTGAGTCATTTATTTGGTGGGCACATTTTAAGAGGTCAATTAATCAATCCTAATGGGAAGGATCAATTTGCGCAGCGGCGGTGGTGACACCTCTCCTGTAATGCCTTCCTGTCAAAAGGGGCCACAGGAACCGACTCACCCCCTAATCTGGGGGTGGGATTCCTTATCTCTCCCGGATGCTACAATAAGCCTGAGACGCCACTGCTCATATCTTGATCTGGAACGGTACTTCTATAATTAGCAGTGATTAGATGGATAATTAATCAGCGTAGATTTCTGAGATGAGGGAAACGGGGTTGTCAGGCAGGACAAAGAAGAAGCGAGAAGAGCAGACAAAACAACCTTTCAATAAATTTAGAATTCACTCAAGCTGGAACCGCCAACCAGGGTCAACGCGTAGTTGCCTTGATGCTAACCAGCCTTTGCCGGCAAGATTTAAGCGTTTGCTGCTTCGTAATTTGGGATTTTTTTTGTATTCAGGGTTTGGAAAACAAACAGGAGATCCTTGAAAGGCTGAGACGTCACAGCATATATTTGCACACTGGGCTAACAGCTTCGTTTGCCTGTTGCCAAAAGCCACGTTTGTGACTTCCTAAGCACCCCGAGGCCCCAAAACGTGAAAGAGGGCGCAGCCTTCCAGCCTGGGGATTAACCCACATTGGAAAGTCTAATCTGGGCTTGACTGGTAGCAACGGATGGCTTGCAACAGAGGTTGGCCAATATTTAAATTCTGGTGTTTTTTTTTATTATTATTACCTTAGTGTGGCAAAACCCTAATTTCAACTGCTTGTCCAAAAGTCACAAAAGGGGATCGCGTGACCCCGGGAGACACGGCGACCGTCATAAATACGAGTCCATTGCCAAGCGTCTGAATTTGTCACCCCAGGGATGCTGCGACGGTCGTAAGTGTGAAACACGGTCCTAAGTCCCTTTTGGCAGTGCTGTTGCGATTTTGAGCGGTTGAGGACTTCCTGTGTTTCCCCAAAGTTGCTTTGCCTGGTGAAAGTGGCTTTTTCCCTTTCCTTGATTTTTGTCATAGGGTTTACTCCCCCCCCCCCAATTTGATTTTTGTGTCTGTGTTTCATGAACTTTCCCCGCTGTTTAGCATCAATATACTCTACAAACCCGGAAAATGAGTTTTAATTCAGGAACATTTTGGCCAAGTCAAACAGCAAACTGACCCTCCGCAGTTCCCTTTGCAAGTACAAATTCAGACTTTATCTAAAGTGCCCCGTTTAAAGCCACCTTTTGGCACTTGTCCCAGGAAATAACTCTAATGCTCATTTATTGTCAATTACAAGAACTGGCTGGTTGTTGTTTTTTTGTTTTTTTTTAACAAAACCCTTTGGAAGGGAAAGCGCCATGCAGACCAGCATCTGAACGCAAACTCGCCGGAGAAAGCTGAACGCCTTAAAAAAAGCAAAGATTTTTTACCTTGTTGGAAATCCATCAGCCGTCTTAAGATTTTTAAGAGATGGATTGCTTGCAAGTCTTGTGTTGTGGGTGACAGGACAGAGTTTGCTGTCTCTTTCCGTCTGAATTTAATCCAAAGTATTTGTGTGTCTTAAAAAAAAACCCTGCACCTTCCTTTGAGGTTGTATTTTAGCACTTACGTTGGCAACTTTATTTTTCACTGGCGCCACATTAATATAACTTGCACTTTTTCCCTGCATTTCTCCTCCTCTCCTCCCTCCCTCCCTCCCTCCCTCCCTCCCTCCCTCCTCTTCCTTCCTTCCTTCCTTCCTTCCTTCCTTCCTTCCTTCCTGTCATTCCTTCCCTTCCCTCTCCATTTATCCTTCCTTCCTTCCTTCCTTCCTTCCTTCCTTCCTTCCTTCCTTCCTTCCTTCCTTCCTTCCTTCCTTCCTTCCTTCCTTCCTTCCTTCCTCACCAACTCTTCCTCCTCCTCCATTCCTTCTCCTTCTTTTTTCCTCTTCCCCCCTAAAGGATCTAATGTGCACTGAAAAAAGCATACAATTATATCCACGGTTGTCTCTAACTTCCTGTTTCTGCCTCCGTTCTGGAATTCGTCTTCATTAAACCAGAGTAACAGTGGAACGAAATGCAGGCTAAAAGAATGGAGGTAAATCAGAAATGCATCTTTGTTGCTGAAGACTCTTTGGCCGTCTCCTTTCGTCCTAAGGCCCCTGGACTCCTCTCCATCTGCCAAGGCAAAGTGCTGGTTGACCAGCCTCCTGCTTAACTCACCAAGGTTTCCTGGCTAGATCTCCTGGCCGTGTCTGGGAATTTAAACGGTTGGCAGATACACCGGGAGGCTGCTGTAAGACGATTACTCTTGCAGGAGATTAAATAAATATTAATAAACTACGGAGAGCACAGAGACTGTTAGGAGAGGAGCGGCTAACAGATGGTCTGTAGTTAACCATAGCATCATTTTCACTTCAAGAGACCGACGGAGATAACCGCCTCGGAAATTCTGGGGACTTTCTTGGGCTGAGAAGCAGACGGAGCGCGAGACTCAGCGAGACTTTTATGAAGCTGCACCCATCTGGTGGACTTTGGATGGTGCCGTTTAGCCTTCTCTGCGTCATAGGAGAGGAAGCCATCATGAAATTAGATGAGAGGCCTCCTGTCTGATCCAAAACTGAGATTTAATACGTCCAGGAGACTGGTGGCATCTGAATAGGACCTGAGGCCCTCAAAATAACCGTTTCACCACGTCCTGTTTGGTGTTTTCCAGGTTCTTCATAGCTGAGGAGACATGCAAAGCCAGCTTTTGATTCTTGTCGAAGAAGTCATAGACCTTTTGGCCCTCCTGAATTCTAGATGGGATCTCTCTTTGATAATCTTCCATCTGATTAGAATATAGAATAATCAGGATGGACCGTGGAGGTCTTCTGGCCCATCCCCCTTTCCCAAGGCAGGAGACCTTATTCCAGCCCAGACAATGGCATTTCCAATCTTTTCTTGAAAACCTCCAGTGACGGAGCACCCACAAGCCTGGAAGAGAAGAGGAAGGAAGGAAGGAAGGAAGGAAGGAAGGAAGGAAGGAAGGAAGGATAAATGAAGAGAGGGAAGGGAAGGAATGACAGGAAGAAAGCAAGAGGGAGGGAGGGAGGGAGGGAAGGAAGGAAGAAAAGGTAGGTAGGTAGGAAGAAAGAAAGGAAGAAAAGTAGGTAGGTAGGTAGGTAGGTAGGTAGGAAGGAAGGAAGGAAGGAAGGAAGGAAAAACAAAGAGAAGGAAAGGAGGGAGGAGAAAGAAGGAAAGGACACTAGTCAAATTTTCTCCACATATATTGGACACCAATCGATCATTTTTCTTCCCTATAGTTGTTTCTTTCTTTATAACCCTTCCTTCCTTCCTTCCTTCCTTCCTTCCTTCCTTCCTTCCTTCCTTCCTTCCTTCCTTCCTTCCTTCCTTCCTTCCTTCCTTCTTTCCTTCCTTCCTTCCTTCCTTCCCTCCTTCCTTCCTTCCCTCCCTTCTTCCTTCCTTCCTTCCTTCCTTCCTTCCGTCCAAAGCCAGCTGCTATGAGGGATGCATCCCTCTTACAACAACCGAGGGAAGGAAATATAGACATCTTGGAAGGCCGGCGAGGCCCATGAAGGAGACATTTTCAAGGAGAAAGATTAATAGAAACAGAATCAGTGGGGAAATTCTGGCAAACAAGCTGCTCGGAGGTGGAACTTAAGGATTCTTGCAAATTAGCGAGGGGAGGCAGGCTAATTATGCAAATAAGCAAACCGCTATCCGGAGGGGAAATTTCACAGCAAAATACACCAGTACAACGAGGCACGAGCTAGGAACAAATATGTCTTTATCCATTTGCAGGTAGTCCTTGACCTATGACCCGGAACTTCTGTTGCTAAGCAAGACAGTTGCTCAGTGAGTTTTCCCCCATTTTACAGCCTTTCTTGCCAAAGTTGTTAAGCCACATGGCTTCCCCGTAGACTTTGCTGGTGAGAAGGTCGCAAAAGGGGATCGTGTGACTCCCCCGGGACGCTGCAACCGTCATAAGTACGAGTCAGTTGCCAAACATCGCATGGCCAGGGGGATGCTGCAACGGTTCTAAGTGTGAAAAATGGTCCTGAAGTGGACTTTTCAAGGGGTTTCTCTCCCCCCCAAAGAAGTTTCTAATTTTATCCTTCTCAGGAAAGTTGAGAAGTTTTGGGGCAATTTTATCTTTCGGGCCATGCACGGTTTTCCTATTCCTGCAACTGATTGGTGCTGATATTTGTCATCATCATTTCCCTGCTTGCCTTGTATATCTCGTTTTCTTCTCGAGATATTCTGTTGGGTTTTTACTAGGGCCTGAACGCGAAGATGGATCAGGAAAATTTGCAAATGGCTCTTGGTCACCTCATCACAAAACCGACGAAACAACCCCACACTCTTCCCGTGAGAATTTTACCCAGATTCTTCCTTCTTGGAAATATATTTTTGCAAGCCAATTTTCTTTTCATCCAACTGAATGAAAACTGACAGGGGGGGGAGAAAAATGCTATTTTCCTGCAGGGCATTGGTTTTAAAGGAAAGCAAACGAGAGAACAGAAAGAAGAAGAAAAAGGGAGTTAACTATACTAACAAAACAGGACCTTTACACCCGTTGGCCTATGCAGGCAGTCCTCGCTTAGCGATCACAATGGGGACCAGCAACACCACCACTAAGGACCATGTCTTTAAGTGAAACATTTTTTTCAGTTTTGGTCACTACGATACAAAAATGCTTTTGAGAGTCTAGAAAGAGTGCAGAGAAGAGCAACAAAGAAGACCGGAGGCTAAAACATATGAAGAACGGTTGCAGGAATTGGGTATGTCTAGTCTAATGGAAAGAAGACCATGAGTAGCATAACATTCTCCAGTATTTGAGGGGCTGCCCCAAAGAAGAGGGGATCACCCTATTCTCCAAAGCACCAGAAGGCAGGACAAGAAGCAACGGATGGAGACTAACCAAGGAGAGAAGCAACCTGGAACTAAGGAGGAATTTCCTGACAGTGAGGACAATTAACCAGTGGAACAGCTTGCCACCAGATGTATTGGGTGCTCCATCTCTGGAGGTTTTCAAGAAGAGACTGGACATCCATTTGACCAGATGGAATAAGATCTCCTGCCATGAGCAAGAGGTTGGACTAGAAGACCTCCAAGGTCCCTTCCAGTTCTCTTATTCTGTTACATCACGTGTCTGCGACTTACAATTTTACTTCCACCTTCTCTACTCTGAACTCTGTTTGTTGCAAACCAGGAGAAAAATGAGACGGACAGGTTTATCCCTCCCGAACGGGCAGCCGTCTTCCCTGCCAAACTCAAGTATATCAAGTATATTTCTTTTCTTTTTTGTTTTGTTTTATATTTGTTTTCTTTTTTTGGTTCACAAGGGAGGTTGCCTTCAGCAAGGAGACTTCTTTCCCCCTTGGCTCCAGTCGGTATTTCATTAAAAGATGTTGTGATTTATGTCGCTGTCTCTCTGGCGCATAAGCACACACTAATGTCCAGATGGCGGGGAATGGCAGGTGATGTGCCCAAGGATGGCGGATACGCTGAAGTCAACGCGCTTAATTAAAAGTGGGCAACTTCTAGCAGCACTTAGGAAGCCGATGCCTCCGTGGAGGAGATGTGCCAGGCAGCATCTGGGTGCGAATCCCCCCGAGGGCTCATTTTTACCTGCCTTTCTCTGTCTGGAACAAGGACACGGATTGTAGCAGAGACAGAACTTGAGTCTTCAATCAAGCAAGGGTTTTCGGGACTCATTATCCATCCGAACAGGCTTCTCTGTGTGGATGAATTAGGCTTGTCTTCCCTCTGGAATCAGCCAGTAGTTCTTAACATATGACTGACTGCTTAGCAACTATTCAAAGTTATGATGGAACACCTAAAAGGTACCTAGAAATAGAATAACAGGATTGGAAGGGGCCTTGAAGATCTTCTAGTCCAATCCCCTGCTCAAGCAGGAGACTCATGCCCTTCCCTTCCCTCTTTCTCCTTCCCTTCCCTTCCCTTCCCTTTCCCTTCCAACCTTCCATCTCCTCTCTCCCTCTTTCTTCCTCCTCCTCTCCCCATCCATCCATCCATCCATCCATCCATCCATAGAAAAGCAGGCTGCCAGCTAGGGAATCCAGCAGCTCCCCTTCCCATCTCAACTGATCTCTGCTGCTGGGGGATTCGACCAGATCCTCATTGTTGTCAGGGAGACCACCGTCCCCTTCCCCCGACAGTATCGACGTCTGTTGTTCCATGGTACACCTATTTCCAATTATGATTAATTCTCGTCCAATTAAGTCCTAGCTCCACTTCAATGTAGTTATCCAGTCCAATACTCTTAATTAGTTGGTAAAGTATTAAAAGTCAATTTTAATTATTTCCAGTGGGCTTCAGTGAAATCTCAATTAGGCATTCTGCTGTCCCTCTTCTAACCGATTGCTCTCCGTTTGCCATTCTAAATGCCATTTTTGGGGGGGGGGGGCTTTTTTGGCCTTGAGTAACTACTGCTATTATGTCCATTGAGTCCCCCACAATTCTCAGCCGTCCCTGGAAGAAGCAGCATTTTTCCACAGTGCTACCTTCCTGTCTCTCTCTCTATATATATATCAATAACGCTGGGATTTTGCAAAAATCCGTCCATTTGATTCCAAAGGCCTGTTCCACCTTCGGCAGACACCGCTGGGCAGGCTTCTCAACTCCCCCAACAACAGGGAAGTTGTAACTTGGCTCACTGCCTTGAGCCATCTGTTTTCTAATAAAGAACCATTTTTACAGACGTACCAACAGCGGCCCTCAAATTCCCTCAAATATGGACAAAACGACACAGGTAGTTCTTGACTTTTAAGCCCAGAATTTCTGGTGCTAAGTGAGACAGTTTTTAAATGGGTTTTGCTGCATTTTATAGCCTTTCTTGCCATCTTGGATCTTCAAATATTGAATTTTTCAAATGCATCTTTATTTAATGACTGGCTAGACAGAAGGATATTTTTAATGAAGACTATCTATCTATCTATCTATCTATCTATCTATCTATCTATCTATCTATCTATCTATCTATCTATCTATCTATCTATCTATCTATCTATCTATCTATCTATCTATCTATCTATCTATCTATCTATCTATCTATCCATCTTTGTCTTTCTTTGTCTCTAATAACTTATGTCTACTTCCTGTCTATATATCATTGTCTGTCTCTCTGTCTATCACCCATTTATCTCTTTTCTCTCTCTTTCACTTCTCTCTCTCTCTCTTCTCTCCTCTTTCTATATATATATATCATCTATCAACCATCTCTTCTCTCATTGTCTGTCTCTCTCTCTATCTCTATATCTATATATTTCGAATGGATTGCGCCCTTTTCTTTCTAATTGCTCCAATGGAAGTTGCTTTTTTACGCATCCTTGCATTCGCCAGTAAAGGCCTCCTGCAGATTCTCTCTGCTTTCTCCCTCTGGCTGCGTCAACCATGCAATCCATCCAGGCACGTTCAAGAATGGATCTGTCCATTTGAGGAATCCGTCATCCTCTGAATGTCTCTTTTATGACGCGAGAGACAAAGGGGAAAAAAAAAAGAAAGCCCATTTCAGGCTTCGAAAGAGGAAGAACAATTCAGGCAATGGACAATCTTTGGTGATCTCCACTGATTAAGCTTCTGATTTCCAGCTTTGGTGCTTCAGCTGAGGCTCCAATGAGTGATTTATGGTTTTGATTATTATAGCCACTCGGATATCTTTCGCGTTATTAATGTTATTGTCATCTCTGCAACTCTCGCTTTGCTTGCCAAGTGATGGATGGATCCATCGGCTTTTGGGCAGGCTCCTGGGAGGAGGAGGAGGAGGAGGAGGGGGAGGGGGAGGGGGAGGGGAAGAGGAATTAACAGACCTTGGAGGTCTTCCAGTCCAATCCCCTGCTCAGGCAGGAAACCCTAAACCATTTCACCAAGGACCCCACAGTCGTCGTCGTCATCCCCCTCCCTTCTAGCACTGATGATGTTGCCTAGTTGGGTCCTGAAATGTCTGCAAGAAAACCATCCAGCTCAGAGAGCACCAAGGACCCTACAGTTGTCGTTGTCGTCCTCCCCCTCTTCCTCTTCCTCCTCCTCCTCCTCCTCCTCCTCCCTTCTAGCACTGATGATGTTCCCTAGTTGGCTCCTGAAACATCTGCAAGAAAAACACCCACTTCAGAGAGCGCCCAGGACCCCTCATTTAATCAACCCTGAGCTGCAAATATTCTCCTTTTGTTGGTACTTTGTTGGGCCCAGCTGACCCTTCCGACAGTGCGAATTTTTCCACAGCTACACTCTTGGTCCTTCCTTCTCGGGCCGGCAGCTGGCCACCGCATCCTGGTCTCACGCCGGGCAGAAGCATCCACGGCTGTCCAAACCAGCCCAGGGAGGGAGAGGAGGCAACTGAAGCAGCAATGGATTAAATCTGATAACGGTTTTCTGCTGCTTTCTCCAAGCCTCCTACGGTTTCCAATTGAGAAGCAAGGCAGGAGGCAGAGGACGGGATTTAGCTCCATAACGAAATGCACTTTGAAAGGCACTTGTGTGTTGTTGTTTTGTTTTTAAAACAACCTTGTCCTCTTGCAAAGATTGTTCTTTCCGAGTCGGTGAGAAGAATCAGATGGATGAGAATCCTGCTCTGGGCTTGGAGGAGGAGGAGGAGGCCCTGATGAAGGGATGAGACAAAGCAAAAAGGGGATGCTCTCGGCTTCAAATTCTACCTCTGGACTTGGGATGCTCTAAAAGAAGGGTGTTCAGGGGAGTCCTTGGTGCTCTCTGGGCTTGGTGGCTTTCTTGCAGACGTCTCATGACCCAACTAGGGAACATCATCTGAAAGGAGGAGGAGGAGGAGGAGGAGGAGGAGATAGACTGTGCGATCCTTGGTGCTCTCTGAGCTTGGTGGCTTTCTTGCAGACGTCTCATGACCCAACTAGGGAACATCATCTGAAAGGAGGAGGAGGAGGAGGAGGAGGAGGAGATAGACTGTGCGATCCTTGGTGCTCTCTGAGCTTGGTGGCTTTCTTGCAGACGTCTCATGACCCAACTAGGGAACATCATCAGAAGGAGAGGGAGAAGGAGAAGGAGAAGGGGAAAAAGGACACTTGTCTCCAAGCCTCAGCCCTAATTTTCGCTTAAGTGCCTCTGATGTAATCCCCTCTCCCCTTTTTCCAGAAGTCACGAGCCGAGAACTCAGCCCCGGCCCGTCGTTCTGGAGGGTGGGCTAGGGGTGAGGAACAGGGAACAAGGCAAAAACAAAACGTAATGCAATTTTGGCCTTCATCTGATTACAGAACCCTGATTATCTGCTTTTATCTCTGGGCCAGAAGTGATATTTCAATTTAGCCCTGGATGAGGAATGCAAAGGAAATGTAATCAAAGGGCCCTGGCTGTAGTATTTAATGTCAAAATGACAGATGCTTCAATTAAAAAGGCAAGTGTCTCCTCCCTCCCCAAATAGATAAAGATGAAATTTTTATAAGTGTATACAGTACGGTTGACTGTTTGCACGTCTTTAAGTTGCATGCTTCCCTTAAAACATACCGCAAATTTGATGGGAAAGTTTTTTTTAAAATTTCTAGCAAAGTCTCAGTGTGTTCAGCAGTGCTGGGGTAACAAGACTGTATCCCCTCTTGTTAGGGTTTTGGATTGGGGTGAATCAAGAAGGTTGCGATGGAACGCTTAGGGACAGGTCCGAGCGAAGGAAGGGACCCGGGAGGTCTTCTAGTCCAACCCCCTACTCAAGCAGGAGACCCTTTCTTACAGAATAACAGAATAGCACAGTTGGAAGGGACCCTGGAGACCTTGTAGTCCAACCCTTTCATACAGAATAACAAACAGAGTCCCTTTCATACAGAATAACAGAGTAACAGAATAACAGAGTTGGAAGGGACCTTGGAGATCTTCTAGCCCAACCTCCTGCTCAAGCAGGAAACCCTTCAGACAAATGGTTGTCCAGTCTCTTTTTGAAAGCCTCCAGTGTTGGAGCACCCACGATTTCCGAAGGCAAGCTGTTCCACTGGTTAATTGATCTCACTGTCAGGAAGTTTCTCCTTAGTTCCAGGTTGCTTCTCTCCTTGATTAGTTTCCATCCGTTGCTTCTTGTCCTGCCTTTGGGCGCTTTGGAGAATAGGTGGGACCCCCTCTTCTTTGGGGCAGCCCCTCAAATATTGAAACTGCTCTCATATCACCCCTGGTCCTTCTCTTTGTTCGACTAAACATACAATCTATTTTAATATGGCTACCAGGGAAACCAGATAGATCCTCCCTGGCTGTCCTTCAGAGCTGTTACTTGGCATAAAACAATCCACCCTGCAATACAACAATAAAGCAAATTTCCAGAGGCGCTCTTGGAGACGAAGATGAATCTGGAAGCAGATGTTTCCAGCTCCCATTTATTATTTTTAAAGTCAAAACAACTTCAATTAATAATAGTGTCACAAGGGGAAAGAGGGCTGTTAGAGCACCAAGGGAGACGTCCCAGATTCAAGCGAGACTCGGTTATAGTTAAAGCACAAAAAATGAAGTAAAAATCCATGGGAACTGGGTAAATCATGATTAACTTAAGGGCCATTCCTTTTCATGCTCTGTCAAAAACAATATCAATTTTTTTTTTTTTTTGCAATCTTTCACTTGTTCTGCGTTGCTAAGGGTGCTTACGCAGAATCCTTGCAAGGGATTCTACCATCCTGCAGAATAAACTTTCAAGACAGATTTGCCTGCTGGGGAAACCCTTCTGAGTGGACCCCAGATTTTATTTCTCTTCTGAGCCGGTTCCAAAGTTCACTTGTGTGTACAGTAAAAATAGGTCAAGGCACAACTGGAAGGAAGGAGAAGAAGAAGAAGAAAAAAAACCTGCCACGGTAGAATCTTGCAATTTATGCTTGAATGGAATAAATTATGCAAAATGTTATTTTAACATTGGGATGTTTTTCAAAGAGACAACACTGGAGACGTTGCAAATTACTTGTCAGTTATTTCGTTGAGTGGCGGGGCCCTTTAATTAGGCATTCCTATATTTGAAGGAGGCTTCTCTTTAGAGAGAGCTTTAATAATTGTTGATCTTGTAATTCATTTTTAATATTCTGGGTGGATGAGTTCGTATTATTGTTCTCCCATTGGAAACAGCCAAGAGATTTCAGAAGGGCAGAGTTGGAAAGCAAAATGTCTGTCGAAGAGAAGGACTAAGGGTGACAGGATAGCATCTTCCAATACTTGAGGGGCTGTCAAAGAGAAGAGGAGGGGTCCCACCTATTCTCCAAAGCACCTGAGGGCAGGACAAGAAGCAACGGATGGGAACTAATCAAGGAGAGAAGCAACCTTAGAACTAAGGAGAAACTTCCTGACAGTGAGGACAATTAATCAGTGCAACAACTTACCTCCAGTGATGGGTGCTCCATCACTGGAGGTTTTTGTGAAGAGATTGGACAGCCATTTCTCTGGAAAGTTGGGCTGGAAGACCTTCAAGCTCCCTTCCAACTCCGTTATTCTGGATTCTGAGATCCATCCTCCAAAATAAGGAGAAATTTCCTGGCAGTTAGAACAATTAACCAGTGGAACGGCTTGCCTCTAGAAGTTGTTGGTGCTCGATCACTGGAGGCCTTTAAGAAGAAACTGGACAGCCATTTCTCTGGAATGGAATGGGGTCTCCTGCTTGGGCAAGGGGTTGGACTAGAAGACCTCCAAGGTCCCTTCCAGCCCTGTTCTTCTGCACTCTTGAGGCTGCTGTCCAGGCTTACGGTGCTGAAATTTCCAGAAGATGTCAAGAACGAATTTCAGTCTGCTCCAGAAAAGATTCCAACCTCTTTAAGGACTTCTTGCAGTCCCACCTGGCGGGGCGCTCTTGACCTGTTGCTCTTCAGTCTTCTTCATCCTGGTGGATCAAAAGCTGGGTCTAAGGCCGCTTCCCGTCTCTCCTTGACCCTTCTGATCACCCCTTCCTCAAGCTTGTTTTGACTTGATACAGATACACCCTCTGCACCTCCCCTGCAGTGAGTCTGGAAGAGACTCTTTCATCTTTGGCAGTTTGCAAAGAAAGATAATCCTCTTCTTGTGTTTTCTGTTTGATATTTCTGAACAAACAAGGCGTTTTCCTGTTTTTACCACCCCATTAGTATCGTCTTCCATGTGGCCATTAGCTCAGGTTTACCAAACAGATGTAAATGAATTCCAGAATAGCTCGCTTCCTTCCTTTTTGCCGACTCAGCACTGGGGAACCTATCCTCTTACAGCCTTTAATTGCATACACCCCTTCGCAAATAAGTAATACATTATACACACACACATATATATATATATATTAAAAAAGAATCAGATTATTTATTGTTTTCTATAGAGGGCACAATTGCGCTATTAGATTGCAAGGTTTCTGTACCACTGTTGATAGAAAATAATGAGGATCTTGAGAACAACGCCAGCAAAAGTGTCTTGGTGGATCAGGCCCAAGATTCCATTTAGGTTTCTCCTTTGAGCCAGGATGTGATCCACCTTGAAATTCTAAGTGAAAAAGAGCAGCGTATAGAAGTGAGCCATTTGTCTCCCACAGGATATTCGTAGCCTCTTGCTGTCAGCATTCAGTTGTGTTTGCACAACTTTGGAGGACATTAGAGGTCAGGAGGATTTTTAAGGTGTTGTTGTTCAGTTACTAAGGTGTGTCTGACCCCTATAGAATGCCAGTCCCCCGGTCCTCCATTGTCCCCCAGAGTTTTCCTTCCTTCCTTTCCTTCTCCTTCTCCTTCTCCTTCTCCTTCTCCTTCTCCTCCTCCTTCTCCTCCTCATCCTCCTCCTCCTCCTCCTCCTCACAAAGTCAGTTGGGGAAACAACTTAATGACCACCGTACAAAACATCATAAAATTGAGCATGACTCACAACAACCACCTCACTTAGAGGGCCTCTGGTCCTAATTGTGGCTGTATTTCAAGGACTCTCTGTACTCAAGGTGAGGACAAGGCCTTTCTAAGTAAGCAGCTATCTGGGGATTGACACAATCCTTCAGCACAAATGTTGATTTCCATGTCCCTGAGATGCACAAATGTTGAGCTTGGACAAGAAGTCTTCCACTACAGCAGGGGTCTCCAAACTTGACAATTTTAGGATTTGTGCACTTCAACTACAAGAATTCCCCTGCTAGTCATGGCTGGGTTTTCCCCCCTCCCATTCCTTGGAGCAAAGAGATTGCAGAGGAAGGGACTACAAGAGAGTAAGCCAGCATACAATGGGGATACATATAGAAAGCAATGTGTTATCACCAGGGAATTCTGGGAGTTGAAATCTGCCAAGTTCAGAAGCTTTCAACGGAAGCTTTCAACGGAACATTAGTCTCCCGCTAATGAAAAGATGGAGATTGATCAAAAGAGGTTTAGCTAAAAGAGAGAAAGGTTTTCTTGGCGGTATGATCGCTTTGACAGACAGGAGAACGCGATCGAATTCTCTGCCACTCCTTCCGAGCAGATCCGATCGTTCCTCTCGGACATCGTCATGAGCAAGGAAGGAAAACGAAAAAGAAAATTCTTCCTTTTTTTTTCTTTAAAGAAAACAGCCTTCTCCATTCAGCCAAGATCATCTCTCTTTCATAACCCCACCTCCACCGTCTCCCTTCAGAATGATGGACATTTGGGAGGGGGGGGGGGAAGCCAATTTTAAGCCTCTGATACTGGCGGGTTGACATAGGGATGAACTGGCATTAAGCTGCAGGCAGGCAGGGAGAACCAGAGAAAATTAATAAGGGGAAAAAGAATCATTGTCAGCCTGCTGCAGTGTGTCGTTCCTTGCTATTTTGGAGTAGAATAACTGGAGTGTAAGCCAGTTGCCTCTTTTATCCCTCAAATTAATATCGGGGAGGAAAAGGTGGTCTGGAGACATTCCTTTCCTGCAATTCTCCTCCTCCAGGAATTTAATTTAACACCTCTTCCTGCTATCCTGAATCTGAGCCATTTCCTTGTTTGTGGGGCGTTTCGCTGACGCGCCCGGGGGCTGCTTAGCCTTAGCGGAAACACCGAATTCATCTCGGCACCTTCAGCCCTGCTCCGTTTCCCTTCTTTTAAATGTCCTTCCTTGGAAAGCAAAGGGCTTTTATAACAGAAAGCAGGATGGGAAACGTTTAAAATAAACACACACCGCAGGAAGAATAAACTGGACGCGGTCATCTGTTTGCCTTCGCGTGGGGCAAAACCTGATGTGGCTGTTTGTCAAGACTGTGGAAGCCAACCGTGTCATTCCAGACTGAAAATAGCAGATTGTGTAAAGGTAGTCCCCGACTTACGACGGCTCATGTAGTGACAGTTCAAAGTTACAACAGCACTGAAAAATGTGACTTAGGACCCTTTTTCACGCTTACGACCGTCGCAGCATCCCTGTGGCCGTGTGATCAAAATTCAGACGCTTGGCCACTGACTCGTATTTATGACGGTCGCAGCATCCTGGGGTGGTGTGGTCCCCTTTTGTGACCTTCTGACAAGCGAAGTCAACAGGCAAGCCAGATTCATTTAACGACCGTGTTCCTAATTTATCAACTGCAGAGATTCACTTAACGACTGTAGCCAGAAAGGTTGTAAAATGGGGGCAAAGCTTGCCGAATAACTATCTCACGTAGCAACAGAAATTTTGGGCTCGGTTGTGGTCGTAAGCTGAGGACTGCCTGTAATTTTATTGTGGTGTCTGGAAGAACTGCCTGCACAAACCCTAACGACCATCTCCGGATGGACCAGGATGGCATTTGTGTTTTACCTCTGTCTCCTCCAAATTTTTCTTCCGGAGCTGTTTTATTTAACTTTTAAGCTCTACAAGGCTGGGTCTGCCCTGGATTGAGGCCAACCCTCTCGATTCCCCCTAGCCAGCACCCTGAATTCAAATCACGCTCGTTAAAGAAACCGCGATGAGAGTCAGAGGTAATAAAACTGACACTGCTACAGGCAAATCTTGACAGGCGTGTTGAAAGACAGCTGAGAACAGAGTTCGCGAGATCCTTATTTGCCTTTCAATTGTTCAACTTTCTGCTCTTCGGCTGAGGAATTTTGAAAGCTCAGGTGAAACTTTTCCCCCTCCTCCTTTTAATTTTAGTTGGTGGCTGTTCCTGTAGTTAGCCTAGACACAGCGCAGGTGTTGTGGCGGTGTTTACATTGTTGTTCTATGCGTTGTTTAGCTTTGGGTGGACTGTGGCCTCCTTGCCTGGGGTCCCACAAAGTGTGGCACGGCTTTTGTGGGGAGGGTCCCGTGGATAAAAACATTTCTTGGGGGAGAAAGAGAAAAGCTGACGCACATAGAATTTCGCAAGCAAAATTGATGTTTTCCTTTGTAATGAAATCTGGGTTTTATGCACTACCAATTACACAAAGAACTGTCTGTGGGGAAAGGCAAATCAAGTAATCTCCTTTTAATAGAATTTAAAGGAGTTGATATTCCAAACTATTAACATACGGTAATATAAAACCTATCCCTGGCAGACGCCCAGTTCTCTCTTGTTTATTTATTTATCTGTAAAAGGATTTATGATATGTTCTCTCTTCTTTTCCCCTGCAAGAAAGATCACAAAGGAAGGCAGACACACACACACACACACACACACACACACACCCTACACACATGTCAAGTTGTGAAGGTAAAAGTTCAGGGATGTCTTTTCAAAGCCAGGCAGACCAGAGAACGTTTTAGTCCATCTGTCACCAAACAGATGGTCCATCAAAGCCAAAAAAAAGTCTTCTTCACAAAACAAGGATCCTGTGGTTTATTTCTGAATAGAATCTTAGATTCAGAAGGTGCCTGCGAGACCATCTAGTCCAACCCCTGCTCAATGCAGGAATCCAAATCAAACCCACCCTGACAGGCAGCTCTCCAACTTCTCTTTGACCACCTTCCATGACTTTTCTCGATCCTTTTCTGTTCCCTTGCTACAAATGTTCTAACATTCAAGTCAAATTGCTCATTAAGCCATTTTTTTAAACCAAGTTCTTCACTCAAGGATGAAGAAGGAAATGTCTTACCCTTCTCTCTGATGTTCTTCAGGTGTTTTGTGGGGTGTTCTCTCTTACCTTCTTTCCTAGGGTAAATTCACCCCCCTTTTTTAACCCACAGAGCTCATTTATAGCTGAACTGGACAGAGCATTCCAGATGTTTGATATGATGGACAGGGATGTGGTCTCCAGGGTCTCTAAGGGCAGTTACCCAACTGAAGTTTTTGATGGAACTAAGGAGAAATTTCCCAATGGTGAGAAGGATTAATCAGTGGAATGGTTTCCTTCCAGATGTTCTCCATCGTGAAGGTCTTCAAGAAAAGATTGGATATCCATTTGTCTGGAATGGTATGATGGTCTCGGGCAGAGAGTTGGAGAAGAAGGCCTCCAAGGTCCCTGTGATTCTATGTTTCTAATACCCCAGATGGAGTGACCCCCTGGGCATTTACACCACAGGTCACTTTCCTTCAAAGAAGCAGAGATGTCCTTCAAAGTCCACGTTCTCAGAAGGCGCTTCAAATCTTCTTCTCTTCACAAAACTGGTGGTGGCCTCTTGTTCTTCCCATCCTAGCTTGGTCTGGAAGCCTTGGGTGGGGTGGGGGTCCCCCATTTTCTCCCCTAGTGTGCTGCCAACAGCTGGGCTCAAGAATAGATTCTTCATGGACTTCCTACGGCTCGCAACTTGGGCTACGGGGACCAAACGAGATGGCCAGCTTGCTAAACGGAGGACATTTAACACTTGGCTCGATCCTGCTTAAATCAAAAGCAGCAGATGGGGAGTTGCTGGCTTTCTCTGCGCCTTGTCCGTTCTAAAAATATTTTTCTACGTTCCGCAGATGTATTTATTTGGGGGAAAGGGCAGAAATTCAACCAGGCAAGAATCCCTGGACAACTGCCCAGCACACAGGGGCTCTCCAGCCTCGCCCCCCCGGCACCAGCTCAATCTCCCTCTCCTTGGAACAGTTGCTCTCAGGATGCGGCGACCGAAACGAAACGAAGAATAATGTTGACTTTAATTAAACTCTTGGCTTGCCGCAGCTCAAGCAAGTCCCAGCTCGCAAAGCCACATGTGGTCCTTCAGCTTCGCTTTTGGTGGCTCTTAAGAGGTTCTCCCTCAAGGCTGAGGGCTGAGGTTGGTTGGCAATTCCTTCGTAACAGAATGACAGAGTTGGAAAGGACCCTGGAGGTCCTCTAGTCCAACCCCCTGTTCAAGCAGGAAACCCTATACCATTTCAGACAAATGGCTGTCCAGTCTCTTCTGAACAACCTCCAGTGGTGGAGCACCCACAACTTCTGGAGGCAAGCAGTTCCACTGATGAATTGTTCTAGCTATCAAGAAATTTCTCCTTACTTTTAGGTTGCTTCTCTCCTTGATGAGTTTCCATCCGTTGCTTCTTGTCCTGCCTTCTTCAGGCGCTTTGGAGAATAGGTGGACCCCCCCCTTCTTTGGGGCAGTCCCTCAAATATTGGAAGGCTGCTATCATGTCTTCCCTATTTCTTCTTTTCATTAAACTAGACATGCCCAATTCCTGCAAACCGTTCTTCGTATGTTTTAGCCTCCGGTCCCCTGATCATCTTTGTTGCCCTTCTCTGCCCTCTTTCTAGAGTCTCTGGTTTAAGAAAAGAAGGGAAATGGCTTGTAGGGTTAAAATGGGTTCCACCTGTAGATGAGTTGGCCCGGAGCTGAAGCTGTGACATTTCACAGTCCCACTATATATTCAGAAAACTCTTGTGTCTTGTAACGTTTAACTGGGTGAAACAACTGGGCAACAATCTTTGAATCAACCTATCTCAATTGGGCTAACTTGCAGAATGCATCCAAAATGCAGAACCTACGTCTCCTGTGGGACTGAAATTTGGCAAAAAAAATCATAAAACATGATAAAGAAAATGACCATAAAGCTTTTTATGACTCAGTGCAAAATCTCCCGTGGTCAGCTTCTGATGTTTGACTGTGTTATACGGTTCAATATGCCTTACTTTCAAGGCAGACGGATCTCTGAATATTTTTTCGTTTTAAGATTTTTTCCCCCAGTACATTAGGAATCTCTGCCCTTGTTGAAGACATTAAGGAATCTGGTGAGGAAATCGCTCTAAAATGATGACCAAGGGGGTCACGGGTTGTCTAGTCGGAATTAAAAACCAACTGACCATGATTTGAATCCTACCGGCACGTTTCACTGAGTGCCTCTAATCTTCTCTTATGTCTAGATTCGGCAGTCTTAAATTCCAGCGCAGTTACGAACCCTAATTTATCTTGCAGAGAAGTTGTGAGGATGAAAATTTGTGGGAACTTTTGTGACCTTTTTAGTGGAAAGAGGATAAAATACGTTTGATAAGCATGTTAAGAATTTTTCTGTTTCTGGAAGGCTTCACCAAATTAAAGTAGTGCACAGGAGACAAAAAAAGTCTAGTCTAATGAAGAGAAGGACCGGGGGGTGGGGGACATGATAGCAGTCTTCCAGTACTTGAGAGGCTGCCACAAGGAAGAGGGGGGTTCCCCTATTCTCCAAAGCACCTGAAGGCAGGAGAAGAAGCAACGGATGGAAACTAATCAAGGAGAGAAGCAACCTGGAACTGAGGAGAAACCTCCTAACAGTGAGGACAATTAATCATTGGAACAGAAGTTGTGGGTGCTCCATCACTGGAGGCTTTTAAGAAGAGGCTGGACAGCCATTTGTCTGAAGTAATAAGGTTTCCTGCTTAAGCAAGGGGTTAGACTAGAAGACCTCCAAGGTCCCTCCCAACCCTTTCCTCCATGTTCTATTTTTCCTCCAGACAATCCTAGATTTTACATCTTCCTGGTTCCAGATATTTCGGCCCCATTGCTCCTGAAAGAAACCTAAAAAAACCCCAGCAATTAAAGAGTACAATTATAGTGAAAAACAGTTGGCTAAGACAATAAAAAGATACACAGACATTTTATGGAATGTAATATATGAAAAAAAGAACCACACAAAAATATCATCAGGATAAATGCTTCCTTGGTGAAGAGGACATAAAAATAGCCCTACGAAAGCTAAGAATCACAGCAGCATGGATGCAGTGTAAAAAGATTAGGAAAATTAAAATTCTTTTCTCTCATGTTCAAAAGGCAACCTCCACGGTGCCTGGCATGGCCGGGGACTAAAAAGGCCAATTTCTAGCTGGTGGTCCTCAATTTATGACCACAGTTGAATCCAACATTTCTGTTGCTAAGTGAGACAGTGGTTAAACCCATTTCACGACCTCTTCTTGCCACAGTCGTTAAGGGGGATGTGTGAAAAATGGTCCTAAGTCCCTTTTTTCAGTGCCGTTGTAACTTTGGACGGTCACTAAACCGTCGTAAGTCAAGGAGTTTCTGTATTGCATCTCAGATGGGCGGGGGGGGGGGCAGTGAAAGCAGCCCCTTCCCCAAGACAGCGAACAGCACATCCGAACAGAAGGGGGATCCTCAACTGATTCCCAAACGGCGAAGGGTTTCATACGTCAGCCCAGAACTGGGACGATGCAAAAATTCACAAATTCAGCTCTCCCCTCTTTTACTCTTTTAAATATTTTAAACATTTCTGTCAGAAGGGAGGAGTAGGAATAATTTGGTATTATCCAGCCATCCCTGGATTTTCCTCCTGGCAAAAACGGGGAGCCAAGGGCTCGTGTTTACACTAATGCTCTTTAATTGCCTTTCAATCTGCAATTGCAAATTTAGTATTAAAACTGGGTCAGCCGATGGGGGGGAAGGGGGGCGGACGACACACCGGCCGTGTGTTTGGAGGTGCCGTGCTGAGTTTTAAAAGCTCTCAGCCCTTCTGGAGAATCCTGGCATTTATCCGGCGGTTTTGGCGCTCTTAATTTCCCAGGGCTAATCAGCATTAATGCAAATTAGCGGTTTTCTGGCCCGAAGATGGTTTTAAACTTTAGGAGGAAATGTGGCAGGTTGATACAGCAGGATGAGGAGCTGCTGCTTGGGATGGACATAAAATTGTACGGTTGGAAGGGACCTGGGAGGTCTTCTAGTCTAACCCCCTGCTTGAACAGGACACCCTGGGTCATCCTGGACAAATGACTTTTCTTGAAAACCTCCAGGAATTGAGCACCCACAACTGCTGGAGGCAAGCTGTTCCTTCCATTCACCCACCCACCCACCCACCCACCCACCTATCCATCCATCCATCCATCCATCCATCCATCCATCCATCCATCCATCCATCCATCCATCCATCCATCCATGCCCCTCTCCCTCCATCTGTCATGAATCTTACCTCTCACAGAATCATAGAATCCTAGGGCTGGAAGGGACCTTGGAGGTCTTCTAGTCCAACCCCCTGCTCGAGCAGGAGACCCTCGAGAAGGACCAGGGGGGACATGATAGCAGCCTTCCAATATCTCAGGGGCTGCCCCAAAGAAGAGGGAGTCAAGCTATTCTCCAAAGCGCCTGAAGGCAGGACAAGAAGCAACGGATGGAAACTCATCAAGGAGTGAAGCAACTTTAGAACTAAGGAGAAACTTCCTGACAGTGAGGACAATTAACCAGTGGAACAACCTGCCTCTAGAAGCGGTGAATGCTCCAACACTGGAAGTTTTTAAGAAGAGACTGGACAGCCATTTGTCCGAAATGGTATAGGGTTTCCTGCCTGAGCAGTGGGTTGGACTAGATGACCTCCAAGGTCCCTTCCAACTTTATTATTATTATTATCCTGTACAAATGGCTGTCCAGTCTCTTTTTGAAGACCTCTCCTGATGGAGCACCCACAACTTCTGGAGGGAAGCCATTCCAATTGTTCCTTAGTTCAAGGTTGCATCTGTCCTGGGTTGGTTTCCATCGGTTGCTTCTTGTCCTCCTAACTGCTTCTAGAAACGCAACCCACAGGGGAGAGGACTTCTCGCCCTGTGACCTTGTTTCCTTTTGCACATTCTCCAGCCTGACAATCTCCTTCCACAGATGTTCTCTGAAGGCAAAACAGATGCCTAGAAGCCCCTTCTGGAGCCTCGCTAGAGAATAGCTGTCAGTTGATTAAAAAAACGGAGCCACCTTGGATGAACCCAAATTTGTCAACAAGATCCAAAGAGAATAGGCAACTCTGCTCTGACAGAAACGGGGTGGGCGAGAGGCGATACATCTTCCCGAAAAGCAAGGGGTGCTTAATTAGAACCATTATTCAGCTCAGCTTTGGAATTAAAATCCTTCCCCCCCCCTTCTCCCTAAAGGAACAATTGTTCCTACCGCTGCATGGGGTTAACAGAGCCCTGGCTGGCCCCAGAGGGTTCTGGGTATTTTATTTCAGATTTGTTTCACAAAAGAGAAGGAGAGACAAAGGTTTTTCCCACCCTTTTGAAGGAGCTGCCTATTGTTCAGAAGAGAGAAAGGAAGAAAAAAATATATTATTTCCTTAATTGCAAAGAGTGTCACATCTTCGTGAAGGGCTGATTGTAGCAAGGGAGGTTAAACCCAGGGAGTTGGGTTCAAAGGCTTGCAGGCGTTTTTACACCTAGGAGTAGTGAAGAGGGAGGGAGAGAGGGGGGGACTAAAGAGAGTACATCCAAAACAACTCGAGCTAATTGAATGTAATTTATAATTGGAGGAATATAATTGCTCTGGGCCAGGGGTCTTCAAACTTGGCCCTTTGATGACTTGTGGACTTCAACTCCCAGAATTCCTCAGCCAGGCACACGTGCCTGGCTGAGGAATTCTGGGAGTTGAAGTCCACAAGTCATCAAAGGGCCAAGTTTGAAGACCCCTGATTTAGTCCATGTGACCCACTCATCATTTTGGCACAGGAGACGGTGAGATTAAGATGTCCAGTCTCACCCTCCTTGCTTCTTTTCGACATTTGGAGTCATTTTCCCTAGCTGGGAAATCCTTTAAACCCGGTTTATTAGTATTCTCTGCCTAGGACGGAAATTCTTTTTTCAAAACCAGAATAAAACGCAGGACAAACACCGCTACGTTTTTCCTCCTCTCCGTCATGGCTGTCCCCAAATAATTTGAAAATGCAACCGGATTTATCAGCGACATGAAAACCAGTTGATATTGGCCAGGCGAGGATTGAAAACAAGATGAGAACACGACGCAAGCAGCATCCGAGGAAATAACAACAGAAAAACGAAAACAACTTGTCCTCCTAACCTCGGTTAGCAAGCGGGAATGCTGGTGCTCAATCAGCCAGACGGATCGTGGCTTAGCAGGACGCTTCAATTGCTACAAGATGAGAGAGCGGAAGGATTTCCCACAACACGGCAAATCTACAAAAAGCCTGCTGCGTGCTCGATTCCTCGGCTGCGTTGTAGCCACACAAACCCCATCGCAAGTCTTGCCTAGGGCGACTCTGCCGTGCCTGAAGCTCCCCCAGATACGCTGTGTAACAACGCCAACACATCACACCCGGAAGACTGTCTGAGAATTGCAGATTGAAGAAGAGGAATACAGATAGTCCTCGCCTTACGCCCAAAATTTCCGTTGCTAAGCGAGACAGTTGTTCATTTGCACCCTTTGACGACCTTTCTTGCCACAGCGGTTAAGTGAATCACTGCGTTGTTAAGTTAGCAACACGGTTGTTAAGTAAATCTGGCTTCCCCATTGAAATCTGTGGTTGTAGGTCCAGAAATATGTGTATTATCTAGCAACTGTAGATGGAAGCAGGGACAGGACAAGAAGTAACGGATGGAAGATTATAAAGCAGAACAATTAACCAGTGGAACTCCTTGCCTCTAGAAGTTGTGGGTGCTCCAACACTGGAGGTTTTTAAGAAGAGGTTGGACAGCCATTTGTCTGAAATGGTATAGGGTCTCCTGCCTGAGCAGGGGGTTGGACTAGAAGACCTCCAAGGTCCCTTCCAGCTCTATTCTGATTGATTGATTGAAATGATCTAGGGTCTCCTGCCTGAGCGGGGGTTGGACTAGAAGACCTCCAAGGTCCCTTCCAGCTCTATTATGATTGATTGATGGATGGAAATGGTGTAGGGTCTCCTGCTTGAGCAGGGGGTTGGACTAGAAGACCTCCAAGGTCCCTTCCAGCTCTATTCTGATTGATTGATTGAAATGATCTAGGGTCTCCTGCCTGAGCAGGGGGTTGGACTAGAAGACCTCCAAGGTCCCTTCCAGCTCTATTATGATTGATTGATGGATGGAAATGGTATAGGGTCTCCTGCCTGAGCAGGGGGTTGGATTAGAAGACTTCCAAGGTCCCTTCCAGCTCTATTCTGATTGATTGATTGAAATGATCTAGGGTCTCCTGCCTGAGCAGGGGGTTGGACTAGAAGACCTCCAAGGTCCCTTCCGATTCTGTTATTCTGTAATCCCAAATCAATTAACAGGTTGCCTGCTGACGTTGCGGTCTCTCCACCGGTTGCAGGTTTTCAAGAAAAGCTAGGACAGCCATTTGCCCAGCATGGCATCAGGGTCTCCTGCTCGAGCAGAGGGTTGGACTAGAAGACCTCCAAGGTCCCTTCCAGCCCTATGCATCTATGATTTCCCTCCAGATCTGTGGATCTTGTCAATCCATTGTGTCTAATCCAACCTCGTGAAGAGCAGCTTGAGGGTTTCCTTCCTTCTCCGGAGACCTGGCAGCCCCCTGAAAAGCTTCTCCTGCTGTGCAGCAGATTGAAAACAACTCAATTAAGGAGCTACGTGTGAAGATTAGGTCCAATTCGATTTCTTTATATCAATCATATCCTCCAAGAGAGAGCAGAAAGCAAACCGGAGACCTTATTTCTAATCAAGCCACTTCTATTTACTTGGAAATAAGGAAGCCAGCAGCCATCGCCAGCGTGTCATAAATAAGTCTCCCAGCTCTGTCTCTTTGCTATAAGTAAATAATTGATTTTTTTTTGAAGGGAGTTCTACTTAAGCAGAAGTATTTCAATTACCCAAAGAGCTCTCTGTGAGGTTCACACCAGTGAAATGCAAAAATACCCTCTCCTGTTTTCACCGCTTCGCACGGGTCCCACCGAGAGAAAGGAGGAAGGAGGCCAAAGTGAAAAGCCCCGGGAGGAGATGAAAACAGGCTTGGCTCTGGGTGCAATTTGTATGAACCTTTGCTCTTTTAGGGAGTGGGCTTGTGAGGTGCCTCCTCCGGGTGGGACCTCAGCAGGACGTTCTTCAGATGCTGCCTGGAAAACTGAAATAAAAAGAACGGAGGCCTCGTGCGAGGAACATCAGACTCCTGTGGTTGAGTCCAAGACTACCTGCTAAATGAATAGCTTTGGATGGTCTACCTTCTGGAAGAGACGTCAGCTATGTCTACCTTCATGGAGCGTCTCACCTGAAGAACCTTTGGAAACAGCCAGGGTTCTTTGACAAGAACATGATATAGAGTCATAGCTTTGGAAGGGACCTTGGAGGTCTTCTAGTCCAACCCCCTGGACTTTTAATAAAACAACAGGGTTTAAATTTGCAGCTGTGTTTAGAGAAGAGAAGGACTATTTGGTTTTAAAAATGCACGAGGGGGATGAAGACTGTTAGATTTTTTTTTTCTTGCCTTCCATAGGTGAAATGTTCTTTAGCAACCTGGAGTTTGTTGAAGTGTGCAATGTTTCTTTCCAGGAATGAGACTTTTGTCAAAAATTAGTCCATCCATTCATCTATTCATCCATCATCCATCCTTCATCCATCCATCAATTCATTCATCCTTCCATCTATCTTCCATCCATTGATTCACTCATCATCCATCCATCCATCCATTCATACATCTTTTCCATCTATCCTTCCATCCATCCATTTATCCATCCATGCATCCATCCATCATCCATGCATCCATATATCTTTTTCATCTATCCTTCCATCCATCCATTTATCTACTTATCTACTTATCCATTTATCCATTTATCCATGCATCCATCCATCCATGCATCCATCCATGCATCCATCCTTCCTTCCTTCCTTCCTTCCTTCCATACATCCCCCATCCTGCCATCTATACATCTTTTCCATCTATCAATCCATCTATTCATCTATCCTTCCATCCATCCATTTATCCATCCATGCATCCATCCATGCATCCATCCATCATCCATGCATCCATGAATCCATCCATGCATCCATATATCTTTTTCATCTATCCTTCCATCCATCCATTTATCTACTTATCCATTTATCCATCCATCCATGCATCCATGCATCCTTCCTTCCTTCCTTCCTTCCTTCCTTCCTTCCTTCCTTCCTTCCTTCCTTCCTTCCTTCCTTCCTTCCTTCCTTCCTTCCTTCCTTCCTTCCTTCCTTCCTTCCTTCCATACATCCCCCCATCCTGCCATCTATACATCTTTTCCATCTATCTATCCATCTATTCATCCATCCATCCATCCATCCTTGTGCAACAATTAGCATTAGCCGAGTGTTTTGTTTTCCTGCCTAGTAATCCTGCCTAGTTAAAAAAGAAGTCGCCATCTCCAGCAGCATCTCTAGGATGAAATGAAGCCCCCACCCTGAAGGGCTGCTGGAGATCGCCCGTTTCTCGCTGTTCTTGACCCCGGTTTCACCAGCTGTGCCGGTGATTGGAAACGTACAAAGCCGGCCCCGTTTCAAAAGTGGAACAAGGAACCAAGGAGAAAACTTTTGTCAGAAATACTTTCGGCATTTGAGCTGTCTCTAACAATGCTCAGCAAAGAATTCTTTGATTTCATTTTTGCTTCGTAGGAAGAAAAAGATTTTTTTCCCCTTTTTTCCCACTGCCTTTGTACTTTATGTGCACGTGCACACATCTGTGAGAGAATGTGCGTCTGTTTTAAAAGACGTTGTTGTAGCTGAAAAGTTTGGCTTCGTTGAATTTTAACGTCCTTCTTTTTTTTTCTCCTTTGTGGAGGATTCGATCTCATTTCCTTCCATTTAGACTCAACTTTTCTTCCTTAACTTTTCTTTTTTTTTTCTTCTTCCGTAAGAGTGTAAGATCAGATTTTTGTTCTCTTCTTTTGTAAAACCGTGAGGTTTTTTTTCTTTCCTGCAAGAGGGTAAGATTCTTTCTCTTCTGTAAAACTGTTAAGATTTCTTTTTTTTCTCTCCTGCAAGAGTGTACTTTTTTTCTTCTAAGAGTGTCAGATTCAAGCATATGGAAGCTACGCTTAATTGTAGCCAACCCCTCAGAGACGCCTCTGTGTTAAGATTTTTAATGTGACGCCTCTGGAAATGCTTAGACACACGATGAAATGACCTCGGAGTAGAACTGGATGGATTTTGTTTTAATTACATTAAAACAAAATCCATCAGATCCTGTTTCCGCTCATGCCCTGCCCACTTTGGGGGCAGAGCATGCCAATTAAAATCCAATTATTTCACCTCTACACCCAAAAACATTAGCATCTGATTTTTTTTTCTCTCTTTAGAGAAAAACCTGGTACAAGTAACCATTGACTTACGATTGCTGTTCTACTGATTAATTGTCCTCCCTGTCAGGAAGTTTCTCCTAATTTCTAAAGTTGCTTCTCTCCTTGATGAGTTTCCATCCATTGCTTCTTGTCCTGCCTTCAGGGGCTTTGGAGAATAGGTGGACCCCCTCCTCTTCTTTGTCGCCTCCAGATGTTACGGGTGCCCCATCACTGGAGATCTTCAAGAAAAGAATGGATAATGTCTCCTGCCTTGAGCAGGGGGCAGGACTAGACTAGAGGACCTCCAAGTTCCCTTCCAGCCTTTGGTTCTATGATTTTGACACCGTCCTGGTGAGTGGATCATCCTAAAACCCTTTGTCAGCCAGGATCTATTTCTTCAGCCACATGAAATGGTCTGGAAAATTGGAAGGGCCTTGCACAGGCAGACTGAAATTGTTTCCTCCAGACAGCTTGTAAGGATTCTTACTTTAATGCCTTTTAAATCCTTGCTTTCTAGCCCAACTCCCTTCCGGTGTTGCATGGATAAAAATAGGGAGAAGCACCCAAGGATTTTGGCTTTTTTTCCTCGAGTCACCAAGCTTAACCCAACAGGTTGGCTGCATTTATTCAGAGGGTGGGAGGTCACCCTCCTTCCTCAGACGAAACACTCAAGGGCTGTGTGTTCTTGACATGCCTTGAAACACTCACACTAGCTGTCCAGAGAGCTGCCGAGCGTTGTGAAGCAACTTTGTCAGTTCTGACATGTAGAACAGATGGCCAAGTTCAACATCATTTCTTCCAATAATCAAACGCGGTGCTAGAAACTTCAGGACAAATGAGACGCCATCAGACAGGAAGGAGAGATGTCGCTAGCGCTGAGGATGTAACCTAGTTGGGTCATGAAACGTCTGCAAGAAAGCTACCAAGGTCAGAGAGCACCAAGAATACACAGTCCTCCTCGCTACAAACCCCACTTCTTTCTAGCACTGATGATGTTCCCTAGTTGGGTCATGAAATGTCTGCAAGAAAACTACCAAGCTCAGAGAGCACTAAGGACCCCACAGTCCTCCTCCTCCTCCTCCTCCTCCCACACCTCCACTTCCTTCTAGCACTGAAGATGTTACCTAGTTGGGTCATGAAACGTCTGCAAGAAAGTCACCAAGCTCAGAGAGCACCCAGGACCTCTCATTTTAACCCTGAGCTACAGATCTTCTCCTTTGGAGATGTCCCTGTTAAATGTTGGGTAGATTTTAAAAACGTTTGAAGAACGTGAAGATCGTTTCCCCCCTCCCCCCAAACAGTTATGTAATGACATTGCAGGGAAAATGGAGCCAGACAGTTTTCCGATCAGCTTAGTGGAAGGATATTGGGTCTATTTAACCTTTATCTATGAAAAATAGTGGTGAAATTGCATCATCGCCCTTCAGGAATTGGTGCCCAATTTTATTTTGCAATTCTGCAGGGCTTTGGAAGTTGCAAAAAAAAAAAAAAAAAAATCAACCCCAAGGAAGGGAGATTGTGTGTGGCCAGTGATCCCTCTCTGCCAGTTGTTGTAAAAATCCAAGCTTGCGGAAGAAATAAATCTGACATATGGGATGTTTTCCCAAGTGTGTTTACTCAGAAGTAAGTCAATGCGATTTCCTCCCTGGCAAACTTGCTTAAGATTTGAAGCTGCCAATAAAATCTGTACCGCTGGCCTCTTTTCCCGTGCAAATATATATAAAAAGAGCATTATCCTATTCAGCTATCGATCCCTTCTGTTATTGGCTCACCCAGAAGGAAAGGATGGAGGTCAGGTATTTTGCCAGCTTGAAAGTCAAATCTTAGCCTGTTTGGAGGGCCTGCCCTGAAATTTACATCGGGTGAGAAAGATAATCTATGCGATCGGCCTCCTGGCTAATTATCTAATCATTTCTTGGCTGGGATACTCTGAAAATCTTGGAAAGGAATCTTTGAATTTCCTTTATGGACTGCAACAAAAGTACAGATCACAGGTCAATTGCCCAGCAGTAAAAAAAAAAAAGTGAATTTTGGAGAGAGAAAAAAAAAAAGTTAGAGAGGACTTGATCCATGCAAGTCCCAGGAAGGGCAGGATGGGATAAAGAGACCACAGAGAGAACAAACAGAAGATCGTTTATTGCAACCTTTGGCTATTAAAGGTCAATTTTTCGTGCGCTTTTATCATCTCCAATTGCTGCCCGATAAACGGTGTGGTGATTCTGGCGAAGGAGCAAGTAAAACAGACACGGTGAGGCTCAAGAGTGGCCTAACACGCCGATTGCAAGAAAGACAGGAAAACCAATAAAATGAAAAGAGAGATGCTCTTGCTGAAGGAAAAATCTTCATCCAGGTCCAGCCCAAGCTGGGAATAAACAAAATGGAGACTGCTTTAGAAAAATGGGTCTTCAAGCTTGGCCCTTTTATGACTTGTGGACTTCAACTCCCAGAATTCCTCCGCCAGGCACAGCTTAGAAAAGCAGTCAAGTTGCAAAATTAAACCCTAAAGAAATGAAGGTTTTTCTGCCAACTTTAAAGGCATCCAATGTCTGCAGAGCGCCCCGATTCTTTGTGGGGAAACCACAAAGGTCACAACCTAGAAATTTAACTTGTCCAGCAACTGAAGAAGTGAGTGGCAAATTTCCTGTAATTAGCCCATTCGCACGAGGAAGGGGAATTTTGTATTAACTACAGATATGCTTGTTCAAGCTTAACGGGGCTTAATGATCAAGCTGCCTCCACAGACCCCGGAAGGCTGATTGCTTTGCGGTAGATCAAAGAAAGACAGAAAGAAAAAGCAATCCTGTTTACCAGTTTGGATCTGGTAGTCTCTTTGTGAGGGCCTGGGTGCCCTCTGAGCTGGGTGGTTTTCTTGCAGACGTTTCATGACCCAACTAGGTAACATCATCAGCGCTAGAAGAGAATAGGGTTTGTGGAGAGGAGGAGGAGGAGGAGGAGGAGGAGGAAGGAAGGAAGGAAGGAAGGAAGGAAGGAAGGAAGGAAGGAAGGAAGGGGAAGGGAGGGAGGGAGGATAGGAGGAGAAGGAGAAGAAGGGAGAGGAATAGGACTGTGGGGTCCTTGGCGCTCTCTAAGCTGGGTGGTTTTCTTGCAGACGTTTCATGACCCAACTAGGTAACATCATCAGTGCTAGAAGAGAATAGAGTTTGTGGAGAGGAGGAGGAGGAGGAGGAGGAGGAAAGAAAGAAAGAAAGGAAGGAAGGAAGGAAGGAAGGAAGGAAGGGGGAGGGAGGGAGGGAGGGAGGGAGGATAGGAGGAGAAGGAGAAAGAGGAGAAGGAAAAGGAGAAGGGGGAGGAATAGGATTGTGGGGTCCTTGGCACTCTCTAAGCTTGGTGGTTTTCTTGCAGACGTTTCATGACCCAACTAGGTTACATCATCAGTGTACCTTTGTCTGAAGCCTGCAGAGTTCAGACAGTAGATGGGATCTTCACATTGCAGGGGAGGAAACCCCCCCCCCCCAAACCAACACATTGTTAAAATCTTGACTCCCGCTGCTGGGATAAGAAGGGAGATGAAGAGAAGAGGCCAGGAATTGTCAAAGGGTGAAGAAAAATCCATTTTTGGGCTATTAATAAAGGAGCAATGAAAGGCAGCCATTGAAAAAGTCTTTTATATATATTCCCCCCCCCCCCCGCAAAGATCCTTTTGTTGTGGCTGATGTGGGAAAGGAGAACAGAAGTGCCGCCTCCTTTTATGTCTTCGGCTTTCTGGATTTAAAGAATTAAAGTCAAGAGCTTTGCTGCATCCAGGCTGTGGATGAGAAAATTAAAATAGGTGAAATATTTCACTGCTGATGCTTCGCGGGCATCAGCCAGTGGGACAGTGGAAAATACAATTTTATCTGTGTTTTCTCTCTGCCTTGAAGATGGAAAATGTGACTTTATTTGGCGTTTTCTCTCTGCCTTGAAAGATGCACGAGCTGCAGTTTGGGGAATGGATGCCAGGAATGTACAGTTCATTTTCTGCAATTCATTAATCGCTCGTTTCTTAATATTTCTCCCCTCACCAAACACAATTGGAGCGAGCGAGATGATTGTGTTTCTGTCTGAGGGTCCATCTGGGTGTGAAAATGATCGTGTTCTTATCGCACAAAAACAGAGGGATGTTTAGCACGCTGTCAACAAAGCCTATCGGCAAAAATTGTCCTTGCTGGTATTCTTGCAGAATAATAAAGATTGTAGGTGAGGACATCCAGATGTTTGTTTGGAAATATCCATTACTACAGAGGAAAAAACAAGAGAGGCTGTTCAACACGTGAGGCCTCCAGTGAGTAACAGAATAAGAGAGTTGGAAGGGACATTGGAGGCCATCTAGTCCAACCCCCTGCTCAAGCAGGAGACCCTAGACCATTTCAGACAAATGGGTGTCCAATCTCTTCTTAAAAACCTCCAGTGATGGAGCGCCCACGATTTCTGGTGGCAAGTTGTTCCATCCCTCCCTCCCTCAGTCCTAGTCCTTCTCCTCCTTAAATGAGACATCCCCAATTCTTGCAACTGTTTTTCGTATGTTTTAGCCTCCAGCCCCCTAATCCTCTTTGTTGCTCTTCTCTGCACTCTTTCCAGAGTCTCAACATCTTTTTTTATATCGTAGTGACCAAAACTGGGTGCCATATTCCAAGTATGGTCTTACCAAGGCCTTTTGAAGTGGTATTAATACTTCAGGTAAAATTGATTTTCCTTGCCTGGGAATTGCATTTATTTATGGACAGCTGTAACTGTAACAATTTTGATTTTCTTCAGAGTGGGTGCTTGTACTCCCTATCTTTTAAATCTTCCTTTCAAAAGAAACTCTTTGCCATTCTGGCTTTCTGACAATGTTTTGAAGGAAGGGCAACTGAGCTTTTTAAAAAGTTTATTGCCCTTTAATTCATTGGGCTTTTTTCATTTGAATTTTGCTGACAGGGTGCAAAGTAGCTCCTTCTCCTGACTAGTTAGCCGGGACTCAGACAATTTATAGTTCCTTTCAGCTTTAATCAGAACATTTCCTAAACCCGGCATTAATAATACAGTGGTTTTTCCCCCGATAACCTCTAAGATAAATTGGGGTTATTTATGCTGCGTGAATTTATAATAGTTTCAAGGTGCATGTCATAAGCTGCTTTCTTAGACAGGAGATTCAGAAGGGGAAAAGGGGTCCCAAACTCCGGCACAAAGGATACTCGGATAAATTGGATGCTTGCAAAAGCATGGGTGACTTGCCTCTGATTAAAAGGAAAGATCATGTGTCTCGACCTCATTGTGCCTCTGAGCAAATACCTTCGCCGCATATGGCATTCACGGCTTGGCCCCTGAAAGATTCTACCCCATTGCAAATCATCCTTTTAAAAGTGGGGTTTAGCACTGATGATGTTACCTAGTTGGGTTATGAAATGTCTGCAACGCAACAACCCACCTCAGAGAGCACCCAGGACCCCACAGTCCTCCTCCTCCTCTCCTCTCTGTAAATCCCCCCTCCCTCCTAGCACTGATGATGTTGCCTACTTGGGTGATGAAACGTCTACAAGAAAACTATCAAGCTCAGAGAACAACAAGGACCCACAATTCTCCTCCTCCTCCTCCTCCTCCTCCCTCCCTCCCTCCCGCAATCCAGTTCCTCTCCAAAAATGTGAAATAAATTCTCCAAGAAAATCAGGAGCCTCTTTCCCTGAGGAAGAAAACTGGAGAAATTGCAAAATGCTGGATTTTAGAGAAGGATTAGAAGGAAGGAGAAAACAGGGCAACATTATGAATGATTTTGTTCCTGATCTGACAGCAGGAATCTATTCATTCATAAGTCCATTCAGTTGCATTGCTGTTTTTTTTTCAAGTTTGAATTTATCATTTTCATTCTGGGCATAATTCTTGAGCCATCCAAAAGAAATCTATGCCGTAGGGGGGAAAAAAGACCCTCAGAAGATGTAGGAAACCCATGGATCGTTGGATAGGAGAGGGGCCATATTCCCGATACGTTTCTCCTTCTTTTATAGATAATCCCACAACCTTTATTTTTATTTCATATTTCATTTGCTCCAGTGCAAGCATAAGGCAGCTGTTATCTTTACCTTTTTCCCTTCTTAAAATAAAAAAAATATTACAGATTAAACCGAGCTGCATATATTTCTCACAGCTGAATAAAAAAATAAAATTTTTCTTGAAAATCTAATTTCTGCCCAGCCCAGAATGTACTTCACCGTGGAAATATTACTTACGTAATAGGAGAGGACTTTTTCACGTCCTTTACTCCTTCCTATTTGCTTCTCACTCAGACGTGGTTGCCATAATTTCTAAAGAGATTTTGAAGTGGGGCCTGTGCAATTTTCAGCTTGTCTACTTAATTTGCAAATTTTCCTTCTCTGCATAGACGTTTCTTAACATCTTCCCTGTAGCTCCCTTTTATGTAACCGAATATTCTCTTTCCCCCCATTTTCTTTGCTCCGGAATGAACGTCCCCCATTAAGACATTAAGAAATGTTCTTATTCTATGTTCTGTACCATTAAGCATCCATACTGAACACCAAAATAAAAGGCAATTTGATCCAGTAAGTTTTCTACCTCTCTCTCTCTCTCTCTCTCTCTCCCTCCCTCCCTCCCTCCCTCCCTTCCTTCCTTCCTTCCTTCCCCTCCTTCTCCTCTACCATTCCTCCTTTGCTTTCTCCTCCTCCTCCTCCCCAGAGGTCACAGTGGAGGATTTAACAGAATGGCAGAGCCGGAAGGGACCTTAGAGGTCTTCTAGTCCAACCCCCTGCTCAGGCAGGAGACCCTGGCCCTTCCAGACAAATAGCTCTCCCAGTCACCCCCATTCCTCTGTAGAGAATTCTCCCCGCAGTAAAGAACTGGCACCGGGGGAACTAATAAGTAATATTGATTTACTGGGAATAAGGAGGGATGGGGGGAAGGAAAAGACGAAGCCTCTGCTTTCCATCTTCCGGATGTCGGCTTGTCAAGCCGAAGGGGGAAAAAAAAGCCTTGGGGAGAGAGAGAGAGAGAAAAAAAAACAAAAGGCAAATCAGCCTGAAATGCGGAGAGGGAGCGAGGAACATCCGCGTGGCTGCCAGCCCACGCAGTGTACATCCACGGGCGCTTTAATTAGAGGCTGAACCAAAGAAAGGCGTCCTGTTCCGGGTCCAGGGGGGGGAAAGCCAGAAGGATGCCACAGAGCCCCCCCCCCAGCTTGCCTGCCTGCCTGCCTGATGGGCTTTGTAGTCTTTTCATCCCGGCAGAAGGGAGGACTCAGCCTGATTAGCTCTCATGCCCGAGACGAGATGTCAGCAAGTCGGGTTTTTAATGACCTGCCAGTTGGTTCTCGAGGATGTGCGTGACTAGCTGGGAGAGGGGGCTGGGGGGGGGGGTCAGGTTGTTCAGAGCTGGATGGGGGGGAGGGAGTCCTTCCTCCACCGGGGGGTGGGATCGGGCTGCCTGAACGAGGGAGCAGCTCCGCGGACGGGTTCCCAAAGGGTGGCGTTTGAGGAAGAGTCTTTTTCTTTCTTTCTTTCTTTCTTTCTTTCTTTCTTTCTTTCTTTCTTTCTTTCTTTCTTTCTTTCTTTCTTTCTTTCTTTCTTTCTTTCTTTCTTTCTTTCTTTCTTTCTTCCTTCCTTCCTTCCTTCCTTCCTTCCTTCCTTCCTCACCACCAACCCCCTCCTCCTCCTCCTCCTCTGATGATGATGATGTTCCCTAGTTGGGTAATGAAACATCTGCAAGGAAACAACTAAGCTGAGAGAGAACCAAGGACCGTCCAACTCCCTCTTTCTTTGTGTTCAGACATCTACTGCAAAATTTGGGGCTCCCCCCCCCCAAGAATCCCTTGCAAGCAATCTTCAAGCTACGGGTTTCCCCACCCTCTTTTCTTGACTCAGTTTCCAATCAATCAACTAAAAGGTGGCCCATTTTAAAACCTGGATATATTTATTAATTACAACATCACTTCATGGCACATATCCTGATACCTTGGGTTTGGTCCATACCTGTCCCTCTCTGATTGATGTCTTTGTTTATTCCAACGCCTCCTTTGTTTCCAGCCAGGGATCCCTCAAGGGGCCATTACGTATTACAAGATCAACTAACTCAATTATATTTATTAAATAAACTCTGGGCAGGAGAAAATTGGAAAGCCACCTTTAAAAAAAAACCAAAAAGAACACCAGCAAATCAGATGAACGCAAGCCAAAAGCTAGCTGAAGTGAGTCCATGTGTCAGCAGCCGAGTGGGAGGCGAGAACCGAGAAGGTCCTGGAGTTTTTTGGTGAGAATAAATTGAGGATAAGAGTCTCCTTCAAAGAGGATCCTGGATCCTGAATATGGCAAAGAATTTCGAATATCACAGATCCTGGAATGCTCATGATAATGAACTAGACGTGATAGCAGTATTTCAGTATTTGAGGGGCTGCCACAAAGAAGAGGGAGTCAAGCTATTCTCCAAAGCACCAGAAGGCAAAACAAGCAATGGAAGGAAACTCATCAAGGAGAGAAGCAACCTAGAACTAAGGAGAGATTTCCTGAGAACAATCAACCAGTGGAACAGCCTGCCTCCAGAAGTCGTGGGTGCTCCAACACTGGAGATTTTCAAGAAGAGACTGGACAGCCACTTGTCTGAAATGGTCTAGGGCAGGGGTCTTCAAACGTGGCACGCTGGCTGAGGAATTCTGGGAGTTGAAGTCCACAAGTCATAAAAGGGCCAAGTTTGAAGACCCCTGGTCTAGGGTCTCCTGCTTGAGCAGGGGGCTGGACTAGAAGACCTCCAAGGTCCTCCCAGCTCTCTATTCTGATTGATTGATTGATTGATTGATTGCATTGGGGCCTTTCAGGCTTCAGTATTCAGCCCCACCACGTAACAGCTTGGTGGCTTGGATCCATTCAGGTTGCTGGGGCTCTGCTCGGGGTACTAAGAGGGAACTAGGTGTGAACTAGAGAAGAATTAGGGGTGATGTGATAGTAGTCTTGCAATATCTGAGGGGCTGCCAGAGTGAAGAGGGGGTCCACCTCTTCTCCAAAGCACCAGAAGGCAAGACAAGAAACAACGGATGGAAACCTATCCAGGAGAGAACCAACCTGGAAATAAGGAAGAATTTCTTGACAATTAGAACAATCAGTCAGTGGAACAGCTTGCCTCCAGAAGTTGTGGGTGCTCCAACACCGGAGGTTTTTAACACAAGAGCTTGCATTAATTTTGATTTTCTTTTCCAAGCTGCTTTCAAAAGTCTCCTTCAGCCTCGCCTTCATTTAATAAATATAAATGGATGGAGCCAACTCAGTGCCTCTGGGAGGTTGCAACAGAGGCATGAAATAATAACCAAACTATCCACCCTGCTTAAAAGAGCAATAATGCACTGCTCATTTAATAAGATTAATGTTTCCCACGCTGTCGGATAGGAGAGGACAGGAATTTTCAGGCAGAGTGCCCGGTGTCACATGTTGGGGCACTCCACAAGGGTGGAAATCCAGCCAGCCTGCTTGCAACAGCTTTGGTCTGTGCCCAGAAAAATAAGAAAGAATCTCCCGTTTTTAATGTATCGGAGTGGGAGGAGAAAAAAGCTGGAATCTCCAGATTTTGATATATTGGAAAGAAGGATGGGGGGAAAAATGAGGAACAGTCTTTTAGCAGCAAAGGGAAGATGAGCTTCAGGAAAAAAAAATATATATATATATATATATATATATATATTTATCCAAGGAAAACTGCAGGCAGGATAGTCCAGGCCAAATTACAATGTCCGTAAAGGCTAAATTCTTCTTTTTCCCCTCAATTTTCTCTGTTAACATGGTGTCGAGGCATGTTTCAAAGGTCATCGCTATAAACAACATTAGGGATCAGATGTTTGACTCTTCTTCTTCTTCTTCTTCTTCTTCTTCTTCTTCTTCTTCTTCTTCTTCTTCTTCTTCTTCTTCTTCTTCTTCTTCTTCTTCTTCTTCTTCTTCTTCTTCTTCTTCTTCTTCTTCTTCTTCCCCTTCTTCTTCTTCTTCTTCTTCTTCTTCTTCTTCTTCTTCCCTTCTTCTTCTCTTCTTCTTCTTTCTTCTTTTCTTCTTCTTCTTCTTCTTCTTCTCTTCTTCTTCCCTTCTTCTTCTTCTTCTTCTTCTTCTTTTTCTTCTTCTTCTTCTTCTTCTTCTTCTTCTTCTTCTTCTTCTTCTTCTTCTTCTTCTTCTTCTTCTTCTTCTTCTTCTTCTTCTTCTTCTTCTTCTTCTTCTTCTTCTTCTTCTTCTTCTTTTCCTACCCCTTCAGCCTTTTGGGGAAAGATCTGTTTTGGTTTTGCTTCCCTCAGGGAGAAAAGCCAGATGGACCGATGTTTGCGAACGCATCCCAAAGACAAATTTTTGGGGTGAAGGTTGCCCCCCCAGACGAGGAGAGGAAGAATGTGCACAATTTGTTCACAAATTCACTTCCAGCTGGTGAGACAGGTGACGTCCTTGGTTGCCAGGAGGAATTAGTGATTAAATTAGGAAATATTGCCACCAATTAGAGGGCTCTCTCTCTCTCACTCCGATTCCCTTTTTCCCTGCTACACATCTCCATGAAGCTGCTGGCTGTGACTCTGAATGAGTCTCTGCCCTGGGAGTGAAGGATCCAGGTTCGCTTAACAACCGTATTACTAATTTAACAGCTGCAGTGATCCGATGTCGCCAGAAAAGTCATAAAACGGGGCAAAACAACACATTCTGGGCTCACTGGTCGCTATAAGTGGAGGACTCTCTGTATATCCTGCATCTGAACATCTTTCTCCCTGCTGGAGGGGGGGGGGATTGAGGGGGGGGCAGGAAATCCACGGTGCCTCTCAAGGCCCCGTCCCTCATGTCCATTCTGACTGTGATCGCCTCATATTTCTTTTTGTAAAGAGAAGCAGAAGATAGGAAATATACTGTGCAAATAAAAAGACAAACGACTCTGCGTTAGCCGTGAGAGATGCTGATTTATGATGGTTTCCATCCTGGCTTGAAATAAACACCAGCTCCCCAGGCAGGCAGGCAGGCGGGAGAACAAAACAAAAAGATTTTGAGAAGGTTCGAAACTGTTTTTCTCCCAGCGGTCCGGTTTTTGAGCTCAGTTTACATATGCAAAAATCCAGGATATTGTTGTTGTTTTTCCCCAGGAAAAGCAGAGAGAGAAAGAAAGGAAAAAGCTTGTTTTTTAAAAGCATTTCTTTCCCCGGGTCTTTTTCTCTCTTTGACACCCTCATGATCTATGATGCGGAGGGTGGAGCTCCAGGCCCTGGAAGGGACCCGGGGCTCCTGATCAGCCATCAGGGATGGCGGCTGTCAGCCTGACCGACAACATGCTGTGAATTACAGCTGGGCAGCTGGAAGGGGAGGGGGGGGGCAGCCTCACCTCTCCCAGTGGATAAGCCTCCTAAAATGTAGGAGATAAGCTGTGGGTAGATAAGCCTTCCGTCTGTCTGTCTGTCTGTCTGTCTATCAACTGTCTATTATCTCTCTTCTCTTTCTATCTATCACCTGTCTATAATCTATCTCTATCCATCCATCTATCATCTGTTTTTTTTTCTCTACCTATCACCTGTGTCTATCATCTATCTCTCTATCTCTATCTCTATCTCTATCTCTCTCTTTTCTCTATCTATCTATCTATCTATCTATCTATCTATCTATCTATCTATCTATCTATCTATCTATCTATCTATCTATCTATCTATCTATCTATCTATCTATCTATCTATCTATCTATCTATCCATCCATCCATCCATCCATCCATCCATCCATCCACCCGTCTGTCTATCTATCCATCTGTCTGTCTATCTATCTCTTCTCTTTCTCTGTCTTCTCTATCATCAGTTTATCATCTCTCTCTCTCTCTCTCTCTCTCTCTCTCTCTCTCTCTCACACACACACACACACACACACACACACACTCATTTGTCTGTCATCTATCTGTCTCTATCCATCTCTCTCCCTTTAAATGTAGTACAATTTCGTAAAAGAAGATCCTTAGACAAGTCACACATCCGATTTCTCCACCCATAAATTGGGTGGGAATTTGAAAAGCCTGTTTGCAACCAATTTCCATTCTAGCTGTTGATGTTCTCTGTGGTGTTTGAGCAAGAGGAGGAGGAGGAGGAGGAGGTGAACCAAAATTAAAACCATGCCCCCCCCCCAAATAATCTTGCTGTGTCCTGGACGACCAGATGAAATGGACTGAAGGTGGCCAGTTCAGAACTAGCAGCCATTTGCAGAGGAGAGCTAAAATCCAATATTTGGTCTAGTTCTTCTCCACCCCTTGGCCCCGAAGTCATGCTCTGTTTGCCCCTTTTGGCTTTCTTATCTTCTGGTGCTTAGTCCAGCTGCGAGAAGGAAGTAAGGAAAAAAAAACTTCGCTTTTGAATTCTTCCTCTTTTTTAGGGCTCTCCTTGTGATCTCCAGCCCTTTGAGATTAAGAGCTAATTGCCATAGCAACCAGAAACTAGGATTAGCTTGCCTCCATTTGTGGTTAATAGGCTGATAAAAATCATGGAGGGGGGGCAGCGGCAAAGGGGGGGGGTGAACCATTGTCCCTTGCAAACCCCAAAGGTCTCCAGAGCAGATGGCCAGTTTGTGCCATCTTTGTTTTTTGTTTTTTTTCCTGCCGCTTCTGGAACCGCTAAACCACAACACAATTCAGACAGAAAATGAGATTTTTTTTCCCCCTAGACTTTTGCACTTGTTCTGTCTGTCCCTCTCCTCGACTTACGACCATTTGCCTAACGATGGCTTGACATTACAGCGCCCTCAGAAAATGTGGCCTACCACCCATCCTCAAAGTTACGACCGTCACACCGTCCCTGTGGTAGTGTGATTGGACACGTGCCTCGCTTTTACGACCGTGGCAGCTTCTTGTGATCACGGTTTGTGACCTTCCAAGCCAGCTGCCAACCAGCGAATTCAATTCGGGATTCGCTTAATGACCCTGGTGATTCGCTTAGTGACAGTGGCCAAACCAGTTGTAAAATCTGACCCAGTCATGTGACGATCATAGGGCTTCGTGGTTAAATTCCGGGTCGTAAGTTGGGGACCACCTGTAAAGATTGCTCACCACCAGAATTATGGGTTATGATACCCCCTGGCTGGGAAGGATGCAGGAAGATAGGTTAGATGGTCTGGCTTTGGTTTGATCCAGCCCAGATCTTCTTTTACTGAGAAAATTCTGTTTTTTTTTAAATCTCAGTTTTAACACTCGGTTCTAAAAAGCAAATGAGCTCCATAAATTCAGAATAACAGAATCACAGAGTGGGAAGGGACCTTGGAGGTCTTCTAGTCCACCCCCTTCTCTATAACCCTATAACCATTTCAGAAAAATGGTTGTCCAATTTCTAAAAGTCAAATTACTTTCTGGCTAGAATAAAGAAAAGGAGGTTATTGGCACTTGGGGAACAAAAAAAAATCTCTTGGGGGGGAAACTTAACTTTTGATTCCCAACAGAGCATCCGAAGGCGCTCCAAATTGGTGCCTTTTTTTCTTCTGAAAATAGCTTTTTTTTTTCTTTTTTTTTTACATTTCTGTCTGACACACCAAGTTTGTGTGAGTTTTCTGAGTGGTTTTTCCTCTCTCGGTTAAGTGGGATGACTTGCTTAAAAGTAGAAACCTCAGTCTTATTAGCAGAGAAGAGCCAACGCGGAGGTCTTTACGGCTCTTGTGGGATGTAATTTGTGTATGCAATTGTCTTTCCTCCTTGTTGGAACGGCTAAAAACAGAGAGAAGTAAATTGCTCGGGAGCTGTTAAGAAGTAAATGATGGACGGTGCGGGTGCTTAAGTGGGGAGGGGAATTTGCTTTGGGCTCCCATTTTTTCTCGCACCTTTCCACTTTCCTGGCAAAAGGAAGAAAAGGAACAATAAGGCTGCCCTGAAGTAACAAGCAATCCTTCTCCACAATCACAGATGTCAAACATTTTCCGGGAGCAAGCAGGAGGCCGTATCCCAAGCTAAGGGCTGCATTATATCAAGCCGTCTGGCTTTTGTGCAGCCACTCTGCAGTTCTGTTGTGGTTCCTGGTTTTTAATCAGTGCCAGAGATGGGCCAGCCAGAATTCTGACAGACAAGCATAAAAAGAGAGAGAGAAAGAGAAGGGAGAGAGAGAGAGAGAGAGAGGGAGAAAGGATGAAAGGAAAGAAGGAAGAAAGAAAGAAAAAAGAAAGAAAGAAAGAAGGAAAGAAGAAAGAGAAAAGAAAGAGAAAAGGAAGGAAGGAAGGAAGAAATAAAAAATAAAAAAGAAAGAGGGATAGAATCAAGATCACGAGAAGTGTTAATACCACTTTACAATGCCTTGGTAAGGCCACACTTGGAATACTGCATCCAGTTTTGGTCACCACGATGTAAAAAAGATGTCGAGACTCTAGAAAGAGTACAGAGAAGAGCAACAAAGATGATTAGGGGACTGGAGGCTAAAGCATATAAGGAACGGTTGCTGGAATTGGGAATGTCTAGTTTAATGAAGAGAAGGACGAGGGGGGACATGATAGCAGTGTTCCAATATCTCACGGCTGCCCCAAAGAAGAGGGAGTGAAGCTATTCTCCAAAGCGCCTGAAGGCAGGACAAGAAGCAACGGATGGAAACTCATCAAGGAGAGAAGCAACTTAGAACTAAGGAGAAACTTCCTGACAGTGAGAACAATTAACCAGTGGAACAACCTGCCTCCAGAAGCTGTGAATGCTCCAACACTGGAAGTTTTTAAGAAGAGACTGGACAGCCATTTGTCCGAAATGGTATAGGGTTTCCTGCCTGAGCAGGGGGTTGGAATAGATGACCTCCAAGGTCCCTTCCAACTTTATTATTATTATTATTATTAAGAAAGAAGAGAAAGGAAGGCAGGAAGGAAGGAAGGAAGGAAGGAAGGAAGGAAGGAAGGAAGGAAAGAAAGAAAGAAAGAAAGAAAGAAAGAAAGAGAAAGAAAGAAAGAAAGAAAGAAAGAAAGAAAGAAAGAAAGAAAGAAAGAAAGAAAGAAAGAGGAAGGAAGGAAGGAAGGAAGAAGGAAGGAGGGTGGATGGATGGATAGGATAGAGATAGGATGTAAGGACAGATAGATGATAGATAGATAGATAAACAGACAGGCAGACATGGTGGATGAATGGACAGACAGTGAATGGGATGGATAGCTAGATAGAGATATAAAATATTTAAAAAAGGAAAGAAGGGAAAGTCAGAAAGAAAAGGAGGGAAAGAAGAGAAAAGAGTTGGCAGCCTTGACGGCTTTGATGAAAGAAAAAAACTTGGTCTAACTTTGTTTCTACTTGAAAACCAATTTGGGGTTTTTTATTTTTATTTTTATTTTGGCTTGGAAACCCAAAGAAATGAAACTTTAACCTGGGGATCTGGAGACCAGAATGGCTTTCCCACTGCAGAAGTCCCGTGTGCTGTGATTTACTTTTAATTCAAAAGGTCACTGCATTTCATGCTGGAATCCGTCCCGAAAAAAAATGAGAAGTTATTATTTTCTGTAGCTGTTTTTCTCTCGCTCCCTTTTGTTGTTGTTCTTTGGACGTCTCTAAATTTCTTTAAGCAAGAGAAAAATCGCCCACCGTTTCTTAAAGGCAGGATTCCCCATGGCCAGCTAAGAAAGTCCAATTGATAGAATCATGGAATCCAAGAGCTGAAAGGGACCTCGGAGATCATTTAGTCCAACCCCCTGCTCAAGCAGGAGACCCTATAACCATTTCAGACAAATGGTTGTCCAATCTCTCACCTATCTACCATCTATCTCAGAATCATAGAATCCTAGGACTGGAAGGGAACTTGGAGGTCCTCTAGTCCAGCCCCCTGCTCTACCGTCCCAGTCAAATGGCTGACCGGTCTCTTCTTGAAGACACCCATTGATGGATTGTTCACAACTTCTGGAGGGAAGCCGTTCCGCTGAAGGGGCGGGAAGGAGAGCCTAAGCTAGAAAAAGAGGTTTAATTTACTGATTGATTGCCCTCACTGTCAGGAAATTCCTCCTGAGTTCTAGGCTGCGTCTCTCCTTGATCAGTTTCCATCCGTTGCTTCCTGTCCTGCCTTCAGCTGCTTCGGAGAATAAGTGGACCCCCCCTCTTCTTTGTGACAGCCCCTCCAATATTGTAAGACGGCTGTCAGGTCTCTTTCTTTTCGTTAGGCTAGGCCTACCCAATTCCTGCAACCGCTCTTCATATGTTTTATCCTCCAGACCCCTTAATCATTTCTGTTGCTCTTCTCCGCATTCTTTCCAGAGTCTCAACATCCTTTTTGGATCACGGTGACCAAAACTGGATGCACGCGTGGCCTTACCAAGGCCTTATGGAGCGGTGCTAACACTTCACGCGATCCTGATTCTGTCCCTCTGTGAATGCAAACTTTTATTTCGGGCTTGGGTCTATTCTCTCCTTCTACGGCCCTGTGATACGGTTTCTGCCTTCTCCACCCCACCTAGTATCTGTGCAAGAGGGACTTCATTTCCCGTCTTTGCTTTTTTCCTGGAGTGTCACATCTCTGACAGCCATTAGTGCTGTCTCTCCTCTCCGAGAAGGCCACAGACTGCTGACAAGTATTTTATTTCCACCCCACTCCCGTTGGCTGGTCGCTGGCTGTAAATGAGCCACCTCTAATGACAGTCTTCGGGGAAAATTACCACCCTTTTCAACGCTCTCAAAAATCACAGAAGCCGACCCCGGAGGCTAACAGGCAGAGTTATCTCCTGTCTAAACAGCTGCACAAACTCTCCTGCCGGTGCTTGTTCCCCCAAAACGCCCTTCGCAACTCTAAGGGGAGGTGTGGATGACCTTGAGGGGGGGACGAGGGGAAGAGATGGTTGCTTAGGAAACAATTAGATAAGAGAGGGAGGAGACCCCGGTGGCTTAAGGGGCAGAGGAAGAAACTTAGAGAGGACTTGACCTAAGGGCTCAAGCAGTTAAAATGACAGCGAGATGTTTATGCTTCCAGACTTGCAGAATTGTGTTAATGTGGCCCTACAATAAAGTAGAATGGGTTCGTTTAAGGTGTGTTTCATGTCCACACACTTTACCTGGGAGGGCTGACATCCATTTTGCACATCTGAAAGGGCGAACTCTGGGTAGAAAGTGAAAATGAAACATCACCTTTTAAAGAAGAGCTTGGACGGGGTGTCAGAGCCCCCAGCAGCTTCCTAAAATCACCCCAAAGAAGTCCAGAGAGTTCATTTTAGGGATGAAATCTCTGCTCTGTTGTTTTCCAACTCATAAAAAAAAAAGACAGAGAAAGAATTTCTTCTTCTACTTCTTAACGTCTGAGGGCTAATCTTTGTGAAGAGCGAGGAGGCACTTCTAGCACTGATGATGTCACCTAGTTGGGTCATGAAACGTCTGCAAGGAAACCCACCAAGTTCAGAGAGCCCCAAGGCCTCTGTAGTCTTCCTCCTCCTCCTCCTCCTCCTCCTCCTCCTCCTCCCCTGATGATGTCACCTAGTTGGGTCATGAAACGTCTGCAAGGAAACCCACCAAGTTCAGAGAGCCCCAAGGCCTCTGTAGTCTTCCTCCTCCTCCTCCTCCTGCTCCTCCCCTGATGATGTTCCCCAGTTGGGTCATGAGACATTTGCAAGAAAACCACCAAGCTCAGAAAGCACCAAGGGCCCCACAATCCTTGCTCTTCCTCCTCCTCCTCCTGCTCCTCCCAACCCTCCACCTATTGAGCAGAGAAGCAGCAGCAGCAGCACCATGGGAGTGGTGGTGTCAACACCGCCTGGAGAGCCTCCAGTGGGGTGGCCGAGGGGGCGGGAAAGGGTCCCTGGCGTCTCAACGGAGGCGCCTGCATCTCGGCCGCTGCCGCCTCTTCTGAGTGCTGCTCTGTTTTGACACCTCTCCCAGATGCTTCTCGGTCGGCGTAAATAGTCTCGCTCTCACTGCTCGGCTGGTGCCGGCGGCTGCCCACGTCGGTGTCTGCCCGGGTGATGCCCTGACTTTTAGAGGGTCGCGGCATTTAGAGAAGCCGCTGTAATTGCTACCGAGAGGGTGTTGTTCAGAAACCGCCCTCGCCAAAGCACCGCGGCGCCTCTCGATGCGATTGGATTTGTGTAAAAAACAGAAAGAGGAAGAGGAAGGAGGAGGGAGCAATGGCGAGCTTGCCTTTCACTCTTTCCTCCCGGTTCAAGCACAGGCAGTCCTCGACTTACGACAGTTCGTTTAGCGACCATTCAAAGTCACAACTTTGAAAAAGGTCACTTGCGACCTGCGACTGTTTCTCAGCAGCATCCCCAGAGTCACGTAATCAAAATTCGGACGCTTGGCCACTGACTCATATTTATGGCGGTCGCAGAGTCCCGGGTGATCCCCTTTTGAGACCTTCTGACAAGCAAACTCAATGGGGAAGCAGGATTCACTTAACAACGGGGTTACTGCCAGGATTCTCTTAACCACTGTGGCGAGGAAGGTCATAAAATGGGGCAAACGCCACTGAGCAACTGTCTCGCTTAGCAGTGAAAATGTTGGGATCAATTGTGGTCGTGAGCTGAGGACCATCTGTCCTGCCTTGAGCAGGGGGTTGGGCTAGATGACCTCCAAGGTCCCTTCCAGTCCTGTTCTTCCGTAATCCCAGATCAATCCATCGGTGGGAGGGCTTGCCTTCGGTGCTCCATCACCGGAGGTGAGAGGGCAGCCATGTGTCTGGAATAATACAAGGTCTCCTGCTTGCGCAGGGGGTTGGACTAGATGACCTCCAAGGTGCCTTCCAACTCTAGGATTCTATGTATTTTTAAATCATCTGAGCCGAAGGTCTCTGTTCCTCATTTTTGTGCCTCTCCCTTGTTAACTTGATGGGGTTTTGTGTGTTCAGCTCAACCCCCCAAATGCACGTTCTGCCCCAGATTCACCCCAGCGTCCTTTCCAGGTTTCAGACTTCAGGGGAGGCTCCCGGGTCAGCACCACCGTTCCTTGCGGTGGTCCCTGCTTCCTTATTTACTCTGACCCCGCTCAGACCCCGCTCTGCACACTGCAGAAGGCGATCAATGAGCTAAGCCTTTTAAACAGAGATCAATATGCATCTATTGATCCCAGCAAATGGAAATTGTGCAAGCGAGATCCCGGGCAGGGCAGTTAGAAAGCCCCCAAAAGGAGATTTTATTGCGCCCAGCTCACAATTATTTCCAAGCCTCATGATGAATGTAATGTTTGGCTATGAAAATGTTCCTTTTAAAGATTGCTGGTTCCCCGCCCCCCCCTCTATTCATCGGCGCGGCTGATAAATACGGATCTCTTTATCTGTATTCCAAAAATAAAACTGGGGGCGCGAAGTCCGAACATTGCAAATAATTTCGAGGACGTGCTTGCAAAAAAAACAAACAAGAGCTGTCAAAACTGAAAGGGAGAATCTGAGCCGCGCGTAGACGTACCTTTCTGGAAACGATCAAATAATTTTGCAGCAGCCAAAAGCTTGCCCGGGCAGCTAACAAAAGGCTAGATTTAAAATGGCAACAATTATCACAAAAACAAGCTGGCAGTTTGCCGCCGCGGAACTGGGCAAGAATGAGAATAAAAAGTGAGAAGCACAAAGCAAGGCGTTCGTTCACACCCATCTTCTGCAGCCTCCAGGCCCCTTAAAATCTCAGTGTGAACTCTCAGGAGATAAATCGGACGAACCGATTTCAAGTTGGAATTTGGCCACCTCTGAAACCAAAGGCCCAAGTCCAGATTAGGCGAGACCCGGCTCAAAAACAGTCACCGTGAGAGGGACCTTGGAGTCCCAGCGGAGGATCCCTTCAACATGAGCCAGCCGTGTGCGGCAGCAGCCAAAAAAAGCTAACACAATCCTTGGTTGTATTTCTTCAAGAAAAAAATAGACATCCATTTGTCCAGAATGGTATATAGGATGTTCTGCTTCAGCAGGGGCTGGACTAGAAGACCTCCAAGGTCCCCCTCCAGATTTATTCTGAAATCGAATTCGAAATGAAACCGTCAGTGCCCAAATATTGCTTGTTTTGCACGGAAGGTCCCTGCTCCGTGGCTCTTTTTTGATCTTTTCCGTCGGGTGGGTGTCTTTTTTTTTTTAAACACGGCAGCAAGTGTGTTTTAGCCTCAAGTACAGTCTCGGTTCTCCATTCCAAGATCTGCAGATTGGCCAACATCTGCAGTTTTCCCGGGAAGTTGTTAAACATGATTTACTTCCAGGAGAAAATTGTAAACGCGGATGCCAGTTTTGGTTCCATCTGCTTGGACTTGGCAGGCCCACTTCGAAGGCCGCCTGGGCCGTGTTTACAGCGATTCAGCTGTGACCGGATCGGCTTTTTCTGCTGACGGCGGAGAGAATTTGGCTGCCGGGCGCTTTGGCGAGGCGGGATTGAATTGAGCTGAATTGAATTTAGGGTTGAGGTTCTGCTCTTAACCACATTAAGCGCCCTCGTTGAGGGAGAAATCATATCAAGCAAGCCGTCATGCCACAATGTTTTAGTCAGTACAGGACTATTGAGAGAATAACCGAATATTCTGTTGGAATATTGGGATAACAGAGTTGGAAGGGACCTGGGAGGTCATCTAACCCAACCCCCTGCTTGAACAGGAGACCCGGTGCCATTCCAGACAAGGGGCGGTCCAATCTCTTCTTTATTTCCCTATTTTACTTCATTATTTTCATTTCATTTTCATTCCGTTACTTCGTTTTATTTTGCTTTGTCTCATTTCGTTTTTACTTCATTTCATTATTTTATTTTATTTTATTTTTTGTTTGGTTTTCCAGATTTGTACAGTCCCTGCCTTACTTTCTTTTAGTGATCATTCAAAGATACAGGGGGCCCTGAAAAAAAGGACTTAGGACCGTTTTTCACACTTATGACTGTCGCAGCGTCCTCACAGTGATCAAAATCCAGACACTGGGCAACTGACTCATATTTACGACGGTCGCAGTGTCCCAGGTCACGTGATCCCCTTTTGCAACCTTCTCACCAGCAAAATCAATGGGGAAACCAGGTTAACAACTTTGTTACTACTTAACATCTGCAGTTAAGTTCACTTAACTTAGCAATGTTGGCAAGACAGGTGGTAAAATGGGGCAAAACTCCCTTAACAATTGGCTTGCTTAGCGATGGGAAGTTTGGGCTCAACTGTGGTCGTAAACCGAGGACTACTGTATAGCTGCCCATCTCAACCCAGTTATAACTTTTGGGCCGCTCTCCGTGCGCAGCCCGCGTTTCCCAAGCAATCCTGGTTTGGTGCAACTTTTGACAACCCCCCCCCCAAAAGACGGGCAACATTGGCCCTTAACGCCGAGCCACGTTGCCCATCAGGAGACAAAACGGTTGCAAAACAGGACGGCGGGAAAGCGAAACACGCCTCCTATTAAAACCAGCGCCCGTCCTGTTGAATGGCTGCCTGGCAGGCCGCTTTCTCAAATTCATTCTCGCCCATGCGGAAAATTTATCCTCCCCAGGAAGCTGGTTAATAACGGTGACGTTTCCCCCATCCGTCAAGTTAATTCACACTGTAACACTTTGCACAATCCAATTATGTTTGTGCGATGAGTGACACGCACTTTCAACATTGCTGTTCGTCGGGAAGAGAAGATTAAAACAAGGGGGGAAACACACACACATGCACACACACACACCACAAAGCTTTGCCTCGTTCCTTAGAGGTGAGCAACACACAAGCCGACTAGCAAATCAATCGGAATGTTGTGAACAAGGGAAGGGGGCGGGAAAGGGAGGGGGACTGTCTAGTTGTGTTTCCCTCTCTCCAAAAAAAAACCCCAAATCACTTCCAAATATCTGACTTACTACCACATTGGAGCCCAAATGCCTGGATTTTGATCACATGATCATGGGGGGATGCTGCAACAGTTGTAAGTGCGAGGACCAGTTGTAAGTGCGAGGACCGGTTGTAAGTATGAGGACCAGTTGTAAGTGCGAGGACCGGTCATAGCCCCCCCCTTTTCAGTACCTTTGCAACTTCGAACAGGAATGTCGTTAAGTCAAAGACTTATTCTCCAAAGCAGCTGAAGGAAGGACAAGAAGCAACGGATGGAAACTAGTCAAGGAGAGAAGCAACCTGGAACTGAGGAGAAACTTCCTGACAGTTAGAACAATTAACCAGTGGAACCACCTGCCTCCAGAAGCGGTGAATGCTCCAACACTGGAAGTTTTTAAGAAGAGACTGGAGAGCCATTTGTCTGAAATGGTATAGGGTTTCCTGCCTGAGCAGGGGGTTGGACTCGATGACCTCCAAGGTCCCTTTCAACTTTATTATTATTATTATTATTACTGTCTTGGTGCCTCTTTCTCCCTTTGGCCTCTCTCACTCCGCATTAGGCCGAGAGTAAATTTCAGAGTTTCGTTCGGGCAGGATAAGGTCGCTTCCTCCTTTCCAGGACTTTTTCTGCAAATACTTTTCGAGCCTCCGTCTTTTCCTGCCTCCTCGGACGCCGTGATTTAATCTGGAAAAATATTCACAAAGAGGGTGAGTTGTTTTCCCACCGAGCCCCCGCAACAAGCATTATTTCTCCACTGGACCCATTTAATCAACATCTCACACCGGAGGAGGAGAAGAAAAACCAGCCAGAGAGTCCCCTCCTTTCCCCCAATAACATCTTAAAGGTTTTCTTATCGGAGAATCTGACAGAACTTTAATTACTTCCAGGGTCCCTGAGCTCCCTTGTTGAGGGTCCCACAAATCATACAAGTTTTGTGCTGTGGGTTTATTTAAGGCAACCTCCTCCAACTGGGCTACAGAGATGGCAGGAACTCTGAAATTCCCCGCCAAACTGGCCGAAGATGCTCAGATTTGGGGTGCAAACGCATCACGTTGGAAAACTGAGGCTGGAGCTCCCCAGAATCGTGGCTTTTTCCACGAGGCAACTGGAATTTCTTGTTTTTCTGGGAAGATGTTCCGCTTCTCATCCAAAGCAAAACGTCTTCAAAGAAAAAACAAGGAAGTCCAGTTGCCTCGTGGAAAAAGCATCTTTGGGGTAACTACGACCTGGGTGGCTGAGAATCTCCATAGACAGAATTGTGGCTGCTCCGTCACTGGAGGTTTCCAAGAAGAGACTGGAGAGCCCTTTGTCTGAAAGGGTCGAGGGTCCCCCGCCTGAGCAGGGGGTTGGGCTAGATGACCTCCGAGGTCCCTTCCAGCCCTAGGATTCTATGATTCTGAGATAAATAAGGAACAGGTTAGATAGGCAGGCAGGCAGACAGAAAAACATAGGGATGGATCTCTCTCCCTCTCTCTTTCTCTCTCTCTTCCACATTCATAGAGAAAGAACAAGTTGATCAATCTTTGCAAAAACATTGGATTAAAATCTCAGCTCTGGAGTCCCAAGGAAAGAGCCATCTCCAAGAGAAATTCTCCAAAAGAAGGCAAATTTTCTCCTTGATCTCTGTCTGTCTGTCTGTCTCTGTGTCTGTCTGTCTATCTATCTATCTATCTATCTATCTATCTATCTATCTATCTATCATCTATCTATCTATCTATCTATCTATCTATCTATCTATCTATCTATCTATCATCCATCCATCCATCCATCCATCCATCCATCCATCCATCCATCCATCCATCCATCCATCCATCCATCCATCCATCCATCTATCTATCTATCTATCTATCTATCTATCTATCTATCTATCTATCTATCTATCTATTCTATCTATCATCTATCGATCTATCTATCTATTATCTATCTATCTATCTATCTAATCTATCTATCATCTCTCTCTCTCTCTCTCTCTCTCTCTCTCTCTCTCTCTCTCTCTCAGCCAGGCACACAATTTCTCTTAAGGCATGCGGAAGCACGCTTCGAAATCGGTTGCTCACTCCGGTCTCTTGTTGAGGGGGCTTTGCTGAAGAGCCATTGCTGTAACTAAGAGCCCGATTCCCCGGGGACCTTAATTCTTCCTGAGCTCTTAGCTTGGTGGGAAGCCTCCGTCACAAATAGACTCTGGCTTCTGGGAGGGAGTTCATTTCATTAAGGGCTCCCGGGAAGTGGGCTGAAAGAGCCTCGCCGAGCGTGTGTGTTGCAACCGTTGTGCCCTTGGATGAAGTAGAGGTAGCCCACTTTGCAAAGAGGAGGAGGAGGAATAAGAATGAGGAAGAAGGAGGGGAGGAAGAGGAGGAGGAATAAGAATGATGAAGAAGGAGGGGGAGGAGGAGAAATAAGAATGAGGAAAAAGGAGGAGGAGGAGGAGGAATAAGAATAAGGAAGAAGGAGGGGAGGAGGGGGGGAGGAGGAGGAGGGGGGGGGAGGGGGAGGGGGAGGGGGACAACTGTGGGATCCTTAGTGCTCCCTAGTTATTTTGTCGCAGATGTTTCATGACCCAGCTAGGTAATATCATCAGTGCCAGATGACTGCAGAGTTTTGCTTAACCAACATGGCAAAGCAGTTCATAAAATCAGAAAATGCTGAATTAATCAACTGCAAGCCTTGGGGTGCCCACATTGGGGTCCCCTAACACCTACATTACCCCCCCCAAGTGCAAAAAGGAGGATCCGAGTTCTGCCCCCCCCCCATTTCCCGGGCCCCACAGAGAAGGCTGCGAGGCCTTTCCCGGCACCCACTCCCCAGAACGGCGGGGCGGAATCTGAAGCCAAGCAGACAAGCTGAAATCTAAATTGTTTTCCTCTGAGCTCTTGCCAGGGATTCATTGTAAAAAAAAAAAAAAAAAAGATTTAGGGAAGCAGCAGCTCGGAGATGTTTGGTAAGCATTTCCCAGCTTGCTGTGTTCTTCCCTTCGCCAAGAGTGGAAATTTGTTAATTTATTCCACAAGAACCGAGCAAGGGAAAAAGGGCTGCGTGTCAGCATTAAGAATAATTCCGGCTGTTAATTCCACACAAAATGCTGGGATTTAATGGCAGCTCCTGTGAGTCAAACGTCACGGTAAACAGTTCATTTAATGAAGTCCTTGCGGGTATTCCTCACAAGTTCCTCCTCCTCCTCCTCCTCCTCCTCCTCCTCCTCCTCCTCCTCTTCTTCTTCTTCTTCTTCTCCTCCTCCTGTAGGGTTTCTCCTTCTCCAGAAGACCTTTGAAGAAAGTCCCATCAGGTTCTCTGCCCCCAACCTGGGCTGATGTCCATCTTTCTACCTTCACAGTTGAAGAGATGGGCCACCCTAACCCTCCCCATGTCCCTGGACTACAGTTCCCAGCATGCCTCACCCACCGGCAACAAAATCTGGATCTCTGAGATCTTGGGTTGGTGAGGAAGGTGGCTTGACTCAACCTTTCCATCGTCAACTTTATCACATCAGTTTGCAATTTCCTTCCGAGAAGAAGGGACTTGTAGCGTAATTCGCACTCTGCTCCTGCTGGTTCACAGTTGCTGTGGGGCTCCTCCTTCTCCAGAAGACCTTTGAAGAAACGGTCCCACCAGGTTCTTGGTCCCCCCCACCTGGGTTGATGTCCAACTTGCTATCTCCACCCTTGAAGAGGTGGGCCACACTAACTAACCCTCCCCACGTCTCTGGACTACAGTTCCCAGCATGCCTCACCGTCGGCAATGTAATCTGAGTCTTCAGCAGCATCTGGAAACTTTGCGTCTTTTGATCAAGGCATTAATTAGCTCCTTCTTATCTCCAAGTCCATTCAAACTCTAACCAGACGATCTGCAGAAAAGAAAGAACAATGTTAAAACATCTCTCCCTAGTTTTGGCCTGAATTTCCATTCTGTAATTAAACTTTTTATCCTCGGAAGAACTTGGAAATTAGATGCTTTCAGGACCCCGAGCTAGCCAGAAACATTTTGCATGGGGAATTAATCCACAGCTCCTGTATTCATAAAGATTGGTAGCAGGCTCTTTTTAATTTTATTGTTTCTTCTTTTTGTCCTTATACATTTGGATAATTCTTCCAGCCGTCTGTGAGAAGCCCCACTTTTAAAAAAAAAAAAAAAAATTCTTTGCAGTTCTTTATTGTCTCGCTGATTTAAAGGGAATATTTGATTTTAAAACCTGAAAAGTTAGAAAGAAAAACCTGCAAGGCTGTGCTTGGAAGTGTAAAAGCTATAATTTATCACTCGATTGTTTTGTGGGGGTGTTTTTTTTTAAAGTTATAAACGGGAAGAGAAGTTGTTGAAATCCCAGATTTTGCACATATTATTATTATTATTGTTTAACTGGTAGAATTTGCTCTCGCAGAAATTCGCTTTCGTATTCTATTCCTTTACATTTCGATTCTGTCAGGTAGAGAATTCCTTTTCAGTCTGAGTATAAAATAGTGCTTTGTTTTTCCGGACAGGCGGCGATAAATTGCAGATAAATGCAGTGTTTTCCTGAAAAGCTTTCTCTGTACAGCTAGTCCTTGACTTATGACCACAATTGAGCTTCAAAATTCCCATTGCTAAGTGAGACACCCCCCACCCCCCCTGGCAGCAACAACACAATCAACCCTGGAGGTTTTCAAGAATAGACTGGACAGCCACTTGTCTGAATTGATCTAGGGTCTCCTCCTTGAGCAGGGGGTTGGACTAGAGGACCTCCAAGGTCCCTTCTAACTCTGTTCTGATTGATTGATTGATTGATTGATTGATTGATTGAAATGGTCTAGGCCAGGTCTCCTCCTTGAGCAGAGGGTTGGACTAGAGGACCTCCAAGGTCCCTTCCAACTCTATGATTCTGTGTTCTAAATCAGCCGCTTGATCGGCTCCGTCTGTTTGTGGCCCCCAAAACCACATTTTTAGGGCCTTTCAGAAAAGCACCCCTCTTGGGGGGGAAGATGTTCCACGCAGGAGGGGCCACCCCCAGTAAGGCCCTTTTTGGTGGTCACCCCTAACATGCTCTCCCTTCCCATCCCGGTGGGCCGGCTGGATGTCCTCGGGCAGAGGAACCCACTTGTAACTTGGTTCCATTTCAGGCCCAACCGGAAGCTGGTTGCGGTTGTGTTGCATCTCAGAGGTTTGTGATATCTTCCTCCTGAAGGTTCCCACCCAGTCTGCAACGTGGCCCTGTCTGGAACACAACCTCCGAAGTACATTCAGCTGCCTGGCGACATGCTAAATTAAAATCCATTTTCTCAAGAACGCATTCGACTGCATAGGCCGTGCTATGCCACTTAAGCCGGGGCTGATAAAGAGGCCGAGCAAGGAAGTCAGAAGCGCAGACGGCGTTTCGCAAACGTTCCCTAATGCCACTCCACCGACGGCTTGCAAAATTGAGTATTCATAGCAGAGGAAGCCTTTAATGGAACCGGGACTTGATGGAATATTTGGCTGGCTCTCTCAAAGCCCCCCCCCTCTCCTGCTTTTTACTAACTTTGCTGAAAATTAAAAAATAATTGAACCGGATCCAAGCCCTTCATTTATTTCTCCACCCCCCCGGGGGAGGGAGGGAGGGGGGGCTAAGCAAAAGCCGGCGGAGTTGTGAGGCTGCTGCCTGTGTGGTGTGTTCCTTGTCACTTTGATGAATTCTTTAGTCGCACCCGACTTTAATGCAAAGAGAGGCTGGCGTCGCCCGACACCGCCTGTCACTTAAGTGCCAGATGCAACAATGGCTTCCGTTTGAAATCAGAAGAGCTAATTTGGAGGGGAGGGGGAGATAAGACCCCACTTGGGGTTTTTTTTTTTTTTTTTTTCAAGCTAAATCAGCCGCTTATGTGAAGGGAAATTACGCATGACAAAAAATAAAGGGAGGGCGGAAACCCCAGTCTCTTGGACAGGAAACAAGACACCAAACAGATTCTGTGCCAACCATCAGCCATCCTTAACCGACAATCCTTGACCTGCAACTGGTTGTTTGATGTTACCACGAACAAAAAAGGCCAGGGTTACTAAAACTGGGCATGACTGGTTTAGCAAAACCGAGAAATGTTTTCTTCTGTGGGCTCAACGTCCTGTTATCTATCTGTTGCCCTGACTGTAGCTTTTCTTCCTCTTGGAAGGACTAGGGGGGGACATGAGAGTGGTCTTCCAGTATTTGAGGGGATGCCCCAAAGAAGAGGGGGGGTCAACCTATTCTCCAAAGCACCAGAAGGCAGGAGAAGAAGCAATGGAGGGAAACTGACCAAAGAGAGAAGCAATTTGGAACTAAGGTGAAATTTCCTGTCAGTGAGGACAATTAACCAGTGGAATAGCTTGCCACCAGAAGTTGGGACATGACCGCTGAAATAAAGACAAGGGTAGAGAAAGCCCGAACAGCATTCTTCAAAATGAAAAAGGTCTTCTGCAGTCACGACATAAGCCTAAGACTGAAAATCAGGCTTGTCAGATGCTATATTTTTTCTATCCTGCTCTATGGAGTAGAGAGTTGGTCTCTGACAGAAGGCCACCTGAAGAGACTAGAAGCATTTGAAATGTGGATTTACAGGCGGCTGTTACGTATAAGCTGGGTGGACAAGATCAGAAATGAGGAGGTTTTAAGCCGCCTGGGAAAGCCAAGGGAAATCATCAAAACAATTAAAAAACGAAAGTTAGAATATTTCGGACATGTGATGCGACACCCAGAAAAATACGGCATACTCCATTTAATCCTCCAGGGAAAGATGGAAGGCAAACGAGGTCCAGGCAGAAGAAGAACATCATGGCTTCAAAATCTAAGGGACTGGTTTGGACAAAACTCAGCAGCACTTTTTCGTGCGGCTGCTGATAAAAACAGGATCGCCAACATGATCGCCAACGTCCGATAACGGATATGGCACAAGAAGAAGAAGAAGAAATTGTGGGTGCTCCATCATTGGAGCTTTTCCAGAAGAGACTGGACAACCATTTGGCTGTGATGGTATAGGTCTCCTGCTTGAGCAGAGGGTTGGACTAGAAGACCTCCAAGGTCCCTTCAATCGGTTATGTTCTATGTGTCTCAAGAACATTCCCAGAGAGGTGAAGGATTTGTCCTTTCAAAATGAAATGTCTGGATTGGTGAAGGAACCCTACTTCCATTGGACTCTCTAGGTAGCCAGCCAAGCTCAATGTCTAATGCCAAGACCGTTTCTGAGAACCTCTAGGAGGAGAATTCCCTAGTTTCTCCTTGGAGTAGCAAGTTGCCCTTTGTTCCAAAGCACCTTCACTTCCGATGCTGGCCGAAAGAGAGCTGTGGAGAGGAAAATCCTCCCAGCGGGCTCCCTGGATCTTCACGGATGCTATTCTGGGAGATCTCTGGAGATCATTAAATGCAGAAGGAGATGACACCATGATCTTCCACCAGCCCCACTGTGGGAAGAGACGTGAAAGACTCTGGAGGTGAACCACGAGACACCTAAGGCAGATTGTCAATTAATTGCAACCGCTGTTGGGCCTTCCTTGTCTGATGCTCCTGAGTCCCCACTGATCCGAGGGAGACGGCTACTCACCCGTAGCTCCATATCTACATCAATAAAGGCTTCTTCTCAACAGCAAGGCCTATGTCCTTCTCCTCTCTGCCTCTCCGAGTTGTATCTCCGAGGGAAGTGACAGTAATTGCATCTGAAATCTCTACATCGCTCCAGTGGGGGCTAGGAAGCCCTCTTAAATCACCCGTAGGGAGCCATGTGAAGATCAAGATAATAACAATGTCCAGGCTGGAGAGGAATATTATTTAAAGTCTCCGATAATTCCTTGGGAGGATAAAAATGGCTGGGAACACAGCCCATTCGTTTTTGTTTGGAATGGAGTTGCCCAAAGAGACGGGATATTATCGGTCTCTCCTATGCTGGGGTCTCTGGGGTGGGGGTGGCCGTCGCCCCTCCCTGCAGACGAATGAGGGCAGTCCTCACAGTCGGGACCAAGATTTCCGTCACTAAGCAAGCTGGCTGTTACATGATTCACACCCAATTTTATGACCAACAGGGGATGCCGCAATGGCTAATAGTGTGAAAAATGGTCGTAACTCACTTTTTTTCTGTGCTTTGTACGGTCACTAAATGAGCTGTTGTACGTCTGCTGAGTTTGCTCAAACTTTGTTAGACTGAATCGTGTCTGATTCGCTTCAACCCTCGCGTTCGATCACCCCAAATTGACCGGACTCTCTTCCGATGCTGAAGCTGTGAATCCGAAAAGCATCCCAGTTGGATTCTGACATCCGAATCCGATCGGGTTCCACCTCGGAATCGTGGCTTATTGGGTTTGGATCGATTCAGACTGCTCAGCCCAAGTTGTTTATTGTGAGAGAGAGAGAGAGAGAGAGAGAGAGAGAGAGAGAGAGAGAGAGAGAGAGAATCCGTTCACGTCGGAACAAATGAAGTCGGATGCGTTGCGTTCAATTTGCTTCAGAGATTGATCGGTTAATTCAATCCTTTCAAGGCAATTGAACAGATCGGTTTGGAGCTATGGATATTCTTTCAGCCACTGCCTTCTCTCGGCCTCTGGGTGCCCCATGGGGGAGGCTGAAGACCCATCTGGCTTAAATTCCCTGTCCGTGGCTTGGGCCACGGGGAAATCCCAAAGCTTTAGATAATAAGCTGTGTTCCTCTGCAACCGATACTTGGAACCGTCTGCCTTTTACAACTGGAGAGGCTTAGAATGTAGAACATGGAACGACAGGGTTGGAAGGGACCTTGGAGGTCATCTAGTCCAACCCCCTGCTCAAGCAGGAGACCCTATAACCCATTCCGGACAAATGGCTGTCCGATCACTTCTTAAAAAAATCTCCAGTGATGAAGCACCTACAGCTTCTGATTAATAGATCTGGGATTGTAGAGTAGCAGAGTTGGAAGGGACCTTGGAGGTCTTCTAGTCCAACCCACAGGTGAAGCAGGAGACCTTATACCATGACCAATCTTTTCCTGGAGACCTCCATAACTTCCACTGATGAATTAATCTGGGGTTGTAGAATAACAGAGTAGGAAAGGATCTTCCAAGCCTATTCCACGTCCTATGTTGATTTGCCCCTTTAGAAAACCTTTCCTGAACCTGCTTTTAAAATCCAGTTGTGCCCAAATACTCTCCATCCCCAAAAGATCAAATACCTCCCTCTGCTTTTTAAGAATTGCAATTTCTTATTTTATTCCACACATAAGAATTTGGAGGGCTGGAAGAATTGGTGACGTTTTCACTTCCTCAAGACTCTTTGACGGAAGATGCTGCTATAATATTTAAACTTTGTTCTCTTTGCTCTCCAGAGATCCCTCTGTGGCCTTATACCCCTTAACGGAGGGCCGTCTCCTCCCTCTCTCCCTCCCCATATATTTTTCCCACACTTAAAATTTTTAAAAACAAACAAATCCCCTAGTTTGGACCGCAACTTGGGGGGGGGGAGAGTAGATTCTCTCCATCCCCAGCTGCTGCTTTGAATGGAAAGCCTTGAATATTCATTTCGAAAATGTATAATTTATAGTTATGGCAGATGAGTCATAATTTAAGTGTTATTGCCCTAAATTATCTATAGCATTTCAAACTTGGAAGAGAGAGAGGCTTAAACATCAAAATTGTGAAATTACGGCACAGAAAGGAAAACAAACAGATCCCCCTGGAGTGGAGCTGTTCGGCTCTGGAGACCTCGCTCCGATAGGCTTGACCCAATTCAAGCGATTGAGGTGCTCCTCAAATGCTGGCATCCTCCATGTCTTGGCAAAGGACACCCCAAACTCCTTGAAACTTGTTAAAGTCTTACTTGCTTCAAAAGACTCCAGATCCATGATAACTCTCATACCTTGGACAACCTGAAGGCCCCTGAAGTCCCCAGAATCTTAGCTTGGAGCTCCTTGAACACTTCTAAACATAGTTTCCAAATTTTGATTACAAGAAAAGATTGGGAGAAGGATTGAACTTATAATTGGAGAGTCATGTCTGACACAAATGGCTGTCCGGTCTCTTCTTGAAGACCTCCAGCGATGGAGCACCCACAACCTCTGGAGGGAAGCTGTTCCACTGATGAATTATTATCTCTGTCAGGAAATTTCCTCCTTAGTTCTAAGAAGTGAGCCTTGCAAAGCTTGCTAAACAATCACCTTGCAAATTGTGTGTATTTGTGTTTCCCCCCAGCCTAATTTCTGCAACAATCGAACCTTGCCACATTTTGCCCTTGGACTAAAGCCACAGACTGATACCGTCTCTCAATTAAATGTCTATGTTGGGCTTAAATCAGAAAGAGCCCCCGTGAATAAACCGAAAGGGAGGTGGCATGTAATTGGGCCTATAAAACATATCTTTAATAAGACTCTGCTCCCCTGAATGTTTATGGGACAAGTGGATTTGCAATTCCTTTTTTTTTTCCCCCTCCCACTGCAGGTTGATTCGTACCCTAATTAGGTGCGATTATTGCTCTCTTACAAATAATCTTTGCAGCCAGCGTCCATTCCACAGAGAGTGATCAGGCAATGGTTTAATTAAATTTTCGTGTTTAATTTCCTTCTCTCTTTTCCACGGATTCTTTGGGTCTTAAAACATCAAGTTGCTCAGGCTGGGAAGCCAGGATTTCAATGGTTTACCTTCAGGTAGCTGAACTGTTGAACTCTTCTCTTTTCCAAACCAGGGAACCGTATTTAATTTGGCAGAATGGATGTAAGATTTGAGGATAGTTCCTGATCAGATTTGACCCACAGAGGCCACACCAAACGATTGCAAAGCTTTAAACCAGTGGGTTTTTTTTCAAACTTGATGACTCTAAGATGGGTGGACTTCAATTTTCAGAATTCCCCAGCCAGCATGGATGGACATCAGCTCCCAGAATTCCTTGGTGCTATGCTAATGCATTCCTTTTGATCTGCATCTCCATTGTGGCCTGCTTACTCTCTTTTAATCCCTTCCTCTGCAATCTCTCTGCTCTAGGTTTGATAAAAAGCGCATGGTTGGCTATTATGGGAGTTGACGTCCACACACTTTAAAGCCACTCAGGTTTAAACGAATTCAAATCTTTGCACTTTAGTTTTTGGCACCGAAATGTCAGCAGAGGGGTCCTCAGCCCAGCCCACCACTCAGTGCTCTGCAAATAAGTTAGAGAAGTCCATGGATTCTGCCTCCTTTCTGGTTTTTTGTTTTTGTTTTTAATTTTTTTTCCAATCTCCAGTTCAGTTTGCTTTTAATTAAAAATGTCTGGAGATGCACATACGTTTCCATACGCGTTCCTTCTAACTTAGCTGTTTTGGCAAGAAAAACCTTCCCAATAGAAATGGCTTAACGGGTATTATTTTACCCCATTCTAAAACACATTTACTTAATTGGAGAACAGCATTGGTTCTAAAGGAGAAAATTGGATAAAATCTGAAGCAAATTAATTCCCGAGCATTTCTCCTTCGAGGACCCGATTAAATAATTTGCACTTATTGAACAGGGGGAAAGTCACTCTTTCTTCCCTTAACTTTTCACCGGCAAAACGGCCAAGGCCTGTCTCGTTTTCTGACTGTCGGTTGGCTTTGGGGAAAATGAAAGATGGACATGATGAGAAAAGGGGAAAAAAAGAGAATAATTTTGGAAACAGATGCTTGCGAATAGACCAAGGACTCTCCTTTTGGTAAACCTAAATTTAAGACCTATTTAGGTCCACCTGTTCTGCAAAGCACCTGAAGGCAGAACAAGAAGCAATGGATGGAAACTAATCAGGGAGAAAGGGGTTGGAAGGGACCTTGGAGGTCTTCTAGTCCAGCCCCCGCTCCAGCAGAAGACCCTATATCATTCAAGGCAAATGGTTGTCCAGTGTCTTCTTGAAAACCTCCAGTGACGGAGCACCCACAACTTCCGGTGGCAAGCCGTTCCCTTGGTTAATTGATCTGGATCAGATTTTGCAAGAAAATTGTAAGCAGAATTCAGGGTGATATGGATTATCGTTCGAGTTTGAACAACATGCTGGACTCGGTGCAAACAGGACTGGATGTTTGAGATGTCTCTGGCATCCAATACGGTGTCGTTTTTAAGGATTCGCACTCAGCCCCTCCTACCTCACAGGATCGTTGTAATGCAGATAAACAAAAGGACATTTTGGGGAATAAGCGACTTGAGCCGGAGAAAAAAGAACAGGGAAATTAAATCCAGGCCGTGTTAAAATCATAACTAGTGGAAAGTTCAAAAATAAGTGAATCTTTTTTCCTTTTTAAAAAAAAAAGAAAAAAAAAAGAGGCAATTAGTTAAAATGCCAGCGAGGAGGTGATGAGAAGGATTAATTTCAAGTTGTAAAAGAGGTCAGGAAAAACGAAACTGTCCTTTCGTAGAAAGCTTCTCCGTCACGGCATATAAATAAGCAAAATTAATGCCGTTATTGAGATTTGTACCACACGGATGGTGAGCCAAAAGGTTTCCGCAGCATCTTGACCCGTGGATGTTCAGAAATTAAAATTAGATTTTTTTTTCTCTTTTAAATGTGTATTGGAATTTGGCTTGCTACTTAAAGGAGAAAGGTTCTCCTTTTGTAGTGTTAAATTTTAGGTTTATCCTACGGTATTGGGACCTCTTGATGCAATGAGGTTTTGCCTGCAGCTGAGATGCAGAAAGCTGAGTTTTATATTTGTTCATTAATTTTAATATTTCAGAGTGCTGTTTGCTGACAACTGGATAAGGAAAGGACGCTGCTTATTTGATTTGTTAATTGCTAAGAAATGTGTTATGGGATAGAGAGTTTTATATTGGCTAATTAAGACAAGAATATGAAGTTGTTTACACTTGTGATGAGGTTGGTTAGTTTTTTTTAAAAGTGGGAAATTACCATATTTGTATTCCATTCCTTTCCTTTCCTTTCCTCCCTCCCTCCCTCCCTCCCTTCCTTCCTTCCTTCCTTCCTTCCTTCCTTCCTTCCTTCCTTCCTTCCTTCCTTCCTTCCTTCCTTCCTTCCTTCCTCTCACAGTTGAGTCAGGTACCACCTGTTCTATACCTGTATGGAATATCATTGCAACCGGTTTAAAACAACCGAATATCAACTGTCTCGTTGCTCCTCACGAATCTTGCAATAATTTATCTTGATTATTTAATAGAAAATCTCCAGAGTCCCCTCCAGCCCTCGGATTCTGTGATTCTCAGAGCTCATTTAGGCAAGGAGACAATGTGAAGAATCGCTAGATCGGCAGATAAAACCACGGACAAGATAAACACACTATTTGTGTTGCCCAAGATAAGCTGTTTCTGAACACAAACTTTTTCAATTATCTTTGGGGCGATGTGTCTTCTGCCAAAATACGTCTCTCTCTGTAAACCTGAGCAGAGAAAGGATGAATATTAACATTAATTGCTGCCAGTCCTTGCTTGAAGGGATCTCTCCTGTCCTGTCCTGTCCTATTTGGTTTTATTCCATTCTACCCTGTCCTGCTCTGCTCTGTTCTGTTCTGTTTTCTATTCTGCATTCTGTCCTGTCCTGTCCTGTCTTATCCCAATTTTGCATGTCCTGCTGCTCCTGTGTGCGAAGTGCCAAGGGAAGGAGGGCCACCCAAATGCACTCGGACAACAGAGAGGGGGAACAAATCCCACTTAATTTTAGAAATTCTCCTCGTCCAGCAGCAGGAAAGCGTGGGGAGGAGGGTAGAGCCCCTTTCCCCACCTCTGCTTCCGAAATCCTCCATGCTTTCCAGCAGCTGTTGAGAGGACATCCCAAGCCATTTGAGCTTGGATCAGCAGCGGCTGCTACGATGAGTGGAGCCCCTTTCATGCTCTCGAAGTGGGCCCCGTAATGGCTTGGCGGCCAGCCCGTCGGTTAATGCATCTATATAAGTGAAGGCAATTTAGTTAATTTGTCTTTCGTCTTTAATTTCCTCCATGCTAAGCTAACAAGATTATATAACTGCTCAAGAGGGACCAAAATCCGGGGACCGGATAGGCCGAATGTTTCATCCACATGGCAGATTAAGAGGGGGGGAAATGCAGGAATCTCTCTTTCCGTCCTGACCCTCTGGGGTCCTACACTGAAAATAAGACCCCCCCCGAGGGCTTCTATGTCAAGTGGCAGAAGAGCCCAGTGGTAACTCAGGGTTGAATTGTTGGTGCTCTCTGGCTTGGGTGCTTTTCTTGCAGACGTTTCTAGGACCCAACTGGGTGACATCATCAGTGCTGGAAGGGAGGGAGATTTGTGGAGAGGAGGAGGAGGAGGAGGACTGTGGAGTCCTTGGTGCTCTCCGAGCTTGGTGGTTTCTTGGGGATGTTTTGTTACCCAGCTAGATAATGTCATCAGTGCTAGAAGGGAGGGGGGTTGCGAGGAGGAGGAGGGGGATGAGGAAGAGGAGGAAGAGGCAGAGGAAGAAAAGGGCTGTGGGGTCCTTGGTGCTCTTTCAGCATGGCGGTTTTCGTGCAGACGTTTCATGACCCAACTAGGACACATCATCAGTGCTAGAAGACAGCGGGGGGAGGAGGAGGAGGACTGTGGGGTCCTCGGTTCTCTCTGAGCTGGATGGTTCCCTTGCAGACATTTCACCACCCAACTAGAGGGTTACTTCATCGCCCATCATCCCTACACGTCCAGTGAGGTGAGGACGAAAGGAGGGGGGGGGTGTCCATCAGCCAGGCGAGGCTCTCCATCCTAGGAAGCCTTGCAGTGACACCCCCCAGCCTTCTCCTAACAGGCAGATCTCACCTGCCACCCACGGCTTCCTTCCGCTCATCCGTGGTTCATCTGGAGATCACCCACTCATGGCTTCCAAGGTCCCTGCTTTCTCTCCAACCATTAAACTCTCCAGCAGAGTGAAAGAGAGAGAGAGAGAGAGAGAGAGGGAGGGAGAGAGAGAGAGAGAGAGAAATTCACATCTCAATCTCACAACGGGGGGGGGGGGAAGCAAAAAAGAAAGAAAGAAAAGAAAGAAATATTATTGTCTCTTTACTTTCCCGTGGCTTCTCCCCTTATTAAAACGGAATCCGGATCTTCCTTTGGAGAATGCAAGCCATCGGTTTCCATAACAACACCTTTTCCTCTCCGACTCCACCACCGACTTTAAAACCACCCCGTTTTCTTTCCCGGCGCTTTGGGGTAGCTCCCCACACAAACAGATTTTTATGTTTATTTATTTATTTATTTTAAAAGCAGTTTAAAGTATTTCCGCATGACTAAGGAATCCGCAAGGCCACGGCTCGGCTTAGGACCGTTTCCAAATTGGGTCTATTTGATCATCAATCAGGCAGAAGAGCCTGCCGAGGTTATTCTAGGAAAATACCCTGGAGGTCATCTAGTCCAACCCCCTGCCTATACAGTCCCAGTAAAAAGGCTGCCCAGTCTCTTTTTGAAAAGCCTCCAGCGATGGAGCACCCACAGCCTCTGGTGGCAAGCAGTTCCACTGGTTAATTGTCCTCACTGTTAGGAAGTTTGTCCTTAGTTCCAGGTTGCTTCGCTCCTTGATTAGTTTCCATCCGTTGCTTCTTGTCCTGCCCTTCTGGTGCTTTGGATGATAGATGGGACCCCCCCCCCTCTTCTTTGTGGCAGCCCCTCAAATATTGGGAGGCTGCTATCCTGTCCTTCTTTTCTCTGCACTCTTTCCAGAGTCTCCAACCTCTTTTTTCCATCATGGCACCCGAAACTGGATGCAATATTCCAAGTGTGGCTTTACAAAGCGGCACTAACACTTCCCTTGGGGCTGGGCTGCTGCCTTCCTAGGTTCCTTGGGCCCTCCCTTGCCGATGCCGGGGCGTTAGCAGCCGCCTTTGATCAAGCCCTCTGCAGCCAGGGCCTCTGCCCGTCAAAGTCGAGGCCGGGCGCTGATAAGGAACAGGGGATAATTAGGAACGTGCCAGAAACGGGGTGTTAATAGATGCGTTTTATTAGAGGATTTATAGAGAACGTAAGAGGCTGTCTACACACTGGGCAAACGCCGGGTCTGCTTAAGAGCAGTAATTGCTTATTATTACCAGACAGCTTCTGAGGAGAGACAAGGGAGGCAAGCTGGCAAACCCAGTGGAATTCCTGTCTGCTGCTCCAGAGTTGAGTCAATCCTCTTTGCTGGGAAGGGAGGGGCACACAGACTAGGTGACCCTTATGGGGGGGGGGGAGACCCAGATTGGGGATGTCCCATGTTGCAATTCGCATGCCTTATGCAGTGATATGGAATCATAGAATCAAAGGGACCTTGGAGGTCTTCTAGTCGAACCCCTCCTCGAGCAAGAGACCCTAACTCTTCCTAACCAATGGCTATCCAATCTCTTCTTGAAAACCTCCAGTGATGGAGCACTCACAATATCTGGAGGCAAGCCGTTCCGTTGGTTAATTGTTCCCACTGTCAGGAAATTCCTCCTTAGTTCCAGGTTGCTTCTCTCCTTGATGAGTTTCCAATCCGTTGCTTCTTGTCCTGCTTTCGGGTGTGTTGGAGAATAGATGGACCCCCTCTTCTTTGCGGCAGCCCCTCAAATATTGGGAGACGGCTATCCTGTCCCACCTCATCCTTCTTTTCTCTAGACTGCCCATACCCTGTCACTGTTCATCGTATATTTCAGCCTCCAGCCTCTTAATCATCCTTGTTGCTCTTCTCTGCACTCTTTCTAGAGTCTAAGCATCGTGGTGACCAAAACTGGATGCAGTATTCCAAGTGTGGCCTTACCAAGGCATTGTAAAGTGGTACTAAGACTTCACGTGATCTTGATTCTATCCCTCTGTTGATGCAACCTAGAATTGTGTTGGCCTTTTTGGCAGCTGTGACACACGCCCGGCTCCTGTTTAAGGGATTGTCCACCAGGACTCCGAGATCCATCTCACACTTGCTGCTGTTCAGCCATGTCCCTCCTATTCATTTGGTGTTTTTTTCCCTGCCTAAGTATGAGACCTTACTTTTCTCACCAGTTTAATTGGCTTTATTTACACAATGTTACCGTGATGTCCCTGACACCAGTGTTCCTTGTGTGGGAGGCTGACATTCCTTCCTTCCAATATCCGGGTATTAAAACCTGATCTGTGTAATGAGAAACACTTAAGAGTAAAGCATTAGAGGATGCAATTTCAGAAACACAACAGGGAAGGGATTTTGAGATCTTCTTCGTTCAAATCTCTCTGTCGGTCTCAGAATTTCAGTTTTCCTGCACCGCTCTGCTGTGTGGGGGAAATGGCTGCCAGGAAGGGATCTGGCCAAATTTCCTTCAAATGATTAAAAAAATAACAACTACTGAAATAAAATAGAAACTAACCCGTTGATAAGTAGATGCAAGAGTAGATTTTAAAGGTTTCTGAAAAAATGACCAGTATTTCCTCAACGTTTCAACGAACTGTTATGAAAATAACAGATGATGCAAAAATAGGCATGTATACAGTATATATATATATATTTGGTGGAACCAACTTTGTCAAAATATTTTAGCTTGTTTGCTGATATGAAAACGGTGGCCGTAACTGAATGTCCCCAGGTCAAATTTCAGAAGAGGGCTGAACAAGCTAAGCTCTGATGATGAATGAAGAAGGCATTGGGGGCTCTTGGGCTGTTCTGCTCCGTTGGTGATTCTGTCACAGCAAGGGCAAAATGGCAGGAACTGATGGATGGGAGACCACAGCGGGGAGCCCGAAGACCCAAACACCCCACTGCCTTCCACACAACGATTTAGTTCTATTCTCTCCCTGGTCTCCAACCTTCAAACACGTCTCTTCTAACATACCTGTGAGGCTCCACAGACACCACGATTGGAGAACCTCTAAGAACCTTCTCCATTGAAGGATGGTCACCTTGAGAGCCACCCCAAAGAAGTCTCTTCTAACGTGGCCACGAGTTCCACAGGCACCACGATTGGAGAACCTCTGAAAACCTTCTCCATTGAAGGATGACCACCTTGAGATCAACCCCAAAGAAGTCTCTTCTAACGTGGCCATGAGTTCCACAGGCACCACGATTGGAGAACCTCTAAAAACCTTCTCCATTGAAGGATGACCACCTTGAGATCAACCCCAAAGAAGTCTCTTCTAACGTGGC